>OZ026528.1:12044311-12786811 GCA_964019695.1 Loripinus fragilis
GTTTTGGGGATATAGGGAGCCCTGCCGAAAAGTACAAATAAATTTATAAAATCTCACCTTAAAGGAAAATGCCTCTATTTTGTTTGATTTTTTTTAAATCTTTGACCCCCTTGTAAAATGTAAATGAATTTACCTTCACAATAACATTTGGATTAATATTGGAGTAATATATGGCAAGTATTTTTTGTAATTGTTGATTTATTGTCCTTAAAATTGTTGATTTTAGGTTGATATTAACGTACTTTGGAAGGTTCAGAATGCACCAGATCGCACCATTTTTGTAAAATTTTTCCTCGGTTCCCATAGTACGAAAGTGAATCCACATATATGCGTCTCGTATGTAATTCTCTCTCTAGCTGATTAGCTGATTTTTATTAATACTTTGAAACATGCTGGTCACTTTCTTGATGAAAACTGGCGTTAAACATACGTAAAGGACCTGATAGCAATTGTAAAAAGACTGTTTATGGTTACAAGAAATAAATCTTTTCACTTTGTCTGAAATAAAATTCTAGTTTTAAGCTGTTGGAAAAAACAGCCCCCTCACTCACCAGAAATCCAAATGGCCTGTCCATAGTTTAAAAAATCAAATCTAGAGAACATTCCTCCTGAGATATCTACTCTACCGGGAATAGCAACAGCATTTTAAGAATGGCCTCATACTTTGAGCTATGTATCATGTATTTCTTTAAAATAATTAAATGTCATGTTTCCTCTTTACATGTATGACGCAAAACATTAAGCGAGCATTAAGTCATGCGCTCGTGTAATTTTAAAGCACGGAAAGAAAAAAACTGTTAGGGAGAATTGGCTTATATTTTGGGGGATTTGGGTAGAAGCTGAATTATTTTAGGGATTTTGGGAGCAAAGGCAAAATACTTCTAGGGAGCCGAGGAATTTTTATAAGAATTTGGGGAGATTAATGCATTATTTTTAGGGGGCCGATTATAGGTCTACCTGCTTTGTATAGTGATGCCGACTTTTTACGTGGTTCTTAGGGACTTTTTTTGATTGGGACCTTCCTAGGGAGTACCTGCATGTTCACTTTGAAATAAATTGCTCGGAGTGGTCAAAACCAAAGGCAGTAGTGTTACTATGAGTGGAATACGTTAACATATTGAATATCTCTGCAGACGAGGGCCAACAAAAATGACGACAGGAGCAATACCACCGGAAAATAACAAAGTATGGCAGCTAGAGAGATACGCAAGACTGACGTCTGATGGAACAGCCAAAGATGACGCTAACAAGTGGGAGGTAAATACAAGTAATCTACCTAATGAACAAATTTAAGAAAATTAAGCCACAGGAAAAGAACACGATAGACATTTATGACAAATTTTGTGCTTCATTTCTATGAAAAATGATAAGATAAACAGGATCAGAAAGAAAAAATATTTCTTCTCATATTTTTTTGTATTTGCTTTTTGTGTTTGAATTATCAATAGTTGGAAAATTGTAGTTCAAGTTACTGAATAATCGATAGCTACAATTAATCCTGATGGATTCCCTATTTAGGATTTTATTCTTTATTTTGGTTTATGATGAATATTTAGGGGAATAACTTCTAAGGGACATATTAAATCAATTTCAATATCTCACATGGCTAAAGGGGATCCAAAAGGGAAATTACCTGTATAGTGTATAGAACAAAATTTATTTCACCAAGACAAATATCAATATTTTATCTGAAAATACCTAAACCCTTTATGAGACCTCTTTTTTATTACCCCCTGCAATGTTCATAATCGCCTCATTAATCTTGGCCTAGGGAGTGGTAGCACTTTCAGAGTGTAAAAAGTTAGGTCTCTAAGGTAGTCGGTCAAAATTTCAACTAAATGATGCATTTTCGTCCCTTTTATCATAGCGAACAGTACAGCAGACACTGATGGAATGCGGCATTGTGATACTTTCATCTGGGTCTTCACTGTTTAGCAAAGTAGCTGTCTACCCGTAACCAGAATTTAAAGGGTGTTTCAGCACAACTCTACCAACACACTGGTAAATGTATACGTCGATTTGGTGGTATTTACGCGTATTGCCGGTACTTCATAGACCGGAAGTGGTAGATATTGGCGTTAATACTATATAGAAAAATATATCATATGCCTAAAGGACTACAATCATTTTTAAGTATTGAGTATGTGCATGGCGATTTATGTAAGCATTTAGGAATAGATTCGAGATCGGCACTCGAATCTTCTCCTAAATGCTTACATAAATCGCCATGTGCATTCCGAATACTTAAAAATGATCTAATTCTATAGTCCTATAGGCATATGGCATGTTTTTCTATATAGTATTAACGCCAATATCTACCACTTCCGGTCTATGAAGTACCGGCAATACGCGCAAATACCAGCAAATCGACGTATACATTTACCAGTGTGACTAAGGCCAAATAAAAATAAGTGTATTTCGGGTAACGGATCTGAATTAGGTAGGTATAGGCATAGATTTTTTCTGGAAAAATATAATTCTATGCATTTTGAAAGGCATGTAGCCTTTCAAAATGCATAAGATTTTTTTTCCCCAGAAAATCTGAAACAATTCTAAGTTTCACCAGTAAATTAAGGTAAGGTCGGGTTACCCTAAACACAGGTGAGGCCCTGGAAGGGTGTTTAGGGTTACAGGGATATTGGCCAAAAAATTAAAGGTATATGGGATATTTTTGTAAATATTTAAAGAGATACAGGACACTTGGATCAATTTTAGGGATATTGGGGATACAATGCTTTCTGAATTTCGGGGATACTTGCCATATATATTTTAGGGATATGGGATATTTTTCAAAATAATTAAAGTGATATGGGATACTGGGACCCCCTCCCCCAGCGCCTCACAGGTATTTTTTATTTGGCCCAATTAGACAGCCAACAAGAATGCTTAATGAACATGTATCTGTCTTTTATTACCAGCATTTCAACAACAGCACAGATACACTGGAGATGTCTTTGGTTAATGACCAAATTTTTATACATAATGGGAGAATTATGTTGGTAAGTGTCTTGTTAATTCTTAGCAATATACATATGCAAAGGACATATTTCGAACAGGACGTACAGTGTAGAGGGCAGATAATGACCAGATATTTTTTCATACATAAGTGGTTGCATTTATGGAACAGAACAGAACAGATTGTTTATTTGACATAAACCATACAGTTTCTAGTCAATCATATATACATATTACACAATGTAAATTTGTCAGGTTTCATGAATATTCTACGTTTATAGTTTTGCTCATATAAAGGTAAAATGCAAATAATCTGACAATCATAGAGAAGTAAATTCGTATTAGAATTTGGCTTATTATTTGATGTTTTGATGGAGGCTGAGCCAAATCAAAGCAGCAGGCATTACCAACACAAAGAGGGGGCACCGTGTACCACCCTCATTGTATAGATAAGGATTTGCTATCGTTGCGAATGAAGTTTCATTTATGCGCTTTCGGTTACTGGTCATAATCAGTTTAAGCGTATATAATTTAACCGTATATGTTCATGAAAAAGATCAAGTAGGCACCCGACCACCATGTCACCTACTCGACGCTTGTCTATGTTTTTTAAGCTTTTCACCAGAGCTAAAAGATATTCGACATGAGCGACACAACGCCACACTAACGTCGATACACCGTCTAAGCGTTGCATCGACGTCAGCAAGGCGTTGTCTTGCGTCACGAGAAATGGAAATAGAAATGGTTCTTTCCATTTAGAGTAAGCCCATGATGATATAGTGCCACGATAATGGTAATCTATATTTTGACAGGACTAAAGCTTTTTAAAGTATGGTACATGAATGTCTAGTTTTATGCATTTTCACTAAAATTGTATTTATCCTAAAAACTCTCTTAATCAAACATTGCTTAAGCTAAACACGTTTTAAATGAGTAACCAAGTATTTTATTCTATAATTAAAAACAAGACATACCATAAAATACTGGTTCAGATATGCCCCATCATGTGTTTGGGATCTTAAATAATGGATCATTTCGAAATAAATTGAAATATATCTCCATTGATACTAAACCTGTGGTATTTCCCATTTAATAAATGAAGTGTTTTGGGGTCTGGTCACAGATGATGAGGCGCTTCCTTTATTAAAACCATCATGCATTCTCATATGCTCAGGTGGGGTAATGTAGAAAACTACAAAATAACCAGACCAGGCATAAAACCATACTGCATATGCTATTTTTAGATCATGACATCATTTTACATTTTAGACAACATTAAACATTGAAATAATGGCCCACATTAACTGCTGGCTAGGTAGCTTTGTGATTTTCAGGGGATCCGGGCCAGTATTCCTAGGAAACCATCAGGATCCGCACATGCACTGGGCATTTAAATTTCTTTTTTACTTTCCATAGGAGAGCCTATCACTGCAGACCATGGGTAAATCAATGAGAGGTATGAGCAAAGGAGACAGTATGTTAGTCATCTACAAGCTAAAGGTAATATATCCCCAATCAGATACATGACGTTACATTGACGTCGCATTGACGTCCTCAAAAGGTAAGACTACCTTTATGGTACGCAGCCGACATGACGTCTTGTTCTACTAGAATTTTTAGCTTGTAAAATTTGATGAATGACATGCCAACATCGGCACATTCACACACTGCTTGTTAGTAGTGTTATTGTGGCCTTAAAAGTATAATTTCATCAGCAGCAGCCAAAACCTACCCGATTGGCATATATATAAAAAGGATATTGTATGTCATTCATCAAATTTTACAGGTCCCTGCTAACCAGACACGGACTCATTTGCCCAAAGTGACGCATTTTAACTGGTACAACCCAAAATAAACAGATCCTACATTAACTGTCTAATTTAATTGGATCTGTTGCAAAAGTAATAATCATGCGAAAAAGTGTTTGTCTCAAGAAACTTACAGTCCAAAGAGAAATAACAGAATAAGAGTTAATCATCTTTCCTTGCTACTGAGAAATAATTAGCGTCCAATCAAGGTCTATTGCAAGAACGGTCAGGGGTTTTCTTTCCTCTAAGTAGCAATTTTGTCAAATGAAAGTCGCTAAGCCTAATGAGAAAACTGTCGCTAAAATCAATATATTAGTTGTGGAGAGTATTCATCTTCCCTTCCATTGCAAAAGACAAATTGATTGTTTTCAATGAGACTGGCTCTACCATCATGAGGTTGAAACCTCTAAAGTGCCTCTCTCAGACTTTCAAGACCCTCATGTCAATCTAGTTAAGTCCATATTGGAGCTCCAGTGACCCAAACTTACCCAAAGTGCCAGATTGCAACGTTCTCCTGCACCCTCACATACTTCCAGGATTCATGGTGCCAATACGTTAAACATAGTTTATTAATTAAGCCTTCCTCCTGTGTTTTTTACAATGGTCTCTGAAATCTCTTACACCCTCACAGACTTCTAGGCACCAAGTTCCACCCGAGTCTTGGTCATATAATTTGGCAAGTTAAAATAAATTCCTTTTAGGTTTTATTGCATGGCGGCTTTGCAATGAATGTACTAAAAGTTTAAATTAATTATGCACTATTTCAGAGTGAGTCTAGAAGGTTTAGGATGAAATTCTCGCCAACAATAGAATCGTCTGGTGATGTACAATGTCGCAACTGTGTAGATGAACTCACTAAATATTTCCCTATGAAGGTGACAACGGCAGGAATTGAATCCCAGCAGGTAGGATTTTGTGTGTATTTGTTTTAATTTAACGTCCCGTAAACAGCTTAGATATAATGTAGATGGGGTCATGGCTTAAAGTCTCACCTGACAGCCTGGAGAATTCAGATATTGAGCCTGTGATCCTTGAATTACAAAGTGAGTGGATTATTCACTACACCACGGTGGTTCCTCTGCAATATGGAAGTAAGGTAAAAAAGAGGGCAAAGATCAGGAATAGATACATTCAAGCGCCACACCTGACCCAAGATACCAATGGGAAAGTGACAACGTCACAATTAGACATCACAAACAAGAGCCAAGAGATCACCCCTAGCCTTTGTGTGGAAAACAAACACAATGTATTGGGCCACAGTAACAACACTTTTTAGTGTGAAACTATGAATCTTTTCTTATACACTTGTTTAAATATGCATTTTGGATGCCCAAATTTTAAAGAACCCTCTCATTGAAACAGCCGGTCTTGTCAGATCGTTGTGGAGAATATGAGCTACATGTTCACTGGAAGGCTATAGACATTTTTTGCTTTTCGTGCAGACAGTAAAGCCTGGCCCTGCGATTATTTTTTATGCTCAACTCAACTGAGCACAAAATTCATCATGCCCATAACTGTTAAAATGCCAACACTTGTTGGCATTTTAACATTAAATAGCATAATGAATACATCATCAGATAGTTTGTAAGCAAGAATATTGATTTGTCATCAAAAATTAGGTGACCCGTTCATTTTTAGTCTGAATTATCTCCCTTTCAGTTTGTCGAATAAAGCCCCCTTTAAAGGGTCAGAACTAAATTTTGCAATCAAGTTATCTTAAAAAAATATAGCTAGGAGCTTCAAACTTGGTCAGCTGAAAGAGATAATGAGTAGATTACCTGGTGAAAATTAAAAAAAAAAGGTATTTATTTTTATGAGTTATTGTCCTTTGCAAACTTGGACATTGAAAACTTATAATGAAGATGGCTGGAAAAATCATTATAACTAGGAGTTTCAAGCATGGTCAGCTGATGAGGAGAAGATTACCTGGTGAAAATAAAATAAAAGCTATTTCACTTTTTCGAGTTATCGCCCTTTGCAAGTTTGGGGAAGAAAGATATCTTAAAAATTATCATAGCTAACTGCTTCAAAATTGGCCAGCTGATAGAGGATGATCAGTAGATTACCTGGTGAACTTATAAAATGAAATGTTTTATTTTTCGAGTCATTGCAAATTTAGCCATTGTGAACTTGGTAACAGGGAACGTGTATCTCGAAATTATGAAAGGAGCTTCAAATTTGGTTAGGAAGCATGAGTACCGGTATTATAGTTAGAAGCTGCAACCATAAGATGACCCTTGTCTTGAAAAAGAACGTCATCCTTATGCACAAGGAAATGGTTAGAAGCACAGTGTTTCATAAACACAATTGAGCCGTAATATAAGATTTCCAACAATGTGGTATGTGCGACCAGCAAAGGCTCAGACCAGAATGCGCATACGCACAGACTGTTCAGAGCCTTTGCTAGTCGCATAAATATTCTATGACTGTTAAGTTTCTGAATGAACATCATTTGGAATTTCTAAGCTTAAAAAGTGGCTGCCCAGGCTCGTATGAGTCTACGCTTGTCTAAATGCCACATTGTTGGAAATCACGTGTCACGGCTAAATTACTTGTTTTATCTTCGCAAACAGTGATGACCCTAATGAAATGCTCCCTTAACATCTGGGCATTCACTGTTTGCTTATAGTACCTGTTATCAGGCTGAGATTGATGTACATTTACATCCAAAGTAATAATATTATTTACAATGTGCCATAATGATACAGAATCCTATTGGCCTCAGATAATGTAGGTCATTGCATTCTTTTTAGATTATCAACAGTAGTCCTGATGGTCAGAAAACGGAGGCTAAGGTTCTTGAAGGGGAGGTAACTCTTGGTCAGATAGCAAAGGTAACGTTTCTTTCTTCAAGGGGCATGTTCTTTATAGCCATTTAACGGTCCCAAAATACCGTTTCATTTACACCAATATTTTTCTTGGAACATAACTTTAAAACAAACTGAACCAATAAGTATATTTTTTTATAGTTTTAGTTGATATATACCTTCAACATACTACACATGTAATTTAGTATATCCAATTATACCCTTCAACAAATACCTTTTAAAATACACAACTCAATTTTAATACTATTTCAGGTTTTTTTTTCTGAAAATATTAATAAAATGCAATCCACTGCAAGAGGGCAAGTCAATCTTTAAAAGAGATACCCTGGATTTTGAATGTTGCATTTTTCTTTTTGTAAAACAGGGATTCATGATAATAATAATGGTGGACGATAATGAATCTTTCAAGACTGTTTTCAGGTTAACAAGAAGGACAGATCTACATATCGATACAATTTTTTACCTGTTTCTTATTAACAATTGTATTTGCTAGTCTGTAGGAAGCGGCAATTTCAAAATGTTTATTCCAAGGGTTGGTTTAAGGCATATTTATTCAAGAAATACTTAACAGTACATATACTGCTCAACAAAAGTTTAGCATGGATAAATAAAAATTGGTTTTTATTTGAGCAAATGGCTTTAAGTTATAAAATACCTGCTGAAATGATGGTTTGATATGTGATAAAGTTGGGAACAGCAATTGGTGTGCTTAAATTGGATGTCTACTGCGTCGTTCATTACTTTAAACAAGAGAGGGGTCAAAAACGTGTTTCAACTGCATTATTGGCAATACAAAATTGATACAGCATCGGTTTGTAAAGTCCTTTGTTTTACAGCTTTGTCGAATTAGCCATTCTGCCCAAAAATTAAGATCGTCTGCATTGAGCATTTGAAGCAAAAGTTGATTCTTGATAACAACTAACGTCGTTGTTATAATGACGTTAACAAGGCAAAAAAGTACTGTTTTCGTTGTGTAGGCATGCTTAATTTTAAGGGGTTTCTTGTTTAAGAGGATGCCAAAAGAAAGACAATTAAGGGCAAGGCACGTTCATAAAAGTTTGCCCCTGGGTATATAATTAATAAAAAATGACGTTAACCTGAAGCTGAGGCTAAGTGTAGGCGGTAACGCTATCTAAAGCAGACGTTTTCAAAGGACCAACTAACAGAAATGTTCCTGATACTTGTGCCACTCCAGCATCAAAAAGATTACTTGACCGCTCGATTCAGTTCGCTGAAGAAGTCAAGAAGTGGAAAATACCATTTTAAAGTCATAACGGGGCATAAACGGGTATCAAACTTTGACGTTTTTAACGTTTTTCATCATTTAGAACCTTTTGCTTTACATTAGAATCAAAAGTTTAAATTTTCGATGTAGACGTGTATCCTTTACATGCCCATGACCTCAAATTTAACGTCAATCCACTGACGCCTAACCAGATTACCTTTTGTCTGGCGGACACGACAAAACGTAAATTTCAAGATCCCCATACATGTTGATTACATCAAATGAAATGTTTCATGTTCATTCAAAGTGGGGCATCATATAAAAATCCGTGCTAAACTTTAGTTGAGCAGTATATGTTAATAAAAGGAATAAGAGCATAAGAACGAAAACATAAAGAGTTGCCATTTATGTCATGAATGTTATGTGCATATGCAACATGCGTAATATGTGCAATATGTCTGTTGTAGCATGCTTTCATTTCATCTGTCTGACATACAGCTATAAAGTTACAGTATGTGGCTAGGTGTTTTTTGTATGTACAATACTCTCCAATCTACTTCCCAAATGTATGTGTTTTTTGTGTGAGGCATGGGCGTAGACACGGGTGCGGCAGGTGCGGCATTCGCTGCAACAATAATTTCGGCCGGTGCGACATGCCGCACCATTAAAATTGCTGATGCGATACGATGCCGCACCAATAAATTTACTTATCAAAGCAGAAAAAGTGAACAACATGTGTAAGCGGAATAGAAAATAAACACAACAAAACAAGATTATAGTACTACGCAGCCGACAGCAGCTTCCACGGGATGCATTTGCATGGTGATTTCCTTTGTTTACTTTCGTTTCTCCTTTACTGCTATAATTACATGATGAGTTTTAGTACGAGATGTGAATGGCAAGTTACTAAAGTTACTTTTTTCAATTTGTCATACATTTTAAGAAACATTATCTTCTCAGAATCTGACTGTAAAATTGTCGATGCTTTTGAAATATAATGTCTCTAATTGATGGGCATTACATGAGGCTGAGAGAGCTTACAATAATTATATCTCAAGTCATTAACTAGAATAATTTCGTTGATGTTTAATTAAATCTGTTATCGGTATACTTTTTAAAACGCACCCCTACCACACCCCCGCACACCTAAAGAAAGAAGAAAAAACAACAAAAAACAAACAAAAAAAACACGTGGTCCAGGAAAAAATGTATGGAAGCACATCGGTGCCATCACAAAGGTTTCTTCTTTCCAATACAATGTTTTCTTGCTAATAAAAAATGATTCTTCTACTTTTCAATGAAGTACATTGAATGTTCTAAGTTCCATTCTTAACCAGAAAACCAAAAGCAAATGTCTTGAAATTTTTGTTTACAAAATCAAAGGATAAAATACCAAAAACAAAATCTTCAAGAAGAAACGAAATTACTGCTTAAAATCATCTCAGAATGCACGAAATCGCACGGTTTGTTTAAAAAATTTCCGGGGGGGATGCCCTCCTAGGATGGCTTCGCGCCTACGGCACTCGCCTTCGCGCCTTCGGCGCTCAATTTCTGCCGCACCAACCAAGAATAGATGGCTACGACTCTGTGAGGAGCGGAGGTAACCCATAAAGCGCCAGTAGGAAACTGCATCTGAAAATGTAGTCTGCTTAATTCCTATTTTGCAGATACTCGCTATCATACTGGACTAATATTATAATAGTGACAAACAGTGTGGACCCAAATCTGAGTGTACACTCTATGTCAAAGACTTCCAAAACATTTCAACAGACGACAAAAAAGGTGCAATTTGTTTTAATGGACGCTTCAAGGGTTAGAGTTCTAGCGAGTTGTCCGAGTCTGCACACCATTAACCCTTTAAAGTGCCAAGAAAAAAATGCATTTGAAAATGTCGTCTGCTGAAGTCGTCTGCTGCCAAAAAATTGCCTAACATTACTGACGAATTAAGTATAGAAGCAAACAGCGTGGACCCTGAACAGACTGCTCCTAGGAGCAGTCTGACCTGGGTCCACACTGTTTGCCATAGAGGCTACCTAAACATTTCAGCAGACGAGAAAAGCGGACTTTTGTTGCGATTGGCGCATTAAGGGTTAACTATGATAAGCACTATATTGACAGACCACATTTCCTTCTATGTGTTTCAGGGTATACTGCAAGAAGATGATCTACAACTTCCGTCCACCTATCACAAGTATTCAAACTTTTCACCGCAGTCTCTGAGCACAGCCGTGCGCCTTTGTCTTGCCGATCCTACATTCCCAGACTTCGTGGATCAAGTTGAGAAAGAACTGGACAAGATTAAACAAGAATGTACTTAAAATAACAACAATGTTTCTCATTTGTAGGACCTTTAATGATTCGCTGTAAATGTTCTGATAGCGAAAATGTTCTTAAAATACCCATAACGGACAGAATTTTCTGAACCTTACAAAGAAGACCCAAATTGACTTTCAATAGTGCAGGTCAAATGTATTGCAGAATGCTCCAAGAGAGCATTCTGCAATACTTTCGACCTTCATTAAGCTATAAGTTTTCTTTAAGATCTTTGTTTTGTGTATTTTAACTGGTCGTTTTAGAAAGGGGTTTTACTGTATAGTTTACTTATGGTTTGCTGTTATGTTCTATTTGCGTTATTAAACATTTAAAACATGTTATCGTCTTTAGTTTGTCTCAAAGTACATCAACAAAATAATTGTATAAGATGCCCATGCATTACGCCAGAGTTTCTCCCATCTTTGAATATAAAAAGAAAAAATTATATGACAAATTATTAATTCTGTTGTTTCATTTGTCTAAAAATCAGCAGAATCTATACGGCGATGAGTTAGCCCGTAAATGTCATTTAAGGCCCTTGGTGGCTTCGGTTGCTGTCTGTTCTAAGGCACTGGTTCTGTTGTTAATTCATTACTGTTGCTCTCATTTTTGAAGGGTTTTTGTGTTTAGTCCTTGTTTTGTTATGCAGAACTTTGTGTCCTTTCTAGTTTTGCAATCATTTCGCCAAGGAAGAGGGAGCTGGATGCTTTTCTTTGTCTTCTTGTTGTCATGTGGCTGTTAAGTGTCTCATGGTGCTGCAGTGTTTGGTTGTGGCATTTCATGGTCATTCTCACTAGCCTTTTTTCATTTGTCCACAATCACAAAACGCCTGCAAAAATAAAGTCAAATGCGTCTCTGTTTTCGTCATTTTTTCTATACCACCAGATAAACAGTTTAAATTTGATAGCTCGAATTAAACTTTCTTGAGGCTCTGATCAGACTGTCCACCTTATACAAATAACTTTCATCCTTTCTTTATATTTTAGTAACTATCAAACGGGGTTATAGTCCTAAACTTTGGCCTTAGTATTCTTATACATGGCTACTTTGTGAGTGCGAGCAGTGAGGCCAGAATTTTTTTATTTGTTGATTTACGAACCCTCCTACTGTAATTTTCCGGAAAGTAGGAAAAAAATAAAATTTATTTTCTAAAAAAATTATTTTTTTTATCCGCCGACTCTAAATATTATTTGTTTGGCTAAAAAAATGATTTTTTTAGAGGTTCTGTCTGTGTATTTTTGAGAATGACACTGTTAAAAGTGATTGCCCTGTCCATTTTATTTAAAGATTTAACACAGACTGTTGGTTTACCTATTATCTGGAGATATTAAAAAAAAAAAAAAAAAAAAAAAAAAAAACTCTGAAAATTAAAAAAAAAAAAAAAAAAAAAGCTCTGAAAATGACCAGTTAACTGGTCATTTTCAGAGCTTTTTTATTTATTTTTTTTCGTCCCCACGACCCTAAATCTGAAAATTTTTTCCCGTAAATCAACTAATAAAAAAATTCTGGCCTGAGCCAGTTCATGAGAGTTTGATACTTATCGCATAAGCACAAACGTCTTCTTTAAACCATACTAGCATATCCAGCGGGCTAGAGGTCTAAAGTTTGATCTGAATTTTCATCATACTTTGTGAATTTTGATGCATGTAGCTATGGCTCTGGTCAGTCACTGTCTCTGTGGAGTTGCACAGGATCGTATCAGACTTCGTTCCTCTGTGAGGCCAACCGTATGGATATCAATATCCCACTTACTAAGTTGGAGTTTAGCTCTTTTGGTCATTCTGAATAACTGCAAACATGTACGTTGGCAAACAGTGAAACGCATAATGAAATACCGCACATTGCGACATTCATTCAATCGGGGTCTGCACTGCTCTATCAATCTATTCATACGGCATACACCCTCAAATGGGTATTACGTTCCAGGTTCCCGCGAATAAGATAAAAAAAACAAGTCTCTGTGACAGAAATGCATCATAATTTAGAAATATCTATGAACTTTTAACATATTGCCAAATATGATACAGCAATGGGGTTAGGTCACACGTTCTCGCAACACTAGTTACGACGATGATCCTGTAGATTACAAAATAGGCAATTCCATACTTTCGTTCTAGCATCATATCATCCATACTTCCAGTCATTTGACTGAGTCATTATGTCCATCATGGTCTTAACTGTTGACGAAACAGTAACCAATTTATGTCTTACCCTTTTCATTCTGATTGATTTTCCCTTGCAACAGGCAAATGCATAGCTCTGATGCAGACACGAGGTTGACCCACGATCACTACATTTTATAAAAATTACTACATTTGTAGCTTTTGGATCACAATGATTGGGTTTTTAGGCTTCCGAAAACATGATTGAGTTACAAATATGGACGAGATTTTGGACAAGCTTATGGTTTGGGCAACAGTGTTTCGCAAATAGAATTTCATGTTAGTTAGATTTTGGCAGGTGAACAGTTTTCTGAAATATTCGGGCGTTTTTTTTATTTTTAAAGAAAACTATTAAAGAAACATAAAATTAAATTATTAATGATTATTTTAACACCAGACTACATGCAGCCATTTAATTTGTGTCACAGTTATGCTCCTATTTGAGAAGGGTGTCAAAATTGTTATGCCGCATTACGCTAAAATGTACATTATGCTTATAATGTATAATCCACAATTTTAATCCAAATTCTTTTTCGCTAATGAAATCCTATTTCCCTGGCGAATAGAGACACCAAGGCATAGTCTGGTTCGGTTCTGCACACTTAACAAGCGTTTTCATAACTCTAAATGGCTATGTGTTATATATTTTTCACTTTAGTCAGGCCAGCCATGTTACCATTATTCTGGCGACCTTATTGCAATAACGATATTAGCAGCTCCAAGTTGATATTTACGCGCATCGAATACTCAGATCAGCCTGCGCTTTCGAACGGCCTGGTCAGAGTTTGCCATGCAACATTTCCCCAGGCAGAAAATAAGGCTCTGGCCAAATTGGGAAAAGGCGCAGATTTGAATCTTGCAAACTTGTACCTAATGCTGGATGCTGGCTTATTTTTTTTAAAAAAAAATCCAAAAGACAATGGAGCCCATGAGGATGTTTTTTTCAATTGTCGATGCACCATGAATTCAAAGAGGATACAGCTGAAATTGCCTGGTTTTGTTTGTAGAATTTGAGTCAGTTCATGTGACCGTCATATGAGTAAAGTCAATCTTTAAACATACATACACAGCTACTCAGTGGGGATAGAGGTTTTATATTTTGCATGCGTCCTCATCTACTTTCAAACATTATGCAAATGAGGAGTGAAGGCCCAGACAAGACTGCGCAAATGCGCAGTCTCTCTGAGCCTTCACTGCTCGTCGGTCCGACTAGTACTAAACTTTACGCACTGGCTCATTTCTGTAACACGCATCCTGCTGACGGTAGATCCGAGGAACGCAGTGGTGTTTGACTTGAGATCGAGAATGTCTGGCTCGAGCCTCATCGGACTCCTTAAGCAAGACATTTTCTCCATTGCTTAGTACTGGTTCGTCCCGACATGACTGAAAAATTATTGACTGGCGCATCTACACGAAATTGTCCAAAGAAAGGCCAAGATCACTGTGCGTACGTACGACCAGTGGTGAATTTACCATTCAAGATGCGTTAATCTGCTTAATGACTTGAGCTAATTAAATGGGCCAGAATCATGAGAAAAACGTACGTATCGCAAATGCAGTCTAATGGGGCAAAATGTCTAGAATTTTGTTTACTGAAGCCTTAATTCATTCAGCTACTAAAAGTACTTTGGATATGCGCTCTGTCGAGAAAGCGTGGATGTGCAAGCTAGTCTGAGCACTCGCTTGTCGCGTAAATTAAGTATGCACCAATAATTCCATTTGCTGGCTTAATTAATGAATACCCATGTCAAGTGAAAATGGAACTTAACATTGCATTGCATTGCTTATGAAGAACAGTCTACGTTGGCTCAGTATGACAGACATGTCCACACAGCGAATTCTTGAACATAGTGGTGATGCTGATGGCCATATATCACCAAAGGGCCCTTTTCGAAAACTGACGATAAAGTAAATGATATGGCTATATTGTGCTATTCTGCCAGAAAGCATTTTGCCCTTATATAGCCGTACAAGTTGCCTATATTTTAGCTCATCCAGAATTTTTTTTCAGAGTTGGTCCAACTTGTTTTTTAGTTAATGAGTGGATCCAAATACCACTAAAATCGGGCCATCATCGGACCCCAGCGAAACGCCATTTAAATGGCGTTTCGCTGGCGTGCCGATGAACGCCCAACATTGAATGCTGGCTTGGTAGCTTTGTGATTTTTCAGGAGATCCGGACCAGAAATGCTAAGAAACCCTATATTTTTTTTTCAGAGAGGGGGGTTCCCCCGTCCCCTCTGGATCCTCACATACAGCTATATAGGCTGGATCTATGCTGATATTTATAACCCTTGTCCTTCCTAATATGAATATTTTACCTTTTGAAAACTGTAAGGATCCAGATAAGTTACCAACTGACCAACTGATTTAATTATAATGAATGGAACCATCACGGATGTATAGGTTACCTATATGATCCATGGAACCATCGAACGTTTACGAGAAACACAACATAACCCTTATCCTGCTAAATTAATTTTGTCCTGAAAATGTCATCTGCTTTTTGCGTCTGCTGTATATATTCAAGTGCACTTCAGACTAGATTTATTATGGAAGAAAATAGTAACAACCTTGTTCAAGCAATCTGATCTGGGTCCCTGTCACTCAAGAACATAACAGACGAGCGTGCAGACGACATAAGTCGAGACTGGCGTGGAAAAGGGTTGACATAGTCAACAGGACCGTTTTCTCATGTTCATTTTCGTCTAACTAGCTTCTCAGTGATTGCTCGTTTAACACCTACTTAAAGACCCATTGTTGATTTCTCAAAGTTTTGATTACTTAATTTAATAATTACATTGTTTGTCAAATCACCTTAAAACTCCTGCAAACAAGTTAACCTGCCACCACGTTGAGTCAATTTCACGAGAAGGTTTGCGCATGCTCATTGACTTGTTCGAGACAGAGCGGGAACATGCACGTGCTTTAGAATGTTTGAATTGAGTTCATCGTGTCACGGGCAGAGAAAACTGAGATACGTTTTTCAATTGTTTAACTATATAGACAGATTGGGCTTTTACAAACATACTCACATTTTTAGTTTTCATATATGCTTTCACATGTGCTGATGTTAGTTTAGTTCGCTTCTTGTGTGTTTATGGTTTAACATGTTACATACATCAACAGCTTCTTTAACTTAGATAATGTGTTTGTCCTGCTTTAAATAAAGATTTTTAGTTTGGGCTTGGTGTGACGTTTGCGTTGTGATTTTAACCCGTGGATATTTTATCAAAACTTTTAGACACTCATTATGAAGCGAAAAATAAGTGAGGACTTGGAAAATTCTCCGGAAGTGAAACAGTGTAGACTCCCATTGACTGTGATAAATAATAGTGCTAATTTTAACAGTTTTAATATACCTTCCCCAGCCCGCGGGGATCGAACCCCGAGACCCAGCATTGATGCTGCCGGGGAAGCGGAAATGGAATTGCGGCGGGTTATGGACAATTTTGTGAATATCTATGAACAATTGGGTAAATGTAACGGACCCAATATGAAACCCAATTACTCCTATACGGAGCTGGCGTATCTGGCGATGCTGCGATCACCCAATTTCTGTCTGCCAATCACCGAGATATACAGCTATATTCAGAGCAGATTCGCTTTCTTCAAGAACTCGACACGGAAACATTGGAAGAATGCGGTGAGACACAGCCTGGCCAAGACATTGTGCTTTACAAAGATCCCAGGTGAGTGGGTTTATCAATTCTGGTACCCAGGTACCAGACCCATCCTTACTGATGAAGGCACACTTATCATATCCTACAGTAACGTGGGTCGATGCGAGAAAATCTTACTTTGTTGCATGAAAACGACAAAGGCGCAGACCAGCCTGCGCACTCCACGCAGTCTGATCAGCGTCTTTGTTATAATTCATTATCTCGAAAGTAGACTAATCAATCCAGCCCCATCATGGCCCATGCAGAAAATTCAATATCCTAGCCAGTCTCTGTAGCTGAGCAGGCTGGTTAGAGCCTTACACTGTCGGAAATCACGAAGAAGCCCAGTTTATAGAAGCACATCGGATAGGCGGCAATCGAAAACGCTCTTGACAATCGACGAACGCGAAAAAAATCGATAGTAGTGTTTTCGATTGCCATTTGTCGCCAGTCGGACAACAAGTGGCAATCAAAAACTGTTTCTAATATTTTTATATACGTTCGTCGATAGTATTAACGTTTTTGATTGCCGCCTTTCCGGTGTGAGAAGGCTCACAAAAAATACTAAATTTTGGTTCTTAACGCATATATGCACTGCACAGACTGATCTGGGTTAACACTATTTGCCATTTCTAAATTGCATTTTACACGCCTCAACCGGACTTGTCGCGCGCCCAGGAGATTTTTTTTATTCTAATCACGTCCTTTAAAGATATATGCACAGCTGCCTACTGGGAATATAAGCCCCTTTATGCGCACGGTCCTTCATCTACGCTAATCCTTACGATACTGTGCATATGTACAAGCTCGTCTGAGCCTTTGCTTCTCGCATATGCGATACGTTCTAATTTTGAAGCAAATGAGCTACTGATCGTACTACAGAAGAACTTCAATGACTCGAACTCTGATAGCTCATTCACCTTAGCATCATGGTCACTACAGGTCATTTCAAAGTTTTTTTCGAAAAAGCATTTCAGGAACACCATCAGAGTGGCCGCAAAAGTTTTATCGGGTCTGCTCTGGGTCCAAGCTGTTTGCAAAGGTTGTCAGCAGACGACACTGTTGGCCAAGAGTTTAACAAGATTTTAGATCTGAGCCTTCCTCAACTTCCAATCTTTGAATTAGCGAGCAACGAAGGATCTCGCGAGACTGTGGTCATTCACAGGCTTTTCTGTGCCTTCGCGATAAGTATAAAAATGATAAGTAAAAAATCTCCTGAGCCTCGACGTGAGAAAACTTACCTTCCAAGTTGATGCAGGGAAAAACAAAGGCGCATACCAGCCTGCGCATACGCGCAGACTAGTCAGCGCCTTTGTTATTCGCAACTTGCAAAGTGTAATAGTCAAACTTGTTCCTTTCAAACTTTCAATATTCTAGATAGTTTCTGTAGCTGAGCAGGCTGGTTTGGGTATGGCCTGGTCGGAAATCCCTACGAAAGGGTTTCTTGCGTCGAGGCCCAATTGTGCTAATCTCTTGTTTTACCAGTGTTGATTTACTATTTTGTTGTTTTGTTTTTTTTCCAGTGGGTCGCGGCACGAGCGCCTCTGAGAACCTGTCACGCTCTACTTACTTATGGTGTATCATCCCGAGCAGTATAGCTAGCTTCGCCAGGGGAGACTACCGACCTAGCGCCGACAGGGAGAGTGGAACAAACACCCTACGCTGGGGGTATTACCGGTGAGTATAGAACTAGACAAATTTAACCCATTTAAGCTGAATGGATTTCCCCACTCATCAATTGGACCAGCCCATTTTCGTATTAAGTGTTTCTAGTGGTAGTTTTCATCTTTATTCAAATTTCAATAGAACATTCTGTTAGCAAACGGTGGAGACCCTGATCAGACGCCGCGTTTTGCGGCGTCTGATCTGAGTCTTAACTGTTTGCCTATATATACGTCCCAAAAAAAAGGACGCTAGGCTAATGTGTGAATAGCCGTTTCACTCGACACACAAATAGTCAAATAAACATTTGATATCATTAATTATTATTTGGATGAAAATATGTTTATTGCCGAAATGAAAAAGACTTTTTGTTGTATTTTGTTAACACTGAAACTAAAGTTTTAACAATTACGACTAAACGTGGATTCTTTTCGACGACTATTTGCTTTATTTTCTTATTCAACATTTCAATTGTGAGTGATCCTCTTTTTCTAATATATAAAATGTATATTTGTTTATTTCTGTTAAACAGACACTGTTCGTCAGTTTAATGAGTATGCGCTCAACTGAACTTATGATGCCAAATGAAATATTCTAAAACACAAGGTTTTATAAGGGCCAGGGAAATGAGTCACTATTTTAAACCTTAACCCGCCACTTTTTTGTCTTGAAAATGTCGTGTGCTTTTTACTTCGGACTGGATTTTATCATGGCAGCAAAAACTATGAACCCTGTGCGGATCCACCAGAGGGGGAGCGGCAGGGGGCCTGAACACCCCTGTAAAAATCACAAGAGCTTTAAGTTTCAATAGAACTAACATTAGCCCCCCCCCCCCCCTGGAAAAACTTTGGCCCTCTGGAAAATTCATTTTCCATTGGAATAAACAACTGGACCCCTCTGTACAAAAAGTTAAGGACTGGGCTTTAAAAATGTCAGTTGGGCTTGGAATCCCCTTGACGAAAATAGCTGGATCCGCCATTTTGAACCCTGATCACACTGCTCCTGAACAGTCTGATCTGGGAACATATTGTTTGCAATATATGCTACCTACTAAGAATATTAGCAGATTAGAGAGCAGCTGACAAATGAAAACGCTATTTTGAGCAATTGAAAACGATTTTATATATACTGACAGACTAAAGAAACGCTACATCTAAAAGTTGTGATAAATTACTAAGAAGAAAACAGCATAGTGAGGGCGCTTAAAATATATACATGTATATTAGCCAGCATATCTGGTAAACAAAATCGACAAATTAAAATAACCCCGAGGCTTCACTCAAGATTCTGGTTATGGAAAGCTTGTGCATCTCGTGTTTATGAGCCACTAGCAATACATGACAAAATTTACTGTAGCGTTTCTTTTGCCCGTCAGTATATAAATCGCTCGTGTTCGCTATTGCCGCCTGTCCGAGGAGCACAGTGACTGAGTGGTAGAGTGTCCGACTTAAGATTGAGGGGTCGCTGGTTTTAGCCTCACCAGAGGCACTGTATCATGTTCTTGAGCTTTACACGTAATCTCCTGCTTAGAACATGTTCAACCCAGGAAACGATTTGACTGAAAACTCGTTGACTGGGACGTAAAGCACAAACATTCTATATCAAAAAGTTTACTGGCTTACATTTTCCTTGCTAGAAGCGACTTTTGTTGCCTGCTGTTAACCTTTGCAAACTTTTTGGACCCAGATCAGGACCGTCAGAAGGTAATTTCCGAGCTGGATCCAAATATTTGACACTTGATACACATCTCGGACCCATTATCATCTTATGTCGTCTGCTGATAACCCATGCAAACAGTTTTGAACCAGATCAGGACGTCGGTCCTGGCCCCGAGGTTATAAAACTTCTTTCATGCGCAACTCAACTGAGCATACTACTTCAAATGCTCATAAAAACAAAAATACTGAAATAAGGATTTCATTTGCTTTAGCACTCTCAGGTATTATATTTATCTTGCTTATAAACGTTTAAATACCAACAATTGTTGGCATTTTAACGTTTATGAGCAGGATAAATTTCGTGTTTAGTTGAGTTGAGCATTAATAAAGTTTTATAAACTCTGGGCCTGATCCGGATCCAAACGTTTGACAATCTGATAATGTTCCTGAAAGAATTGTGTGAAAATGTTATATTTGAAAAAAGTCAGCTGACGACAATTATACATATTCTTTTTTCAGAGTGAATGCTGGACAGTTCTGGGACCAGGTGGGCAATTTCCTGTCTACCAAGATGGTGGCCTTCAAAAAAGAGCTCGAATCTTCTCACGACCCTGGACGCATCTTAGAATCACAGGTTTGCAAACTTCCAGAATCCTTCCCCATGTCGGAAGACACTAAACCTTTGACGTCATCACCGGTATCTCGAAGCAACACACCTGACAGGAAGACTATAAATGACGTCACGATGAAGACAGAAACAATAGTTCACTCTTTGAAATCTCCACCCTCATATTGCCCAAAACAATTACAAAATGCTACCCCATACAAAACAGCCCAAGCACCTCCAAACAGACAATTTCAAAACTTGGGATTTCTGAACCAGAGTCCGAATTCCAGTTTCTCCGATTCCATGAGGCGAACTCCCATGTACAACTCATTTGATTTTCGAGACAGCGGGAACGAGTCTTTGGAATGTGAATCGAGCCCAGGCGAGAAAAGGGTTCTCTCGAGTTGTCGACTACCGCAGTACAACAGCAACTCCCCAGCACTGGATTTGACCACTGCTCACTGTGCCGCCTCCCAAGTGGAACCTGATCTGAGTGGCATAGACATTTCACCATTCGACGTACCCGAACTCCCAGATCTTAGCTACATTGTTTCATCGAGCCCAGAATTCAACAACCCACAACAAAGTCACTCATTCAACGATTCCGGATATGCCATAGACTATTCTTTAAACTACAGCTCAGACTCTTCCCAGTTCTTGAACAGGTCTAACGAATCTTGCCAGTATACAAACAATATGCAGTACCCTGTGCCCCATTCGCCAATGGCTGCTCCTCAATTTTACAGCTTTCCAAGATCTCATGTGACAGCAGGAAATTTAGCGATTTGCCAGAATTATGACAATTATTTGATAACCAATTCCGATCCTATGATAAGCAACTTCTGTAAACCAAACTGGAATTGCTTATGACCCAATAAAACACCTGGATTGTCCTAGTAAGCATACAAAACGGACCACTATCGGCCCGCCAGCGAAACGCCAAAAAATGGCGTTTCGATGGCGGGTCGATAGTGTCCCAAGATTGAATGCTGGCTGGGTGACAGACACTAGTGTATAAATTCTTAGTAAATGTGCTCTTCTGTGAAATATTTTTCTGCAAACATTGAAGTGTATATTCACTCAAATAATGGTTAATAACTTTGCAATGGCCTTAGCTAATCTGTAAGACCGATGCTTCAATGTCAACAATTTAAGTGGTATTCGACTATTAAGAGGTTTAGAAGTGTTTGATAAGTGCATTTGTATGCTTAAAATTGAAAAAAAAAACGGATGTCTATATGACAGATGTAAAATAGGCATCTGGTGCCAAACTTTCTTATGATTGTATATGCATATTTTTCAGCAAAATCCAGTTGGTTTCCAATTCATTCTACTTGATATGTAACACAATTTATGTTCGGGGAAAAAGACTCCTTGAAAAAAATGTGTAGGCTATAGTGCTTTGTCATATGAAGTGTTTTAGGAACTTTACTACCAGACACCAAGGTTATAAAACTTTTTTCATACTGAACTCAGATGAGCATACATTTTGTTTAGACTTAAATTCTAAAATGTCAACAATTGTTAGCATTCTAAAATATATGTCTTGAACAAAACTTGTCCATTTGTTTTTTGTATTTCGATGTTTTCGGGGATTACAAACCTACTAAAGTGAGTCATAGAGCATTCAACAGTGGTGTATAATCTTGAGCCCACGTCAGACTCAAACAAGCCAGCTATTTGTGTTTAATCCTACTATTCTCTTGCACATAACTGCATGAAGAAACGGGAAAATCCTGGTTTTCCTTCAATTTCGTTTTCGAAGGAAGACAGGGGATTATTTTCAGTTTTCTTCATTTTCATCTGATCAAGAATTCATCAAGCAACCTTTGTGCCATTCCTTGCATTTCGTTTCGGTAATGATACATAAGGGTCGTTTGCATTTTATGGTTACTTAGACTTGTTCTCTTATATCTCTAAATCTTTCTTAGACTGGTCTCCCTTCGTTGATTAGCTCCCCTTTGGACGGAAGGGGAGCTAATCAACGAAGGGAGTACAATCTAAATCTTTCTTTGCTCTATCGTGAAAAAACTAATGGCAACTTTGTTTTCTTGCATTTCGTTTCGACAAGGAAACTGATGTTGTTCTATGCAATATCTGGCATTCTTTATTTACCATAATTCCTCCATATATCTAAGATACAGTAGTTTAAAGCGAAGATGTTTTATAACCTAAGGGCCTGGTCGTAAATTCCCCAAAACACTTCTAATGTGACAAAGCTCTATACCATAGCCTCGAAGCAAATACACAATTTGTAAACTGGGTCGTTATTGCAGCCAAAAGAGCTGGACATATTCCTGTGTTTGTGCCATCACTATCTTTCTGTGTTACATTTTTTAAAAGAATGAGGAAATCCTGATTAAATTTGAGGATGGGGTTGTGCATATGACCTTGCCAGTAAGCTAGCATCAAAGATATACTACAAGCGTACTTGATATGTAAAAGTTATGGACCACCACATGAGAGTTTGGTACGTATCACATCATCAAGCAATGAAGGCTCAGGCAAGTCTGCGCACATATGCGCAGACTCGCCAGAGCCTTCACTGCTCGCATACACAAAGTATGGATATAGAAAACTCCGGCCCAAAATTGAGCCTCTAGCCTAGATAGACAGGTTATCATGGCAGATTATTAGAGGCATTTGCGCAGATGCGATAAGTACTTAAGTCTTGTGTGCTGGTACATGCTGGTCCATAATATGTCTTTGCTGATAGTTTAGACATGTTAGACTGACCTACGTTATTCTGTTCAACTGAATGTTAGTAAATGAGATGGAGTCGTGGCTGTAGATATTATTACTTATGTATGACGTCATTATTATGTGTTGTTAATGATTTTAGTTGTTTTTATTGTTAATGATTTTAATGATTTAGCAGACAGTGCGTTTTAACGAAAAAATACACACATATCATATGTGTTTCTGAACATGTGTTTTATTTTTAAGAATTTTTATTTTTAATTAGAAAACTCATCAATAAAATATTGAGTGTAAACATTTAATTGTTTTAGCAGAAACATTATGTCACCGGACATTAGACTGGCCTCCCTTCATTGAAAAGCGCCCCTACTGCCCGACATATATAGCGGACAGTAGGGGAGCTTTTCAATGAGGGGAGCTCAGTGTACAACGAACATTTTTGTTTTATGTGGGTGCAACTGATCCCTAAGATCACGTGGCATGATCATTGGCACTTTATTTTGAAATTTGGCATATTAATCAAGACAGACATGTAGGAATTTACTATCAAATTTGGATAGCTATTTAATTTCTTGCTAAATAGTTTAATGCTAAGGCAGGAATCACATTCAAAAACCAATATCAATGGACCAAGCTCAAGGCTTGAAGTTATAAAACTTTTTTCAAGCTCAACTCAACTGAGCATGAAATGTATCCTGCTCATAAATGTTAAAATGCCAACAATTGTTGGCATTGTAACATTTATTAGCAGGACAAACGCAACAAATACCTGACTTAGAGTAGATTTTCTTTCGCTATTTAGTTATTATGAGCAGCTGAAATTTCATGCTAAGTTAAGTCAAGTATGAAGAAAGTTTTATAGCCTTGAGCAGGTCTGGTATAAGATATAGGATATAAAATGTCATATACCTGCTAAACAGAGGTTGGTCCTTGATTGGGTTACCGTTTTCACTAATCAAGAAATAAAACCATTTTTGGCAAAGTCTGACAACGAAGACTCGGATCAGACATTATAAGCGTACTTTCTGTCACTTAGGGGATCAAATGTGCAAATATTATGTTGAAATGTAAATAGATGTAAAATACAGATACATGAACCATACACAACAGTCGTTGGTTGTCTTTATTTCAAAGTTATGTCCCGTTATACTCTGGTACCCACCGATCATCTCAGATAAAACCGCAATACATCGGCCATTCGTAACCGAAGAATCAGGTTCTAAATTGGTCCGAACTTTTCCGAATGATCACCGGCAAGTACCGTGAACTGTTGTGAAGTTGCACTGTAAGTTACATGCAAGCTAACACGATAAGAGGTGACAGTCGAGCTGCCGCCTCTTTTGGTGTATGCTTATATTTAGTTTCCTACTCAAGCAATTCTTCTCTACAAAAGGCGAAAATATAGCCAAAATACATTATAAAAAACATCTAAAAATAATAATCTCTCAAACTGATTCTTTTGGGCATAGCCTGGGCCCGATGTCTTAAAACTGGTTTCAAATGAGACAATCTCAGAACAGCCGAAATGACATTAGTCATTGTCATTTATTTAAAATTCCCACGATGGTTGGCTTTTTAAAATATATATGTCCATGACCAATTTCATGCCCATGTGAGATGAGCATGAAAAAAACTTTTATAAACTCGGGTTCTGTGTACTTGTTAGGATATCGCCTTGACATGACTGAAAAACTAGTATGTAAAGCATCAACACAAACAAATCCTTTGG
This sequence comes from Loripinus fragilis, assembly GCA_964019695.1. Classification (NCBI taxonomy): domain Eukaryota; kingdom Metazoa; phylum Mollusca; class Bivalvia; order Lucinida; family Lucinidae; genus Loripinus; species Loripinus fragilis. The sequence continues at coordinate 12,069,621 of OZ026528.1, forward strand.
CTCTGGTCGCAAACCCATGAAAACAGGGCTTTTTTTCGCGACATACACCACATAGCAAATGTTTCCGACTAAGTCATATAGTGACCAGGCAAAATGAGTTTGCTCAGTATAATTATGTTATTGGTGAGGTGATTTCGTATTGGCCCAGTTATTACATATTGAAGTGACTTCATGAAAAGCAAAACTATATTTATAAAACAAACATATAGTACAGTAAAACCTCGTAAACAAGAACTCCAATTGTTCGAAATACGTACTCGCTCATTGGAAATATATTTGGGACCTACTGGATTCAGAGAACAGGACCTAATCATGATATATTTAAATTGCTGTCTACAATAACTGACATATGAGCCGCGAAATGAGATTTCCAGCAATGTGGTATGTGCGACAAGCAAAGCCTCAGATCAGCCTGCGCATACGCGCAGTCTGATTGGAGCCTTTGCTAGGCGCTTGAATATTCTATGAGTGTTATTCTACTGACTGAACATCATTTCGAGTTTCTAAGCTTAAAAGGAGGCTGCACAGGCTCGTCTGAGTCTGCATTGTCAAAATGCCACTTTGTTGGAAATCTCGTGTCGCGGCTCAAAAATATATGTTTTGGTGGGTAAAAGAAACATCTGTTTGAGACGTTTCTTTTACGCGCCCAAAACTTGCACTATATATATATATATATATATATATATATATATATATATATATATATATATATATATATATATATATATATATATATATATATATATATATATATATATATATATATATATATATATATATATATATAATCATTTTGGGGTTTATATTTTTATGCCTACTTCTCAAATTCGAACTACTGATAATTCGAAATAAACCTCTAGTCCACATGAGTTAGAATTTATGTGGTTTGACTGTATATATGTACTGTCCTGCCAGCCAAGAGTGACAATGACGTAATATTTTGTTTACAACTGTTAAGTTAAACATTAACTTGTATACTCCACTTGAGCTAACGCGAATCGGTGGATCACTTGTGTATTTATCCCTCCTGCGGATAGGATTAATACACAAGTGATCTATCGATTCTAAGTCCCGGATAACTTTGTAAACAAAATATGACGCCACTGTCACTCTTGGTTGGCACGACAGTACAAGTAAAACCGTAGTTGACGCCCTCCCAGGTGGCAGAGTAAATAAAGACGTATGTGTAAGAGAACAAGGTAAGAAAATAAAATTGAGTGACGCACGGGGACAAATTAAAACAAGCATGGAGCATGAGAATAATGCCATTTATTCCAGTGGTGCCCACCATGATGTCAAATAGTTCACATGCATTTGGGTAAAATGTCATTTGTCAATATCAGTCACGTGACAACATGTGACATCAATGGGTTGGTGGTCTTCCACCCCCACCACTCATTAGCACCTGCGACTGCGGCATACAATAACATCTCCGAGCAATCCATTGACATGACCATGTTGGATTGAATCTAGAACATCGTCCCCGTCCCCCAATGAATGGTCGTCTTTCCCGACAAACTCCCCAGGCACCTCCCCATCTGCATTTATCGTCTGCTATACATAATAGTACTGTCACAATGAGTATTGATGTAAACAGACAAGCTTTCATTTTTCTGAAAAATAAATAAATAAATAAAATAATTAAATATACAGTAAACCCTGTGTAAAACGACCACTCTCAAAAAGACCGAAAATGGCTTTCAAGACCGATTATCGCTTAATGCAGGTCAAATGTATTGCAGAATTATACAAGCGGAGCATTATGCAATATTTTCGACCTTCATTAAGCTACCAGTTGTCATAAAAACCTTTGTTTTGTCTATTTTGAATGGCCCTTTTACACAGGTTTTACTGTACATTTATATGAAAGTAATAATAGAAATTTGCGACACATTCTCCAGCAGATAAACAAGAAGATCAAGCTTGTTTGAGGTGCCAAATGACAACAACAAAAATTGAGTGAAATTGTCATTTATATACCAAATGACGATATGCAAAATAATCAATAATATATGTCATAAAATTTACATGTGATTTGTTATTTAAAAGAATGACAATGAAACATATGTCATCCAGACATACACCGAAAAGGTGGGGTGTTAACCTTCTATTTTTAAAATCAGTTGTCTCGAAAAATAGCTAACAATGCAAAAGGCGGCATTTCATTGGGACATACACTGCTTGCTATGAAAAAATACGATCCGCAGAGAAGAAAGTCATTCACTAGGGTAAACACTGTTTTGCTTGAGCCGTGAAGACCCCAGCTAGCAATCTATATGGGTCCCATTTGGGCACCCATATGGGCAGTGCAACCGGGTTCCATATGGGTCCCATATGTGCTGGCCCATGTAAATAAAATAAAATAAATGGTAGAGGCAGGGTCGGATCCAGAAATTCTTGCTAGGGGGTTCAAATTTACAAAGGAGGTTTCAATTTGAAAATTGTATATGATTATTTGATAGTTTATACTGATTTTTCTGGGAATTCCTCATAAAAATGGAATAATTTTGTCTCCAATGGGGGGTTCAAGCGAACCACATGAACCCCTCTCTGCAACTGTAGAAGCTAGCCATGCATTATAAACAAGGAGATAAGTTTATATAAAGATGATTATATCATTTCTTTTTTCTTTATGGGACTGTTATATGAGACCCATATGGGACCCATCTGGCCAACCCGATTATGGGCTTACCCATATGGGACCCATGCGGAACCCGGTTGCACTCCCCATATGGGTCCCATATAGGTATGTTTGCTGGGACCCAGATGAAAAGGCCAATGTAAGGTGACATATCATCGGGAATACAGTGTTTGCTACGAAAACGACCATTAGAGAAGAATTTCAGTTTTATTTGGAAAGTATACTCGATATATACGCCTCAAAATAATTGAAGGACAAAGATTTTCGAACACGGGTATAATTAGCTCAAAAATTTAAAATCTTTTGACGAGTATATATACACTGCTCAAAATATTTAAAGGAACAGCTGATGATCTTTCATAGGTGCTAATGTTAACCCCTGTCCAATAGACAAATAATGTATTTCACCAGACTATAAGGCAGAAACCCAGTACCTTTTGCCATTTGTGCTACGATAGTCAAATGTTTGGAATAGAAAAAAGTTTTTAGCCTAAGTTCATGGCTCAAATTTTGTAATTTTTAATTTTCTTGAAAATGACGACTTTTTCTGGAACTCTGTAGAATCTTCCGAATTTGTTAATTGCGTAACCTAATGATTTCTGCAACATTGAAAGGCTATTGACTGTACAGAAATGATGCTGTTGTGGTGCTTGATTGAAACATCCTCTTAAATTTTGGTTTTGAAAAAGGGGTATTTTTAACAAAATTCCATTTTTACATAAAGCGTTTCATGGATATTTCTGAAAAGGGATTACTTCATTTTTATTAACAAGCGTCATCCTTGATGGGTAACCAAACTAATCACAGGAGAAACATGGGTGATTTTGTATTGTGATCAATGGCAAAATACGCAGTGTTCCTTTAAATATTTTGAGCAGTGTATATTATTTTCAACCACGTTAATTGTACCAAACCAGAAAGAAGAATCCATTAGTAGGACAGTGGCGGATCAAGTTCAGGGGTTCGCTCGACCCCCCCCCCCCCTCCCCGCCCCCGTTTTTAAATATTCCATGAAAATGAAACAATTTGGTCTTAGTGAGACCAAATTATTTCATTTTATAGGATATTTAAGAAAAAAAGAGATAAAATCAGCAAGGCGAACCCCCATACCTTCATACATGTATATACAACCCCCTTTCCAGAGATCCTGGATCCGCTCAAATTTTGATTTATTGAGAGTCAACTGAACAATATATAATAAATCTCTTATTGATATCGTGCAATAGAAAGAAAGAAACATACTTGCCATGCAATGAATCTACTTTTAATATCTTCTCTAAAAGCCTAACTTTCCTCTTGAGCCGTTTTTAAGTATCCGTCGCAGCGTCCTCTCAAAACATATATAGTCAAACCCTTAAAGCGCCATCAAAAAGAAAAAAAGAAAATGCAGCTCACACTTTCAATTATTGTTGTGTCCTTCTTTTGAGATACGACTTGATGTTTCAGGTTATTCTTTGAAAATTCACCTGATATATAAAGCATTGTGTTCCGTGTAACTACCAATGAAAATTAAGAAATATTACGCTAAGTGCCATCCTGGTGCCATATATGGGTTAAGTTGAGGTTCACCCCCGGAAAGCCGATCTTCTAACACGAACAATGTCGAACATGCCATTAAGGTAAGAGTATTTCATGTCAAAATGGACATGTCAAGAACAGACCGCAGCTTGCTCTACTTATGCATGGCCTGGTCAAAATAAGTATAAAATGATATTATGAGTTTTGATTTAAATACACAAGAATACTCGGTAGACCTAATTGTTTTAAAAGGAAAATGTAGATTTCGCCATCTAATAGGATACTTGAGCGTCAAGTGCAAAACATAAACAAGACACTTAGAACTTCGTGGATGTGGAAGTGTTGACGATCGAGTCTGTATTGTCTGGCCTACTAATCGGACATGTACAGAAACCTCGCCTGAAGATGGTCTCAATACTACATGCAGTCTTCAGTACAACCCCCCTTTTTAGCCCTTATGTAGTGTTTTTTTTATATATCCGCAAATAAAGATTATACCCATAGAAATGAATAATTTGGTACATTGGTAAGAATAATCTCTTATACAAGTATCAATCTGGGTTCTTACCACACCAATCAACAGTGTTTCAGTTTATTGATATTTTTTCATAACATACGCCAAGATCTTGATAATAATATGTTTTCTTGTATTGTGTTCTGCGATGTTTCAAAAGCATTTGATAGAGTCTGGCATAAAGGTATGTTGCTTAAGCTGAGACAAAATGGTATTGAGGGGAAGCTTTTATAGTGGTTAAATCGTTATAGATAGTTGGTTTAAAATAATGTTTTCTGGCTTGAAATCTATACTTGCAGGGGTGCCTCAGGGATCAGTTCTTGTGCCTCTTTTATTCTTGGTGTATATAAATGATATAGCTAAACACCTTCTCAGTTTGGTAAGGTTGTTTAAAGATGATAGCTCACTTTTTTTTTATTCTGCAGCACATATTGCTGACATTGCTGGTATAATTTACCATGATCTGCAGCTATTGACTAACTGGGCTAAACAATTGCTGATTACATTTACTCCACTGAAAAATGAGGCTGTTTTATTTACTCTTAAAAAGCTTGATTTCCTTCTACAACTTGTTTTTGATAATATCCCAATTAGTTTTGTCGATGGCCAAAGGCATCTAGGTTTTACCCTAAGAAGCACTGGGCAGTGGCAGTCACATGTTGAAAATATTGTAAATTCAGCAAGTAAAATCTTAGCAATAATGCGTAAACTCAAATACTCTATTAGTCGAAATGCTCTCAACCAGATGAATATGTCCTATCTGCTTCCTGTTGTTGAGTGTGCGTCTGTGGTATGGAATGGATGCTCTGAACAAGTCTCCCAAACACTTCAAAAATTCAAATGAAGCAGCCCACCTTGTAACAGGACTTACGGGTCTGTATCGTTAAAAAACCTGAACAAACAGTGTGGATGGACAACTCTATCACAAAAAGGCAACAACATTAACTTTCATTCATGTATAATGGTAATGCTGGCATGGTACCTTCATATATTTTGGATCTAATCCTTCCACTAGTCAGTGAAATTTCAGATTATCCTTCAAGAAACAATAAAAAAAAAGTTCACTTACTTTTAACAGGACTAACATTTCACAGAAATCCTGTATACCATCATCCATTAGACTATGGAATGGCATTGAAGATGATTCTAAAAACTTATCAACTTTTACAACCTTCAAAAACATGTACTCTCTCTCTAAGTTCAACAAATTATACATTCCATACTACTTTACCATTGGAAATAGAATATGTATATCTGTCATAAATGCACGAATCAGAAATAAGTGTAGCGATCTGAATAATGACATTTTTTATAAATCATATACGAGCTAACCCTCTATGCGACTTGTGTGGTGTGGTAGAGGATGTCACCCACTACTTCTTTCATTGTAGAAGATACACAACTGAAAGACAAGTTTTCAGTGATACAGTAAGAATGTTCCAACCCTTAAGCATTAGTCAGATACTTTGTGGCAATGGAAACAGGAACTTCGAAACCAACATAGTCTTGTTCAGGGCAGTCTACAGGTACATACAAGGTACTAAACGTTTCAATAATATTTAGTGACTCCTTGTTTGAAAGCATCATATTACATGAATACCAGCCAAACTAAAGATTTGATTAGTGAGCTCATGGGTTAGCAATATTAGCAGCCTTGTCCTTTTTCTTAGTCATTTTATCATATTTTTCACTTAAATATATACTTACTATAGTATCATGCTATTTCCTTTATCTTATGTATATTTATTTCATATTTTTTCCCATTTACTTATATCTGTATGCTCATATTTTTCTTTCTATCTTTTATTTATATATTTGTTTGTTTTTGATATGTTTCCAATATATGTTCCTAACTGCTTTGCTTTGTCTTTAGTGGTGAAAAATACATATGCATTTGTATATATTTAGCCATGGTTATTAGCTATTATGTATGATTAAATGGAGGGGAATGGTCGTAACTAATGTTGTAAAAACTTGTGACCCAACCCTGTTGCTGTATTATATTTGGCAATAAAATATGTTTAAACTATCGGTAAGAAGCATGGCCAAAGTTTTGAGAAATGTTGACAGTTCAGAACGCAAGAGTGGTATTAATCGCCATTTGTGATCGAAGATGTTCATATTTGGCACAGTGATTGCCTAATGGGTGAAGACAACAGTACGTAGGATATTAAGATCACCGATATGACCTGGGAGTCAAAGGTCAAGTTCACATACTAAAATATGTTTTACGGCTCTTAACAGGAATTCCTCTTTCATGTTTTGGCAGAGGGAGTTCATATTTGGCACAATGATTGCCTATGTGGTGTATAGATAACAACAGGCTTTTGAGATCACCAACATATTATGAGATTGGAGGTCAAGGTCATATACAATAAAACCTGTCTTAATTCGAACTCCTCTTTCATTTTCTTACCAAGAGTGTTTTTATTTGACACAATGATTGCCCATGGTGTGTATATGACAATTAAGGACTCGCAATATGAATATGACATTGGATTCAAAGGTCAAGGTCAAAATACTTAAAATCTGTCAAAATCTATCATACGGCTCGTAACGTCAATTTCTCATTGTTTGACCAATAATGTTCATATTTGGCATAATGGTTGCCTATGAGGTGTAGATAACAATATGCTATTAGATCACCGATATAACATTGGAGTCAAAGATCATATACGAGTTAAGTAGTAAACTCTGTGTTTCAGCTCATAACGCGAACTCTTCTTTCACATTTTTGACCAAGGGTTTTCTAATTTGGCACAATGATTGCCTATGGTAGACAACAACGGTCTCACAATATAGATATGACATTGGATTCAAAGGTCAAGGTCAAATATACTTAAAAATCTGTCAAAACCAGTCCTGCTGCTCGTAACGCATAATCCTCTTTCTTTTCTTGATGGAGAGTGTTAGCCCTTAAAGCACCACCTATAATTTGCAGCAGACGACAATTTCAAATTTTGTCGCTTTCTCAAAAATAACAAATAAGGCATGGTATTTCATGAGAATCTCATGTAATATCATACCTTATTTTGTCAACAATTGAGAAAGATGTCTCAAAATTTGTCGTCTGCTGCAGTCGTGATTGGCGCTTTGAGGGTTAATAATTAGCACAATGATTGCTTATAGTGTAAAAGATAGCATCAAAGGTTTCAGATCACTTATAAATATGACCTTATTCAAAGGTCAAGGTTACATATACTAAAAACCTGCTACAGCTTGTAACAAGATTTCCTCTTTCATTTTCTGACTAAAGGTGATCATCTTCGACTCAATGATTGCCTACTGTGTGTAGATTACAACAAAGGTCCCGGAAATACAAATATGATATTGAGGTAAAAGGTCAAGGTCAAATAATCTTCATGTATGTTTTATGGCTTGTATGCAACAGATGCGAGTCTGACTGCAGATCCAGGGGTCATGAGTTAGATCCCGACCCGGTCCCATACTTTCTTTGAGATTGATCATGAAATAGTTTCCACGGGCATTCTCCTCCCTTCCGCTTAATCATTCATGAAGGGTTGTTGTCAGTTACAAGCTAAATTAACTGCTTGTTCAAGCTTGCCCAGGAAAAAGTGTGGTTAGGTGAACTGACCGTCCCGCCATGACCATAGCTGTTGACTTGGGACGCAAAGCAACAAAACAAACAAACAAAAATTATGGCCTGTATAGTCAATTCCTCTTTCGGTTTTTAGATATAGGATATTCATATTCAACACAATGATTGCATATGGTGTGTATATTACGACATTGGTTTCAATTCCCCCAATATGAGATTGGAGTTTAAGATCAAGGTCACATATTTTAGTCAAAACAGCTTGAAATACTAAGTCCTACCTATCTACAGCTTGAAATACTAAGTCCTCCTTCATGTTTGACTGAGAGTGTTCACATTGGGCACAATAATTGCCTATGGTGTGTATATTTAAATGAAAGTTTTAGATTACTTCTATGATCTTGGAGTCAAAGGTCAAGGTCAAATATTTTTAAAATCTTACATCTCATAATGCACATTCTTTTTTTTTTCCTTTTTTAAGGAGGGTGTTCATATTTTGCACAATTATTGCTTGTTGTGTGTAGATTGTACCAATAATTCAGATTACATATATGGAGTCAAAGGCCAGTGACACATATACATAAAACTGTCATTTCATTTTGTGATGGAGTGTGTTAATAATTTTGCACAACAAATGCCCATTGTGTACAGATTACAACGAAGGTCTAGAAATAAGGATATGACCTTTGGTTAAAAGTCAAGATCAAATATTCTTGAACCTGAAAGCTCTCATATTTTGATGGAAGCTGTTCATATTTGGCACAATGATTGAATATGGTGTATAGATAACAACAGATGACTTGAAAGTTTAAATACACTTAAAATAATCTGGAAAAACGGATCCTTCAGAAATAGAGAGAACCTACTATATAAGAAAACAGAAGGCTCGGTCAAGGAGCAGACTGATCTGGGTCCGCAAAGTTTTTCTGTATACCGAAATTAGTCATTGACGTAAGCAGCAGACGACTTTTCCAGATGCATATTTTTCGTAGCAGGCAAAGATTACATGTAATATGAGCCGCAGCATGAGATTTCCAACTATGTGGTATGTGCGACCAGCAAAACCTCAGACCAGCCTGCGCATATGCGCAGTCTGATCAGAGCCTTTGCTATATTCGCTTGAATATTCTATGAGTGTTACGCTACTGACTGAATATCATTTGGAACTTCTAAGCTTAAAAGGAGGCTGCACATGCTCGTCTGAGTCTACACTTGTCAAATGCCACATTGTTGGAAATCACATGTCATATTTCACCTTCAGCTCTCCTCAGACATTCAATTTTGCACACTACTGAGTCCATCCCTGCCAGAGTTTGGATCATTTACTTTGAAAAATGAGCCATGACATGTGATTTCCAACAATGTGGCATTTTTGACAAGTGTAGACTCAGACCAGCCTGTGCAGCCTCCTTTTAAGCTTGAAACTCCAAATGTTGTTTAGTCAGTAGCTTGATAGAATATTCAAGCGACTAGCAAAGGCTCTGATCAGACTGCGCTTACGCGCAGGCTGGTCTGAACTTTTGATGGTCGCACATACCACATTGTTGGAAATCTCATGCCATGGCTCAATTAATGAATTATTTACAATTACATTGGAATTTTTCAATTAAATTACAATTACATGGATTTTCAGCGCAGGATAATTAATTATATTCAATTGTTTTGCCCAATGTAATTAATTACATTATAATAATTATATTCCACTGCCACTAGATTTTTATCGCAGGGATATAAAATGAGTTAAAACTTCCTTAAAATGTCTGCGTAACCTAGGCATTTTGAATTTAACATATCCATCAGGCTGATTTAATTTGATGCCTTCTTGTATTATTATGTCAAGTGATGCAACTTAAAAGAAATGAAATAACAAAATCAGTTGTTGTTTTGTAGTTGATGAAGAAAATACAGAAATTGTGTTTATTTTTTATTTTCAGACATCTGTAAATTATGTTAATTGACAAGGTTCTCAAATTAGTAACTCGCAACAGACCTGAGTTTAGGAATACACGTTGACCTGAGAAAATACTTACAACTGCATAAGATAAACCGTGAAAATTATTTTGTAAAACTAGCTTAAATGCAAGAGAATAACTTTTTTCTGTGTGACCCTGTGAAAGACATGAATTTGACTTTCAACGTGTGCCCTACAATACAGCAAGGAATACCAGATAGTGACAATTTGAAATAGTACTAATGTGTTAAAACGCTGGCTTTGCAAGCAGGAGGATACTAGTTCTGTCCACACTGGAACATCTTATTTATAAATAATGTAGTGGATAGATTGGGACATTTACCTAAGATATTGTAGTATATCCCTTCAAATGGAACCTTGCTTTTTGGCAATAACATTAAATCAAAAATGGGAATTTTAAATTTAATTCGAAAAATATATTTTAACCAAAAAAACCTAACCAAAAATATTTCTTTGGAGTCAGTATACGTTGTCATAAATGCTGGAATTGGATGGAGTTTTAACGTTCTTAATGTTTAATGCCTAATAACATTCCCTGCGTGTGCCTTCAGCGATATGGATCACTGATTATCAGTTGAATATTAAACCATGTATATACTAAAATAAGACAATTTACAATGCATCAGTGGGTTTTAAAGAGACTAGGTCTGTAACTATAGACATTTCTTTTTTCAAAAAAAAAATATTTCTTTTTAAATCATTTGTAAAAAAAGAATTAAGTTATATTTTCACAATAAATATGGTCAGTGCAGCTGAAAAATGCAAGGAAAAGCGAATTCCCTTATTGGTAATTATTAACGTCCCTCCAATAATTCTAGACAGTTGATTTTAACACAAATGCTGTTGTTATGATTGTGTTATTTTGTTAAGATTTACGAAAATGGTGAAATGTTTACCTGAATTTGAGTATTTTAACTGTATTCTTGAAAAATAGAAACTGTATTTCAAAAATTAAAAGACCAAAGGTTACAGACTATACAGCTTTAAATGTAGCTGCATATTGGCTTGCGTTGCCGTTTATCAGCATAGTCTATGTAGTAGGTATAGGTATATAACTCACTTCTACTGCCTTGCGGTAGAAGCCGGCTTTTACAGCGACGTGGTAGAGTGTTTGCCTTTAGATCCTACGGCCCAGGTTCGATTCCCACCTCGGGCAGTTGGGATTTTTCTGCACCCTGTGACATTTGGTGGCCAGTGTGGGGAGCATCAACAATATTTCACTTATAACCATGTCACAAAGACGGTGACCCAAACTCAAGGCTACATCTATAGATGTCTACTGCCCAAAATGCCCTTTAAGTTGGAAGAGCCCATTTGCCTAGCTATTCCATGAATGGGTCTGCTTATTGATCTCACCACTCCCATATGAAAACAGGCAAATTTTTCCATCATATAAAGAAGCAGTAACAGTTAAATATAAAATGAAATGTAGTACATGTAAGTGCCTGTAAATCTGTGATCTTATTTTTATTTTAAGGTCTGTGCATTTCTAGTTGTACACTCGCAAATACAGACACATGAACAAAACATACAGTTAGGTAGACAGATGGAAGCAGGCAAAAAGATGGTAGGCATGAAACGCATTCAAAAACCTATTATCCATAGAACTATATAAGCAGCCTGGGTTGCATCGTAAACCGCACTATTTGATATTACAAAATAATCGTCTGCTGTAATCTCTAATGGACATTTTATAGCTTAGCAAATACGGCGATATCTATCCCATGTGTATTGCACTGACAGTGACAAAAATGGGTACTAAACGGGTATTTTCATTCCAACAAAAACTAAGTTATTTATTTGTACAAGATATCAGAGCAGTGAGATTGATATCATTCTCCGCCAAAATTTAAATCTAGTTAGGGCTTTGCTACATCTATGCGCACGCAAATTTTCAGGGTGAAGAAACCTTCATGTAAAATTTAAAAACGAAAAACTGTGCTCCATTTGAGGTGCAATATTACAGTCATTTGAATCATGTATGCGTGTGTTGATCCAAGGTGTAAACATATAACACAACGCCTTCAAGCCTAAAGGGGTCATTTCACTAACCAACACTACTGTCGTGCCAACCAAGAGTGACAGTGACGTAATACTTTGTTTACAATTGCTTAGTAAAACATTAACTTGTATTGTTTGTCAAAATTGACCCGAGACATACGAATATTCAATGACCTATTACTCAGTCTTCGTGAATCTTCGTAAAAAGTGCGCTTTAGATTGTTGTACAATTACTAATCTGATCAAAATTAATCACATTCCCCTATAGCCTAGTGGATAGTCGACCCTTTTAGCACTCAAAAGATGTGGGTTCGAGTCCAGTAGGGTTTAAGTATTTTGTTTTCATTTTTTTCGATCTACTAGTTTCTTTGTCTTTATTCTTGATTTTGTGCACAACTGGATACATTTATTTGAATTTGGCATGCGTTTATGTAACAAATACAGCACCGTGAATAATTTCAACAAGCCTACATGTGATTAGCTCTTTTCACGCTGAATATTCTTTGAGACTTTTGTAATCATCTGCTGACTTTTAATCAAGATTAACTTTTTCAAAAAATCTTACAGGAACACCATCAGAGTGTCAAATAGTCTGTATCCAGATCAGACCCGACGTTCTGTTGGCACTTAACTGGGTCCAAACTATTTGCAAATGTTATCAGCTGACAAGGAAAGAGTGGGGATCTTAGGGAATAATGAATACAAAAGCGGCTAAATACAAATGAAAGATGTAAAGCTCATCACAAGATGATGTAAAATATACGAACAATATTAACTAAAAAAAGAAAGCAATTTGACAATTATATAAAAAAGGTTCCTTCCAAGTTTCGATCCAGGTATGCTTATTTTGGAAGTAGTCAACTAACCACTAGGCTATCAGACCATTTGCATTAACGCATTGACATTATCATATTCTCTGTAAAAGCGTGACCAAGGTCGGAGTACTCCACGAAAACGCACGAATATCACGAGGATTTTGGCGAAAATTAATCAGTCTAAGGTCAATTTTGGCAGACTATACACTCCACTTGAGCTAATGCGAATCGATATATCACTTGCGTATTAATCCTATCCTGTGGATAGGATTAATATATAAGTGATCTATCGATTCTAAGTCCCTGATAACTTTGTAAACAAAACATGACGTAACTGTCACTCTTGGCTGGCAGGATAGTACTGTCGAAGTAAAATAATATTGTTGAGATTTTCACACTTTCTATATTTTTGTATTGTTTTGGTATCTTAACTATTAAAGGTTGATTGTCACAAAGCCACATCTTATATAAGCAGATGAACAAAGAATATACATTATATGCTTATAAATAATGCTTTCAAAATAATAGAGTCAAATTTGTTCTATGCCTTTGATGTCTATACTTGCATGACTAGTTCCAATTCTCATTTGGTTCATGTTGCATTCAGTTTTTCATTACATGATATTCACGAGCACAACAAATGATATGTATTTACAGCAGCCAAGAACTATCCAGTTAGCAGTATTTTAAATATCTAAGATAATCTTAGGTAACTGAAGTTCATAACTGATCTGAAAAGTAACTAAAAGTAATTGAAAGTAATTGTTAATTACTCCCATTTTAGACCTTGTGATTTATTACATTCAAATTCCGTAATTAAAAAAATGTCTGAATTACAATTAAATTGTACATGCACATGCAATTACTTTCGGAAATGTAATTATATTACAATCAATTACAACTTTAATTACCCCAACTCCCTGTAAGTAAACACACCCTTCCTAATAACAGGTGACAGTAAATGCCATTTATTCTACCATACCAGATCGAGATTTCCGTTGTTTTGTCCCATATGAGAAAAGTATAATCCATCATTGGTGTTCAGTGGGAACAGGAAACTCCCAACCTGAGAGCCCACCGTTCCAGTGGGAAACGAGGCTTGCCAAACAGTGCCCACTGAATGGTGGACACGAGGGTTGGGATTTTTTTTGGAATGATCGATAATTTTTCTCATATTCCAATTCTACATTTAGCGATGTACTGATTAATATTTGTTGATGACCGCAGTCACGTCACTGAGGTTGATATGTTTACAGTCATTGACGCGCGTTGTACAAATCAACTTGAAACTGCTATAAACAGCACATTAAACAATAAACAGATGATTATTTCAGCGAAAAGGATTTACAATAGCTAGCTTTTCAGCAACAGTAGGGGAGACCGGGGCAAATAGTTACATTTTTCAAATATTTCCCATTTTATACAACATGAACTTATACGCCGCCTTTTAAATGTTGTTTACATGAAAATACACACGTTTTGAATTAATAACACCTTTATTAAAAGAATACAACGCTATATTTACAATTCAGAAGATTTCATAAAAGTTTAGTAAATGTAACACTTTGCCCCAGCTTTAGGGCAAAGTGTTACGAGCCCCGAGACAAAGTGTTACATGCCATAATTTCATCCTCGTACAAATATTTGGGACATGGAAAACATCAACGGAAATACTTAGATAAATGTATAGCAAAGGAACGAAAAATATAAGCAGATCCACATTAATAGTTGACTTTCAGACACAAAATTTATCAACTATTAAACAAATTTAACAAGATAATGGATCGATCAACTTAATTTTTATCAGAGTGATCTGCAGACAATGATTTCACCCATTGATACAGTGCACTCTTCATGTGCCCATGGACAATAATTGTGCTCCCCTGATTGCAGATTTATTCTTGTTTTGTTTTGAAAAAAAGGACTTAAAGATGTCTCTGACGATAAGCAGGCTGATATTGACGCTTTCAACACTACATCGATATTTTTGGATGATTTTTTTAAAATTTGAAGCGCAGTTTATTAAAAAAATATTCTCATTATAAGAAGATTGGTTATAACAGTAATGTATTGCAACATACTACGTGCTTTGCTCGGGGTGGTAACTTGAGGGTAATTTTGGTATGGGTGTGCGGTCCAGTTTTTTGAAACCTACCCCAATCATATACCTGGTCTTCAAAAAATGTCCTATCTATATTCATTTTTGAACAAAATGTTTACATATTCAAATACTGTTCTTTGGTCTTATATACCCTCTTTGCTGTATGTTAACAAAATTTACAAATAAATATTACAATTTTGGTTTCTGAGCTGAATATCTGAACAAAAATATGATTATTGTCAAACAGGGATGACAGAAAATGGGACCATTCATATAACAATAATGAAAAACTGGGTCAGTCATATACGTCATATACTTTTTCCTAGAAAAAGGGGGCTTATCCTGGGTCAGGTGTGGTACTTGATTGTATCGATTCCTGATCTTTGCACCTTTACTTACTTTTATCGTGTTGGTGGTCAATCATGCTTTCCTCTTTAATAATTGCATACATTGTTCTACACATATAACACGTTACCAATCTTCGTTTTCTGGCGAATATGATGCTTCAATTTGCCTTTTCCTTTGTGCTGGTTTCTTTTTCGTTAGTTAGGCGGTGTTGCTTTCGTTATTTTAGATCGTTTTAATGGTTTGTCTTCTGTTCAGTCGTTGGCTAAATCTTGATGTCTTCACGCCAAAATGCAACTTTTAAGTAATGGGGTCATGTGATTAATAAAATCAAACATTCGTGCTGCTGTATCATAGAATTTATTAACTCGTTGCCAAAAAAAAAAAAAAAAAACACATCAAGCCTCGCATTCTATCTCTTTTCCTCAACTCATTTAATAAATTCAATAAAATGAGCACTCATGTATTAAAGGTCCTCTATTAAAAGGTCCTGCCCTAGAAAAACTGTGTGCAAGTATGAACAAAATAAAGCAACACACGAAAATATTGAAATTAAATCTTTGTTTCCTATTTTAGTAACGGTCACATGAACCTTGACCATTTGTCAAAGCTAAGCTTTGCATAATCCTCAGACTGTCCTTTATGTGCACACCAAGTTTTGGAAAAGGATTTGTAGTACTTTTTAAGTTATCGCAGGAAAATTTTGTGCCCAGACGAACAGACTGACAGGCAGATGGGTATTCAGACAGACAGACAGACAGACAGTCAGACAAGCAGACAGAAAGAAAGACAGACAGACAGACAGATGGACGAAGAGCAAACCTATAATCCCCTTTGGTGAAACTGGTAGGAGACTAACTATGCAAAGTATTTGATAAGACTGTGTTGTAGCTCCGCGCTAGGTTTTATATATTTATACTGGAAACGAAGTAAAAACTTTATATTTACAACTTGTTAATAACTTTCTGTAAGAAACAGCCAACAAGTGAGTGATAAACACGGCATGAATCAAACGGGGCAAAGTGCTACACTGTAACACATTGCCCCCGTTGACATGTTACACATTGCCCCAAGCGTACTTACCGAAGTTAAATACGTCTATGATAAAATCAGAGCTAGACCAATTCACAATCCTTTTTGCAAAGGTATCTTGAATAGCTTATTTCATATTGACACCAAAGCAAAAGTACTAATCTAATAGTTATAACAGGGTAAATCGACATTGAAAAATATTTTGAAAATTTACTTCCATGTCTGAAAAGGCTTTGACATCCTGATAAATAGTAACAGTTGTTCTAATCTGCTTTGGATTAACAGGAAACAAGGCGGGTCTAAAGCTTGTTTACTTCGTAACATTTGTGACGAATTATATGACGTCATGTTTTACAAAATTCGAATGTAACACTTTGCTCCGTGTAACACTTCGCCCCGGTCTCCCCTAACTTGAGAGGAAAATGTGTTTCTTTTTTACATCCTCAAGTCTTCCAGTCTGGTGCATTCAGTCACTCATTGCCCAACACGTCAAAATATGTCAATCGCAATGCACTCAACATGTTCAAAGCATTGAATAAACGTTTGAAGTAAAATGCCCAGTTTTACTTTCAACCACGTTGAAGCTGAAATTTCAACATTGAAAATCTTCCTGACTGTCTCAACAATTCAACTTTCGTTTTCCAAAGATGTTGCGTGTAGGTTATCTCGCATTAGCAACCGGCCTCGTGTGGCTTATATATCTAATATCAGTTACGCTTATATCATAATGGTGTGGGACAGATTTTTCTGACAGCGAGCTAATATAGTAATGGTATGTGAGAAAGAATTATCTCACATACCCTGTACCAACCCGTGGAAAAGATAAAAAAAACGAACAGCATCACGCCAGCCGCACACTGGTTGCACATCGATCCGTGACGTCATTGTCATGTTACAATGACGTCACCATGTAACATTTATATCGTGTCTCAGCGTATTCATGATGTCCTGGAAGCCATTTTCATGTTTTTTTTTCTAATATAGTGGTGAGCAAGAAAAAAGCATCCATTATTTGTATGAGGATGGGATAGAAAATCCGTCCCTTGCCATCACTCGGCAAGCCTCGTGATGCCAATCGGTGATCATCAGGATGGATTTTTCTATCCCATCCCCACAGTCACAATAGATTCTTATATTCTGATATAGCTAATTTCAAACCGAGTTTTCCCGACATGTTCTGATTAGCTACGAGCTCTCCCGATTAGAAAAATATCTGGCCAATCAAAAAAACTTCCCAACACCGTGACGTATATTTAAATAAGCATTGCAGATACCCAATGTCGACAGGTGAAAATGTGCGAATTTATGTAGTTTTCTGTTATATCAGGAATTTCTATCGCTAGATTGACTTGATAACTCGATGCCACATTACCAATTATGTTTTTGACGATATTTTAAGTCATTCTTCAAATGGTGAATTGTTTACATAAACACCGACTCAGTCAGTAACACCGGTGCTGTGACGTACTAAATACTGACGTCATCCGCCTGTAAACAAACACGGGTGCCGTTTGAAAAACATAAAATTGGTCTTCGAGGTAACAATAAACATACAAAGCGGCTCTAAGTGGCCCCTTACAACTAATCCTCACTTCGTATGCAATATATACAAGCCTGTTTGCTTACAAAACAGTATTTCTTTTGGTGTTTTGATGCTGGCCTCGAGCACATGGCTGCTCGATCTCGTGGTAATGGAACAAATTTCGATTAGCTGAGAAAGTCATGTGATATAAGTACATGTGACTTGAGTACCGATGGAAATCCTGAAAAGTACGGAAGGCCTATGAAATCAGCTATAACAAAGGCAGAATCTAGTGAAACTAGTGAATGCTGGCTTAAATACAGCACTGAAATCACAGATGTCATACAGTAGATAATGAAAGTCCGTGACAGTCCGTTGCCTTAAGGATAATCTTTTGGCCAATATGGCGTGATGGCTAAAATCTGTGGGTGCTTTGAATTTTGAGCTGTAACAAGACCAGTGTGCTCTTTTGCTCTGAATTTCAGAAATAATCATAAGAGTTACATAATATTTTTATATTTTGTTGCTGAATGAAATAAAAACAAAAAAAAAACAAAAAATAAGTCAAATATTACCTTGAAGTTAGCCAATTTTTGCCTACCCGCTCTCCTATTTATCTGACCATCATAAATAAAAGATTTTTACACGAACATGTAGTGTGATATGTGATCCAGCAAACCTATATTCATAAAATTTCCAAAATTAATTTCACAAGGTCACTAATTCTGCTTTTTTCGATAGCACCTAACACTCATAAAATAGCCGGCCAGGCGTAATAAACATGTATATCAACACCTGTGAACAGGGCTACCAATCCACTTCTTTCATAGGAAAATACAAAGAATACCTTTTTACTCCAAATAATATTTACTGAGTAGATAACTATCAGCTGAAATTCCTATGATGAACATGCAGAAGCCGATTCGTATAGGTTACATTGAGTTATGTCTTATTGGAGGAAGTCGTTATAATTTCATGGTCGCGAAAAGCTAGCATGACCTCTGCATAAAATAAAATACATGTCATGAAATAGTGCGGTCTCGTTGTCACTGAAAGAATGATAGTTTGAGCCAAAGTAATTTAACGCATGGTCCTCTCTCTGTCTACCCGACTGTTATAGCTTCGTCGTATACTTTTTTTTATTATTTGTAGAATTGTGATTTTATTTTTTAATCATTTGCATCGATGGAATGCCAAAATCATAGGTTACAGTCAACTTAACAAATAAGTTCGTACGAGGCGCGACACAAACAGCGAAAATGCGTTTTGCTATTTTTAAAAACATACATGCAAAGATTGGTCGCAGGGGCATGATTCTTTGCGTTCTGACTTGAGTTTTCGCGGGCTTCCCGCAATCATGCACACAAGAAACATCACTACCAGATAATAAGGTACATGTACTAGATTTGTGATAACATTCGTTGCCCAAATAGATTCTTTAAATCGAACGCTTAACTGAGTTTAACTGACTGAAAACATAGCAATGTACATCTATCTACAGCAATCATGAACCCCATACCCCCCATATTTTTAAATTCTCACGTTACTCATTCTTCACTTCGTCGTAATATATGTTTTTAAAGGATATACTTGTTGTTATCTGTTATACTCTCATTTTATAAGATAATTCAAAAGTCGGAGGGCCACTTAGCTTCTCTCTTTTACCATTAGATCGTCCGTGGTCAAGATAAGATTGTTGAAAGCCTGCTTAGGCCACGAAATAAACATTTTAATATGAATACGTGATATACACTATACATATCACGATTAAAGCTGCATACTCTGTAACTATGAACATTTTTCGAAAAAAAATATTTTCTTTTTAAATCATTTGTAAAAGTAGAATTAAGTTATGTTGTCACAATAAATCTAATTTCTACGGCTGAAAACTGCATGGAAAAGTGAATTATCTTATAAAAACAGGTGTATTTTCTCTTGTTTGTAATTATTTGCGTCCCTCCAATAATTCTAGACAGTTAATTTTTAACATAAATGCTGTTGTTTTGGCACTAATAATTTGTTAATTATTACGAAAAAGGTAAAATGTATACCTGAATTTTAGTATTTTTACTGTGTTCTTGAAAAAAAGAAACATTATTTTTAAAATGAAAATATCAAAAGTTACAGATTATGCAGCTTTAAACGGTAAAGGGGGGACACAGCTTTAAAGTTGCTGGATGACAATGAAGTAAAACAAAAATCAAGGCCAGTAACGAGCAAACCACCAACATACAGCAATCCCCATAGTGCAACACACTGAAAAATGTATGAGTAATTACTGCCATACACTGAAAACACTATAGAGTAAAAATTGAGCTGATACTAGTAATCCATTAAGTTGTATTGATTTTTACTATGAATAGAACATAAAAGATAATTTGTTTTGTATTTAAAAAATGAAAGTGATGTTTAATTTTAAAAAAGATGGCAGCTCAGCTGTCAACTCTTTTGATACCAGCCAGTGGTGTACCTGAGGCATTTTCTATAGAATATGCACTCTAGATTGGGGTCAGGGGGCAAAGCCCTGGTTTAGAGCATTCACATGGCTTTAACTAGCTCCCAAGACACGCAATTATTTCATTGCCTTCTGAGTGCCATCTGCTGATAACCTTTGCAAACAGATTGGACCCAGAACAGGTCCGACAATATGTTGGGCCTAATCTGGATCCAATTTGTTTGACACTCAGATGGTATTCCTTAAAGTATTATTTTGAAAAAGTTGAATTTGAAAACAACAACATCAAAAACAGCAGACGACAAAAAAGTATCATAAAATTTCCAAGGGAGGGGGGCAAAGAGTTAATACTATTTCACCAGTAAATTCTTCAGAAATCAAAGTTAGTGGCTTAAGAAACTATACTGGTTGCGCCGAGTGGTACGCACATGCGTTTTTGCGTACACGTAGGCACTCTCTTGCCAGCTCACACTACCCATTTACTGTATTTGTGAGCAGGCTGATTTTAGACTAAGAACAAGCAGATTAATAGAAGCACACAACGCATCATGACAGTGGTTGTATGGTGGAAATATAATAATACAGAAACATGGTTACAAGCAGCTCACACAAATGAAAAAAGAGCTATAATAGCAGAACTTTTAATGCCGATGATGCAACCAACAATGACCCAATGTGTCCAGCCTGATAGAGTCTCTGTCGGCATTTGAAGTAAAATAAGACCTAAGACACAAAATAAGGTCCTTGTTCTGTAATGCACTATCCACTTTTGCAATCATCATAGCTGCTTATCTCCAATTGTGCAATTGCTGTCGTGTGGCAGCTATTGTTTTGTGCCTCTGGTGGATTGGTCTGTGGTCTGTGATTGTGGTATTTACTGGTCATCCACACTTGCATTCTGATAAGACTGTGAGGATGTACAGGTAAGTAAGAATCAAATCAGGGAATGCAGACTCACATTGAGCAGGCCTCTAAATAATAATGCGATTCATGCGCGGATCCAGGGATAATTGCCAGGGCGTCCAGGTCCACTTGCTAGAAAACAGCTCTGACAACGTTGGGTTTTTTGTTCTTTTGAGTCCTCAACTTATTTTACAGTTTTACAGAGGGTGTCCAATGGTTATTCAAAGAAAACTATTAATTTCTAAGGTTTCATAGGGGGTCCAACTTATTCACGGGGTTGGCAACTTTTTCTTGGGGGGTCCAAATGCTAATTTCTATAGAAACCCATATAACTTGTGATTTTCCAGGGGAGTCCGGACCCCCTATCCCCCCTCTGGATCCGCACATGCGATTTCACAACTTATTTTTCTTATTTCAAAAGGAAACATTAGCTGTGGCTTCCCAAAAGATCCCTCTCAAGAAGACGATTCATTTGACCATCAGAACAAATGTTTGAACATATAGATAAGAAAATATTCACAGTTCAACGCTGAAAAATAAATTGCCTATCTGGACCTATGTTATGTTATATGACAGGGCCTCAAAACTGGATTTTAACCAGCACTATTAACGCACTGTAAAACTCACGCCATAAATGAGCCAGCACATGAGATTATGGAACCTATCGCATTATCGAGCAACGAAAGCTCAGCCAAGCTTGTGCATCTCTACCAATACAAAATGCTATGATATAGATAGTGACACAAGAGAATACGATGATACATGCACGAATCGAGACCCGGTTAGCCCTCACGCGGTTTTTGTGTTTTTGTATTTCCCTTTGAAGTAGAAAGATTAGTAGACGTGTGTGTGTGTGTAAACTTACCTGTATAACTGACATGTATATTATTGCCAATGACTATCGTATGAGGATTAGGTGCTATTGAATCAGCAAGAATAGTGACATTGTGAAATAAATTTTGGAAATTTTATATTCCGTGTTTGCTAGATCACATATTACACTACATGTTCGTGCAAAAAGCTTAAATTTATGATGAAAATAAATGGAAGAGTGGGTAGACAAAAATTGGCTACTTCAAGGTAATATTTGACTTATTTATTTTTTGCTTTTATTTCATTCAGTAACAAAAATATAATCTATATTATGCAACTCTTATGATTATTTCTGAAATTCGGAGCAAAAGAGCACTTTAGTCTTGTTACAGCTCAAAAATCAAAGCACTCGCAGATTTTAGTCACCACGCCATATTGGCCAAATGAATATCCATAATGACAATTTGTCCAGTGCCATAAAATTACATAACTTTGCTCAAGATCTTTATATGAAAATTGTGCATTTTACAGCCTTCATATAATAGTACATTTCTTGAGCTTGTGACAGCAACTTATAGAAATACCACATGCTTTTAAGTGGTTTATACTTAAAACTTATTGTCAGCTCAATCCTGCAAGCAGGGATAAAGTGAATCAGGATTTCCGCTGCACAATTGTAGGCTATAAGTGTGCCAATCTACGCATATAAAGTATGCCAGTAAGAAGGAAGCTTTGAACATTGTATATCTTATTGTGGAAAAACGTTTAGTTTCAAATTCGGTCAGCGGGTTGAAACATTTCAATATTGTTAGGTCAACTGAACCTTAAAAACTTTTTTTGAAACTACCCACAATGGCGTAGCAAGAACGCTGAAAAGGTTACGCACATCAAAGGAAGACTACAAAATAAAGCAGTGGTTCTCTTCAATTGCGTCCCTTTGCAAAATGGGAACTTCGCTTAAAGGATAGAATTTGCTCCCAGAGGGAGCGAATTCTTTCCTTTAAGAGTAGTTCCTTATGGTATGGAAAATCACGTTTGCCACATTAGGTGACCTCCCTTGAATGTTACTATTTTACTACTCAAGTGCGTAACTGCGTAAAGGGAGCTGCGCAAATGTCCTTTAATTTAAAATGACAATGATGAGAGAAACAAATGCTGAAAACCCCATCAACAAATCCAACCGAGTCAAAAGTTATGCAAATTTTAAAACTAAGCAAATTAGCAAATAGGCTCCGCCCACATTATTGTTTAGACGTATTTTTTCCAAATGTTATTTTAATGTAGTGCTTTTTAAGCAATTAATAACAGTGCAATTAAACTTTTGTATGGAAATGATGTATTACATCATGTATTAAACCATTTTCAGCAAATATAATATTAAATAATATAAAAAATAAACTAAAACTATTAAATTTAATCATTTCAAAAAGCTCAAATGTCGTCATATGCGCCTATTGCATATTTTTGCCTGATTTAAAAACAATGTGTCTGAAAAAACTTCATTATTTGGTAACTAATTTGGATTTTTCTTTGGGTTTCAGCATTTTTTTTTATCTCATCACTTTTTTTTCAATCAGGAGGAGTTTCAAAAACATTTATGACGATTCAGTGGACTAGTCCATTTTATGCTTGATTGAATTTCCAGCCTTTATCAATTGGACGGATCCATTTCAAATTTAAGGGTTGAGGGGTAAGAACTTTTTACAATATTATTCAAAGGGGTATTTTTATCTGTGCCAACACATGGATTTTCTTTAAACTTTGCATATTAATAACTCATTATATACGAACTATGAAAATGTATTTATCGAATTATATAGTTAAGAATAAGGCTCAGGAAGCAACCCTGACGTACTCCACCTTTGAGGTGGTACCTGTCTTTAAATTTCCATGTCCTAAATCTATAGTATTGTTTATTTCTATGATTTGTCATCTAGATTGAATCCAAAATACCATAGACATTATATTAATATCACGAAACCATTTGGATAAATTATGGTTTACTTTTTCAGAAGAAGTGATTATAAAATTTCAATATTTTTTTTTCAAAAATTTACAAAACATTCAATTCAAAAGATAGATATGTTCTAGTCTTTGTCAAGATATCATATTATCACAAAAACATGCCATATATATCCTACTGATCTGAGCCAAATAACTTCGTTATTCCTACCTCTTATGGGTATAGGTCAGTTTTAGCCAAATTAATTATTTAGTTGAAATGAATCCATAACTCGACATAAGGGGGTTGTTTTAAATCTGCTTCCACTTTTCTTAAAGAAAGTTATGTTTAGACAATTTTAAATGATTCAATGGCCAAAAATGCTAAAGGTCATGGTCCTATGTCATGGCACTATGTGGCCAAGACAATGTGTATCACGTCCTCAAGTCCTGCATAATATTGTTAAAGAAACAAAATATCCTAACAATACACGTGTAAAAACAAGAAGAGCAAATATTTTCTTTACATCCCAATTGTTCTAGAGGAACCACATTTTGGTGCTGTGACCAGGATAAAGTGTAACACAGTCTTATCAAAGGTATCATAGAACAGAGTTCTACATGAATAAGTGAGGTCTAGAAGCGAAACTGTATGCCTAGAATATAAGCCAGCTAAAGTATAAATGTTGCTCTTTGTTGGAAATCAGCATTAGTTTCACAAAACAGAATAAACAGAGAAGATTTAAGCATGAAATTAGCAATACCTTTGAAGCCAAGAGGTTTCTGTGACCAAACTGGTTAATTTTAACCAATAGGTTTGACAGGGGGTTATTTTTTGTGAACCAGGTTTATTAATGAGGTTTACAATTATAAAATCATAGATATAAGGTTCTTCTCCTGTATGAACTGACTTGTCATAAGGTTTCTCTTCTGTATGAATTAAAATTCTTAATAATACATATTAAGTGTAACATTGGTTAGATGTAGTTTTAACGTTAGAAACTAGCTGTGGTAAGTACAGGTGTCATCATATTGTATCCTTTTGGCTAATAGTATTGTGTAAGCACTTCATTAAATAAGATTCGTGGAATATTGTTGTTTTCTTTTTCCAATCCATAATAGGGAAAAACGCTGACATTAATCAACTTCTACCTATAAACCTACTAGCATGGTGATTCAAACTAAGCAGGTATTCAAGTATGTTTTACACTGAAACATAATTATTGTATTTTTTAACATTTCGATGAATTAGGGCCATGTGTTTACATCAAGTTGAAAAAATATGTTATTCTGAACATAAATGGATAGTTTATATGTTGAAATGGTATCTTGACAAAGACTGCAACGTGTAAAAAAGTTAATTCTAAATTTGACTGAATACAAAATATACAGTTGAAAATTGGGTACCATGCCATAAAAATGAATGCCCACCCCAATATTTTAATACATACAAAGCCATTTTAGTAACAACGAACTTATCAATGATATATTTATTCAATAAAACATTTCTGCGCCCGTTACATGATATGTCAATAAATTTTGAAAACGATTACCCTAAGGTCACTGGTCATACCACTACGGCAATTTGGGTCTCGTCACTTATTTCGGTGTAAAGGTAACTTTCTCATCATGTTCAATTTCTTCATTTAATCACAGATAAACGCCCCAAAATGCTTGGGCTCCGATTTTTTTTGTTCATCAAATTCACATTGTATCTCTAAGCTTTAAAAGTATATGAAAACTTTATCGTTTGATGTCTAGACATTAAATAACTAATTACGGGTTCGTCATCGTGGACAATAAATCAATGACTAAACCGTAAAATTATGACTAAACCGTAATTGACAATTTTTGAATATAACTGTAAAAAACACATTTAAAATCTGATTTTATCTCCGTTTTGGCAAGACAACACAGAGGTTGTTAACTAGAAGATGCAATCTCGAAGCAAACATATTCGCAAGTTCTCATTTTTGTCAGCCTTTATTTTAAGGTAATTTTACTATAACACCGGAGTGGGTGACGAGACCCAAATTGCCGTGGTGGTATGACTATAGTGCTATCATTCATGACGTCATAAATTAGCAATGGAATTGCATAAAAACTCAAATGCACCATAAATATATAAGTCATACCCCAGACAATTAAATAACATAATATTATCAAATTTCAAGCGTGGGCAGACTCCCATGTTAATTTCCCATACCATGTAAAATCCCCTTTTAAAAGTGCATTCAAAACTGATCAGACGACGCGCTCTGTGGCGTCTGGTCTGGTTCTGCATCGTTTGCCGATGTCGCATAAAATGGATGCTATGCTTATATGGGTTAACCATTTTCTTCATAGAGACACCTTTTAACACTTTTGCAAACAGAGCAGACCCAGATCAGGCAGTTCTTGTAAGAGCTGCCTGATCAGCGTTTACTCCGTGTTTGCTTATATTGATATTATTTGATATGATACTACACTAGTGGACATGACAAGTTATTTCTTTGTTCTATGTACAAACGTGATAGTAGATGGTGGGTGGAGCTTAGCATGAATATTCATTAAGGAATGGGTTAAGCCGGAACAGATCAGCATATACGCACCAATTCTTTATTTGTTTATCCCCTTCTTCTTTACAATTTTAATTGATTTTCAATGATAATATATAGGCCTATTTACAATGCATTCATTTGAGACGTATACGATCATACAATCATGGCGTCAGATAAAAATTAATACAGTTATGACGTCAATTTCAAAGCACCATTTAATTAGCCGAGTTGTGAGATTTTGGTTTGCTGCATTCGACCAAGTAAGGCACGGCGTCTTTGTTATTCACTGTCTAAAGCCTATAACAGAAATTGTCAAGAGTCTAGCTAGTCTCTGTAGCCGAGCATATAAATATTACTCCAAACCTGATCGAAAGCTACATAGTACAAAGATAGATTGTATCTTATCCAAATTTGATACTTGTAAGCGTAATTTCACTATTCTAGCTATTCTCTGTAGCTGAGCAGGCTGAAACCCGAAGACAGGAGCCCATTTAATATGACGTCAAACACATCACGAGACAGTCTGGCACAAATATGGAAGATTATGAATGTCACGGTCAACATTTAAACCTCTCGTCTCTCCGTATAGCTTGTTTAACACATAAAGCGCCACCTATAATTTGCAGTGGACGACAATTTCAAATTTTGCTGCTTTTTCAAATAAAACATAAGGCATGATATTTCATGAGAATCGTCTGCTGGCAGGCGATTCTCATGAAATAGAATACCTTAATTTTTTTAGAAAATTAGGAAGATGTCGCAAAATTTCAATTTTTGTCGTCTGCTGTGGTCGTGATTGGTGCTTTAAGGGTTAAACAGTGAATTTCCCAATAGCGCTTAAACCTCGTGTGCATGCCAATTTTGTTTTATGCAGTACGTCATGTCCACGTCACCCGTTATTTATGTTACGTCATACTTCCACTGCACTATCGTCACTTCCATCGGTCATGAAAACATCACCAACATCATGGAGACACCGACACCTTCTACCCATCAACTGACACGACTTTCCCTCCTGTGCACATCTTCCAACTCCGCCCCCACGGGTGCCAGTGTCCCTGCACAAGCCTCTGTACGGACCCCGTCTCGGCATGATGCATTTTGGTCCTCGTCGTCGTCTCCAGGCTTCTGAGCTCGTAATCAGGGAAAGCACGATTGCCATGGCAACCAATAAAATGAGCACTTTTCCTTTATCCTGAAAAAAATAAATAGACACTGACTTAAGGTAATCGTGCATCACCATGGAACTATCTCCGTTCAATATATATAATAGTGCCCCAAGTTCATGTAAACGGTGATACCATAATTTGCAACCTAAAACTGGGGGCAATGTATTAAGATAAAAATAAAAGAAGCTTTTTTTTCTATTAGTCAATTGAGCATATTAGTAAACCAAAATCTAAAACAGCTTGAAAACATATACATAGAGCAGTTTTGAAAGCAAACGATAATATTAACATATGGTAATTTAATTCATGTAACAGACAAAATAACACAGGAACCTGTATTGTTGTTTAAAAAGCTTTCATAAAATAGTAGTGACATCACCACCCACGTAAGTGACATTCAGTCTATATGAGCATTTCAAATAATTAGACAATTTGAATGTCTTTTTTCTGTAGGCCAAACTTTCATTTTACTTTTTCTGAATTTGATATACATTGTAGTAACATATGTAACGAGCTGTAACAGACTAACGCCCCTCTTACAGAGTGCAAACATCTCTTGTTCGACGAAGCTTAGAGGATATGTCTAAAAATTCTCAAAGATCGGGTGGTGAGCAGCTTGCAGTAAAAATATACGAGGGCGGGATCAAAAGTAATGCAACCAATGATGTTAAATGACAACTAAAAATGGGATTGCATTTTTGTTTATTTCAAATTGTCAAAATGCCATCCCTTCACAGATACACCAATTTTCAAATTTTTAATTCAATCCTTGAAGACTTTCTCATAGTCTTTTTGGGGTATACCTCTAAGGAGGTTTAATATGGAGACACCTAACTTTTGGCTGGAGGTATATTTCTGCCAGCAAGATTTTTCTTGAGACGAGGGAAGAGAAAAAAGTCACAGGGCCTGGGGACTAGATCAGGGGAATAGGGTGAATGTTCTAGAACATAGACCCCCTGTTCTTTCCAAAAGCGACGCCACACTTCCGGCCTTGTGACTTGAGGCATTGTCATGTCACAAATAAATACCACAGATGCCTATCTTCGGTCAACATTTCTGGTAGAATTTGACAAATTTTCTATGAACTTTGTTCCTGTTAAACCTTGTATTCATTGACTTGCCTTTGGGTATAGAGACTTGTATTGCTAGTCCGTTAGGAGTAAAAAATATGGCATACATAACCTTTTTTACACTGGTAATCCTTTTGGCAATACAAGGCCTTCTTGCATTTTGGTAAGCCATACTCGATTACTTATTTTCGATGCGGTTCGAAATAGTGCATCCAAGACTCATCATATGTTACTACATTCATAAATAATTTCTGATCATATCTTGGAAATCGTTTTAACAGTTTGCGCGCCGTCCTAACATGCGTGTATGTTTGCTCCTCATTGAGCAAATGTGGGCCCAGCAAGTGCTTTCCTTCTGCATTTTCAAAATATTTCGCCGTAAGCGCAGTACAAATGCTTTTGAAATGCCAGCGCATGTCCGCAATCTGCTGAGAAGTATATCTTTGCGTCTGATTTTACTATATAATTCTTTATAACAATCTTTGGACTACTTGCAGATTTAGATCTACAATATTTTGGAGCACTTGCAACAGACCCTACGCCTGCACTGAAATCCCTAACCTGTCTGCAAACTGTGGAAAATGACATTGAATTACTAACATAAACAGTACATATGTCAGCATTAATTGTCCGTTGAACCTCTGCTAAGTAATGCGCGAGTCTTAATGTCAGCCCTGATTTCGATCTCATTTTCAACGCTTCTCCCAACCATTTTGCTTAACCGCCTATGAGTAGGGTTTGTGCAAAAGTAAATTTCACGAGAGATATTGTGTCTACATGTGCAGTTGATACATCGATTGAAAGGTGAGAGAATGGAGAACACATACAAGGCGTGGGTTTTATCTTCCCGCCAACAGTTGCGGTGAAAATTAGCCAGTGGCATTACTTTTGATCCCATCCTCGTAGTACAATGATTCTACTGGTTGCGACGAGTAGAATTGTTATTTTGCACCAGAAGCAGACACAGTGATAGACGTTGTATATGAGGATGGCTCGGGCGAGTTTTGAATACTTACATTGAAAAAGAAAATTAATGATGTATCCTGTTTAAATATAACACACAGTTTTTTAATTTGATATAGAAACATATATAACATGCTGTTACAGGCTAACGCCCCGGCTTACAGAGTTCAAACATCTCTTCGATTATTCTTTAAGATAGGATATGTCTGCTAAATTCCCTAGATGGGAGTAAAACGATTTTCAGCCATCAGTCTAGCAGTACTTCTGGTAAAAACTTTCGGATGGGAAATCTTTAATTAAAGCAATATCTTATTCAAAGCATCTTAACATAATTTACCAGAATATATGACAGAGCGATATGAATGATATGTAATAGTTATAACTTGGGTTGTCCTCCAGTACGTGAACAAACATGGTACATTGTACAACTATTTTATATCACCTACAACAGTGTAGGTCTTGCACATCGCGAGATATTTCGTGTAAAAGTTGGTAAGGGTGGTATAAAGTATATTACAAAATACTTACCATAACTAATTTACATATGCCTGACGTTATTCTTATTCCAACTTTTCTTATTCCAACTTTTCTTATGCCAACTTTTTACGTTTTCCCGAGTATGTTGATTTTAGTCGTTATTTATACGTTAGTTATTTGGAAAATTTGAATGTTTATATTTATCCAGATTTCTAATTTCCAATTATGTCAAGTTGTTGAAGCCTAGCCAATTATAGCGTTGTTAACTTAAAAACTGTAATATACATGTATGTGTTTATGTTATGGTCATTATGAACCGAACGAAAGTTTATTATTGGCTTAACACTTACAGCCTGCTTGAATAAAATGGACGTTCAAGCAGCTTTGGTCTGGTACATGAAAGAGTCAAAAATGCATAATATAGTGGCATTTATTTATTTGAAAATGCCACGTTAATGTCTCGAGGTAAAAATAAAATGTTAAGTATTTATGAAATATGCAGAGTTTATTTTGGAGGGCCTCTGAATGCCAACCAGGCCATGCAATGCCACAACCACGCACTGCAGACCCACCCATGACACCACGTAGAAGAGACACAGAACACTAACAGGTGTCCTGGCTGATCTGAGTCTTCGATGTGCGCACGGGTCATTCTATTAAACTCCAGCTGTTAAGTTTTTAGACTTAATTTTTCGCATTAACTTTTTTATCTTCAATTTTAGCAAAATGTGTTCGCGATGAAAGTTGTAGAGGAGAATTTCCGCCAAATTCGCCAAAAGGTCTTGTGCTTGTGGCGCAAACAGATTTTTGTGTATATAGATGAAGATTTTGCAATAAATTGAATTCTTCCTAAATTTCTAAGTCTTTTAATGACAGGTATAATTCGTATAGGCGTGACAGAAAGGGGTAGTTTCAAAATATATTCAGAAGCGGTGCATATTCCCGTTCTTCAAAGGCTGTGTATAACATAAAACTGCCGTTACCATACTCAGAATTTACCGTGCATATGCAGAATCAACTTAAAGCAGGCTCATTTGTGGGAACAAAGGCTGAGTTATCGCATGACGTGCATTTTTTTCTCTTGTGCACGTGCTATGAAATGAACGGTTTTGAGATGACCCTACTAGCTTAACGCACGAGCGAATAAGGCGCGATTTATATTATATTTGAACAAGCCATCCATTGCTTTAGTTATTGAATTAGGGCGGTGCAATGTAACTTTTTGACTGACATCTTGGACTTAGTTTATTTGCGCTTTGCTTAAAATAGTCAAAGAGTGCATCTAAGCACAGATTAACCTGCAGCATCTAGGATGTTGGAACCATTTGGAGAAGTTGGCGGAGATGTTCCTGAATACTTTTCATCGCGAACACATTTTGCTAAAATTGAAGATAAAAAAGTTATTGCGAAAAATTAAGTCTAAAAACTTAACAGCTGGAGTTTAGTTTTTTCTTGAAATGTCTCGATTATGGTGTGGGAAACATTAATAATTCCCTTTATAATGTTTTAGCCATTGGCGCAGCGCCCATTACGAAGTATACGCACGTACGTAATAAAAATAGTAACACTCAAGGGAGCTAGCCTAATGTTGTAAAAGTGATTTTCCATACCTTAAGGAACTACTCTTAAAGGAAAGCATTCGCTCCCTCTGGGAGCAAGAGAAGTTCCCATTTTGAAAAGGGACGTAATTGTAGAGGATCATTGTTTGATACAGTAGTCACCCTTTGAAGTGCGTAACTTTTTTCCAGCGTTCTGGCTACGCCATTGTTAGTCCCATATGGCTGTAGGGAAGATATAGCGTTGGACGAGAATGAATATGCCGACGTAATGTTCTTCTACCCTATCAGAGACGGTCGTTTATGTAGTGGTACCCTTGATATGAGTGTGTCCATAAACGGAAATTCTGATGGGTTTTCTACTTGACCCCACTCTAAAAAGACGGATATTTATCAAACTCATATAGTCAATCGAAATTCCCCACTAACAGGCTCGAGTGTTACGTCTAACAACAGTCACTTAACCCATGTGAGCTTAGCGTCCTGTTTGCTGGACATATGGCAAACAGTGTAGACACAGAAAAGACACCACAGAACGCGGCGTTAGATCTTGGTCTCCACATTTTCTTATAGACTGAAAGTTCTATTAGAATGTGAATAGAAATGAAAAATACCACCCAATAAACCTTAAAACGGAAATGGACTGGTCCGATTGATAAGAGTGGAAGTTTCTATTCGGTTTAAATGGATTAACCGAAACATTTGTTATGTGAGAACCTTCTCCTCCTCAGAGAGAGAGAGAGAGAGAGAGAGAGAGAGAGAGAGAGAGAGAGAGATATTTCTGGGCATCAATCACATATCATACAAAAGGGCCTTAATCTCCTGAATCGCTCACCTGAGTCCTGGTCCAGTAGGAGATTTTAATGGTTTTAATTTCAAAGAAATCCAGTCCATTTTATTAAGAATCCTGGCAAAAGAAGAAGAAGAAGAAGAAGAAGAAGAAGACGACGACGACGACTTTTCTTGGGAGATTTCCTTTTAATTGTTTGTTTGATATGATTCTTTACGTCCCAGTCAACAATTTTTCAGTTATTTTGGGGCGGGTCTTCCTAGGCTGAACCAGTACTAAGCAAGGGTAAATGTGTCTTGCTCAAAGACACAACGCAATGACGCCGGTGAGGTTCGAAC
Source organism: Loripinus fragilis (assembly GCA_964019695.1). Lineage (NCBI taxonomy): Eukaryota > Metazoa > Mollusca > Bivalvia > Lucinida > Lucinidae > Loripinus > Loripinus fragilis. The sequence continues at coordinate 12,102,653 of OZ026528.1, forward strand.
CCATTTTAATTGTCCATGAATGCCAGTCATACTCGCAGTTTCATAGTTGTAGTTCCTGTTACAAATCTGGCAGCGCGCTTTTGCATGCTTTCTAATTCATCATGAAGAATAACGCGGATCCCAAAACAGAACTACCATACATGTTCTTCAGGACTGGTGCGTCGGTACTGGACGGACCTGACTTTTATAAAATGCCTCCTTTACTTATTGGGGACATGTATAATGTATATGATTTTCGCCTAAGGAAACCTAGGGTTTTGTTAGCCATTTTTGTACTGCTGACATGTGTACGTCATCTCAAATAATGCAATTGTTACTCCAAGGTGTTCATGTATCTGACAAGAAACTGTACAGTTTACGTCAATAAAATATATGTTCTGTTCTATGTTCTGGTATTTAATTTTGTCAACATTTTGAAGAACTGTAACCTCTTAATTGTATCAAGGATTTATTTTTTGGACCGTTTCCTTGTCAGCTGCATTATATTACATTTGACGAGTTGGCATCTCCTTCTCCAGCACCCTAGTCGGTCAATGTCATCCTGTAGTTTAACAGTGTCCTCCTGTTCTTTAATTTTACCATTCCGCAAAAAAACCTGATTTCGAACTCATTATTTGTTGAGATGGTGTTTATATATACAACGAGAACAGCAAAGGACCAAATTGGTTTTCAGAAAAAAAATTGGGACATGAAGAGTTTTGTGCCGATTTTTGTCGACTACTTTGGTAGCACTTCTTTGTTTTAGGGTAATTTTAAGGTCAATGTACAGAATATGAATTTATCCTTCTTTTTGGTGGGGGGTATGTTTAGTTAAAAAGTCTTTTTCGTGGTATGCCTTGTACTTTTAGGGTAGGCGGTTGATGTTGGTGGCGAGACTGTGTAACAAGAAAAAATGAAAGTACCCCCTCCCTACGGTTTGGAGCCCAGTCTGACTTCACACCTGTTTACAACAGATTAAGATTTATTTAGGTATTATGATCAACATAGATATTAAAATATAACATGAGAATTAAAACAATTATATATTCAATGATAAGATATGAGCACACATAAGAAATGTGTAAAACTAGCTTAAATAGAACATTAAATGTAGAATTAGAATTTTGACATGCTTGGATATAGCATCCACACCCATGTATTAAAGATATTATAATGTTTCTGTCTTAAAACCGATGGATAGCCCATAAAGCCATATGGCTTATTTCCAATGGGGTCAATTTTAAAAAGATACAGAATTCAAACAATTCCATTATTGACTATCACAGAAGGGCGCTCAAAATATATAAATATATACCCGGATATCAAATGCCTCCCATGCACAACAGTGGACATCCACTAGTGTGCATGCCAGGCATGATGACCAAGTTTTAAACATTTAGGAAGCCAACATGATATCACAGCCAAATAAGACAGGATGAAAGAGATGCATGTGTATCATAGATTCAGTAAAACAAAAAATCACATTGTTAGGTTTCATGAAAAATTTTCATTATTTTTTCTTTAGGGCTACCTTGAACCTTTGAAGCTTTTCTATTGTCTTCAAACATTCAGGGAGAGAATTCCAATCTGCAATTCTTGCAAAGGTAAATGTAGATTTATCCAAGTTTTGACAATGAGGGACTAAAAAGTTATAATGGCTGGACCTTGTACAATATTGATGCACACCTTTTTTAAAGGAACAATGTTTTCTTATTGATAGGTAGGACACAAATCATAGAAAATTTTATGCACATAGTTTAGTCTCAGCTGCTTTACCCGAGTTTTAACATTAAGCTAGTTCGTTTCACCAAGAGTATCTGCAGTTACCCTTCATCTGGGTCCTAGAGGATTGATGAATCTAATGACTTAATTTTGTGCAATTTGCATTTTTTCTTAAGGCATTTGGTAAGACCAGCATACCACGAGGAACGAGAATAATCGAAGTGACATAAGATTAGGGCTGAACACAAGTATTTTCTGGCTCTTGAAGGCAATCTGCAGCTGTGGCGATACATAAACTTTAGACGAGCATTTACTTTGGAGAGAATGTTATTAACAACCATCAGATCGCTGTTGATTGAAAACAGAATAGAATCGACCCATTTCAACACTTTTTCCACTTATTTCGTAGATGAATGAGTTCATGATGGGTGTATCGAATGCCTTCTCAATATCAAATATGAATGTGAGGGCTGTGTAGAAAGACCCCGATGCAAGCGACCTGCACTTTTCTTGAAAAGCGGGCAGATATTTGCAAGAGCCCAAAGGGGAGATGTAGTTGCTTGCCTTATTTTTGTACGAAAAGTGAGAGGTTCATCGCATTATGCCACAAAGCATCTCTCTTTTTTTGGCTTTTAGCCGGATCTTTTTTTTGGATTTTTTTTTTGCCTTTTTCCGGATTACGTGCAAGCACTGATTTCGCAAATGCCTTTGATAAGGTGCCACTCAGGAGGCTATTACATAAATTGGACTCTTGTGGGATAAGAGGGTCCACTCACAAGTCGATCAACTCGTGACTCTCTGGGCGCACTCAACCAGTAGTTTTAGATGGTCAAGCCTCATATCTAGTCCCAGTGTTATCCGGTGTACCCCAGGGGTTGGTTTTAGGACCGATCATGTTCCTTATTTTTATAAACGACTTGCCGGATAACATCAGATCTTCTGTTCGCCTGTTCGCGGACGACTGTGTTCTGTATAGGAGGAACATATATTCAATTCAAGACTGTTTGACCCTGCAAGAAGACCTCACTAACTTAGGACAATGGGAAGCCGATTGGCAAATGAAATTCAATGAGGCCAAATGTCACTCCATGAGAGTGGCTCGGCATCAGCATCACAAACACATACTCTTTGACTATTCCCTTCACGACCAAACCTTGGAAAACGTTCAGTCAGCAAAATACCCTGGTATAACTATCTCTGATAATATGGATTGGCGTCAGCACATTTCAGAAAAGTTCTTCCAAAGCAACTAAGATACTTGGTTTCCTTCGCAGGAACTTGGCTTTTGTACCTATGAATACAAAGGAAGTTGGATACAAAACTTTGGTTCGGCCTAAACAAGAGTATGCAGCACCCATTTGGAGCCCTTACTCGAAATTTCAGATTAACCATGTAGAGAAAGTTCAGAGGACAGCAGCCCGCTGGACCTGCAGGACTGATTATTATAAATACTCATTCTGTCCTCTTACAGTCGTTCAGTGGAACAGTCTTCCAGCATCTATCGCACAGTCGTCCAGCATATATCGCAACACTGACTGATCTTAACAGCTTCAAACGAGCTGTCTGTCAGGTGTGCCACCCCAAACCATAAATCTGCAATACTGCTGTTTTTATCATCACTTATCTTCTTTCTGTATATAATACACTAACACTATGCACTTTTAATTTATTCCTCCTGTCAGCTGTTTTTAACTCCTTTACTTTTAACGCGTATCGCGGGAACCCGCCACGTAATACTCATTTGAGGGTGTATGCCGTATAAAGCGATAGATAGATAGATGGCGAAATACAAGTAGTGTCGGCGAGATGCTTGACGAGATTGAGTGGCCATCTCTTGAGACCCGTAGGGATCGGTCCTCCCTGCTTCTCTTTCATAATGTACATTCTGGTGCTGTGTCTATAGAAAAAGACAAGTACCTGACCCTCGGGGAGGGGGTAACTTGAGGGTAATTTTGGTACGGGTGTACTGCCCAAGGGTGGGGGGTACTCTGATATTTTCACACATACGTAGGCTCGGCCCATTTTTGGGTTCAAAATTCTGAATTTCAATATTTTTTTGGGTTTTCAGAAAAATTGATTTTTTTGGGGGGGTATGAAGATTTTGTGGATATTTTTTGGGGTCATCACAAAATTGGGCTAGTTTGAGGGTCATTTCTATGCAATTTAGGGTATTTTTTAAGGTCAAGGTACAGAATTGGGATATTTTTTGGGGTTTCTAAAATTTCAAATATTTTTTGGGGTGCTTGAAATTCCTGATATTTTTTGGGGTGAAAGGTAGATGCTGGGTCCGAGCCTACGGATGCGGAAAAAAATAGAGTACCCCCCTGGGGTACTGCCCAGTTTTTTGAATCCTACATTTACCCCCAATCATATACTTGGTCTTTCGAAAAAAATGACTTATTCATATATTTGATTGAACAAAATGTTTACATATTCATATACTGTTCTTTGATTTTTATATACCCTTTTTGCTGTCTATAAACAAAGTTTATAAATAAATAAATATTACAATTTTGTTTTATGAGCTGAATATCTGAGCAAAATTATGAGTATTTTCAAACAGGTATGTCAGAAAATGCGACCATTCATATAAAAATGATGAAAAACTGGGTCAGTCATATACTTTTCCTTAGAAAAAGAGGGCTTATCATATACCTGGCAGCGCTGAAAAAGGGGGCTATTCGCGCCCGGGGTATTCGCACCGCACATCCGTGCATTGTCATATATAGGTAGTTATCCCCCCCAGACCTGACCCCTGCTCACAGTTTGAAATCTACCAGGGTATTATACAGGGCCCAATATTGTAGATACCAGACATACAGTGATGCCCTGAAGTACACCATTTCTTTCCCCCGAACTATTCCACATGCAGTGAAATGGTCTTTCTCCTTTGGTGGTCAATTCCCAGACTACTGAGGAGTTTGGGGCACTACTCACTAAGTCAAAACACAGCCGAAAGATTTTTATTGTTGTTTTTTTTTTTTTTTTTTCAAAATTCCAAATTCGCACTCCCTGGCATGCGATCGTGCCAGTAGAAAGTCAAATATATTTTTGAAAGCTGAGCTTGTTTCATTTTTAAAAGCTGTGCTTGTTGCATTTTTTCTCGCGTTTGGTGGCGCTGCTGTATTGTATACGGACAGCTTCGGCCTTCAAGGTTTACGTGCAGAAGTCAGCCATATTGCTAGTCACACAAAAAGAAAATTAATGGCAAATTTTAACGTAATTTAGCGACTAATTTAGGTCAATTTGCAGAAATACGCTTGCTGTAGAAGAGCAAGATGTTTCCTACAACACCAGGTAGAATTATATCGCTGCTTAAGCTCGAGTTGAAAGCGAGAGACAAAAAATTGCATGCTGCTTCGGTTTCGCACGTATTGTTGTCAATCAATGCCACGAAAAGTCGGTGAAAAGTGCTCAGTGTAACGTTGCTTTTGCTAATCTGTACTTAATATATGCATCGGCAAATTGCCTGCCATAACATTTACATGAATTTCTTTTTCAGTTTCGATTTCAATTAAAAAGATGGCTCTGTAAAGCCTCTGTTGCTGTTTCAGTTTAATTTTTCGAATTAAAACTTGTTTTCACCATATCTACATTAATTGCTGGTTACCGGTTTACAGGTGGTCAGTAATGGATAAACAGGTAACCAGTACCCCCCCAATACCTGGAAATGGGGGGTTCTGGTTACCTGTATTTACATTACTGACCACCTGTAGACTGGGAACCAGCAATTAATGTAGATATGGTAATTAGAGCTGTTTGTCAGGCCCTCTTGAAGGCCTCTTCCAACAATTTATGCTAATACAGTTAAGTGCATTTCTCTGCACTAGTTGTGGTTGCAGTGTAGAACCGTGCTTAAAACTGAAGGCAATTAGCAAGATTTCAGTCGCTGAGGTGTGTAATGTAGGTCACTGTCCCAGTCACCGGGTCAACTCTGCCTGAAGTCAAATTGGCATTTGGTTTCCATTGCAACCTATGATTCTGACGATGCAATAAAAAAGATGCTCTGGGAACACAGTGGCTCAGTGGTAGAGTGCTTGACCCGAGACTAAATGGCTGTGGGTTCCAGCCTCAACGGCGTCACTGCGATGTGGTCCTTGAGCAAGACACATTTGTCCTAGCTTAGTACTGGTTCAACCCAGGAAACCCCATCCCTGTTTAACTGAAAGATTGTTGATGGGACATAAAGAATCAAATCAAACAAGAAAAGAGATGCTCTTCCAGGGATTTCTTTGCAATTTTGGGAAGGGGCCCTAGGGCCTTTCAGATTGGGAAAATTAGCGCGGTAGACCACTATTTTTGGAAATTTTCTAAACAAACAAGAACAGCATTTTTGGTCAGTTTAAAAACAAAATTAGCTATTACACATACTATTGCCATTAAATTGAAGGAAAATAGGATGCAATTCTAGTAGATTGTCATCATGTAGCTTGTGAGTGTGTGTGGTGACTGAATGAAAATTCTAAAAAAAAAAATTTTTTTTTTTTTGAGATTGGGAATTTTTTTTCAAATTGGGAAAAAAGTCGCCTAGATCCCATTGGGAAAGGGGCCGAATTTCAGCTCCTGAGGAGGGGCCGAATTTCGGCACCTGAGGACACCAAAAAAATCCCTGTCTTCATACTGACTTTGAAAAATAAATGTTTGGTCGCTTATTAATGGAAGCATATTTTCTAATTGACAAACATTGCTACTAAGCTCTTGATGAACTCAATTTAAGTTGAACTCGCTTAAATCAGATTGATTAAAGGCAGGGGTTTCATTAACTTTTTTGGCATCCGGATATCAAGGCAAAGAAGGCAGGTGATTTGACAGTATTTGCCTATAGGCTCTATACAAATTTATCAAAAGTAGCAGGGGAAACATGCCTGAGTAGAAGGGGAAAATCCCCGCCTCCCTCCTCTTAATGAAACCCCTGTAAAGGTATTGACTTCCTTTAATCTAATGCAAGTTTCAGCACTTTTTGTCATGCACGAGTTCCCATATCTTGAAAACAAGGCAATGTTTTCTGACCATTAAATTAGTAAAATCAGTGTTTTCAATTTAAGTCTGATTGAAGTTTTTAACAAAAAGATTGTTTAAAAAAGTATGATTAGTGTATTATAGAATAGAATGGAATAAGCGTCCCATTAAAAAAAATATTTCTTAGTATCGGACATCCTTCCCAGGCTTCCCTCCAACTTTTGTTTTTTATTAAACACATTCTTAACTGGCAAAGCATGCTAAAAGTGGACCCAAAGCCGACTTCAGTCACCATGCTGAGGAGTGAGGCAAGGACATGATCAATTAGGTTTATAAATCTTCATTGAGTCCCAATACCTGCAAACATTTAAAATACGAGTCAAAAGAAAACCTATTAACCCTTGTTAGACTTGTCGGTATGAACGGGCCTAGGCAAGGAACTGCAAATAGTCAAGAAAGGATACAATGCCACAATCAGATGCCCAGATCAGCTGCTTATTTGCATGAATCCTCAATTCCGCATATTTCCGGTTTCCAGACCTTTCACTACATTGTTCTCTACATCAAATTCACAGATTCATATCGTGGAAATTTAGAAATATTTTCAACAAGCTTTATACATTCAGCTTTGTTCATCTTAATTGTACCGCTGTGAAGCATGGCATGTAGGGATCATGTCTCCCTCCACTTCGTGATACCAGGTGGCCTATATAATATTTTCCCCAAATGCTACAGGAGTGATTAGTGCTGTCTGCTTTTGCTTATTTGTGGGAGCCTGGGAGGCACACAGTTACACCTCTAGGTAACCCCAGGCCCTGTCATGCCACATATCCAAAAGACATACATGTTTAAACAGATGGTTTATACACACAATTATAAACTGAAAAGTTTTCTTTTGTGGACAAGTGTTCATGTACATAGGAGCAAGTTCATGGGATTTAGTACTTATTGCATATGTATGGAACTGAAGTGCAGACAAGCATGTCCGTGTAAGCAGTCTCTCCAGGACCAAAGCTGCTTACACAGGGTTCACACAGGCTTGAAAAGTACTCAACTTTAGAGGGCTTTCTTGAAAAGTACTAGAACATCACTCAAAACCATTGAATACTACTTTCTGTAGGACTTAGCACTGTTAATAGAGACCTAAATCAGTATAAAATTGTTGTGCCTTTATTAGGTGCAGCATATGATGCACCAAACGTAGACACAACTCTCCATTATCCCAATCTAGCATTTCTGAAGTGGAATTTTAACACTTAGATCAGTATTTTTTCATTCACTTTTAGTTTTTGAAAAGTTGAAAACTGTTGGAGAGGCTTTTAGAAGTCCTTGAAAAGTCCTTGAATTTTACTGAAACTTGTCTGTATGAACCCTGTTAGACATCTAGTAGGAAAGGAGGCAAAGATCAGGAAACGATACAATCAAGTACCACACCTGGCCTAGGATACCACATGGGAAAGTAGCAAAAATACAATAAACATCACCAACAAGAGCCAAGAGGTTAGCCCTTTCCCAGAAGGTGACCACAAGGCAGCTATGAACAGACATAAAAGCATGAGAAACACACCGTCTTGGAATGGGTCAGTAAAAATATTTTACTGGAGTGCTTAAACTAGATAGCTGCGTATGCATGTTTAACTCTTTATCTACTAGTGTGGTCTCCTGATAACCTTTGCGAACAGTTTGGACCCAGGTGGTACATGTATTCCAGAAAGAAATTTCGATAACATTGATTTTTAAAAAAAAAACAAAGCAGACATAAAACATGCAATATTACCTAGTAGGCAAAGAGTTGAAAGACGAATCCACCCATATGCAACAAATCCAAATAAAAAATACCTGTGTTTAGGGTAACCTGACCCTACCTAGATTTGCTGGTGAGTCCTAGAATTTTTTTCAGGTTTTCTGAAAAAATTATGATTTTATGAATTTTGAAAGGCAGAATGCCTTTCAAAATGCATAAAATTATATACTATTGACATACAGTTAAGCATATTCCATTTGATAACACCACTTAGGTTTTAGAAACGGTAAGAACCGGAATTTTTTGAGAGATATCAAAAATTTATTCTGGTAGACAACAAAAGCAGAATACCAGCGATTTGATAAAGAAAAGCCGTGAAACCACAGACTTGTTTATAGGCTGCAAACACCTTACAAAAATTACCCATTAATTTTACAAAGTTAAATGAAAACAGCATGGAGGCAAAGAGTCAGCAAAACTTTTACAATAAGGCAGCGATAGTTGTAATTTCTTCAAAACGTTCTCTTTGGAGCATACACTTTCAGGATCTGGTGTAAAAAAATCACAAAATGGCTCACAATAATCCACTACTTCCGGTTTATGTTGTGTATAGCCTCTACACTGTCGAATAACAACTTGGCACATCTTCATCACTAAATTCACTGGGTACATGCTTTCAAGACATGAAATCCTGTCCCACTCCTGCAGTAGAGTCTAGAAATTCACAATGGTTTAGATATGGCTGGTTCCCAGTTTCAAACACAACGGCCGAGCTTGTCCCACACATGTTCGATAAGGTTCAAGTCCGGCAACAGGCTCGGCCAGGGAAGACTAGCGATGTTCTGTTGATTTTTGTATTCCTCAATGACACGAGTAAAGTGAGGTCTTGCAAAGTCATCTCGGAGCATCATGCTTGCAATTCCATCTCCGGGCATCATGTTTTGGCCATCTAGCGAGTCCAAGGGTGGCCTTATACCAGATTCCAGGATTTGGTCCTGGTACTTTTGAGAGTTCAAAGTCCCAGTATCCACCTTTAACTTATCATGTGGTTGTCAGATAATGCACCACATACCATAATGCTTCAGTAGCAGTTCCTTGCACTCAAGAATCAATGTAGACCGTTTCCTTTCTCTAATACTGCCACTCTATGTTCTGTCAAAGGTCTGCTTATAACACTCTTGAGATATGTCTAATACCCTTTCAATGTCACCTTGTTTCATGCCAGCTTTCCCAATGGCAATTGTACACACTCTGTCCTCTTACTTTTTTGCAGATTTATCCAACATACGTGTTTTAAGGCTATTTCATGACTCAATAGCAAAAGGAATTCATCTTGCACATCAACTCCTGGACAATACTGTGTCATAAGCTTCCCGTTCATGGACAGTAGTGAATAAAACTTATCCAAAGTTGGTAGCCAGAATACAAGTGTACATGTCGAATAAAACCCAAAACTCAAATTATTTTTCATGCTTCAAAAATCGGGTTCTTATAAAAATATGCTTAACTTTATGGCAATAGTATATATTTTTTCCAGAAAAAAATATGTGTACCTACCCTACCTAAAATTTTCAGAATGTTACCCGAAACACGCATATTTTTATATTTGGCCCAAGCACCAAAATCTCATGAACTAGCTCCATCATTATATATGGACCTCAACATGAGAAAACCTGTCTTCAGGGTGTGCGAACAACAAGGACACAGACCAGCCTGCACATCTGCACAGACTGATCAGTGATCAGCACCTTTTATTCATTTTTTGGAAAGTATTATATCTAAACCTACTCCAAGTGAAATTTCAATTTTCTAGCTAGTATTTGAAGCTAAGGAGACGGGTTTGAGTCTCGCTTTGTTGTAAAACCCTGATTACAGGTTTTGTCACTTCGAGGTCCATATTGTTCTATGACATTGTACTTTGACAGAGGCTTTTGTCTCTTGAAGGTACAGGTATCAACAATGGCGTGCTGCCCAACCAACAGGCGGGTATGTACCATTCTATATAGGCCTACACCTTCTAGGTAACATAATCACAAGTCAGTAGTTGTCATCTTCACAACTTACGTGTTACTAAGTCAGGCCTCCCAACAAGATATAATCTGGAGCGCAGTGGCTCAGTGGTAGAGTGCTTGATACCAAGGGGCTGGGGTTCGATTACCTGCTTCACCGCTTTGTGTCCTAAGGACCTTGAGCAAGAACATTAATCCTAGCTTAGTAATGGTTCTACCCAGGAAGGCCCATCCCTTTATAGCTGAAAGATTGTTGATGAATTGTAAAGAATCAAATCAAACAAACAAAACATGGTGTAATGATCATATCATTTGAGTTAAGTTGCTTATGTCCATGGGGCTGTTTAGTGTTTACATGTAAGTGAACTGTTTGAGCATAAAATTGTGATGATTTTCTTCCCCATCAATTTAAACATTTTTTGGGTCTCATTGAGCATAATTAAAAATCATTTTGTTATTTCTCAACCAGGATTATCTTATGGGTAGTCTAAAGATCCAGCTCAACGACTACCCATAGCAGGAAGGAATAAGCTAGGGGCGACTAGGGAGAAATAGTCGCCCAAGGGCCGAAGCTTCACCCTAAATAGGACCCAGGGAGAAGTGTGACTCATTTTCATTCTGTCACCACACAAATGCAAGCTGTGAAGACAATCTACTACCACTGCATCATACATCTGTATTTCTACTTCCATTTAATGGCAATAGTATGTGTAATGGCTAATTTGCTTCTAAACTGACAGAAAATGCCGTAGAAAATGCCGTAATTTTGCACTGTAACTTCTCCCTATCTGACTGTCACTTCTACCTAATTTTCCTGGAGGGAGAAGTCATTTCTCCCTACTGTCAGGGCCCAGCTTGAACTCTGAACATACATGTATGTTTAAACTGATATATAATAATGAGAAAACAAAGCAATTTTCAGCAAAAAAAGTTACTTTTATCTGGCATTAGTAACCCTGACTTGTGAAGATGGTAGTTTTGGACAGAAAGCCTTCTGAGGCATTCAGAACCAACCTTTACTGCCACTTGTAGAAGGTAGAAGGAAGGTAGTTGCAGATTAGTGCCCTTGTTTATGGAAAGTTGACCATATAGCACTAGGAATGGCTAAAACTCCAGGGACGCTCAGTCATTCCGAGTCCTATACAGTCGAGCCATGTGAAAGCTGAAAAGACATTATACATGTACAGTAATACCTGTCTTAAGCAGTCACTCAAAGAGAAGACCAAAAATTGTTTTCAAGATCGATCATCGCCTAATGCATGTCAAAACTATTGCAGAATGTTCCAAGAGAGCATTCTGCAATACTTTAGACCTTTATTCTTTAGAATCTTTGTTTTGTCTTTTTTTTGAATGGCCGCTTAAGACAGGTTTTACTGTAATACACATGTACTGAGGACAGGGACAGAACTGTGATAGGGAGCGCAGTGGCTCAGTGGTAGAATGCTTGACTCGAGACCGAGGGGCTGCGGGTTCGAGTCTCACCGGTGTCACTGCGTTGTGGTCCTTGAGCAAGACACATTTGTCCTAGCTTAGTACTGGTTCAACCAAGGAAGTGGGAGCGCAGTGGCTCAGTGGTAGAGTGCTTGACTCGAGACCGAAGGGTAGCGGGTTCGAGCCTCACCGGCGTCACTGCGTTGTGGTCCTTGAGCAAGACACATTTATCCTAGCTTAGTACTGGTTAAACCCAGGAAGAACCGTCCCGCATAACTGAAAGATTGTTGAGTGGACGTAAAGAATCAAATCAAACAAACAAATCAACCAAGGAAGACCCGTCCCTGTTTAACTGAAAGATTGTTGATGGGACGTAAGGAATCAAATTAAACAAACAAAAAGTACTGTTACCAAGTTACATGTAAGAGTTACGGTAAATGTTCTAAAATTTCGAACACTCTAAAATTACGAACACCTAAAACTATCACCGAAAATATTTTTTAAAACATCCTAAAAAATCGAACACTGCCCTTTTTCGGAAAAGTGAATTTCTAAAATTACGAACACACGTTATTTTCGGCAGAAATCGATGTCCGTTTATCTGTTTGTCCCTTCGTTTGTCCCATCTGTGTTCGGTATACTTCTACCGTACAGCACGTGAGCGGTATCGACATTTGGAAGGTTCCATTCTACTTAGATGGGTAATCTGGCACGTGACGTTCTATTTCGCACGCCAGCGCGCGACGTTATACCTTATTCAAGGTCACCAGCATTGACGAACCTGATGCACGGACAAGTTCCTGCAACGATTCTGATACTGCTTTGACTAACCCTATTGAGTATATGTATCCACCCAAATGGCTGAGATCATTATTTATGACCAGAGGTCGCGATTCAGCTAATTGTACGTGAAATATGCACGTTGACACACGCATAGTGTACTCGTTTGAGAGTTGCGGAAAATGAGACGATCACTTAGGAGAATGAAATAAGTTGATGTATAGTGATTGCCGTGGACGTTTGGAACACAAGGGGTCATTCGGTTTCGTGCAAAACGCAGAGAAAATCGTGCAAGTCGCATGTTTTTTTTCTCACCGAGACATCCAATGCGGAAAATAAAGCCATCGTACAGTATATTTAATATATACCGACATGCCTGCAAGAACTCGCACGTGGTCATCATCTCATTTTTATTCACGGTACATTACCGTTAACTTAAGGCTTAAATATGTGTGATTCTCAGGTTATCCGACGGACACGCCCTCCCCTCCCCTCCCTTTTAAGCATTTTAAAGGATATCCCAGTTCAGCAATATGTCCAAGCAGGGCACTTCTATCATTCTAATTCTATGCGTGTGCTTTTTTTTTAACACAGCTTGGACCCGAGCATGAAATCAACTTGCGCGGAGCCCCATATGAGCTTGTAAAGACCCTGCTGGTACTTATGACAGATGTGATCAGCGAAGGCTCAGGAGAGCATGTGTGTTTGCACAATATTGTCAGGGTCTCGCTCACTAACAAAGTTTAAAGTGGATGAAGACTAGCCAAATAAGAATTCAAGACATCTACGTACATTATCTTTAAACTACTTGTCAGCGGTTTAAATCAAATTCCTCAAAATGGAACGTTTTAACAAACTGTTGAGCCGATCGCGGCGTCTGTTTGTCCTCATGAAACTGCACATGGAAGGTCCTACGAGTGCATTACCGGTATAATGTAGCACAGACGCACATACATGTACCAAGAACTAAATTGATCGTAGCATGATTCTGCATCTTGATGAATTTAATATTTACATATTTAATTTCATGAATAAGCCGGCTATGCGAGCAGCGAAGGCTCAGACGAGCCTGCGCACCCACGGAAAATCGCCAGCGCCTTAACTGCCCACAAACACATAGAAGAAATGCATGCCCTGGCTGTGGATTTAAAATCAGTAAAGCCCTTGAGATGATGGGGACATCTCGGAATTCGCTTTGTTTACCACACGTCTGTAGATGTATGTACCCCGACTTTGTTACATGCGAAGATCAGTCTGCGCACCGCACAGCCTTATCAGCACCTTTGTTTCTAGAACAAAACATTAAACATTTTGTCGGGCCAGATCTGGGCCCAACTGTCTGCTAAATTAGTTTGTCACAGCCTCTTTGGGGGAGGGGGGGGGGGGGCTGGGCCCGGTACTGCTAATAGTATCAGCCGCAGACATAGGGACAGGGTAATGGTTCACGCACATGGTTTGAGATCAAAGAAGCCGACTATCAGGCCACGTGTTGTTGTTGTTTTAAGACTCGGGTAGCACGCGGTGGGAATATTGGCGCACGACTTAGCACACCAAACATAATTGCCTAGCTGTGTCTCCTTTTCATGGGTTTGCATGAAAAAACCCCAATAACAATATACTCGAGCATGAACGGCGCACTGCTTGCATGAAAAACTAGATTTGTGGTACTTGTCTGAATTTTTCCTTTTCTTTGAGATATGAAAGTACCCAGCCTATCGTACGCATCGGCTCGAAGCTAATATATCATAAATTGAGCCGCGACTTAGTGTGGCATTCTGACGAGTGTAGACTCAGACGAGCATGTGCAGCCTCCTTTTAAGCTCACAAACTCCAAACGATGTTCAGTCAGTAGCTTAACACTCATAGAATATTCAAGCGACTAACAAAGGCTCTGATCAGACTGTGCATATGCGCAGGCTGATCTGGGGCTTTGCTGATTGTTGGAAATCTCATGTCACAGCTCAATTATATTCTTTCGAGGCATCGGACGCAAAGTCGGACATTAATTCTTGCTCGGACCCAGTATGTTTATTGGGTCCGAGATTCTTGCCCCTGATTTGGTTTGGCAAGACCTCGGAGATCTTCTGGATCCAAACTATTTTCAAACTTTGAAAGCAGGTGAGAGAGAGAGAGAGAGAGAGAGAGAGAGAGAGAGATACTAGCGCTTGCATACGAATCTCTTGTAATCTCTAAAAATATCATGAATGGGTGCTGAAAAGCTTCTCGTGCGCATCGGCTTTTGCACGACAAAGTCGGATATTCGACGGTATTGATGCTTTGTATGCTTTCTATCGCATTCCCAAATGTTTAAATTGACGAAACATTCTTTCCTGAATTCCATTCGGATCTGATCTGGATCTGAACTCTGACAACGTTTTTTTTTTCTTTTTTAAGGGAGAGAGGATCCAAATATCACTAAAAGCGGGCCATCATCGGCCCGCCAGCGAAACGCCTTTTAATGTCGTTTAGCTGGCGTGCCGATGATGGCCCAACGTTGAATGCTGGCTTGGTTGTTCTGAGAATTTCAGGGGATTCGATCTAGTATTGCTAAGGGGTCCGGACCCCCTGTCCCCCCTCTGGATCCGCGCATGGGACCGGACAATGTATACACTTATTGAGATATACCGAAAATCCATTTTATCGTGCGCATCGGCTTTTGTACGACACTATCGCATGCACAAATTTTTAAATTGACTAAACATTTTTTCTTGAATTCCATTCGGGTCTAATCTGGATCCAAACCGTTTTTGCAAATGTAAATAGAGAGAGAAAGATAGAGAGACTGGTACATGCACATCATTTCGGGAAAATCAAAGTGCATCGACAGATCGACAAGTAGAGAATGAGAGAGAGAGATGTGTATTCTTTTTGAATTTCGTCATTTTTTTAACTCTGAGAACTCGTCTACGTATTTCAAAGCTTCGTGTATATCTTTGCAAAAGATTCTGATCGACGAGATGTCCTTGAGTAACGGCATTTGCGCAGATGGAGAGCAAGCGAAAGCGTTTTTGTTTTCTGAAGGAAGAACGAAAGTGTAGCGATTCATCGGTAGTCCGAGGTTAAATAAGTGGTTTTTACGACTTGTAAGTAAATTGAGTGACATAACATGCACGTGCCTGGCTCTCGACTTGGCAATTACAGCACGTGCTGGACATTTTACTGACTCAGTCCGCGGTTGAAAAGAAAAATGAGAAGATAGCGCAGAATCATATCGCCGTGTTTTCAACACGTAACCGTCGTTTCTACCACATTTTTACATGCATATATACCGTTTTTGCTCATGCTAAAGACCACATTCTAAAATTACGAACACAAGCACTTTTTCTGAAACGTAATTTCTAAAATTACGAACATCGGAAAAATAATTATTTTTTAGTGTTCGAAATTTTAGAACATTTACCGTATTCAGTTTCTAACAGCAGCAGAAATACATGCACAGGCTGATGTATTGCCGCCAGGGTTTCACTAACTTTTGGACATACCTGTATATGTAGGGTCCCTATGTCCAAAAAGTTAGTGAAACCCCTGTGGCAATTAAGGGTGTAATGGCAAAAATTTTAATACTAAGTTGCAGGGCAAACATGCCTGATTTGAATAGATGGTGAAATATCCTCCTCCTGACTCTTTAATGAACCCCCTGTCATTGTATATTAATCAGCAGGGATGAAACCCACCATATTTTGAAATTCTAACCTATGGCCCCTGATATTCTATAGTACATTTTAAAAGGCTCATGTTACCAGACTAGATGGAAGATTCCATCATTTTAGAAAACATTGATTTTATTACCTTCATTTCACAGCTGTCTATTTCTGTTAACTTACACAGTCTGGTCATCCTTATGTATATATTTCTTTATGTTGATAACAAACAATTTTTTACAGTCATATACATGTAGTTATTTCAGCCAAGTCATGAGGTTTTGGTAATTAAGCCATTTTTTTAGAAATGCATGCACTTCTGTCTAGTGGGGTTATAGGTCTTATATTTGGTCTGAGTCTTCATTTTCATCCATACTTTGTGTAATCCATAAGGGGGCAGCAAAGCACAGGATCTTCTGAGCCTTACTTTGTACTGAGGCCCATAGCAGCTAGCCAATGTTATGACTACCAAAATCTTATGTGCTTGCTCGTTTCTTCACTTTTTACCGACCGTCATATATATTTTCTGCAAGGGATTCTTTATGTGGATTGGAAAGAAATAATTAAATTATGTAACCTTGTGTCATAGAGCAGGCGTCTTTCTCAAACATCGGACACATTTTTATCTGTTTTACACTAGACAAACTTAGCATCTAAATACATTAAGAATTGTTTCAACATTAACCCAGCTAGCATCAGACTCAAAGTTAAGATATCCATATATCTTTTGTAACTTCTTTGGCTGCCATTGCTGACTGATAATCTATTCAAACAGTTAAGACCCAGATCAGGCCCAATACAACAGATCCAAACTACAGTTAAACTATTGGCACTAACTTTATTCCTGATTTTCTTTGTATGAAAATGTTAATTTTAAAAAAAATCAGCAAAAGACAAAAAGACATGTTAAATTGCATATACATGTAACAAATTCAATAACTTACTCATTTACGATGATTGTAGACATATGAAAATGTGTCCTGGTTCTTTGAGTCTATGACATCGAGTCTATAGCATGCATGTGGGTTCTAATCCCAGAATAAGCTTTGCAATGTCTTGGGGGTGGTAAAAGCATAACATACATGTAAAAAGACATTTTGTACTTTCACTGTGTGCAGACCATTTAACTCAGCTGTTTTATGTTCCAAATTGTCCCATCTTAGCAGGCCAAGGGTACTAAATCCACTTCGTTCCTTACGCACGTGCGTAAAGAACAATGTGGATTTAGTACCCTTGGCTTGTGAAGATGAAATGGTCCATGTGTTTTATCTGGTGTCGAGCTAATGTTGAGGCAAGTCTGAGCATTGGCTTCCACTTGCCAGAGTGTTTGCTTTCACTGTCGTTAGGATTGCATTAACCCTTATCCTGCCAGTGTTTTTATGTCTTGAAAATTTTGTACAGTATAGTGCCTTTATAACATGCCTCGTTATAGCATGGAATTGGATATAACACGGGCATGTTGCAGTTCCCAAATATTTGTACCATGGAATTTTACAAAGCAATTATAGGAAAATGACCATTTAATGGTCATTTTCCTATATTCCTTTGTAAAATTGGCCCTTTATAACACGGTTCACTTATAACACAATCCATTCCAATGGACCCCAAATATAGCATTATAAAGGGACTGTACTTTACACTTGTGAGGTACAGTATGCAGAGAATATCAAATAAAATCCCAGGCTAAGAAATATCTTAAAATAAGCGCTTGCCCTGCATCACAAAAACTATTGGCATATATGGGAAAATATTTAATTTTCATTAGATTTAAAGAAATGTCTAAATTTTCACTTGCCCTGCAGCCAGAGTGACTCGTAAATACGTGCGGATGAGTGCTATTTTCGAGCCCTGAATCCAAATCACTTTTTCATGGAACCCAAACTGTGAACTCTGATCAGACTGCTCAATGAGTAAAGGCTGCCAAAGTACATCAGATGATGAAAGAATCAGAGGATAATTGTCGTTAATGGCGGGCACAGGGTTAAAAGGGCAAAAACACATTGTTATAACAGAATGTCACATGTTACAGCTTATAGTGTACCGTATGTTTACTCTTTCCATGCCAACTGTGAATTTTGAGATTTTCGTCATCTGCTTATAACTTTGCAATTGGTTTGGACCCAATTCAGGATCGACAGAACGTCGGTCCTGATCTGGATCCATACCATTTGATACTCTGATAGCTAGTTGTCCTGAAAGAATTTTTTTGGGAAAAAAAGAGTTTGTTTTGAAAAAAGCCAGCAAGACAACAAAAACATGAAAAATTACACGGCATGGAAATAGTTGATGTCTAATCATTGTGCATGAATTTATAAGTTTCTTTCAGACTGAATAAAGAAGACGGCTTGTCCCTGCAATGGACGTATCTGTTGTGGTGTATTTCAGCTGACAAATATAGGACAGAAAATGCAGTTTTCAGGGCCATACATATACCTGCAATGTAGCCTTGCCCAAGGCTTAGAAAAAGATTGAATATGAATAATGTTTTCACCTTAATTTTCTTATAAATACAATTTTTTTCTTGCTGCTTGATACTACTTCTCACACAAAAAGGCGATTTAAAAAAAGTACCTTAATTCATGTCTCTTCTAGATTTAAAAAGAAAATTATACATACAAACAACAATTTTATCTGACAGCAGGCTAGTTGCTATTACATACCTAGAATAAAATAAACATGTTGCCCACACAACCAAAATAACATCTTTTTCATACATGTAAATGCCTGTAAAGTAGTGGCTTCCATGGAATTCTGTTTATGGAAAGGCTAGCACCTGCACCCATTTCCCCCAAAAAGGGTATACTGTAAAAGGAAAGGTGCCACCACCACTACCCCCACCCCCTTTAGGAGTAGTCCCCCCTCCCTCTATGATAGAAGGAAAGGTATTTTCTTGTTATGTTATCTGGCAGACTGCTTCTCTGTTATGCCCATATATTTTTTCATAACACATATGTGACATTGCATACATAATACTGTACTTTTGCAGGTTGATGGAATTTAAAAGCACAAAACAAAAACAAGTTCCCGCAGAGTGGTGGAAACTTTTGCTGTAACACATAGCAACTCAGGGCATTTTCTGCCCTTCTCTAGTAGTCTCAGCCCCTAGACTCACTAGGGGCAGAATTTCGGCCCCATTCCCAATAGAAAATAGCCACCTTTTTTCGCAATACCATGTCTGTTTTTCCCAATGAAGAAAAGTAAAAAAAAAAAAAATTTTTTATACTTTACTACTGCTTATGAGAAACAATGACCAATATCAGAATGATACTTATACACTTGTGCTCAAGTGGTATGCTTGGCATAATGCAATCTAAAATAACTTGATTTTGAGGATATATATTTTGCTACCCTTGTTATGTTCTATGTTATTAATTTCTCCCAATTTTGATGTTAAGTCGATCATTTTTCCCCAATTTTGGCCAGGGGCCTTTTCCCAAAATTGCTGGGAAAAGCCCTGAATTGCTTTAATAAATGATACAGATACAGACTACATGAATATGAACCTAATCACATCACAAGATAACCTGTCTTCTTGGTTTGCAACCTGCTTATACTCTGTTAAGCCTGCTCAGCTACAGAGACTAGTTAGAATATTGATTTTTTCAGAGAATGAATAACACATCTATGAAGAACAGGCTGGTGTGTTCCATTGTTGTTGGCATGCAATAAAATCCGAGTTTCTTGTGATGACTTTTGGGTCACTTTATCTAAGAATGTCGTTTCATTAATCTCCTCATAACATAGTCATATGAACTTTTGACAAAGTGCATATAGATTATAAATTTCTGACAGGTTGAAAATAAAAAATGATATGAAAATCATTGCAACACCAAACCTACAGTTATATGACAAATATTTTCATTATTTTTCAGGCCAGCCAGCGCTGCCATTTGCTTTTCCACCCATTCAAGGAGATGGTATGTTAATTTTAAAGTTATTTTGTCTGTATATGACTGTGTGAGGTTCTATCTTAAGATTTTGGGCCCATTCCAAAATAGTCCAGATATTTGGGGAGCGGGGAGGGGAGTTTCCCGAGTTTGGAAGTTCAGCCCTGTACAAATGTATATACTATGAAACCTGAAGTCCTTTAACATATGACCATACATGTAAGTACAAGTTAATCAGCTTTTGAAATTGAAAAATCTACTGATAGTAAACATGTTAGGCCAGATTTTCTTGGATGTGGTCGAAACACCTATAGTCCTAAATAAGTTCCTTCATTGAAAAAAAAAAAATGGGAAAGAAGTTAAATCCCAACCAGAGAGGCCCTCATGTGTTATGCTGAGGAGGGAACCCTGGATATTATTTTTGGTTGTGTTGATGTTTTATGTCCCCATCAACAATTTTCCAGTCATGTCTGGACGCATTCATGTCCTACATGTCCTAAGTTAACGGGTTTAACCCGTCCTAGCCAGATGATCAAGTGTCTTTCTCAAGAACACAATGCAGTGCCTCGGGTGAATCTCGAACTAGCGACACTTCATCCTCCAGTCTTCCACTCTACCACTGAGTCACCATGCTCCTCAAACCCTGGAAAGAGAAACCTATTGCTTGCATACATGTATATAAGCTGTGACACATGACTTCCAACAATGTGTCATTTTGACAAGTGTAGAATCAGATGAGCCTGTGCAGCCTCCTTTTCAGCTTGGAAACTCCAAACGATGCTCTTTCAGTAGCTTAACAGTCATAGAATATTCAAACGACTTGTAAAGGCTCTGATCAGACTGCACATATGCGCAGGCTGATCTGAAACTTTGCTGGTCGCTCATACCACATTGTTGGAAATATCATGTCACGGCTCATATTATATTTGTGTGTGATTTACATTTGTGTGTTTATTTGTTATCTGAACATGTTGAATACAAAGATTTGTCACTTGCCATGAATTTTCTTTGCTTTTGATTCTCTACGTCCCATCAACAATCTTTCAGTTATAAAGGGACAGGTCTTCCTGGGTTGAACCAGTACGAAGCTAGGATTATTGTTCTTGCTCAAGGACACAACGCAGTGACGCTGGTGAAGCTTGAACCCAGGGCCCCTCGGTCTGGAATCAAGCACTCTACCACTGAGCCACTGCCCTCCCTAATGTGCCAGATATGAGGCCCAATATATGGACATTTCAAGTTTGAAAATTTCTCAATCTTTCATAGTTGTTTAACCCTTTATATACTGGACCAGTATAATACTGGACTCGTATAGTATTGTCTGCCTGTAACCTAAATGCAAACAGTTTGGACCCAAATCAGGCCCAACAATATATGGGACCTGATCTGGATCCAAACTGACACTCGAGGTATTCATGAAAATTTTATTTGATTCAGTGTCCAGCAAAAGATACAAGTTGGTATGTGTGCCCATCGAAAACTCAGATCAGCCTGTGCATCACTGCAGTATGATCGGTCTTAAATGTGCGCTTTATGAGTAGGCAAGGGTCAAACGTTATCTAAGGCGTAAAACTAAGACTCTGATCAGTGATCAGACTGTGGGGGATGCACAGACTGATTTGAATATTTGCTGTTTGCAGGACTTAAGAGTGCGTAACGAAAATTTAATTTTCTTATTTCTCAACCAAAACATGTGTTGTTGGTACTCAAAAGAACCGTCTCAATGTTCTTTTGAGCACTCAAAACGTGTGTTAAAATTGATTGGTAAGAAAATATTTACAATTTTATGCGGAAAATTTTTGTTTATCTAAGCCTTTGTGTATGCATATGTCAGCTTGTACCATTTGATGGATACAGGCTCAATTATGGGAGCGCATTGGCTCAGTGGTAGATTGCTTGATTAGAGACTGAGGGGTGGCGGTTTTGAGCCTCACCGGCATCACTGCGCTGTGTCCTTGAGCAAGACACATTTGAACCGTGACAAGAGATTTCCAACAATGTGGTATGTGCGACCAGCAAAGCCTTGGATCAGCTTGCGCTGATCAGAGCATTTGCTAGTCGCTTGAATATTCTATGGCTGTTTAGCTACTGACGGAACATCATTCTAAGCTTAAAAGGAGGCTGCATAGGCTTGTGTCAAAATGCAACATTGTTGGAAATCACGGCTCATTTATCCTAGCTTAGTATTGGTTCAACCCAGAAAGACCCGTCCTTTTATAACTGAAAGATTGATGATGGGACATAAAGAATCAAATCAAACAAGCAAAACAGGCTCAATTAAGAAATGAACAACAGGCATTTTACCCATTTAAGCCGAATGGAATTCCCCTTTCTTATCAATTGGACCAGTCGATTTCTGTTTTAAGGGATGCTGGGTGGTATTTTTAATCTTTATTCAAATTTTAATAGAGCATTCTGTATTAAGCAAACAGTGGAGACCCTGATCAGACACTGCATTTTGTGGCGTCTGATCTGGATCTGTACTGTTTGACTCTGTCCCACAAAAAGGATGCTAGGCTTATATGGGTTAACAAGACAAGCATGCAGAAGCAGCTAGCATGCAAAGAGTGGATTGTGTATTTTCAGGCCAGTCACCGCTACAACCATTCGGATTTCCACCAGTGCAATCAGAAGGTAAGGCCAACCTTAAGAACATTTTTGTTTTACCGTTATGGGTCGGTCGGTCGGATTTTTTTTAACTTCTCAAATTGGATACCCATTAAACTTAATTGTATACAGTAAAACCTGTCTTAAGAGGCCACTCAAAAAAAATACAAAAAACTGTTTGTTTTTTCAAGACCGATTATCGCATGATGCAGGTCAAAAGTATTGCAGAATGCTCCCAAGGAGCATTCTGCAATACTTTCGATCTGCATTTAGCTCCCATTTGTCTTAACGACCTTTGTTGTGTTTATCTTTGAGTGGCCATTTTAGTCAGGTTTTACTGTATAGTCTTACTATAGGCAATATAATTAAATACACAAACAATTTGCAAACATAGCACTGTTTACATTGGACAATTCTCTAAGTTTGCAATGAAATTTAAAAAAAAAACATTCTTGACTGAAAATTGAAATAAAATTCCTTGAGTAGGGCCTTTTTTCAGGGTCGGTCTGGTAAGGGGAAACAAATAAAATTTTAATTTAGGCCTAAGACTAAATACACACTCATGAGAGTAAGTTTTCAGTGAGAAAATTTTGAAAAATTTCATGTAAAACGCTAAATTAATAGGTTTTCAATGAACCCTCAAAGTTCTGCTGTAGGTTAAAGCAATAACTATTTTTCATCAAAAACCTCACTCTGAATGATGCTTTATAACTGCATAAATAAAGAAAATGCAGATACAATAGTTTTCACCAAAATCTAAATGTGAAAATCAGGTTATTTTAACGTAAATCAATTGTGACAAAAAGGTCAAAATTCTTATTTGGTGATTCAGATACAACATCAAGACCCTATCAAGTTGCAGATGAATTGTGTCTTCAACATATATGAAGCATTGACACATAATCACAAAAATGTTAAAATATGAAGGTTTTTAGCTCATCTGAGCCTCCGTCGTCCGTTGGTGCGTAAACTTTCTTTAAACAACATCTCCTGAACCACTGGTCCAAATTTCATGTAACCACATGAATGTTCCCCATGATGCCTTCTTTAAAAAATGCAGTAATGGTTCCACTCCACTGAACACGAGGGCTGCCAGAGCTCCAGATAAGAAATATGATAAACAACATCTGAACCACTGACCCAAATTCAAAATAATTTCAGAATTGTTCCTCTGGATACCCTCTACCAAAATTGCACAAATGGTTACGCTCTGCTGAACAAAAAGGCTGCCAGAGCTCCAGATAAGAAATACCTTTAAACGACATTTCCTCCTCAACCACAGGTCCAAATTAAAAAAATCCACAGGGTTGTTCCTCATGATGCCTTCTTCCAATATTGCATAACTGGTTCCAGTCTAGAGGTGCAAACAATTCACCAAAAACTAGGTGCATCGCGATACAGTCAGTTAGGCTCGGTTCACGATACAGTTTCCTTGATTTTCCGTTCAATTCGGTTTCATATTAATCCTTTGTTCTTTCCGAATTCAGCCATTTAAATACGGAATTTGGAAAATTTGCAGTGAAAGCGGTGATCTGGAACAGAGCCGAGTATTTCCAAATGGAATGGATGTTTACATTTCTACTGACTGTTGGCATACTGCCCGTGTAACTACGATTTTAATCTCGCCGTCACATTAGCTAGACCCAGGTGTGTTGTACTCGCTATCTAATGGCTTATCAGACATAATTTGCCTCTATGTTTTAACAGATAATTTTGCATCGAAAGTACAATATTTAAACTTGTCCTCCGGATGCATAAAAAGACTAGAACACATTCGATGGCGCGCCATCGCAAATCCCCACGCTCTCGAATATATCTAATGGTATTCGATCCTTTGACCCCATCGCAAGGTCACCAGTTTGATTCTAGGGTAAAAATTTTCAGTGTATCCTGGTCTTCTGCTCTTCCCCTTTAATTTGATATGCCACATGACCTTGTTCATAAAATTTAATTTTTGACCCCCCAGCTCCCCCAAGGCATGCATGACCGAGGGGACAGAATGAAAATCCCGTCTAATATGTTTTATATCTTTCATTTGTGAGAAGACACACAAAGTTTAGATTAAAAATCTTTGAAATTGACTTTGTAATTGAGATTTAATGATATTTGACCTTTTTGCCCCTCCCCAAGGCCCAAGGAGGCGGGGACTGAAAAAAATTGTGCAGTTGCATGTGCCATTCATGTAAGCAACTCACACACCAAATCTGGTTGAATTTGGGAAAAAAAGTTTTTGGACCCCCCAACCCCCCATGGTACCCCCAAGTCCCACCCCTGGGGCATGACCCAGGCGACGGAATGAAAATCCCGTCTGATATGTTTTATATCTTTCATTTGTGAGAAGACACACAAAGTTTGGTTTAAAAATCTTTGAAATTGACTTTGTGATTGAGATTTAATGATATTTGACCTATTGGCCCCTCCCCAGGGCCCCAGGGGGTTGGGACCCAAAAAAATGTGTCATTGCATGTGCTATTGATGTAAGTTACTCACACACCAAATCTGGTTGAATTTCGGAAAAAAAATTTTTTTTGACCACTCAACCCCCCACGGTACCCCCAAGTCCGACCCCTGGGGCATGACCCAGGCAACGGAATGAAAATCCCGTCTGATATGTTTTATATCTTTCATTTGTGAGAAGACACACAAAGTTTGGTTTAAAAATCTTTGAAATTGACTTTGTAATTGAATTTTAAAGATATTTAATTATATATGACCTTTTGGCCCCTCCCAGGGGCCCCAGGGGGCGGGGCCAAAAAAAAATGTGCCGTTGCACACCCTATTCATGTGAGCAACCCACACACCAAATTTGGTTGAATTTCGTCCAATGGTTTAGGAGGAGATAGCGTGACGGATGGACGGAAGGACGGACAGACGGACGGACAGACGGACGGACGGACGGAGGCGATTGCAATATCCCCAACGCTTTTTTAAAAAAGCGTGGGGATAATAAATACCAAACGATTGATAAAACATAACCAGCTCTCATCTCTATTATAAAAGGACTAAATTGAGATGGAAATAATATGGGGTAAGATGTTATTTTGACTATCTCTACTGAAGGAGTTGATACTTTGGTGTAAGTTTCTCAATAGTTGCAAGTACCCCACCCATCTTCTTCAGTTTTATCTTTCCCACTCTTTATGTTGGCTGGGGAAAAGGGCTGGGGGTGAAGAAAATATCATGTTTAGGGGAATCCCTGCCCATTTTTTTCTCAGTATATTGACTTAGTCATTTTTATACCCGCTTTTTCGTTAGAAAAATAGGGTATATTAATTTCGTACCAAAGTCGGTCCGTCGTCCGTCCGTCCGTCTGTCTGTCCGTCCGTCTGTGCGTCTGTCTGTCCGTCACGTTTCTTGTAATTGTATCTCCTCCTAAACCGTTGGACATAGCAACTTCAAACTTTGTAGATGCATAGATCACATGATGTAGAGGGTACTGGATGACATTTCGTGTGACCTTGACCCCAAGGTCAAGGTCAAAGGTCAAATAATGTATTTTCATGTAAATGCATCTTCTCATAAACTTTTGGAAGTAGCAACTTCAAATTTTGCCTGTGCATTGGTCACATGATGTCGAGGGTACTGGGTGATGTTTCGTGTGACCTTGACCCCAAGTTCAAGGTCAAAGGTCAAATAATGTATTCTCTTGTAAATGCATCTCCTCATAAACTTTTGGAAGAAGCAACTTCAAATTTTGCCTTTGCATAGGTCACATGATGTCAAGGGTACTAGGCAACACTTCATGTGACCTTGACCTTGAGGTCAAGGTCAAATAATGTAATTTCTTGTAAATGCATCTTCTCCTGAACCGTTGGACATAGGAACTTCAAAGTTCTCAGGTGCATAGGTCACATGATGTGGATGGTACTGGGCAACATTTTGTGTGACCTTGACCCCAAGGTCAAGGTCATATAATGTAATTTCTTGTAAATCCATCTTCTCCTAAACTGTTGGTCGTAGCACCTTCAAATTTAGCAGGTGCATAGGTCATATGATTTGGAGGGTACTGGACAACATTTTGTGTGACCTTAACCACTAGGTCAAGGCCATATGATGTATTTTCTTGTAAATACATCTCCTCCTTAACCACTGGACATAACAACTTCAAACTTCACAGGTGCATAGGCCACATTATGTAGAAGGTACTGAGCTACATTTTGTGTGACCTTGACCCCAAGGTAAAGGTTATAGGTTAAAAAGCGGGTATTTGCGATGGTGTACCATCGACTGCTGCTCTAGTTCAGACTGTTTTTCAGGCAAATTCATTAAGTATAGGGGAATTTATTGGGAGTGTTGGCTCAGTCATTTTTTCAAGCATTTATTTTGTGTAGTTACATGCAGATAATCATATTTGTGAGAGCTACATGTGTAAGAGTGACACCTACTATTTTTTTTCATTCAAGAATTTGTTCTAGCTAAAAACGTATCGCGCTACATATCATATCGTGGGGTAAGCGTATCGTTGCAGCCCTAATGAGAATGGAATAGTACCACATTTGCTGCCCAAACAAATTAAATGTCACAGTGAGACATTAGATCATTTTAAGGGAAGAAAATAGGGGGAGGAGATAATGAGAGACAGAAAAAATGAAGCCTCAGCAGAAAGACATTGATAAAAAAAAACACTATTTAAACTGATAAAGAATAAATGTTAATCAATATGATTCAAGTACATGTATGATCAGTTATTAAGGGCGAGTGATAATGCCTCGAGGGTGCCTAGCTTTTTGCACCCACTAGTCGTGCAGGGGGGAGAGAGTAAAAAAATAATTTTACACTCCTGATGCAGATACAGTAGTTTTCACCAAAATCAAAATATGAAAACACAAAACAATTGTAAGTGACAAAAGGTCAAAATTCTCTCTCATTTGGTGATTCAGATACAACTTCAAGACCCTATCATGTTGCAGATGCAGGGTTCGCACAGGCTTGAAAAGTACTTGAATTTAGAGGGCTTTCTTGAAAAGTCCTTGAAAATTAGATATACCTTGAAAAGTACTGGAAAATCACTTAAATGCCTTGAAAAGTCCTTGAATTCTTATATTTTCTGCAGGGCTTATTACTGTTGATGGAGATCTAAATCAGTATAAAATTGTTGTGCCTTTATTTGGTGCAGCATTTGCTGCACCAAAATAAAGGCACAACAATTTTATACTAATTTTCTTGTACAAATAACTCCATTATCACAGTCTAGCATGTCTGAAGTAGAATTTTAACACTTAAATCAGGATTTTTCATAAACTTTTAGTCCTTGAAAACTGTAGGATAGTAATGAGAAGTCCTTGAAAAGTCCTTGGATTTTACTCATACTTGCCTGTATGAACCCTGAGATGAATTAGACCTCAGAATATATGAAGCATTGTCACATAATCACAAAAATGTTAAAATATGAAGGTTTAAAGTTATGGTTTTTGTCCACTTTTTAAAGTATAATTGGGTTTGCTTTTTCAATGGAGACAATTTAGATAAAATACCAAAAATGATTTTCTGTATAAACTGTGCTTGTATCTGTGTAACATGTGTTCACTATATCTCATCAAATAAATCCGGACTGTTGATAAAAGAGTGTTATTAAAATTTAACTTTAGTTGTCCTTGAGCAAGACACATTTATCCTAGCTTAGTACTGGTTCAACCCAGGAAGACCTGTCCCTGTTTAACTGAGGTTGTTGATGGGACGTAAATAATCAAATCAAACAAACAAACAAAACAAAATTTTACTTTCTTATTCCTCAGGCAAAGCATATGTTGTGGGTACTCAAAAGAACCGTCTCAATGAGGCTGTTCTTTTGAGCACTCCAAGCACATGTTTTACTGAGTGGATATGAAAATATTAATATTTTGACGTTCAAATGTTTTCTTCGCCTCAACCTATGTAATATAATTTCTTAATATTTCAGTACCACCACCAGCTCTGCCATTCCCAGCGGCCCCCGGGGAGCTTCCCGTCCCGCCCCCTCCTGTTGATTTCCTCTGCCCACCGAGACCAAACCATGGCACTGACGGGCGACCTATCCATCTGAAAGCCAACCATTTCCAAGTACGAATTCCAAAAGGCTTCATCCACCACTATGAAATCTCCATTACACCTGACAAATGTCCCCGAAGAGTTAACAGGTAAGTTTCATCACAGGAGCTTGAAGTTTGATCCTTAAATCACCCCCAATAGCCTCAAAACCAAAAGCTCACAATGTCATTACGTAGTACAGGAGCTTGAAGTTCGGTCCTTATATCACCTATTTAGCCTCACGGTGTCATTACGTAGTAATGACCAGGAGTGAAACTAAGCTCTCGGTAGCCATTCCGGCTCCAGTTTCCGGTCATCAGCAGTGAATGTTGCGACGGCAACGTCAAAGTGTTCGATAACTTTTCTTCTACCTGATGATCAAGATGGCGATGTTAAGACAAAACAGGACAATGTCTCAAATATACTTCAAGTCGATATAGTACCAGGAAACCTAATTGTTAGGCCATAAACAGTGAGACAATGACGTTTTCATCGACAGAATTAAGCCCCAAGACGCTATAACTTGACGTTACGCTTTGTACGCCAAATTGTGCGCGACGTCAACGTCATGCGATCTTTGAAAAACAACGGTTTCAGTTTTGAATTTCCGTAAAGTTTATGAAAAACAGAACTTTTCATGATAAGTAACTGTAAGGGTTTGATTTACTTAATATTCTGAATACATTTAACTGATCGTTTCATTTTTTTGTTGAAGAGTTTGTATTTTCTCCAAGTGTGACAAAGGCTCGGATTCACTGCGTCAAACCGGATTCTGGAGCCGGAATGGCTACCATTAGTTTTTCCTTATTTTCAAACGCTCATTATTTTGACTCGGTGATATGTAGGAAAAATTTATCCATGCCTCGCATGACCTGTTGACATAGTTTTTATGGTTAGATGTTCAGTTTTCACCAAAACCTCCTGGTAACGGCGATTCAAAGGTGCCTAAAATTTAGTTTCACTCCTGGTCATTACTACGTAATGACATTGTGAGCTTTTGGTTTTGAGGCTATTGGGGGTGATTTAAGGATCGAACTTCAATGACACCGTGAGGCTAAATAAGTGATATAAGGACCGAACTTCAAGCTCCTGTGTTTCATACACGCCTCCAGATAAGAGAGCGTATTGGATAATCATTTTCTTTATTTCTCATCCAAAACATATGTTGTGGGTAATCAAAAGAACTGTCTCAATGAGATGGTTCTTTTGAGCACCCAAAACACATGTTTAAATTAATGGGTAAGAAAAAAAAAAAAATTTTACACAAATAAAATTTTCTTATCTGGACCTATGTTCATATCTGTGTTTGTACAGTAATACCTCAAAAATAGACAAAACGATGATCTTAATGACAAATGGTAGCTTAATGCAGGTCAAAAGTATTGCAGAATGCTCCCTTTGGAGCATTTTGCAACACTTTTGACCTGCATTAAACGATAATTAGGCTTGAATACCAATTATTGGTCTTTTTGAGAGTGGCTGTTTAACACAGATTTTAACTGCACAAACCTTGAAAATTCGAACTTCCCATTTTTCATTTTTCGAAATACTAAATTAAAATAAATTTGGAAGACATTTAATTCATAGAAAAGGACCTTTTCATGATCTTTGATAACAGCGCTTGCACTAGTGGACGTTTTGAGCGTTTTTACGTCTGAAATTGGCTTCCGTACGCCGAAAATCCGAAGATCGGACGTACTCTGACTTCCCCATAAAATCTTGTACGCCCATCGGCAATAGCCGTGACGTATACATCCGTAGTGAGAATTTGGCCATTTGATCTCGCCGCCGACTTCAGAAAGTCAAGTTACACTTGATAAGAATTCATTCAGTAATTAACCAATGGGCGCTCAGGACAACCTCAGACCGCCCACTGCCTGCTGTCCCGATTTAGTTGACAGGTGTTAAATAATTATTGTGACGATATTTGATAAAAAAGGTTATCTGTGCATCGGGCCGTTTTTTTTTTGTCCAAAATTTTGTTGCATTTCCTTCCAAATACTATTCCAATATTTGTTTATTTTTTGTTTGAAAAACGAGAGAACAATGTTTTTACACAAAATTTTACATTTCTGCAGCAGACATGATGTTTTTCTATCGGAATCAAATGCTAAAATCTGAGAAAAATCAGAAACTATCAATATCCGTACTTACCCCACCCACTAGGCCCGCATTACGAAGAAAACAAGAGACGGTTGCATTTAGGAACCTGCGTTTTAAATAGCATGACCAATATAACTTTAAGCAATAAAGGCAAGGTCTTTTAACATCATAAAGAGCTAGCAAATTTAGCTTAAATATTTTTGTGAGTTATTTAAAATTTGCAGATTTTTTTAACAAGTTGAGCTTTTAAAAGAACTATGCCTAGGCCTTGAGAGGTATTTTTGAATTCTAAATAATTTCTAAATTCTATCCATATTACAGTGCAAGATGGATTTCTATAGATCATAAGGAAAATCTTGCCAAACTTGCCTGTTCTGTCTGTCTTACCCAACACTTTTTACAGCCCCCCCCCCCCCCCCCCTCCAAAAAAAAAAAAAGAACAGTCTGAAAGAGCTTTGGCAAGGAAAACCTATGCTGAAATTTTTCAGAAACTATTTGACAGCCTAACCCTTATGGAGATGCTCTGCCATATTTGTAATAGAATTTTTAAGACTGACACTGACTGTCATCTATTTTTGTCAAGGGACCCCAAAATTGTGGGCCCAGATCAGACTTCTAATAGAATAAAGTGATCAGTGTTCACAAATTTGATTCTTGAGGCATTGGATGCTAGACAGATTGCTGAAACACTTATCTTTGAACAAGAAAAATGAAACATATTGCTTAGGAATAGTCAGTTAATGATCCTTCTCTTTTAGGGCCAGTCTGATATGGGACCACAATGTTTTTGCTCATACCTGTTTGCAAACTTTGAATCATTAAATAGATATCAGAAGGACATAATAAAATATATTTCATCAATTTCAACTTTTACATTGTTTAACACAGTTGAACATAAACATGTTTAAAAATAAACACAAAAAATCTGTGTACATGAAACTAAGCATTGCAAACAACATCATGTTTAAAAAAAAGAGTAGCATTTTTGGCACCGCACCGTGCACACACAGTTTGACTTCCACAAATTAGGCCTGTGACTTCCAAATCTCAAAGGGTGGAAGTCATGACTTCCTGTTTCAAAAAGTTAGTGCAAGCACTGTGATAAATGTTTATAACAACATGTTTGGGTGCGTAAAAGAAACTCCCTGAGACGTTCCTATAACACACCCAAAACACATGTTTGATGAGAGAGAAAACTGATACTAACCATTATTGGGGATCACTCTCTGATTGCATATTTGTATGCCTACCTCCCTATAATTCGAACTACTGATAATTCAAAATTAAACTGCTAGTCCCGAAGATTTGGAATTTTTCGAGACTTGACTATTTCACATCGTTGATTATGGTTTCTATGAGAGCAGTCTGATCTGGGTCCATATTGTTTGCAATTTAGGCTACCTTAGAACATAAAAATATGAGAGAGCAGAGGACTGAAGTTGAGACTAGCTTGAAAAGAAGTAATGGAGAAATCAGAAAAATGTAATCTTTTTTGTTAAAGAAAGTCATCTGAACTATATATCGGGAGTGCAATGGCTCATTGGTATAGAGCTTGACTCGAGATTGAGGGGTTGCGGGTGTGAGCCTCAGCAGCATCACTGCATTGTGTCCTTGAGCAAGACATTAATCCTTGCCTAGTACTGATTCAATCAAGGAAAACCCATCTCAACATAACTGAAAAATTGTTGACTGGTGATAAAAGAATCAAATCAAACAAACCAAAACTCAAGTGCGGATCCAGAGGGGGGGACAGGGGGTCTGGACCCCCCCTGGAAAATCACAAGTTATATGGGTTTCTATAGGGAATAAGCAGTTGGACCCCCCCCCCCCCCTGGAAAAAGTTGGACCCCCCCCCCCCCCTGGAAAATGTTGGACCCCTCTGGAACCTTGAAAAATGATAGATTTCTTTGAAATTGACCATTTGACTTCTTTAGAATAAGCTGAGGACCAAAAAAAAAAAAAACCTTGTCAGAGCTTTTTTTGTCAGACTGGCTTGAACCCCCCCCCCCCCCCCCCCCCCCTCTGACGAAAATTCCTGGATCCGCGCATGAAACTTATTTTTATATTGTGTTTTATGTAGAGAAATCATCGAGACAATGGTTCAAGCCTACAGCCAGAAGATATTCCAAGGAGCAAAACCTGTGTTTGATGGGAGAAAGAACCTCTATAGTCGAGATCCACTGCCTATTGGTAAAGACAAGGTAAGACTAAAAAAATAACACAGGTTTAAAAAAACAAAACTTTTGATTGTAAAATTGTTAATATTTTCTTACCCATTTGATTTAATGTTTGTTATGGGTGCTCAAAAGAACTGTCTCATTGAGACGGTTCTTTTGAGTACCCACAACATATGTTTTGGTTGAGAAATAAGAAAACTATTTTTTCCTTACATACTCTTAACTAAAGATAAAACTGAGATAAGATGTTTTAATTCCCCCAAAGGAACTTTGGGAGCCATATAGTAATCGCACTGTCCGTCCGTCCGTCCCGCTTCATGTCATATCTCCTATATTCTTTAGGTAGGAATCCCAAATTTGTTGTGTGGATGCATCTTGGGATGGCTGAGTGTCACGTACCATTTTCAGGTCACTGTGACCTTGACCTGGTTTTTAGAATAATCGTGTCTGGAGCATATCTCTTATATTATTTGAGGTAGGAATTTCAAACTTGGTGTGTGGATGCATCTTGAGATGAGGAAGTGTCGCTTACCATAATTGGGTTACTGTGACCTTGAACTTGACCTCTGACCTAGTTTCTAGAAACTGAATTGAGTCTGGTGCATATTCCTATTTTCTTTGAGCAAACATGGAAGAAACTGACAGAGAAAGACTGCCGTGAGTGGAAGCTCACCACAGTTGACCCTCAAGAAAGGAGCACCTGGAGACCAGGTGTGAGATCTGCTATAAGTGCAGCTAGCCAGTTACCTGGAAAGGGGCCCACTGATGTGGATGATGCCCCTGCACCTGCACGTTAATCAAAAATCCGATTATGATGATATGATCAGGAATTCCAAATTTGGTGTGTAAATACATATTGGGATGACAGAGTGTCATATATCATTTTTGGGTCACTGTGACCTTGACCTCTGACCCAGTTTTAAGAATTATTGTGTAAGGAGTATATCTCTTATATTCTTTGAGGTAGGAATTCCAAATTTGGTGTGTGAATGCATCATGGGATGGTGGAGTGTCACATACCATTTTCAGGTCACTGTGACCTTGACCTTTGACCTAGTTTTTAGAATAATCGTGTCCGTAGCATATCTCTAATATTATTAAAGTTCAGTATCCCAAATTTGGTGTGTGGATGCAACTTTTGATGGCGGAGTGTCAAGTACCATTTTGGGTCACTTTGACCTTGACCTCTGACCTAGTTTGTAGAATAATTGTGTCAAGTACATATCTCTTATATTATTTGAGATGGGAATTCCAAATTTGCTGTATGGATTCACCTTTGGATTCTGATGTGCTGCATACCATTTTTAGGTCACTGTGATCTTGACCTATGACCTAGTTTCAAGAATAATCGTGTCTGGAGCATATCATCTATATTATTTGATGTAGGAATCCCAAATTTGGTGTGTTGATTTCTCTTGGGATGGCGGAGGAGTGCATACCATTTTTGGTCAGTTTTACCTTGACATTGACTTCTGGCCTCATTTCTAGGTTTTTCGTGTCTGGAGCATATCTCCTATATTACAGCTAACTTTCCTCAAATGTGTCTTATGCTAGACCAATTCCTTTGGGGGCATTCGTCACATGACTGTGACATTTCTTGAATAAAGCTGAAGTAATTTACAGTAAAACCTGTGTAAAATAGCCACTCAAAAAGACAAAAATGTTTTTCAAGGCAGATTATCACTTAATGTAGGTCAAAAGTATTGCAGAATGGAGCATTCTACTAGTACCATTTTTATTTGAGCTAGTATGTAAGACTTTTTTGTAATTATGCTGCCAAAGAACCAATGCTCAGATGAGCCTGCACATCTGGCCTGTCTTGCCAGAGCCTTTGCAGATTGCACACTCAAAGCAGTGTTGTAGGTGAAGGCTTAGGCCAAAATTTAGATCTGCAGCCAATTTAGAAGTATACGTTTTTCAAATATGTGATAAGTACCAAAATCTCATAAGCTAGGCTATTTGTTTTTATCCTCATAGGCTGAGCTTGAAGTGACGCTACCAGGAGAAGGGAAGGATAGAGTATTTAACATTCAGATCAAATTTTTGGCACCAGTATCATTGTCCTCACTCGAGGAAGCCTTGTCCGGAAGAGCGACCCAGATCCCGATGGAGTCAGTTCAGGCTCTAGATGTAATCATGCGCCATTTACCCAGTCTTGCGTGAGTACTCTTTTGTCTGTTTTGTTGAGTGTAACCTGTTTTGTGTTTTTGTCTGTTCCCCGCAGGTGGAATTAGAATTAACACTTCCGGGCGAGGGGAAGGATAGAGTCTTTAAGGTGGCTCTAAAGTGGATGTCCCAAGTTAGTCTCGTTGCGCTCGAGGAGGCTTTGGAAGGAAGAAGTAGACAAATACCGTTAGAGTCTACGCAGGCGCTCGATGTCGTCATGAGGCATTTACCTAGTTTGAAGTAAGTCAAGGTTTAGTGTTTTAGTTGGGATTTATTGGAATTTGAGGTAGGTAAATCAGGATTTTTTAAACATTTTATATCTCATAAAAATGTAAGTACAAACCTGGAGATATCGTAGAGGGTCTTACAAGAGTAGTCGTTTCAAGGAAATAGCAAAATTTTATACTTGCCTAGTTACAAGTAGATTGCCATAATGTATACTTGTCCAATGAAGATTTTACTTGTCTCAAAGAACAGATAATGCGCAAAAAACTTGGCTTACCCTGTACTTTGCTGATACATATATAAACTCTCTAAAACTGTATGAAACCAGATATATACTCAATTGATCATCCACACCGTTTTCTATCCAACGTGACACTGAAAATTCATACTAAATCAAAAAATGAAATATAGAATTGCATTAGAATTCTTTATAAGAAAATTGTAACTTGTCCGGAATGAAATGGGACAAGTCTGGTATGGTATTTCCAATTGGACAAGTCAGGCATGGTAGTAAATTCCACACCTCTGCATTTAATATGAAATCTATGAAGCAATCTTAACCCTCTTTCATGAATATTAATGCTAAGCTCCACCCACTATAAATAATTATATAAATTAACTTTCACATTTTGTACATAGAGAAATTACTTGTCAGGTCCACTAGTGTAGGTAGGATCATATTTAAAAGGAGTCTCTATGAGGTAAAGGGTTAAGTGAGTTTCATAAATAGTATACATAATGAATAGTGGAGCTTGTGTTTATCATGTGACCAATTTAACCAGGACTCAAAAATTAATATTTCAATAGAAAATGTGATATTGCCACATACACCCCAATGGCACTTTGTTTTTGCAGAAATGTGTTAAGAAACAGGGTCCTTTCAGTTTCTATGACATAAAAATATCCACTGAAAAATAGTAATACATAAATGACCATTACTTTTTATGGATACATGCTTAAGGATACTTGTCCATATTATGGTGTATGTCTGTCCCTGAAGATTGCTTTCCCCTTTAATAGCAAACTATGAAGCCACAGATTGCATTATTTCATGTTGGCCGAAGTACACAATTTAGAGGAATCAGTATACAATTATGATTCTAATGCACTTGGCTTTGTGATACCGGGCCACCTAGCTCAGTCGGTAATTTGTCTGGCAACAGATGCGAGTCTGACTGCAGATCAAGGGGTTGTGAGTTTGATCCCAGCCCGGTCACATACTTTCGTGGAGATTGATCATGAAATAATTTCTACGGTCATTCTCCTGCCTTCCGCTGAATCATTCAAGAAGGGTTGTTGTCGGTTACAAGTAAAAATATATGCACAAAGTAATGGTTTTCTACTTGTTCAAGCTTGCCCAGGAAAAAGTGTGGTTGGGTGAACTGACCGTCCCACCATGACCATAGCTGTTGACTATGGACGTAAAGCAACAAAACAAACAAACACTTGACTTTGTAACAAGGCATCTGATTGGATAACGTCAAAAATTTTCGACAGAATATCCTGCACTATACTCTTTGAAATAGCTTGAAATCATAAATTAAGTTGGATGATGTGCCTTTTTTTAGGGCTTGTAGCTCTCAAATTTGAGATGAAACTGCATAAGCGCATTAGAATGCGGGTTACCATATTCAAAATTTTCATTTGGGGTGGTATATCATCGTATATACGTTCCTAAATCACGCTTATGGCTCCGCTTGCCGTAATACTAAATTTCCGACCGAATTTCCGATGATATACCTCCCCAAATAAAAATTTTGAATACAGATCCCCTAAATCTACATTAGAGCTTCTGGCTAGAACAGGCTTAGGACCAAGAAAAAATGTTCTAGCCATTCAAGTTGGATTATGCATAAAATGAACTTAAGGGGATGTGATGAAAGTTCCAGCCAGCCAAGGTCAATAAGCCATCAGAGTCTGAGCTATTGAAGTTCTACTGTATACACAGGTTTAGATAAACAAACTTTTTAAGCGTAAAACTAAATATTTTCTAACCCATCAGTTTTAACATAACGTTACATAAGTATTATATCTAAACTTGCTACAAGCAAAATTTCAATTTTCTAGCTAGTCTCTGTGGCTGAGGGGACAGATTTTAGTGTTGCTTTGTCGGAAACCCCGAAGACAGGTTTTGTCCCAATGAGGCCCATATGGTTTGAATTACATTTATGAATTCTTTTTATTGCAGTTATACACCAGTGGGTAGGTCTTTCTTCTCCCCACCAGAAGGCTATGACCACCCTCTAGGCGGAGGACGTGAAGTATGGTTTGGTTTTCACCAGAGTGTTCGCCCGTCACATTGGAAAATGATGCTGAATATAGATGGTAAGACACTTTAACTCTTTGCATGCTGGGACAAATTCTATGATATGTTGTTGTCTGCAGATTTTTTCAAAATAAAACAAAATCCTTCTGTAATAACATCAGAGTGTCAAAGCAAAAAATCTGAAAATTCTGTCTGCATTTGTCTTCTGCTGCAAATTTTTGCCACATTATTTAACAAAGTTAAGTATAGAGACAAACAGTGTGGACCCAGATCAGATTGCTCCTATAGGAGCAGTCTGATCTGAGTCTACACTGTTTGTTGGAAAGGCTTCGAAAACATTTCAGCAGACAACGGAGTGAAAATGATGTCTTCCAGAAAAGTTTGGAATTTTACCATACTTTTCTATTGGGACTTTTGAAAAAGTTTGAGTCAGAATCAAAATATTGGAGTAAAATAATCCAAATATGGAGTTGATGAGAACTAGCTGTCTGAATCCGGACCGGGGCCCTGGTTAAACATATGTGTGAACCATACTTTTGTAGGGTTAACCGTTTATATTTGCTTTTATTCTACATGCACAGATAGCAATGCAACAAATTACACTGGTTATAGCAGAAATACAAAAGTGGCTGAAAGTACCTAAACTAGCCAAATATACCTACATTGAACCTGCTTTTTATACACCACATTGGGCGGTTACAAAATTTTTTACATGCTCAACTTGACTCCAGGGGTCGCAAGTTCGACCCCAGCCCGGTCCCATACTTCCATGGCGATTGATCATCAAATAATTTCTGTGGCCATTCACCTCCTTTCCGCTGATTTTAGAAGGATTGTCTGTTACAAGCGAAGATATGTGCACAAAGTACTGGTTAACTGCTTAATCAAGCTTGCCCAGGAAAGAAGTGTGATTAGGTGAACTGACCATCCCAACATGACCATAGCTGTTGACTGGGACGTAAAGAATCAAACCAAAATAAAAATGCTCAACTTGACTGAGCATGAAATTTATTCTGCTTATAATGCTCCAACAATTGTTGGCATTTTAACATTTATTAGCAGGATAAGCAGATAAATACAACATTTAGTGTTTTAAGCAGGAAATTTTTTTATTTTGCAGTGTTTTATTCAAAGGTACAGTTGAAATGTCAAGCTAAATTGAGCATGAAATTTTTTATAGCATCTGGGCCATATTGTGAAATGGATTTGTCCTTATTTTTTTAGAAGAAATTAGGAGAAAAAATCTGTCAGAATATGTATGATAAATACATTATCTATGTTTTTTTCAGTGTCGGCTACTGCCTTCTACAAAGCTCAACCAGCAATAGAGTTTATGTGTGAGGTGCTAGATATCAAAGATATGTCGGAACAGAAACGACCACTTACAGATTCACAAAGAGTCAAGTTCACAAAAGAAATCAAAGGTATTTACATACAAGTTTGAGATCAAAACTCCTAAATAGACTTACAAAGCATCTGATGAAGGTTATAAATAGTCAAATTTCATAAATTTGAAGTCCTTTTTATTTGGAAGATGTTTTATTTCGAATTTTTAGTAGTTAGAATTATAGGGAGGAAGACAAAAACATAGAACCCTAAAAATAATTATTATCAGTATTTTTTTCTATCAGATGAGATGTTCCCGAATAAATTTCGAATTAGTGAGTATTTTGAAAAATCAAAGTGAATTTTTCAAAGTTTTACTGTAGTATTGTCTGATCATGTATTTATCACTTTTTTTCCAGGTTTAAAGGTAGAAATCACACATTGCGGGACAATGAAGAGAAAATATCGAGTGTGTAATGTCACAAGACGACCAGCACAGACACAATCGTAAGTTAATTTCTAGCTTCATGAAGAAAACCTTAAGTGCTGATTTGGGCAAATAATAATAGATTCTCTGATTTATTTTTAATTTATCTAAAGAAAAGGAAATGACCACAATAAGCCTCACAGCTTAATGTCAGATCCTGTTTCTACTATGTACTTTCATAACATGTCTTGTGATTTATTGAATAAAATATTGTTTAAACCAATTTATCTAAAGATAGCCGACCATTTAGCAAGGATCAGGAATTGATACAATCAAGTACCACATCTGTCCCAAGATACCAAATGGGAAAGTATCAAAATGACAATAAACATCACAAACAAGAGCCAAGAGGTCAGCTTTTTCCCTTCAGGTGACCACAAGGCAGCAATGAACAGACGGGAAAGCATGACAAACACGAGACATAAATAACACAAATGATCCACAAAAGAAGTACCGCCTTGGAACATTCAGTAAAGATATTCTACTGGAGGGCTTGAACCGGTTTCACGGCGCCAACCTCACCCTTAGTTCAGATGAGGATCAAGACACATAGGTGTTTGGTTTTTGCATGAAAGACCCCTAACTTTTCTATGCATCATCTCCTAGAACATATAAATCAAGATATAAAAAGGAGATTAAGCAAAGATAAGTACTCAACATTACATAAAACTGAATACCGGAGCAAAAGAAATCCAACAGGTAAACCCGGTGGGCCCGACAACAGCCAAAGCATCAGGTCCCTACCATCTCATCAATAGCCCATGAAATCATGCCTCATAGATTTACTATATATCTTTGTCTTTCAGATTCCCTCTACAGCTTGAGTCAGGTCAGACAGTGGAATGTTCAGTGGCGAGATATTTCTTGGAGAGATATAATATGAAATTACAATATCTTTGTGTCTTTCAGATTCCCTCTACAGCTCGAGTCTGGTCAGACAGTAGAATGTACAGTGGCGAGATATTTCTTGGAGAGATATAAGATGAAATTACAATATCTTTGTGTCTTTCAGATTCCCTCTACAGCTTGAGTCTGGTCAGACAGTGGAATGTACAGTGGCGAGATATTTCTTGGAGAGATATAAGATGAAATTACAATATCTTTATGTCTTTCAGATTCCCTCTACAGCTTGTGTCAGGTCAGACAGTAGAATGTACAGTGGCGAGATATTTCTTGGAGAGATATAAGATGAAATTACAATATCTTTGTGTCTTTCAGATTCCCTCTACAGCTTGAGTCAGGTCAGACAGTGGAATGTACAGTGGCGAGATATTTCTTTGAGAGATATAAGATAAATTACAATATCTTTGTGTCTTTCAGATTCCCTCTAGAGGTTGAGTCGGGTCAGACAGTAGAATGTACGGTGGCGAGATATTTCTTGGAGAGATATAAGATGAAATTACAATATCTTTGTGTATTACAGATTCCCTCTACAGCTCGAGTCTGGTCAGACAGTGGAATGTACAGTGGCGAGATATTTCCTGGAGAGATATAAGATAAGATGAAATTACAATATCTTTGTGTCTTTCAGATTCCCTCTACAGCTTGAGTCTGGTCAGACAGTAGAATGTACAGTGGCGAGATATTTCTTGGAGAGATATAAGATGAAATTACAATATCTTTATGTCTTTCAGATTCCCTCTACAGCTTGAGTCAGGTCAGACAGTGGAATATACAGTGGCGAGATATTTCTTGGAGAGATATAAGATGAAATTACAATATCTTTGTGTCTTACAGATTCCCTCTACAGCTTGAGTCAGGTCAGACAGTAGAATGTACAGTGGCGAGATATTTCTTGGAGAGATATAAGATGAAATTACAATATCTTTGTGTCTTTCAGATTCCCTCTACAGCTTGAGTCAGGTCAGACAGTGGAATGTACAGAGGCGAGATATTTCTTGGAGAGATATAAGATGAAATTACAATATATTTGTGTCTTTCAGATTCCCTTGCGTGAGTCTGGTCAGACAGTGGAATGTACAGTGGCGAGATATTTCTTGGAGAGATATAAGATGAAATTACAATATCTTTGTGTCATTCAGATTCCCTCTACAGCTTGAGTCAGGTCAGA
Organism: Loripinus fragilis; assembly: GCA_964019695.1. Classification (NCBI taxonomy): domain Eukaryota; kingdom Metazoa; phylum Mollusca; class Bivalvia; order Lucinida; family Lucinidae; genus Loripinus; species Loripinus fragilis. The sequence continues at coordinate 12,144,239 of OZ026528.1, forward strand.
CAGTGGAATGTACAGTGGCGAGATATGGGAGCGCAGTGGCTCAGTGGTAGAGTTCTTGACTCGAGACCGAAGGGCCGCGGGTTCGAGCCTCACCGGCGTCACTGCGTTGTGGTCCTTGAGCAAGACACATTTATCCTAGCTTAGTACTGGTTCAACCCAGGAAGACCCGTCCCGCATAACTGAAAGATTGTTGAGTGGACGTAAAGAATCAAATCAAACAAACAAACAAAACAAAGTGGCGAGATATTTCTTGGAGAGATATAAGATGAAATTACAATATCTTTGTGTCTTTCAGATTCCCTCTACAGCTTGAGTCAGGTCAGACAGTAGAATGTACAGTGGCGAGATATTTCTTGGAGAGATATAAGATGAAATGACAATATCTTTGTGTAGTTCAGATTCCTTCTACAGCTTGAGTCAGGTCAGACAGTGGAATGTACAGAGGCGAGATATTTCTTGGAGAGATATAAGATGAAATTACAATATCCTTATGTCTTACAGATTCCCTCTACAGCTTGAGTCAGGTCAGACAGTGGAATGTACAGTGGCGAGATATTTCTTGGAGAGATATAAGATGAAATTACAATATCTTTGTGTCTTACAGATTCCCTCTACAGCTTGAGTCAGGTCAGACAGTAGAATGTACAGTGGCGAGATATTTCTTGGAGAGATATAAGATGAAATTACAATATCTTTGTGTCTTTCAGATTCCCTCTACAGCTTGAGTCAGGTCAGACAGTGGAATGTACAGTGGCGAGATATTTCCTGGAGAGATATAAGATGAAATTACAATATCTTTGTGTCTTACAGATTCCCTCTACAGCTTGAGTCAGGTCAGACAGTAGAATGTACAGTGGCGAGATATTTCTTGGAGAGATATAAGATGAAATTACAATATCTTTGTGTCTTTCAGATTCCCTCTACAGCTTGAGTCAGGTCAGACAGTGGAATGTACAGTGGCGAGATATTTCTTGGAGAGATATAAGATGAAATTACAATATCTTTGTGTCTTTCAGATTCCCTCTACAGCTTGAGTCAGGTCAGACAGTGGAATGTACAGTGGCGAGATATTTCCTGGAGAGATATAAGATGAAATTACAATATCTTTGTGTCTTTCAGATTCCCTCTACAGCTTGAGTCTGGTCAGACAGTGGAGTGTACAGTGGCGAGATATTTCTTGGAGAGATATAAGATGAAATTACAATATATTTGTGTCTTTCAGATTCCCTCTACAGCTCGAGTGGGGTCAGACAGTGGAATGTACAGTGGCGAGATATTTCTTGGAGAGATATAAGATGAAATTACAATATCTTTATGTATTTCACATTCCCTTTACAGCTTGAGTCAGGTCAGACAGTGGAATGTACAGTGGCGAGATATTTCCTGGAGAGATATAAGATGAAATTACAATATCTTTGTGTCTTTCAGATTCCCTCTACAGCTTGAGTCTGGTCAGACAGTGGAGTGTACAGTGGCGAGATATTTCTTGGAGAGATATAAGATGAAATTACAATATATTTGTGTCTTTCAGATTCCCTCTACAGCTCGAGTGGGGTCAGACAGTGGAATGTACAGTGGCGAGATATTTCTTGGAGAGATATAAGATGAAATTACAATATCTTTATGTATTTCACATTCCCTTTACAGCTTGAGTCAGGTCAGACAGTGGAATGTACAGTGGCGAGATATTTCCTGGAGAGATATAAGATGAAATTACAATATCTTTGTGTCTTTCAGATTCCCTCTACAGCTCGAGTCTGGTCAGACAGTAGAATGTACAGTGGCGAGATATTTCTTGGAGAGATATAAGATGAAATTACAATATATTTGTGTCTTTCAGATTCCCTCTACAGCTTGAGTCAGGTCAGACAGTGGAATACACAGTGGCGAGATATTTCTTGGAGAGATATAAGATGAAATTACAATATCTTTGTGTCTTTCAGATTCCCTCTACAGCTTGAGTCAGGTCAGACAGTGGAATGTATAGTGGCGAGATATTTCTTAGAGAGATATAAGATGAAATTACAATATCTTTGTGTCTTTCAGATTCCCTCTACAGCTTGAGTCAGGTCAGACAGTAGAATGTACAGTGGCGAGATATTTCTTGGAGAGATATAAGATGAAATTACAATATCTTTGTGTCTTTCAGATTCCCTCTACAGCTTGAGTCAGGTCAGACAGTAGAATGTACAGTGGCGAGATATTTCTTGGAGAGATATAAGATGAAATTACAATATCCTTGTGTCTTTCAGATTCCCTTTACAGCTTGAGTCAGGTCAGACAGTAGAATGTACAGTGGCGAGATATTTCTTGGAGAGATATAAGATGAAATTACAATATCTTTGTGTCTTTCAGATTCCCTCTACAGCTTGAGTCAGGTCAGACAGTGGAATGTACAGTGGCGAGATATTTCTTGGAGAGATATAAGATGAAATTACAATATCTTTGTGTCTTTCAGATTCCCTCTACAGCTTGAGTCGGGTCAGACAGTGGAATGTACAGTGGCGAGATATTTGTTGGAGAGATATAAGATGAAATTACAATGTCTTTGTGTCTTTCAGATTCCCTCTACAGCTTGAGTCAGGTCAGACAGTGGAATGTACAGTGGCGAGATATTTCTTGGAGAGATATAAGATGAAATTACAATATCTTTATGTCTTTCAGATTCCCTCTACAGCTTGAGTCAGGTCAGACAGTAGAATGTACAGTGGCGAGATATTTCTTGGAGAGATATGAGATGAAATAACAATATCTTTGTGTCTTTCAGATTCCCTCTACAGCTTGAGTCTGGTCAGACAGTGGAGTGTACAGTGGCGAGATATTTCTTGGAGAGATATAAGATGAAATTACAATATCTTTATGTCTTTCAGATTCCCTCTACAGCTTGAGTCTGGTCAGACAGTGGAATGTACAGTGGCGAGATATTTCTTGGAGAGATATAAGATGAAATTACAATATCTTTGTGTCTTTCAGATTCCCTCTACAGCTTGAGTCAGGTCAGACAGTGGAATGTACAGTGGCGAGATATTTCTTGGAGAGATATAAGATGAAATTACAATATCTTTGTGTCTTTCAGATTCCCTCTACAGCTTGAGTCAGGTCAGACAGTGGAATGTAAAGTGGCGAGATATTTCTTGGAGAGATATAAGATGAAATTACAATATCTTTGTGTCTTTCAGATCCCCGCTACAGCTTGAGTCTAATCAGACAGTGGAATGTACAGTGGCGAGATATTTCTTGGAGAGATATAAGATGAAATTACAATATATTTGTGTCTTTCAGATTCCCTCTACAGCTTGAGTCTGGTCAGACAGTGGAATGTACAGTGGCGAGATATTTCTTGGAGAGATATAAGATGAAATTACAATATCTTTATGTCTTTCAGATTCCCTCTACAGCTCGAGTCAGGTCAGACAGTAGAATGTACAGTGGCGAGATATTTCTTGGAGAGATATAAGATGAAATTACAATATTTTTATGTCTTTCAGATTCCCGCTACAGCTTGAGTCAGGTCAGACAGTGGAATGTACAGTGGCGAGATATTTCTTGGAGAGATATAAGATTAAATTACAATATCTTTGTGTCTTTCAGAATCCCTCTACAGCTTGAGTCAGGTCAGACAGTGGAATGTACAGTGGCGAGATATTTCTTGGAGAGATATAAGATGAAATTACAATTTCTTTGTGTCTTTCAGATTCCCTCTACAGCTTGAGTCAGGTCAGACAGTGGAATGTACAGTGGCGAGATATTTCTTGGAGAGATATAAGATGAAATTACAATATCTTTATGTCTTTCAGATTCCCTCTACAGCTTGAGTCAGGTCAGACAGTGGAATGTACAGTGGCGAGATATTTCTTGGAGAGATATAAGATGAAATTACAATTTCTTTGTGTCTTTCAGATTCCCTCTACAGCTTGAGTCCGGTCAGACAGTGGAATGTACAGTGGCGAGATATTTCTTGGAGAGATATAAGATTAAATTACAATATCTTTGTGTCTTTCAGATTCCCTCTACAGCTTGAGTCAGGTCAGACAGTGGAGTGTACAGTGGCGAGATATTTCTTGGAGAGATATAAGATGAAATTACAATATCTTTGTGTCTTTCAGATTCCCTCTACAGCTTGAGTCGGGTCAGACAGTTGAATGTACAGTAGCGAGATATTTCTTGGAGAGATATAAGATGAAATTACAATATCTTTGTGTCTTTCAGATTCCCTCTACAGCTCGAGTCAGGTCAGACAGTGGAATGTACAGTGGCGAGATATTTCTAGGAGAGATATAAGATGAAATTACAATATCTTTGTGTCTTTCAGATTCCCTCTACAGCTTGAGTCAGGTCAGACAGTGGAATGTACGGTGGCGAGATATTTCTTGGAGAGATATAAGATGAAATTACAATATCTTTGTGTCTTTCAGATTCCCTCTACAGCTTGAGTCAGGTCAGACAGTAGAATGTACAGTGGCGAGATATTTCCTGGAGAGATATAAGATGAAATTACAATATGTTTGTGTCTTTCAGATTCCCTCTACAGCTTGAGTCTGGTCAGACAGTGGAATGTACAGTGGCGAGATATTTCCTGGAGAGATATAAGATGAAATTACAATATATTCGTGTCTTTCAGATTCCCTCTACAGCTTGAGTCAGGTCAGACAGTGGAATGTACAGTGGCAAGATATTTCTTGGAAAGATATAAGATGAAATTACAATATAATCTTTGTGTCTTTCAGATTCCCTCTACAGCTTGAGTCAGGTCAGACAGTGGAATGTACAGTGGCGAGATATTTCTTGGAGAGATATAAGATGAAATTACAATATCTTTATGTCTTTCAGATTCCCTCTACAGCTCGAGTCAGGTCAGACAGTAGAATGTACAGTGGCGAGATATTTCTTGGAGAGATATAAGATGAAATTACAATATAATCTTTGTGTATTACAGATTCCCTCTACAGCTTGAGTCAGGTCAGACAGTGGAGTGTACAGTGGCGAGATATTTCCTGGAGAGATATAAGATGAAATTACAATATAATCTTTGTGTATTACAGATTCCCTCTACAGCTTGAGTCAGGTCAGACAGTAGAATGTACAGTGGCGAGATATTTCTTGGAGAGATATAAGATGAAATTACAATATCTTTGTGTCTTTCAGATTCCCTCTACAGCTTGAGTCAGGTCAGACAGTAGAATGTCCAGTGGCGAGATATTTCTTTGAGAGATATAAGATGAAATTACAATATCTTTGTGTCTTTCAGATTCCCTCTACAGCTTGAGTCTGGTCAGACAGTGGAATGTACAGTGGCGAGATATTTCTTGGAGAGATATAAGATGAAATTACAATATCTTTGTGTCTTTCAGATTCCCTCTACAGCTTCAGTCAGGTCAGACAGTAGAATGTACCGTGGCGATATTTCTTGGAGAGATATAAGATGAAATTACAATATCTTTGTGTCTTTCAGATTCCCTCTACAGCTTGAGTCAGGTCAGACAGTGGAATGTACAGTGGCGAGATATTTCTTGGAGAGATATAAAATGAAATTACAATATCTTTGTGTCTTTCAGATTCCCTCTACAGCTCGAGTCAGGTCAGACAGTGGAATGTACAGTGGCGAGATATTTCTTGGAGAGATATAAGATGAAATTACAATATCTTTGTGTCTTTCAGATTCCCTCTACAGTTTGAGTCTGGTCAGACAGTAGAATGTACAGTGGCGAGATATTTCTTGGAGAGATATAAGATGAAATTACAATATCTTTGTGTCTTTCAGATTCCCACTACAGCTTGAGTCTGGTCAGACAGTAGAATGTACAGTGGCGAGATATTTCTTGGAGAGATATAAGATGAAATTACAATATCTTTGTGTCTTTCAGATTCCCTCTACAGCCTGAGTCAGGTCAGACAGTGGAATGTACAATGGCGAGATATTTCTTGGAGAGATATAAGATGAAATTACAATATCTTTGTGTCTTTCAGATTCCCTCTACAGCTTGAGTCAGGTCAGACAGTGGAATGTACAGTGGCGAGATATTTCTTGGAGAGATATAAGATGAAATTACAATATAATCTTTGTGTCTTTCAGATTCCCTCTACAGCTCGAGTCAGGTCAGACAGTGGAATGTACAGTGGCGAGATATTTCTTGGAGAGATATAAGATGAAATTACAATATATCTTTGTATCTTTCAGATTCCCTCTACAGCTTGAGTCTGGTCAGACAGTGGAATGTACAGTGGCGAGATATTTCTTGGAGAGATATAAGATGAAATTACAATATCTTTGTGTCTTTCAGATTCCCTCTACAGCTCGAGTCAGGTCAGACAGTAGAATGTACAGTGGCGAGATATTTCTTGGAGAGATATAAGATGAAGTTACAATATCCACATTTACCATGTCTACAAGTGGGTCAGGAACAAAAACATACTTATTTACCATTGGAGGTACACACACTACTTTTAATATATTCTCTAATAACTCTCTTACCCTTACACCTATCACACTAAAGGAGATTAGTGCATGTTTTGCTGGCCATGATATTGGCCGTGATGCGAGAAAACCTGTCTTGGGGATTTCCAACAAAGTGAGATTCAAACCAGCCTGCTCAGCCACAGAGACTAGCTAGAAGGTTGAAATTTCGCTTGCAGCAAGTTTGGATGTGATACTTTCCAAAAAGTGAAAAACAATGGCACTGATCAGACTGCACTGATACGCAGGCTGATCAGCGCCTGTGATGTTCGCAACCCTCCGAAGACAGGTTTTCTCGCGTCGAGGCCCATATAATGTTGTAGCTTATAGTATGGCTTGTTGTCTGCCGTCCTTTTGTGGTTAGTTTTTAGCACTTGACATCTCCTCCTGAACCTTGTCAGACTAAGCTGAACTTTAATGTGAGGCATCGGGGCGATATGGAGATTCAAAGCTGGTATGATCATTTTGTTTCAATACAAATGATGGCTACATTAGCTGTTACTTTGAAATTCTTCGAATGAAATCTCCTCCCCAACCATTGGTTGGATTGAAACCAATCTTGGTTACATAAAAAGTTAACTTGATGCTTTGTGTTAAATTTTATTTCTGAATAAACCGAAAACTAGTGTTTTCTCAGGGTTGGTTGGCTAAATCTAAAAAAGGTCTTGAATACAGAGAGCTTCCTTGAAATGTCCTTGAAAAATTAAGTCCTTATAAAGTGCTGGAAAATTGCTCTCAGGCCATGAAAAGTACTTGAAAGTTACTATTTTCTGTTAAAAGTGATCTTTTTAATGGAGACCAAGCATGTGCTGCATGCACCAAACAATGGCACAACATTTTTATGCTCATTTATAAGCATAACCTTATTAGTCTAGCATTTTCAAAGTTTAATTATAAAGTGTAAATCTTTGCTCATTATAAGGTTTCAGCTGTTGGAAGGTCCTTGAAAAGTCCTTGAATTTTACATAGCTTTACCTGTATGTACTATATATCTGATCAGGGGACAAAAATTCCACTCGTCCGCTCGTAATTACGAGTGAAATCTGGAAAGGACAAGCAATTCTTCCCAAAGCACTTGTCCTGTAGGACGAGTGCTTTAGGAAGAATTACTTGAGGAAGTCGTATTACATAATACTCACTTATGTTCTTTATTGCATATGCTTTTAAAGGACATGTGCATGCGTTTTCAGGATGAGTGAAAGTTGTAAGTGTCTTGTCCTGCAGGACAAGTGCAATATTTAAATATTTTTGTCCCCTGCTGATGCTGTGTTTTCTATTGTATTTTACAGGTGTGCAATATTGTTGGCGGACAGCGATGTATCAAGAAACTCACAGATAACCAGACATCCACTATGATCAAGGTTTCTCAAATAAGTCCCCCTTTACCCACAGCATACAAAGGAGGCAGTTATCTCCCCTTTAAACCTCATGTATCCCAATTATATGCATATACAATATCAATTGCCTCCTTTGAAAACCTGTAATTGCAAATGACAGTGTAGACCCAGATATGATACCTCATTTTGTGGTATTTCTTCAGGATATGCACTCATATGCTAAAAATTAAGATAAAAACAACCAACATATCTTTTGTTAGCCAACTTGCCTTTAGATAAGAGTGTGTGATTAAAAATCAATTTTCTTATCTATTGACCAAATATCTTGTAGGTACTGAAAAGAACCATCTCAATGAGAAGTTCTTATGTGAGATGGTTCTTATGAGCAACCAAAACAAGGGTGAGAGAATATTTCCAACTTTACGCTAAAAAAGCAACCTCAGACTTGATGTCATTCTTACTGTTATAGGGAAAACCAAGCACACCAACCAAACACCTTCAAGAATGAAAATTATTTTTTTGTTAATCTGCAACTAGCTACTGAAAGGTATGGGAATTTAGAAAGGAACATTATGCAAACTTTAAGTTTCTGAAAAGGTAGGGAAGGTCTGGAAATTTTGTAACTAGTGTAAAACTTACTTTGGTTTTGGTCGTAATGTTTTGTTATGGTGCTGGTTTCCATTGTTAGTCTGTCTGAATTTATCAATGAATAATGTGGTAAGGTCAGGTTAAAGTCAGTGATTGCAACTCCTGGGCCCACACTGTTTTTCAACATATCAGTTTGTGCCTTTTCCCTTTCAAATATGTATTTAGGAAATAGTATTATAAGACTCCAATGGGCATTAACTCTTTGCCTACCAGTGACAATGTTTGCTGTCTGCTGCAGTTTGGACCCATGTTTTTTTAGGGCTTCATCAGGATCTAAACTGTGTGACACACTGATAATATTTCTTTATGAAAAAAAAAATCAGATGACAAAGGCATACAGCATGCAAAGAGTTGACAGGTTAACTGATGCTGTGTTTATTGGATATTTACTTGAGGGCCGGTGATTAAGTTCTTTTTTACTGTTCACAAGGAATTAGGTATACTGTGTGGTGCTTGATTTTTGGATTGGGTTGCTATGAAGTGATATGGGCATTCTTGTAGCTAGGTTTTCTTTGAGATCATAATTTTGCTAGTTAGGCTGTTTTCAGTATTTCAAATTTTGGTCAGCTAGATAGATTTTTTCTGAATCTTCTTTATATTAATTTGTATACAGTATTTTGATTGGTTTTTAAATGCTAGATTCATAGGTTATATATGGCCAGTGATTTAATTTGGGTGATTTTTATTGGAAAAATGTTTTTTTTGTTAGCTAGCTTTTAAAAGTTGCCATCTGTCTTAAGTTTGCAAGTTCTTATGAATTGAAAAATGGTTTAATACCTGTAGCGATGATAGCTAGATATGCTAGTAACATTTCAGCTTTCTGTGAGTTGGTTTGCTGTGGGCTTTCCTTTTCAAATAGTAAAGCATATATACTAGCCAAAAGTTAAAACCAGCCACCTGCATCTTATTAATTTTCTTCAAACGGTAAATGACATGAATTGTCTTTTTGCATTTCGAAATAGTCTGACGTGTCATGTACCTTAGACAGTAAAGATATTGACAAAATGTTCAATAGTACCTGCAGGATGCCATTTGAATAGTGGTACCCCAAAATTCAAAATTCGCATTTTGACAAAATTTGTGAGTAATGACTTTTCAAAATAACCCCCTTTCACAGGCAAAACATTTTCGTTTCAAAAGCCTAACTCATATTCAACACTCAAGTGCTGAAAAGAAACACTCAATCTGCATGAAACTCGTTGCTATTGGCGAAAGAGTCAAAACTACCCCACCATCCAATGCAAATTCTTGTGAATTTTGAAATTTAAGTTAGGTGTATTCGGCAAAGCCTCCAGGATACAATTTAATGAATCTTGCTTAGCCATTTTCTGGTATTGTTTACTGAGAGGCTGGTCTATAAGGTAATGCAAATGAAATTGATCTAGTGCTTACAGCTTTTCAGAAAATCGGTAAAAATACATGTGGCCGGTTAGAACTTTTGACTAGTACTTTAAACACACAAAAAAAATTCAGCATAAAGTAGACCTATGGTTGATTTTAATAACTATTATTTTTAGTATTATCCTGCTAATATATTTTTATCAGAAAATGTCTGCTTATTATACCCCCCGCAAACTTTGTTTGTGGTGGGTATACTGTTTTCACGTTGTCCGTGTGTGCGTGCGTCCGTCCGTCCGTCCGTAACGTTTTGTTTCCTTAATATCTTGAAGAGTCATTGCTGGATTTTCATCAAACTTTGCAAATATGTTCATATATGCAAGACAAATACTTAAGACAAAAAAGTAAGGGCTAGGGGCCAATTCTATTAGAGTTATTTCCCTTTGTAGTTCTAAATAACTTTTAATATAGGGTTTTATGCTAATGCTATTATAGGCCATACACGGGCCGATCAACTCCTACCACAACTTTTGATGGAACAATTTGATACTTTTCCTATACAATGTAGACACATTGAACATATGCATGAAGGAGTTTGGTTCAGAATTTTTTTTTGACAAAATGACAGCTGTGATAACTTAGACAATTTTTCCCTAATAAGGCTTTTGTATACGCATAGATGGTGCCTTCATGGGCCGATCAACTCCTACTACAGCTTTTGATGGAACAATTTGATACTTCACCTAACAATGTAGACACATTGAACATATGCATGAAGGAGTTTGGTTCAGAATTTTTTTTTTTACAAAATGACAGCAGTGAGAACTTAGACATTTTTTCCCTAGTTAGGTGTTTGTATATGCATAGATGGTGCCTTTGTGTCGATCAACTCTTACCACAGCTTTTGATTGAGCAATTTGATACTTTGCCTATACAATGTAGACACATTGAACATATGCATGAAGGCGTTTGGTTCAGAAAAAAATATTTTTTGACAAAATGACAGCAGTGAGAACTTAGACAATTTTTCCCTAATAAGGTGTTTATATATGCATAGATGGTGCCTTTATGGGCCGATCAACTCCTACCACAGCTTTTGATTGAGCAATTTGATACTTTGCCTATACAATGTAGACACATTGAACATATGCATGAAGGAGTTTGATTCAGAAAAAAATAATTTTTTGACAAAATGACAGCTGTGAGAACTTAGACAATTATTCCCTTATACGGCTTTTGTATATGCATGGGTAGTGCCTTAATGGGCCGATCAACTCCTACCACAGCTTTTGATGGAGCAATTTGATACTTTGCCGATACAATGTAGACACATTGAACATTTGCATGAAGGAGTTTATAAGTTTTGTTTGTTTGCACAGATTCTACTGAAATCTTCTTTTCAAAACTAAGCTCTGCTGGTTTGAACTATAACTTGCTAAGTTTTTTCACTGACTTACTGTGCGGGGGTATCTAATAAGCATTGCTTATTGACTTTTTTCATTTCATCTGCTGCATATATTGAAATGCACTCTAAACTAATTTTATCATGGAAGCAAACACCATGAACCCGGTCAGACTGCTCCTTATATTGTAGGAGAAGGGTTAAGTGATCCAGCTCATGAGATAACCCAAGATTCAAATTTAAGATTTTTAACTTCTTGCTTCAAATAGCAAGTGATTATTTTTCTTACTTGCTAAAAAGGTTGCCTAACTTGCTTTTTTACTGCAAATGATATCTATTTTTTTTCGTGTTTGTTTACTTTCAAATTTTAAAATTGAATAAATTTTAATACAATACCTATAATTGCATAGGTTGCATGTCAAAAGATTATTTTATATATCTTTCTAAACTTTACAAACGATGTGGATCCTGATTAGCCAACTTTTCCAGAAGCTGGCCGATCAGGATCTACCCTGTTTGTCATGCAATTTATGCCATATTGCATGATTTGATTATTTTTAGTGATTTGTATTTACTTGCTACAAATAGCAAGTGATGGTAATTCCTGCATGCTTTTTTGGGTGAACCAGGCCGCGTAGCGCAGTCGGTAACATGTCTGGCAATAGATGCGAGTCTGACTGCAGATCCAGGGGTCGCGAGTTTGATCCCGGCCCGGTCCCATACTTTCGTGGAGATAGATCATGAAATAATTTCTACGGTCATTCTCCTCCCTTCAGCTGAATCATTCAAGAAGGGTTGTTTTCAGTTACAAGCGAAAGTATGTGGACGAAGTACTGGTTAACTGCTTGTTCAAGCTTGCCCAGGAAAAAGTGTGGTTAGATGAACTGACCGTCCCGCCATGACCATAGCTGTTGACTTGGGACATAAAGCAACAAAACAAAACAAACAAACAAACAAAATTTTTGGGTGACTTTCTTGCATATAGCAACTTAGCAAGTGCTAAATTTGATCCCTGTTAACCTATCATATATGGGCCTCCATGCAAGAAAACCTTTCTTCGGGGTTTCTGACAAAGTGAGACTCAAACCAGTCTTCCAGCTTCAGAAACTAGCTAGAATATTGAAATTTTACTTGTGGAAAGTTTAGATATAAACCATTCCATAAAGCAAATAACAGGCACTGATCAGTCTGCCTGGATGTGCTGGCTGGTCAGCACCTTTGTTGTTCGCAAACCCAGAAGACAGATTTTCTCGCGTCGATGCCCAAATGTGTAGTCACATATGTGGTTTGTCAATCTTAATACATGGTATTTTAATGCACTTGCTTTGTAATGTGACGACTGATCTGATAACATCAAAAATTTGCAACAGTATTTCTGTCACATACTATTTTAAGTCCAATGCCATTACGTAACCATGCTTTTCTTGAGTTGCAAGTGGTATGAGACAGCTAACAGTTGATCCCTGTAAGCGAAATGCAATACTTCGCACTGCGTTTTTGAAGTAAATATACTGAAGGACTTTAAAAACGCACCACCTGCTTAAATGCTAATTTATGTCGAAAATTGAATATTTTCATTATGTGAAAAATAAAATTGACAAGTTCCATCATTTAGCTTGCATTCAAGAAGAAAATCGAAACGCTTTGGCTTATGATTGCTGTGACGTCGCAATAATTCTGAGACAACTCAAATTCAAAAAGTCACAGAGTACCCATACCTTCCATTATGAAAGAAAAAAAGTTTTCGAACCGATGTTTGTTCTTGAAAGCAAACGGAAAGACAAAATCAAATCATGAAGTTTTAGGCCTCTGGCAACGTTCATTACGTCTACAGGACGTCATTGGTTTTTGACGTAATTGGCTGTTTATATCATAAGGAGCAGAAATAATTAAAATCTTTTTGTTGCCAACAGATACTCCTCAATCAGTTGCATAAAAGACAAAAGTATTGCGACATGCGTGGACGTCATCCGTCTGTTATTGATGTTTGAAAATTTAAGACTGGCGTTAGCAAAGAAACGCTGCGAGTGGGAGTGTAATAAAACAATTATTTCTGAAAACGTTTGTGTTTTTCCATTTGTTAAGATATCTGGCTACCACCTAAAAGTGTTTGTTTTCAAATTGAATCAAATTTACATTTGTCAGACGATAATTGTTGAAAAACACTTACGTCGATATAACGTCAGAATGAACAGCATGAGCAAATCGAAATCATGGCAAATCATGGTCCATTTTGCAAGAGGATAAAAAATGATAAAGAAAACATCCTCAAATCAATCATGTGGAAGAGACAGAGAATGTAAAATTGTGCGGTTTTAAAGTCCCTCAGTATATGTTTCTAGTGCATTAGAAAGGGGATAACCATATTCAAAATGTTCATTTCAGAATTATATCATCAGTTATAAGGTCGTAAATGGCGGTTTACAGCTCTGCTCACATGTTTCTGTAACTGTATATCCAGTGATGTACCTCCCCAAATAAAAATACTTAATACAGTTATCTCCTAATTATATTAATCACAAATGCAATTACCTGTGATAAAATACAGTATTGACTATCACTGTAAAGGTTTTTAATTGGATTAAAATATGATTTTGTGCCATTTCTTGCAAAGTTGAAATTAAACCCTGTGGAGTTCTTCAAAGATAGGTTATTGTTATCTGCAGACATCTGTCGAATTATTGTTACTTTGTTTTATTGCCTTTTTAACAAAGTGAACCAGGTTGCAAAATATGTTTCTAAGGAACCATGTTGAAGAAAGACCTACTATGATATTATTTTATTGAACAGTCTACTGCAGAACAATTGATCATTTTTTTATGATTGCTGTGCTAGAATCATACATTTTTTTGGCACAATAATGTCTTGAAAGGTTCAAAGTAAAAAAAATTGTGACACAGATCTCTGCAATTTTTCCAAAAACCTCGGACCACTCTACTTTAGCAGGAGTTGAATGACATCCCAAAATGAATGAATCAGAATTGAAGGTGTGTTAAACAAAGCTATTCTAAGAAAGCATATAGCAAAGGCAATTGTTTCAATTTTCTAACCAGAATTCCATCTATTACAGGCAACAGCTCGGTCAGCCCCAGACAGAGAGAAAGAAATCAATAATTTGGTAAGTACCTGTTGTTCTAACTGTCCAGATTTTCTTAGCACAAGTTTTAACCTGAATACTTTCAATAGATGAACCATGCACAGAATGTTTATCAAAAGTCACCTGATAGTATATAGCTAACCATTGCAATGACAACTTAGCATGTGACATAGTCCTACAAACAAAATCGCACATGCTCAATCTCCTACAAATAATCTGAGGTTTACCGTACAATTTGTAGATTTAACTCTGCATGTAGGGCTGGCTAATCAAAGCCACAATGCTAATCGATAATCGGTCCTTGCATTTCGATATATAACCGATTAGTAATTGCTCAAACTTGACAGAGGGTCTCGGAACGTTTTGACAACTCTTGCATGGCCAACGACATTGATTTTCCCGTCATTTCGCAAAACAACACTAAGTAGCATGTGTTATAGATTCAAAAGATAATAGGTTTTAAATAAAAAGTGGCACCTTTGCTCAAAACAAGTCGTTATCCACTCTGTTGGAAGAAATTGAAAGAAAGTCGGTAATTGAACTCGCAGTCCGCCATTGTTTGTTGTTAATTTCAGCACGTTGCGTGACGTCATACAAAAGGAAGTCAAATATGCATGACACGAACAACTTTGTGTAAAATAAGACCCGCTGTCAACGTCGGTAAAATTGAAAGCTTCTAAACTCGAATTTAACCGCGGAGAAAAACAACTTTCATGCTAGATTATTCATCTGATGAATTTTCGTGATTTCGTACTACTTTATTTAAAACAGAGGAGCGTAGGAATAACTTTTTCTAACAATCAGTTGTTGAGTTAGCCTGCAGAGTACAACGTTTTACTACTTCGTTACAGCAATTTATACGCATCTACTGTTTACGACAATGCACTTTATAGCACTCCCGGTTGAAATAGAAGATAAAAGGAGGCAAATTACGCTTGGATTTTAATTGAATAAATTGACAGAACATCCATTAAAAGTAATCGATTTTTGAATTTTCATATCGATAATCGTTTTTCTTTTGTATATCGACCGATTAACCGATATTTCAATTAATCGTGCCAGCCCTATCTGCATGCTGGGTAATTTTTCAGGTGTTTTGTTGTCTGCTGATTTTTTTTCAAAATCATTTTTTTTTTTCGAAAAATTCCTTCAGGAATACCATCAGTGTCAAACAGTTTGGATCCAGATTAGGACCGACCTTTTGTCGGTCCTGATCTGGGTCCAAACTGCTTGCAAAGCTTATCAGCAGACTGAAAAAGTTGCCAATAGCAAGGAATGAGTTAATTCTTCAAAAATAATCTTCTGCAGTTATGTTCTACTGAAGGGTCTGGATCCGGTAGGTTTTAGCATCACTGTGGAGTGGCTTATTACCACAACAATTGAATTTGAACAGTTTTAATTGGTTATATGTTAGGGGCATAGACTGCAAACAGTTAGCAAAACATATCTACAACTTGTTGGCTTATTTTAACCATTGCTGTAACATTAGAAATGATAGTTTCATTTTTAAAATCTCATGTATGGGCTCAGTTTAATATATTTTGTAATTCACAGGTTAGGAAAGCCAATTTCAACTCCGATCCATACCTCCAGACCTTCGGAATCAGTATAATACCCACTATGGTTGATGTTCATGGTCGAGTGTTGAATCCACCGAAGATCCAGTATGGAGGAAGGGTAAGAAATTACATAACTCATTTGCTGGGAAATATTCCTAGCCTAGTTATACACCACCATAGGGCCAGTTAAACAAAAAAAATTAGCCTTAAATTTTGATTATTTTCTTACCCATCAGTTTAAACATATGTTTTGGGTGCTCAAAAGAACCGTCTCATTGAGACGGTTCTTTTGAGTACCCACAACATATGTTTTGCTTGAGAAATAAGAAAAATAATTTTCTGGTACACTTATCTGGAGGCCTGCACCACTTAAGACAAGAGGGTAGTTCAACTTCAGCATTTTATTTTTCAACCATGTTGTAGGAACCTTAAAGAACCAAGAAACATCTAGGGAGGACTATTCTCTTGAGCCATAAAATATAAAAAATAAATAAATTGCATCCCAATTTTAAGCTGTCAAAATATTTATCTTTTGGTTAGATCAAGTCTGTTCACAAGTTTATGAAAAGTGCAACAATCCTCATACTCTGGCTAAAGAGATATTCTGCTTTCTGCGGGAACCAAATATTCAAACTGATATGCCTGATTGAACTGTGTAAACCCAGTTTTTTCTCTGATCACATTTTGTCATTCTTGTGTAACTCTTCATGTAGTGAAATGAACAACTTCAAAGATAAAGCACTTGATTAAGTCAGAATTTTAAGAATAATTTCTGTTTTAGGTGCATACACTTTAAATGAACCTGATCAGACTGTGTCAATATGCAGCTTTATTCTCATATTTGCTTTATCTGGAGGGCAATGGTGTGCAAGACTGATCATTTGCCAATCTCAATGCTAATATTTAGCTTGGAAGCCAGCTTATTTCTTGAAAACCATAACAGTTCTGGTTTTTATCTGATATGTGTACAGTGAAGCCTGTCTCAAGCGGCCACTCAAAAAGAAGACCAAAAATGTTTTTCAAGACCGATTATGGCTTAATGCAGGTCAAAAGTGTTGGAGCATTCTGTAATACTTTCGACCTTCATTAAGCTACCATTTGTCATTAAGATCTTCGTTTTGTCTGTTTTTTAGTGGCGGCTTAAGACAGGTTTTACAGTACCAGCATACAAGATTTTCGTACTAAGTGCATTGGATAGCAGCAAAGGCTCAGATGAGACTGCTCATATGTGCAGTCTTGCCAGAGCCTTTACTTTTCTTATACACAGAGGACAGAAAATGTAGTGGATCCTGATCAGATGGTTTCTTCAGAAGCCAGCTGATCTGGATCTACAGTGTGTTTGAAAAAATGATAAATCTGGGTTCAGCAAGACAAAGGTTAACATAAGCTCAGACCAGTTTGCACATTTATACCATATAGAGTCAGTTAAACTTCTCTATATATAAAGAATACTAGGTAAGGTTCTTTTGATATCAAGTTTACCAGGCAAGGCTTTGAGAACGCTTGTTGACATGGTGAGGCGTGCCGAGTGTCTTTTGATATCAAATTTACCAGGCAAGACTTTGAGAACGCTTGTTGATATTGCGAGGCTTGCTGACCGATTCAACATGCGTTTTCGAAGCAGAGCCTGGTAAACTTGATATCAAAAGACACTCACCTGGTATTCTTTTTATCAGCTTACCAAGTTGATTCACTCTTCACACTAGCGAATATGACTAAATGATTGATTTTTGTATCGATTCAGCGTCATTGGCGCCAATGATGTCATTTAAAAAGTGCAATGTCATTCAAAAAGTGCAACGTCATCATGACCTGATAAAGGCACATGTCATGAGATAGACAACGTTTATCAGGCAACATACGACAATGCAGTCAATATGATAGATGACTGATAAACATTGATATTGTGTTATTATATTTTATTCATACTCTGGCTCTTTGGAACTATTGGATTCATGTATTTACACACAAAATACATCTTAACCCTATTGCGCCCAGAGTGGCCCAACTCCATAAGGATGCAAGTTCTGTATGTTGATAAGCAGCAGGTAAATCCTCGAGTACTGAGCCAGGAATTTGTTCACATAAAGGAGATTCACCATTCCCAAGTCAGTGACCCTGACTTTGCTAAGAGATTGCACCCTTATCTCAGTTTTGTCAATGACCTTCACCTTTGCGCTGTCGGGGAGCCTATTATTTACTTTACTTTCTTCTGTTAAGCAGACCAAAGCACAAGCAATACCTAACCAAGGTGTGTGGGACATGAGGGGTAAACAGTTCTACAATGGTGTAGAGATCCGAGTCTGGGCCATTGCCTGCTTCGCTCCACAGAGGACGGTGAGAGAAGATGCATTAAGGTAGGATCTATTTCACACATCTCGCTGCTGATGCACAACTCATAACATATAGTTTATCCCTTAAAGCGCCACCTGTAATTTGCAACAGACGACATTTTCAAATTTGGTTCCTTTTTCAAAAATAACTCTTAAAGCTTGATAATTCATGTAAATCGTTTGCCAGCAGACAATTCTCATGAAATAGCATGCTTTATTTTTTTCTGAAAATTAAGAAAGATGTCACAAAATTTGACATATGCTGCAGTGGTGATTGGCACTTTAAAGGTTAATGAGTAACCCTCACTTGACTTATGGTGATTCACTGTAAAACACAACTCTTTGCCGGGTAATTTGGCATGATTTTATAGTCGTCTGCTGATGTTTTTTCAAAATCAACCTATTCGAAAAATTCTTTCAGTAATACCATCAGATATTAAACAGTTTGGATCCTGATCAGGACCGACGTTAAGTCGGACCTGATTTGGGTCCAAACTGTTTATCAGCAGACAGCACTAAAAGGCAAAGAGTTATATAGTTTGATGAATAACCCTTGATTTACTGTAAAACTCTGAAATTTGGTGAAAGCAAATTTTAAGTCGTACACAGTGGTTTAAAATATTGTTCCAGGGATTCTCCTACCTCTAGGGGCCTGTTGAACTTGGGAAAAGGCATTTAGACTATCAAAATTGGTAAAACTAGATGCAGTCCAAAAGAACTGGACCACCATTTTAAATGGATTAAAAGCCATATAAGAAATTAGCAGTTCAAAGCTGTAGCATATCTCATACAAACTCGTGAAAATATGCATAAAATGTGAATGAAAACACGTTTGCACATGTTTTCATTCTTATTTTTGTGCAAATTTTCATGCATCTGTAACTTTAGTATTTTTAATAGAATTTTCATGAAATTTTCATCAAAATGTAGAACTGAGAAATTGGGAATTATATACTCTAATTTGGGAATATTTTGCTTAATTTTGAAATTCCAAATAAAGCCTAGGAAAATCCCTAAGTTCTTTATGTGAGAGTGAATACAAATCAGTTCTATTGTTACTGAATAACTCACAGATAAAGCCATCATTAAATTACTAAGCATGCTAAAATGGCTTCCAGGGATTTATTTTGTCCCCATTCCCAATGGAATGTAGGTGACTTTTTTTCCCAATTTTGAAAAAAAAATCCCAATCTTTTGTTCTTTTTTTTAGTAAATTGGGATTTTCATTAAGTCACCACACACACAAGCTACATGGTGACAATCAACTACCATTGCATCTTATTTTCTCCTTCAATTTAATGGCAAAAGTATGTGTAATAGCTATTTTTTTTTTTTTTGACAAAAAATGACATAATTGAGCACTATAACAATTTTCTTAATTTAGGGGTTTACTGCACTATTTTTCGTATGCTGAAAAGCCCTAGGACCCCTTCCCAAAATTGCAAAAAAAAATCCCTATGTGTAATATTAAACAAATTGCTTTTCATTCGTATTTTCTACAGAAACTTCACCCAACAGCTACAGAGAATCTCCAACGATGCTGGCATGCCAATCCTCGGCCAGCCATGCTTCTGTAAATATGCTACTGGTCCCGACCAGGTGGAACCAATGTTCAGATACCTGAAGAACACCTATCAGGGTCTCCAGGTGATTGTAGTCGTCTTGCCAGGAAAAACACCAGTTTATGGTAAGCTTGCATTTTTGGGGTTTTTTTTGTTTGATTTGAACTATCCAGCATGCAAAGAGTTAATGTGATATGATTTAAAAGATCTATTTAAGCATATGCTGTAACATTATTCTAAAAGTGTGTATAAGTTGAGCTGGAAATTCTCAAAAACGTGGCATTAATTGTCCTTGAAAAATCCTTGAACTTGACACACCATAGTTATTGAACTTAAACTTGTAATTACTTACTTTTTTTCAGTCTTAACATGTTTTGGGTGCTTAAAAAACTAGCTCATTGAGAATTCTTTTGAGAACCCATAACATATGTTTTGGTTTAGGAATAAGAAAAATAATGTTCAATTACCAGGCCAAAACATTTGTTGTGGGTACTTAGAAGAACCGTCTCAATGAGACGGTTCTTTTAAGCACCCAAAACATGTTAAATCTGATGGGTAAGAAAATATTTACATTTTTACACTCAAAAATTTTGTTTATCTAAACTTATGAATTACACACTAATCCAGATGCCTATATAAATTCACCCCACCTAGTAAATAATCATCAAATTCGAATGGATCCATATTTACTACCTGACGAAGTGTCAAAGGTAGTGACTAGTGACTCAACCTCAAATATTGAAAACCTTGACCCTGACCTGGGTTTACTGTATTTACACTATATATGTCTGAATACTTGGGATAGAGTCACAGGCTGCCAGATAAGAGTGTGTAATCAAAAAATAATTTACTAACATATAGTGTGCATACTCAAAAGAGCTGTCTCAATGAGACAGCTTTTTTAAGCACCAAAAACACACATTAAAATAAATATTTTGACTTTTGGATATATATGGTATCCTCCCTAGTATGAATTGTGTTAACCCTTAATGCGCCAATCATGACTGCAGCAGACAACAAATTTTGCGACATCTTTCCTGATTTTTGAAAAATAAGGATGATATTTCACGAAAATCATCTGCCAGCAGATGATTTTCATGAAATATCATCCCTTATTTATTATTTTTGAAAAAACAGCAGAATTTGAAATTGTCATCTGCCACAAATTATAGGTGGCGCTTTATGGGTTAACCGATTTCTTTTTTGTTTTCAGCTGAAGTAAAACGTGTCGGTGATATATTATTTGGACTAGCTACACAGTGTGTTCAAGCCAAAAATGTGAACAAAACTACTCCACAAACTCTCTCTAATTTATGTCTCAAAATCAACGTCAAACTCGGCGGCATCAATAACATTCTCTTACCCAGTATACGGTGAGTTTTATTATATGTAGCTATAGGTTTCCAAACTCCAATTCTCAACCCTTATAATAAGGGCACCTTACAAAAGGGGAGAGGGTTACTATTGTTGTTAATATTGTCACTTCGAAAACCATTATGAAAATCTAGGTGAAGGTTTTGAAAGGGGAGAATGACTGACTACGCTGAATTCTGATTAAGTATTTGAAGTAGAAAACTGATTTACAATGTACATTATTTACACTAGGGATACTGAGTCTTTGCTGGTGGCACAACTTGACAAATTATCTTCCCTTTTGCCATTTTCATTTGAGGTACAAGATACAAGAATCTTTATTTAACGTCGGATACATTTAAACAGATAAAATTAGCTATTAAAGCTATTTTCCCACAAACATATTATAGAGCTAATATTCAACAAGTATAAATAAGCTGTAAAAGAAAAACATGTTAGATAAAACAATAGCACAAAGGTTCTTGCAGTTAAAATACTGTCTTATATGAATTGAGCATATCTTATCATTGGACATTACAAAAAACTTTATCACAGGCAGATATTTACAAGATGTATCGCACTACCATCACAGGTGATACAATATTCACATAAGGTTAAGATGATCCCTAGGTTAAGCTCTTTAAAATAATACAGATAAATACTCAAAAATAAATAAATAAAAGAGACAAACAGTGTGGGCCCAGATCGACTGCTTCCTTCTGGAACAGGCCGCTCTGTGTTCTCGCTCTTTGTCATTGAGGTACCCTAACAGTTTTTCAAAGAACGACCTGACCTGTAAGTGCAAGTCCCAACAAAGATCGTCTGCACCAGTCTACCCCTGCCGGGACCCACACCTACAGGTCTGATTAGAATTTACTATGAGCTCCTTTGGTAGGGCTATGACAACCACCAGGTTGTCATAGCCGAACCTCCATTGGGGTATCATCATGTCAATTTCTATCTATCAGAATATGCAGATATAAAAGTACAAGGCAGATGCCTAAACAAGAAATGTAACATGAAAGATTTCTGTAAAACAAGCCTTCTACCAAATTGGCGAAAGTCGAAAAAACAGCAAGAGAAAAAGCAGTGATAAGCATCAACTCTTCCGAGAAAAATCAAAATAGGCAGAAGATTTGCTTGACAGAGAATCGACAGATAATCTTACCCTCCTAAAAACATATCCAATGAAAAAAGTCAATAAGCAATGCTTATTAGATACCCCCCGCACAGTAAGAGTCAGAGAAAAAACTTGTCAAGTTATAGTTCAAACCAGCAGACTTTAGTTTTGAAAAGATTTCAGTATAATCTGTGCAAACAAAAATCATAACACTCCTTCATGCATATGTTCAAATTGTCTACATTGTATCGGCAAAGCATCAAATTGCTCCATTAAAAGCTGTGGTAGGAGTTGATAGGCCCATTAAGGCACCACCTATGCATATACAAAAGCCATATAAGGGAAAAATTGTCTAAGTTCTCACAGCTGTCATTTTGGCAAAAATTATTATTTCTGAACTAAACTCCTTCATGCATATGTTCAATGTGTCTACATTGTATAGTAAAAGTATCAAATTGTTCCATTAAAAGCTGTGGTAGGAGTTGATTGGCCCATGAGGGCACCATCTATGCATATACAAACACGTTAGTAGGGAAAAATTGTCTAAGTTCTCACAGCTGTCATTTTGCTAAAAATTATTTTTTCTAAACCAAACTCCTTCATGCATATGTTCAATGTGTCTACATTGTATAGGAAAAGTATCAAATTGTTCCATCAAAAGCTGTGGTAGGAGTTGATCAGCCCATGTATGGCCTATAATAGCATAAGCATAAAACCCTATATTAAAAGCCATTTAGAACTACAAAGGGAAATAACTCTGATAGAATTGGCCCCTAGCCCTTACTTTTTTGTCTAAAAAATTTGTCTTGCATATATGAACATGTTTGCAAGGTTTAATGAAAATCCAGCAATGACTCAAAGCGTTACGGACGGACGGACGGATGGACGGACAACGTGAAAACAGTATACCCCCTACAAACAAAGTTTGCGGGGGGTATAATAATTTCACTTTGACCTTGACATATAAATAAACAAAAATGGGATAGGTATAGAACATGAAATAAAGTGAACTGCAAAAAGGGGGTTGAATCATGCTATAAACATAATTTGAAATAAAAATAAACATGAGCCACGGCATGAGAAAACCAACAAACTGACTTTGCGTCATGGGAAGATTCGGAGCAGCCTAGGCATCAGCTCAGCCAGAGCAGACTTCCCTGTCTACATTAAGAAAAGTTGATCCAAAAGTACCCATAGATGAGAAAGCCCACAGTGAAGACTGATCAGACTGGGTGGATGCCCAGTCTAGTCCCGAGTCTTTGCTCAGTGCACACTTATTTTGTTGGTTTTGTCATGACAAGATTCATTTCTTTTATTACGTTTATGCTTAATTCATTTAATTTTTACACTTAATTTGGGTGTAATGATATAAAAAAAACAATATGGAAGCCTCTATGAGATAATTATTGATTCTTTTTCAAATTTCAAATAACTGATTGTTATGATAAGATTTCAGTAAAAAGTCCTTGTTATACTTCTTGAAATGAGACGTTTACCTACAAAAGTCTCATATTATATAGACAACAGATGTTTAGTGTACCAGTGGTATTTCTTGTTTCGGATAACAACCACCTACCTGTTGGTGATATAATGAGGCTACCGACAAAGTTTTATCATACATATTTACCTATATTGTCAGACCACAGTTGTTTCGTGTACCGGTGATATTTCTTGGGGCAGATATCACCCACCCACCTGCGGGTGATAAAATGAGGCCATCTATCGCAGCTGTAAGTGGAGCATCTCTGGAATGAAACCTGTATATACAGTAAATGTTCTAAAATTTAGAACACTATCTGCCAGCTAAAAAGGCCTAAACAAACAGTGCAGACCCAGATCAGACTGCTTCTGAAGAAGCAGTCTGATCAGGGTCTTCTCTGTTTGCTATTCTGACAATCATTTTGTGAATTCCAGCCCTGATAACTAGCATTTTATTTGAGAAAAGAAACGAGAAAAGAGCTTGAAATTTTAGAACATTCACTGTACTTGAAATAACCCGCAGCTATAAATTGAACATCTCTGGAATGATACTTATGTATACTCCTAGAAATAAACTACCTTCTTGTATGCTTTGGCTAGCGGAGATACTGCGGAAAGATATCTCTCAATAATAAGCCAATGCCCCTCCTTTGCATAAATATCTTCTGTTCATCTCAGAACCACACTGATATTTGAACAGTATGCTACTTGGATATCTTTGAAAAATCTTCTACATGTACATGTTTTTGAAACTGCATGTTGTATTGCCACTTTAATAATATCTTTAATCCTTCCATACTTCATGAGTGAAGTGCAATGGCTCAGTTGGTAGAGCATAACTCGTGGGATCAAAGAGTTTTTTTTGTTTATCTTGAGCTAGTTTACTGACTGAAAAATGGCCATTAGATTGTTACAGGTATGATGTTTATAGTTTATAAAAACATATCTTGTGTAAGATTTAGATATCAGAAGAGGTGAAATAACAACAATGAAAAACCCAATCTGTTCTGTGCAGTGGTAAAACTTATCATCTGTTGAAATAGTTTGGGTAATTGCTTACTGTCAGATCCTGGTCCATTGATCATGTAAATTGTTAAATATTTGTATGTATATAAAGAAATAAAATATTGTTTAAACCTAACTCTAAATTTTTATCAACATTTACCATTTTCCTATTTTGGAGTTTACTTTGGTGTCCATTTTATATTTGTAAATAAAACTAAACATTTACACATCTAATAAAAACTAAAACACAGATATTCTTAAAATTGATGAAAGAGGGTCTGGATGTTGGTTCTGAAAATCACTAATCATTAAAATTTTGTCAATTTAATCGCCTACGATAAAATATTTCCCCATTCAATAAAATTCACCTGTTTAAGGCCTTAATCGCCATTTTTCTCTTAATTGTTAAATTTAAGAATGTGTTTAATCAGTAATCTCAACTTTTTTTGATCCTCATTATACATGTACTTTAGGAAAAAAATGTTAAATTTTAGGCGAAATCGCTAAATGTTATTTTATGGGGCTAAAAATTGCAAATCGATTTAAAATATGGCCAAAAATCGACAATCAATATACCCCATCCAGGCCCTTATGAAATGCAACTTAAAGTTTGGCCTTCGATGGGATCCAAAAATAGCTCTGCATTGCATGTACCTCTACCTGTGACATATAAATGTATGATACCTGCCAAAACCTTGTTTCATGAGACCTGGCCCGGAGGTTATAAAACTTTTTTCATGCTCAACTCAGCTGAGCATAAAATTTCAACAGCTCTTAAAAACTAAAACGATAGGTATTTCTTGATTTTAAGCCCTCCTATGGTGTATTTATCCTGCTAATAAATGTTAAAATGCCAACAATTGTTGGCATTTTAACATTTATGAGCAGTATAAATTTCGTGCTCAGTTGAGTTGAGTATGAAAAAAGTTTTATAACCCTGGGGCCTGACTCCAGGGATGTACCTTGTATTTCCAACTTTTACTATATCTCTGCATGATATCTTCTATTCTGGAATGTGCCTCTGTTTTCTTTCAGTCCTGGCGTATTTAGAGAACCAGTCATATTTCTCGGTGCCGATGTCACACATCCTCCCGCTGGTGATGCTAGTAAGCCTTCTATAGCCGCTGTAAGTTTTACCATAGGTCCACTTATAAAAAAAACATCAGCATAAAAAATGTGACTATTTTCTTATCCATCAGTTGAAACATGTGTTCTGGGTGCTCAAAAGAACCGTCTCATCGAGACGTTTCTTTTGAGTACCCACAACATATGTTTTGAGTGAGAAATAAGAAAAACAATTTTCATTTAGGTACTATAATCGCCCCTATACTGTGAGAACTGGTAAGTAAACCCAACCTTTAATGATTTCATCAACTTTAATCCTTTTTCTGCTGAACCTGAAATTATTATCGGGTGTTGCTAGTAAGCCTTCTATAGGTGCTGTAAGTTATACCATAGGTCCACATGTAAAAAAAATTAAACATAAAAATGCGATTATTTTCTTATACATCAGTTGAAACATGTGTTCTGAATGCTCAAAAGAACCGTCTCATCAAGACGGTTCTTTTGAGTACCCACAACATATGTTTTGAGTGATAAATTAGAAAAATAATTTTTAGTTAGGTACTATAATCACCCCATATACTCTGAGAACTGGTTAGTAAACCCAACCTTTTTATGATTTCACAAACTTTAACTTGAAATTATTATCTGGTGATGCTAGTAAGCCTTCTATAGCCGCTGTAAGTTATACCAGAGGTGCATTTAAGCAAATTTTTGATGCACTTATTTTCTATCTTATCAAAACAGTGTAGGCCATTTGAAATGCTGTGTTTTGCAGCACTTCATCTGGGCGTCAACTTTTTGCCAAAGCATCCTTTTAAGAGAGTGTTAAATTTGTCTTGTTTTCTAAATGCATTAGAGAAAAATAAAAAGTTAAAAATTAATTCAAGGATTCAATATGTGTTAAGCTGTTCAGTTGTAAAAAAGTTTTCAAAATAATTTTAGCATTTTCTGCTCTCTCTTAATTATTATTAGGGAGCGCAGTGGCACAGTGGTAGAGTGCTTGACTTGAGACAGTTCGAGCCTCACCGGCGTTGCTGCGTTGTGTTTTTGAGCAAGACACATTTATCCTAGCTTAGTACTGGTTCAACCCAGGAAGACCCGTCCCTGTATAACTGAAAGATTGTTGATGGGACGTAAAGAATCAAATCAAACAAACAAATCTTATAATTATTATTATTTAATTTCACATGCCTAAAGAGTGTGCACTGAACAATTAGTTTTCTTGTTTCAAAACCAAACATATGTTGTGGGTATGATGGCAGTATGAAGGTCTGAGCTGTCTATTGTTCACATGATTAATCAAAAGTTGTTGACCATATAGGTTGTGGGCAGTATGGATGCCCATCCTAGTCGGTACTCAGCAACAGTGCGGGTACAACAGCACCGCCAAGAAATCATCCAGGAGTTGGCGTCAATGGTGAAAGAGCTCCTAATACAGTTCTACAAGTCAACGAGATTCAAGCCGACCAGGATCATCTTCTACAGAGATGGCGTCAGTGAGGGACAGTTCAATACTGTAAGTTTTCTTTCTCTTAATTTATAAAACTTTTCAGGCTTAACTGAGGATGAAATCTATCCAACTCATAAATGTTAAAATGCCAACAATTATTGGCATTTTAACATTTGTTAGCAGGATAAATACAACATCTGATACTTTTAAAGCAAGAAATATTGCTATTTTTCAGCATTTTTATTTTTATGAGGAGTGGAAAGTTCATGCTCAGTTGATTTGAGCATGAATAAAGTTTTATAACCTCGGAGGGACAGTTCAATAATGAAAGTTTCTCTTTGCTGTGTTTGGGAAAAATTTCTGCAGAATGTCTTGGCCTTCTTGGCTATTTAAAATGTATTGTTATTTCTTGTTTTTATTTATCATATGATATCACATCTCGGAAGGATATAACACCATGTACAGGTTTATAGAATTGGTAAACTACTAGTGGTTTACAAAATTACTAGCCTTATGTTAAGACATTCATAACAATGTTGCATTTATAATGACAAATTCCTAATGATTTTATTTCTAATATCATTTGATAAATAGAATCTAACATTCATGCTCATATATAATTGAATTTAAATAATGTATTGTGAAAAAGAGATAGAATGCTTGACAGGCCTTGCATTTTTCTTTTTTCCTCAACTTGTTTAATGAATACAATAATATATTAGCATTCATGCAAGATCCTCTATTGAATTGACAACTCTAATTGTATTTTCTAGATTCTATCCCACGAGTTACGAGCTGTGAGAGAGGCATGTATGAAACTAGAGGTGGGGTACCAGCCAGGAATCACCTTTATTGTAGTTCAGAAACGACATCACACGAGACTGTTCTGTGCTGACAGAAAGGACCAGATTGGTCGCAGTGGCAATATACCTGCGGGTACTACTGTAGATGTAGGGATCACACATCCAACAGAATTTGATTTCTATCTGTGTAGCCATGCTGGAATTCAGGTATGTAGATATTCTTGTTATTATGCCCATTAGTTAAGCTGCCATCATGGTTGTGTGCCCACCTACATTAGGTGTCTAATGTTAATGTTACCCATTTTCCAGATTTGTTCTATAGCCTAGGTGTAACAGTGACACAGATGGTTGTTTTATAAGATTCACCCCCCCCACCACCCCACCACCACATTGGCCGGTGTCACTGCATTGTGGTCCTTGAGCAAGACACATTTATCCTAGCTTAGTACTGGTTCAACCCAGGAAAACCCGTCCCTGTTTAACTGAAAGATTGTTGATGGGACGTAAAGAATCAAAACAAACAAACAAATCACCCCCACCCCACCCCCTACCCCTTGAAAAAATTGTGCTTTCTTTGCATACCACATTGTGTGACATTGTTCTTGTTTCGAGCTTCTATTTACACGAGGAAGCCCAAATTGTGTATCTTCATTCTTTGCATATTCGGATGGAGTAGACTTTTGGGAGTTGCTACATAAAAGCATGTGACTGGGTGAATTCATTTAAGCCAGATGGGAGAAAAGCTCTCCGTAATGAAACGCCCGTCTAAAAAATAGGTGTAATTAGGCTGACGTCAGACCTGCCAAATATAATTAGGCAGGTAAGTGGGAAAAGAGATACCGGTAAACAGGTACTTTGACAGACGGCAGTGATATGCTAAATTTGGTGGAATAGCAGTGACGTATGATAAATACACTAAAATTTGTTTTGGAGTGTTCATCCATCTGTCTGTCAATCAGCACTTCATATCCACTGTGTCTTGAATTTTATTTGCCCCTGTTTTGATTTTTTTAAACCAATTTTCTTCAAACATTTTATAACAGATTGTATTGGGAATGAGTGGTTTGGATAGTAGATGGGTAAATTTCCTTGAATTAGTACAAAGCTATGGCCCTTGATTGAAGTTCAGAAGAATAATCCCTGCTCTTTATATTTATTTTCTTCAAACTTTGCATGAGAGTTAATATTTGGAAGGAGTTTTTGGGATTACAGATGAGTAAAATTTGTCAATTACATAGTTATTGACCTTGGTTGATGTTCAAAATTGGATTAAGTTCAATATCTTTTGAACCAATGGAGGGATTTTGTGTAATTGCATACATTAAGTAATAGTTATACCATGTGTTGTCTGCCTGTATATGGAGATAATCCACGAGCTTTAGCGAGTGGATTATCTTGCGTACAGGTGGACAAACCTGGTATAACTATCTTATAGCACCTACATCAGTGTAGACCTTGCACATCATGAAATATTTAGTGCTAAAGTTGGTAAGGGTGGTATAATAAGATCTAGACTTGGCCAATAAAATACCATTTTTCATGAGTGCCGTTAATGCTTTTTTTACGCATTGCAACGTGCAAGTATTTGGTGGCAGGGTATGATGCACCACAGCAGCGCTTTTATTTGATAAATTTATTGTATATTTCAGGGCACAAGCAGACCATCACATTACCACGTCCTGTGGGACGACAATCACTTCACAGCTGACGAGCTTCAAATGTTGACATATCAATTGTGCCATACATATGTGCGGTGTACCCGTAGTGTCTCCATTCCTGCACCTGCCTATTATGCACATCTTGTTGCCTTCAGGGCCAGGTACCATCTTGTTGAAAAAGAACATGACAGGTAACTGCTGTAGTTGCTTTATTAACCCTTTGTATACTAATGGATTCTAAGGGGCCACGGGTTCAAGCCTCACCGGCGTCACTGCGTTGTGGTCCTTGAGCAAGACACATTTATCCTAGCTTAGTACTGGTTCAACCCAGGAAGACCTGTCCCTGTTTAACTGAAAGATTGTTGATGGGACGTAAAGAATCAAAATAAAAAAATTTTTTTATATATATATTTCATTTTTTAAAAGCAACAAAAATTAGGGGAACACAATGGCTGAGTCGTAGAGTGCTGGACTTGAGATCAAAAAGTCACTGATTCCAGACTCACAGGAGGCACTGTGGAGTGTTCTTGAGCAAGACACTTCTTCTACTTAGTACTAGTTGATCAGGGCCCAGGAAAAGCCCAGGCATGATTGAAAAAGTAACTCTGATAGGTGTAATTGGAACCATAATGTATCGCTGCCTATGATTTTCATTAAAATATAATAGGTTAAATGCTTGAATCTTCATATAGGAGTAAGTTGTTAGTCACTTTTTTTCGATAATGAATTTAGATATCTATTTCAATAAATGTTCCAGGCTGAAATGGTCAATATTTGTATAAAACATGAAAAATTAGAAAATAAATTGTTTTTAAAGTTATTCTGAAGCGCACTTTATTAAATACAGCAGACGTAAAAAGCAGACAACATTTTGTTGACGAAGAAATATTTGCAGAGTGAAGGTTAATTATATATACTAATAGAAAAAAATTCTATTTCTTTATTCAGTGGTGAAGGAAGTCGTTACTCTGACAACAGCGATGAAAGAACACCATCAGCCATGGCCAGAGCTGTCACAGTCCACCCAGACACTGTCAAGTTCATGTACTTTGCTTAAGAATCATCATAGTTCATCAGGACACAATCATGCTCTTCACTTAAGCACTAAGATGACCTCGACCCTTGCCTTTTAACCTTCAATGATGAAATCTGGAGAATTGTTTATTAAATGGGCCACGTCACAAGGAAACTCGATTCTTCTCGGCTGCAGAGACCACCTAGAATCATAGGTCAAGATAAGGAGAGTCTGTGCACCTAAAATTGCGTTTATTTCCTTACACATCAATTTAATCATGTGTTTTGGGTGCTCAAAAGAACCGTCTCATTGAGACGGTTCTTTTGAGTACCCACAACATATGTTTTGGTTGAGAAAGAAGAAAAATGAATTTCAAATACGCACTCTTATATGGACGCCTGTCACAAGAAAACTCATTCTTCTCAGCTACAGAGACCAGCTATAATATTGAAAATGTGGGTTGAGGGAGCATAGGGCTCAGGGGTGATAAAGTTCAAGATTAATCAGAATTTCCGGATTGAGCACTCATGCATTTTGCATATAAGATCAAATTTATTATTGCTGTAACTTGAAAGCAGGACCTATCATGATCTTTTAATAAGATACTTACTATAAGATAAGCATAAACTGATTGCTTTCTATGGATGTTTTGTTCTTTTAAACATTTTATTGGTGATTTCTGAACATTTTTGGCCAAGTTCAGGATTGAGCTGAAAACTTTTCCTGATTGAGAATCTTGGACTGTTACCACCCCTGAGGGCTTCGTTGCTGATTAGACTACACGAGGCTGATTTGTGTCTATGCATGGTTGAAAGTTTTCAGGATTAATCCTGAATTCAGGATTTTGAGGCTGACTTTCCATGGAAAGTCAGCCTTAAAATGCTGAATTGCAGATTATAATATCTTCTCTGGATAGTTTTCAGAATATCTAAAGTTCTAAACACAAGTTATCATTTAAACTTGAAATTATTCATTTTTATAGGTATCCTGCAAGTTTAAAAATTTGAATTTCTTAAGTTCAGGATCTTGACAATTTTGATATTTCACCCATGTGTCTATGTTTTTCGCATACAAAATAAGCATTATTACCCACAGCATTGCTCAAATAACAAGGGATTTTTTTTTAAAAAAAATAAGGCCTTAAATGTAGGTCATGGAAAGTGTTCAGGATTTTAGATCAGAATTTTATGCCTGGTTCCTGGAAAATTCCAACATCTTGTGTGATATTTCTCAATCCTACAAGGACACTCATGATGGAGTCTTATAATCTTAGAAAAAAATGCAATCCCTTAAATGATATTCCTCATACTCATCTGTAGTCTGCAGTACATTTTCTAGTCAAGAAAGGGCTAAGAGTGTATTATACAGAACAAAATAGCAAAACAATAATACTGACAGAATATTAAAGAAAATAATGAAATGTTCCAGATATTTACAGAATGTTCTGGGATATATTGTTAAATATTAGCCTTTGCTATACGTTTTAATATTCTATGACTATTAAGCTACTGACCCAATATCATTTGGAGTTTCGAATCTTAACAGGAGGCTACACAGGCTCGTATGAGTCTACACTTGTCAAAATACATGTACCACATTGTTGGAAATCACTCATTGCGGCTCATATCAGGGTTCATACGCGTCAGGGAAATGTCAGGGAAATTTAAATTTTTTCAAGGTCAGGGAATTGTCAGGGAATTTTATGCTGTGTCAGTGAAAAATGAAGTTTTGCTAAAATGTCAGGGAAATGTCAGGGAATTTTACAAGTTACAATTTGTATCAAATGACGAGAAACAAGAGAATGGCTAAGGCAGTTTTCCTAACATTTTGGGTGCACTTGTCAAGCTTTTGAAAACAAACATTTTGAATGCTTCTAAATTCCTTTTAACATAAGATGCTTTTGAGGCTAAATATTCTATACTGTCAAAACACTTAGATGATTTTGTTTATGTTTTTCATATTGTAGATATAAGGTTCAAAGTGTATGGCGGGGGTCTCCGCCTTAAGCTCTTATATAAAATTCTTTTTTTTTGTATTTCAGTTTGTAGCTAATTTATTGAGACCCTTGCATAAATTTCACTTGTGTTTGACATGATGGTAAATGTTTTACTCAGGGCCATCCCTACCCCTGGGCATGCCCTTTTTTCCATCTATAAAAGTATTATCAAAAGTCTTTGTATTTCATTATTAACTGGCATAAATATACAGAACTAAAATATTTCTTAGTACTATCTCAATAGAGGGGTATGACTTTAAGGTCAAGGTCACAGATTTACAGTTTTATGATAAAGACTCTTATTGGTATTGTGGACAATAATTATGATGATAGTTAAATGTCTACTGCCTGGTTTAGCACCATCCTTGCTCAGATACCTGGCCTTAAAACTCACTGTTTTAGGGTTTCTAAAACATTTAACTAGTTAGTTTCTTCTGTGTAGTATTGATATACCATATCACAATCCAATCTTGTTGGTGGTAGGGTTGTGCGCTCTCTGCTGCAGCTTTCTGAGAGATGGACCTGTCATATTTGGCCTGTATGCAGGATGTAATTTGTTACACTTGAGGCAAATTTGAGTGGGAGTGGGGGGTCTTTTAGTTTATCCCATTCTTCTTTTCTCTCTCCCTCTGTCTTGGAGGAGTCCTGAGTCCGACATTACTGAAATATTGTTGACAGGGACTTTAAACCTAACTCAAAATAGTTTAATCTCAAGAGCCTTAGATACCTTAGTCCTACTTGGCACTTTTAGAAAAAAAGGTGCTGACACATACTGGCTTGGGTATACATGCCCCCTCTGGGCACTGTGTCAAGTTAAAACTAGTTTTATTGAACCTCCATGGTGTACATTTGTTGCTTTTCATTGTAACATCTACATCAGAAGTTCAGAACTTTGCAAAAGTCTTATAATATAGTACATCAGTGTCTGGTTATCTATCACTTAGTTATTCTGTAAACAGAGTTTTAGTGGAATTTTACAATGAAAATATTACACATCCAGCAAAAATAAGGCTCTTCTGTATAAGTGCTTGGATTATGGATGGCCTTGATTAGCTGTAGGGTAGGGGAGGTTTGGACAGGCCAACATCAAATGCAAAATTCTAATCGGAGCAACAGCAAACAATGAAAGAATCACCACTGCAAGACAGACGGCAGCCAAGGCCATCGGGGGTACACTATTTTACTGGTCAAATCTTCAACCTAGATCACAAAAATTGTATAGCTTGTATTGAGACTTCCAATTTATGTGGTACATCAACACAGAAGAACAATAAATTAACATATTATGATGAAACACAGACAGTGGGAGCTAAGAAAAAACCCAAGTTTAGCCATGGTGGGCCCATCCAAAGACAAGCATAAAGGCACCCACCTCCAGTGAAAGTTTTAGGCCAGGCATTGTTATTTAATTTTGAGGTCAGACCCACCCTAAGCAATTAAAGAGGAAAACATAGGTATAAGTTTTGGGTTTACAACCAGGCATGCAGACTGTAGCTTAATATCCATGTTATATCCCTCCCACAATATTATTATAATGTTTGATTATCTTTTTGAATTGATCAGAAAAAGGAATTAAGGCTTTCCAACAAGAGGCTTGAATAAAAACTTCAAAATACTCACTCTAAATTGAAAACAGAGCTGTTCACTTTAGCTTTACACTAAGGTTTGAATAAAAACAAGTTTCACTGGCGAGTATGACTATGTCAGGGAAATTTGGACTGGCATCAGGGAAATGTCAGGGAAATGTCAGGGAATTTTGTTCTGTCCTGTCTGTATGAACCCTGTCATATGTTGTGAGTACTCAAAAGAGGTGTCTCAATGAGAGAAAATATTTTCAATTTTAGGCTTAATTTTTTGCTGATCTGGACTTATTCAAACTTTCAATATTTTAGCTAGTCGGTGTAGCTTAGCTGCCTGGCTGTCTTACCTGATGGCTGTTTTTCTTGTGCCGTCCGTGACTCAATCTGCATGTTTGCAGATGTTCAAATAAAGTAAAACCTATCTTAAAAGGCCTCTCAATAATAGACTAAACAAAGGTCTTAAAGACAAATGGTAGCTTAAAGAAGGTCGAAAGTACGGTAAAACCGGTCTTAAGCGGCCACTTATAAATAGACAAAACAAATGTCTTAGTGGAAAATGGTAGCTTAATGAAGGTCGAAAGTATTGCAGAATGCTCCAAAGGGAGCATTCTGCAATACTTTTAACCTGCATTAAGCGATAATTGGTATTGAAAACCAATTTTGGTGTTCTTTTTGAGTGGCCGCTTAAGACAGGTTTTACTGTATTAATTAAGTGCATTTAATAAGCATTAGATTTTAGATATAAACCTGTCCATTTGTATATATAGCATATATTTAAATTTTAATTATGAGCCAGCTCATGAGATATTGGAACTTTATATGGGTGAACATTTTCAGGATTATTCCTGCATTTTCAGGATTTTTCCTGAATTCAGCAGTTTGAGGCTGACTTTCCACAGAAAGTCAGCCTCAAAATGCTGAATTAGGCAAATTATAATACAGGGTTCGCAGCCCGGGGTTCGCAAAGGATTGAAAAAATACTTGAATTTAGAGGGCTTTCTTGAAAAGTCCTTGAAAATTAAATCTGGCTTGTAAAGTACAGGAAAATAACTCAAAAGCCTTGAAAAGTCCTTGAATCCTACTATTTTCTATGGGACTTAGCACTGTTGATAGAGACCTAAATCAGTATAAAATTGCTCTGCCTTAATTTGGTGCAGCATATGCTGCAACAAATACAGGCACAACAATTTTATACTAAGTTTCCAGTACTCATGTCTCCAATATCTCAGTCTAGCATTTCTGAAGTAGACTTTTAACACTTGGATCAGTATTTTTCATTATAACTTCAAGTCTTTGAAAACTGTTGGAGAGGCTTATAGAAGTCCTTGAATTTTACTCTTGCTTGCCTGTACGAACCATGTAATAGCTTTCCTGTCAAACTTGAGCTGGCTCCAATGCCAAGAAAAGATATGGTAGACTTGTTCGCTGTGTGGTATTATTTTTTAAGTGTGATCAGACTGGTTATGTGATACAGAGAGTATATATAGTTAAGGCCGAATATAAAATAAATTTTGATTCCCCTTACCTAACCCACCCATACATGAACAGTTTGTGCATAAATGAACAATTATATAGTTATGAAATGTGTGCCGGAAACATAATTTAACTTCACTTTAGAAGCGGTCTCATTTTGATCTGCACTGTAATTATATGCATTTTAAATGGTATCATAAACTGGCATTTGAAGTTAAAGAATGAAAAAATACTTTTCGAACCAACCAACAGTTCTTAATTGTTTTAATGTGGTTGGGTAAAGGGAAACTAAAATATTTTCATGGTTGGCCTTGTATGTGTTAAATGGAAAATAATTTGTCTTTTTATGAGAAAAGGAACCTTACTGAAAGCTAAGCAGTGCTTTTCATTTGCACACTTCAGTTTATCTTTTGCGCACATTGATTCCTTCATTTGCGCATGATTCTGCATATCATTTGCGCACTTTTTTCACACCTCATTAAAAACTAATTAGGGGTTATCAAGCTAGTTAAAAGGGGTTACAGCTAGTTATAACTCTCTTTTACAGGTAACCATATACTAGACCAAAAAAGAAACACCGCATACAATAATTAAAAATATTGTGTGTTAAATGGGAGTGGCAAAATTTCATCATCTGTCTATGTTTTGCTATTTTTTCTTCGGCACATTTTCCACATTTATTTATTAAGGTGAGTCAATTAAAACCAGTGTACTGGCCGATTTGCCATTTTCCTGTTTTTCACGTGCACACTCATTCCATTCAGATTTACACATGTACTAACTACTGAAATCTCTAGTCGAACATCCCAAATGTCTAAAAACATTTGAAAACTTTAAAATTTAAGATTACACATTGCTAATTTACGTTGACAAAATTGGCACATGTGGAACGTGAACATGCAATAGAAATGTTAAAAGCTAACGTGACGCCATTGATAGTAGCCAAACGATTTCAGTGTCATGTTAGGACGATTGGACATCTTAAGAATCATTTCCAATAAAAATTTTGACAACGTCAAACCGTTCGCGTCCAGGGCGCCGACGCGACGCCAAGATCGAGACATCCAGACCTCTCATTTGTGCAATCGATTTCATCTGGAGTCAGTCACAGCTAGGACATCCAAAGGAACTCATAATCCAAAAATCAGGGCTTAAATTGTGAGAAATCTTTTCAAGAGATTTGTTTAAGACCCCCATCTCCCAATGTTTGACGGAACTTAACTTTGGTGCAGTATTTACCAAATCAAGGAACCCGCGGTAGCCACAACGTCTAAATGAGTTTTATAATTAGAAAGAGTCACAGGATCTACCATATTCTACCTTATAAGAACACATTCTCTTCTAAGAGCACACATAGAATAAGTTTGGACTGATTAAAGCAACAAAACATTCATGCTGATCTGGTTCTAAACAGGTTTTTAAAATGGGTGTAGAATTTAAAAAAAAAAGATATGGGCCTATTGTGTGGAATACGGTAGTTGAGGGAAAGGCTTTCACTTTCAAACTACAGGTTTCTAGATGAACGGGAGCACAGCAAAAGGTACAAGTCTGCATGTGCGCCCATCAAATGCCAATCACCACAGCCTGATCAGTCTTCGATGGGTGCTTTAATTTGTCAGGCTGTAAACTAAGATTGATCAGATTTTGCAGATGAGCAGACTGGTTTGAATCATGCCAACTTAAACCTTATGCTGGATACCGGCTCAGATAGGAAATATCCCAGAGCAAATATGGTGGACCGAGAACAAACTGCTGAACAACATCTGTCTATGTAACAAAACAACTATGTATCAAACTAAACAAATATGTATCAAAAATACAAACAAATCATCGTGGATCAATGCAGAAATTTACTTCTGTATCAAATTTACAAATTATGTGTCAAAAGTATCAAACGTATTTATGTATCAAAATGTCAAAAATGTTATTCAAGGTAATAAGGTATTTCCAGAGGAGAGGAAGAGGGTCCGGACGTCCCCCTGAAAA
Source organism: Loripinus fragilis (assembly GCA_964019695.1). Taxonomy (NCBI): domain Eukaryota; kingdom Metazoa; phylum Mollusca; class Bivalvia; order Lucinida; family Lucinidae; genus Loripinus; species Loripinus fragilis. Next base: position 12,181,952 of record OZ026528.1, read on the forward strand.
ATCACAAAAATATAGGGTTCTTAGAAATACTGTTGTCCGGAACCCTAGGAAAATCACGAAGCTACGAAGCCATTGGCGTTTCGATGGCTCACTTTTAGTGGTATTTGGATCCTCTCATCAACTTAAAAAAAAAGACGTCAAAGTTGGACCCCCCTCTGACAAAACTCTCTGGATACGGGCATGTTCTATATATATCTAGATGTCATTCAAGGTAATTCATTGGTATAATCATGTTTATGAGAGATATTTCCATATGTAGGAAAATGTCATTTAAGGTAATATGGTGGTATAATCATGTTTAATAAAGATTGTTGGTCTTCGCGAGAAAACCTGTCTTCAGGGTTTCCGACAAAGCGAGTTTCAAACCAGTCTCTTCAGAAACACAGACTATCTAGAAAATTGAAATTTTGCTCGTAGCAAGTCTAGATATGATACTTTTCGACAAGGGAATTACAAAGGCCCTGATCAGTCTGCGCAGATGCGCAGGCTGGTCTGTGCCTTTGTTGTTGGCAAACCCCCAAAGACAGGCTTTCTCGCGTCGAGGCCCAGATATTTCCATTAAGGTATTATGGTGGTATAGTCATGTTTAAGAGAGAAATTTGTGTAAAGGTAATATGGTGGTAAAATCATGTTTAAAAATAAAGATTTTTCTATGTGCAACAAAATGCCAGTTAAAGTAATACAGTGGTTGAATCAGGTTTAAGATATTTCCATATGTAACAAAATTTCATTCAAGGCAATACAGTGTTTTAAAAGATATCAAAAGTCATTCAAGGTAATCATGTTTATGAAAGATATTTCCATATATATTCAAAATGTTATTGAAGGTTATGAGATTTCCAACAATGTGGTATGTGTGACTAGCAAAGGCTCAGACCAGACTGCGCATATGGGCAGTCCGATCAGAGCCTTTGCTTGTCACTTAAATATTCTATGAGTCTTAGGCTACTGACCGAACATAATTTGGACTTTTCTATGCTGAAAAGGAGGCTGCAAAGGCTCTTCTGAGTCTACACTTGTCAAAATGCAACATTGTTGGAAATCACGTCACTGCTCAAATAGTGTTTGAATCATGCTTTAGATATTTCCATATGCAACAAAACGTCATTCAAGATAATAAGGTGTTTGTTTATGCTTAAGAAAGAACATTTCCATATGTCATCAAAAATATATTAGCAGATGTCATTAATTTTAGGGATATGTATCTGGATGAAGTGAATGAAATTCAGGATATATATCTGAATGAAGCAAATGTCATCCAAGATATAAATCTGAATAAAGCAAATGTCACTCTAAATATAAATCTGAATAAAGCAAATGTCATTCAGGGATATATATCTGAATAAAGCAAATGTCATTCAGTGATTTACATCTGAATAAAGCAAATGTCATTCAGGGATATATACTCAACTACAAAAGAAACCCATCGGTCACTTTTTGGGGCAATTCTGGAAAAATAATTAAGAAACAAAAATGTATGTTTTACGATATTCTAAAACAAACAATTATGCATCAATTTACTGAATAATGTAACAGTTTTACTTAAATCTGTTCATCCTGTACGCCGGTGTATAGACTAGGAGTCATTTCTAAAAATGACACGTTACAGACAATTGGCTTTCACTCGTGATCTCATCTAAATCCGTTCACTTCGTCCAATAACCGGTATGTCCCTCTCAGACAAGACCATTGTGTGTGTGCAGAAGCCAAAACAAACCGCGTTAGTCTAGTAAGCCCATTCTCAATCCGATAGAGCAGTTGTGGGATGGACTCTGGTAACGCACCAGGATCGTTCAGTGCAACTCGGAATCTTTGACAGCTTTAGGTTGCTCTCCATTAAGAATGGCTGCGGATCCCAAGAACGTTGTGCAACGTTACAGACTTTCAATTCCACCTCGTTATGATGTAGATATTGCTGCAGGAGAGGGTCATGCCCTTTATTGGACGAGTTTAACTCAAGTGAACCGATTTAGTCGAGAACCAGATATTCATCTCCAGTGAAAAACTTGTCATTTTTGAAAACGACCCCTTGTCTTAACACTGGCGAACAGCATGAACAGATTTCAGTAAAACTTTTAAATTATTCAATGTATTAATGCAGAACTGATTGGTTAGGACTATGGTATACATATATTTTCATTTCTTAATTCTGTTTTCCAGAATTGCCCCGAGAAGTGACTGATGGGTTTCTTTTGTAGTTGAGTATATATCTGAATGAAGCAAATGTCATTCAAGATATAAATCTGGATAAACCAAATGTCACTCAAGATATAATTCTGAATTAAGCAAATGTCATTCAGGGATATATATCTGATAAAAGCAAATGTCATTCAGGGATATATATCTGAATGAAGCAAATGTCATCCAAGATATAAATCTGAATAAAGCAAATGTCACTCAAGATATAAATCTGAATTAAGCAAATGTCATTCAGGGATATATATCTGATAAAAGCAAATGTCATTCAGGGATATATATCTGAATAAAGCAAATGTCATTCAGGGATATATATCTGCATGAAGCAAATGTCATCCAAGATATGAATATGAATAAAGCAAAGGTCACTCAAGATATAAATCTGAATAAAGCAAATATTATTCAGGGATATAAATCTGAATAAAGCAAACGTCATTCAGGGATATATCTCTGGATGAAGCAAATGTCATTCAGGGATATATATCTGAATGAAGCAAATGTCATTCAAGATATAAATCTGAATAAAGCAAATGTCATTCAAGGAAATACATCTGGATGAAGCAAATGTCACCCAAGATATAAATCTGAATAAAGCAAATGTCATTCAGGGATATATCTGGATAAAGCAAATGTCATTCAGGATACATATCTGGATGAAGCAAATGTCATTCAATATATAAATCTGAATAAAGCAAATGTCATTCAAGGATAAACATCTGGATGAAGCAAATGTCACTCAAGATATAAATCTGAATAAAGCAAATGTCATTCAGAATACAAAGCTGGATGAAGTGAATGTCATTCAGGATATAAATATTAATTACGCAAATTTCACTCAAGATATAAATAAAGCAAATTTCACTCAAGATATAAATCTGAAAAAAGCAAATGTCATTTAGGGATATATATCTGGATGAAGCAAATGTCATTCAAGATGTAAATCTGAATAAAGCAAATTGTATTCAGGGATATATATCTGGATGAAGCAAATATCATTCAAGATATAAATCTGAATAAAGCAAATGTCATTCAGGGATATATATCTGGATGAAGCAAATGTCATTCAAGATATAAATCTGGATGAAGCAAATGCCATTCAGTGATATATATCTGGATGAAGCAAATGTCATTCAAGATATAAATCTGGATGAAGCAAATGTCATTCAGTGATATATATCTGGATGAAGCAAATGTCATTCAAGATATAAATCTGGATGAAGCAAATGTCATTCAGTGATATATAACTGGATGAAGTGAATCTTATTCAATATAATCTGGATGATGCAAGCGTTCATTGATATATAGCTGGACGAAGTGAAGATCATGCAAGGTAATATATCTGGATGATGCAGGCAGTCAAGGACAGATATGCATGCTGATCTGTCTTGTTGCTTGCGTACTTAAACCCCACAAATTCTCAGATGATGACTCATATATGAGCCAGTGCACGAGATTTCCAACAATGTGGTATGTGCCACCAGCAAAGGCTCAGATCAGCCTGCACATACGCGCAGTCTGATCAGAGCCTTTGCTAGTCGCTTGACTATTCTATGATTGTTAAGCTACTGACCGAACAGCATTTGGAGTTTCTAAGCTTTAAGGGAGGCTGCACAGGCTCGTTTGAGTCTACACTTGTCAAAATGCCACATTGTTGGAAATCTCATGCCACGGCTCGTAAATCCTCATAAGCTTGCTTAGGTGTACGGTTAGATCAGAGCAGGCAGAGTTTTCTTTTATGGCAAATTTTATCCAGACAGGATAAGATAACTCTTCCTGCTTTGACTAAGGCATGACTGTGTGCTTGTGCAAGCTTCTTTGAGCATGTGAAGATTTTCAGAGAATATAAGTCATGACATGAGATTTCCAACAATGTGGTATGTGCGATACGCACAGTTTGATCAGAGCCTTTGCTAGTCGCTTGAATATTCTATGAGGCTTAGGCTACTGACCAAACATAATTTGGAGTTTCTAGTCTTAAAAGGAGACTGCACAGGCTCGTCTGAGCCATGTCAAAATGCCACATTGTTGGAAATCAAATGTCACAGCTCATTATAAACATGCATACAAACTCAATGAACCTAAATTTCTAGCTTTTATTCTACATTATCTCTTTCATTCTTTCTGCATGCAAACAGATAAAGCTCTTGCAGGGCAGTGCATAAGGGCAGGTTAATCCAAGCTTTGATGGTTGCATATGTTGTAATAAATTAATCTCATTTTAATTTCAACAAATACTAGTAAACATGTTTGTTTGGCCTGCATAGCAAAAATGGTGGGGCTAAGTCCATGTCTGCGTCTTTGTAAGTTTGTGTTTTAAGTTATCGTATGAGACTAATTAATACAATAATATTTGCCTTTTCTAGACATGTTCCAATGGCATCTGCCTTGTTTATTGTACACCTTTGTTTTGTTTTTGCACAAAATTGTTTACTTATTTTCTCAAATTATTACATGTATTATGTTTGGTTAGCAACTATTTTGGTTATAACCAAGGTTCTTTTCACACACGAAACAAAAATCATTGTAAATCATATCATGATAGTAATTAATATGGCTCAGCCCTCATCATCTAAAGTTAGCAAACTATTTCCTAGCTCAACACTAATAAATCACACAGAATTCTCACGACCAGATACATGACAATCTTAAGCTGTCATTATTGTAGATTAAGCATACACTAAAACCTGTCTAAAATGACCACTCTCAAAAAGATCGAAAAACTGGTTTTCAGGGCCAATTATCGCTTAATGCAGGTCAAAAGTATTGCAGGAGCATTCTGCAATACTTTCGACCTTCATTAAGCTACCATTTGCCATTAAGACCTTTGTTTTGTCTATTTTTGAGTGGCCGTTTTACACAGGTTTTACTGTATCCACCTATGTCCTGTTGAATCTCGATATATTTGCTTTTGAAAACTCTGTAGATCAACTTGATCAGGATTGACACCATTTACATTTCAGTATTTAATTCTATTGTCATAAAAAAATCGGCATTTGAAAAGGCCCGATATTGGGAGAAATAGCATGCCTAACAAAAAATTTTTTTTTACTCTTCAACCAAAACATGTTATGGGTACTCAAAAGAACAGTCTCATTGAGATGGTTCTTTTGAGCGCTCAAAACATATGTTAAAAATGATGAATAAGAAAATATTTACAATTGTACGCTGAAAATAATTGTTTATTTAAACCTGTGCTTCAAGAAGGGATGAAATAGTCAGCAGGGCACATTCTATTTCAAGAACCTAGTCAACTAAGATCATTTATATGTACATTCAAGCATCCAAATGCTGCCGATCATGTTAATTTTATTTGAGGGGGAGGGGGGGGGGGGTTTCGTCTTTAAACCAGCCTAGGGTTTTATAATTTTTTAGGGCTTGTGGGGTGGGGGGGTGATTGAATACTTTCATTACTTAAATAATATTTGAGCCAGTGCATGAGATTTCCAACAATGGTATGTGCGACCAGCAAAGCCTCAGATCAGCCTGTGCATACCCGCAGTCTGATCAGAGCCTTTGCTAGTTGATTGAGTATTCTATGATTGTTAAGCTACTGACTGAACACCATTTGGATTTTCTAAGTTTAAAAGGAGGCTGCAGAGGCTCGTCTGAGTCTAAACTTGTCAAAATGTCAAATTGTTGGAAATCACATCACGGCTCATTTACAAGTGAAATGCCAAACATATATCGCCTGGGACTAATTTTGTCTCTGTTGTAAAACAATAATACAGTACAGTCCCTTTATAATGCTATGTTTGGGTCCATAGGATTGGACCGTGTTAAAATTGAATCTTGCTATAACGGGACAATATTGTATAGCAATTAAAGGAAATAGGCCCAAAACATAAAATTTGCTTTTCACCAATTTCTTCTTATTGGTTTATTTAGAATATAAGTGACCATTTTTGAAAAATTTGAGACATTTGACAGCGAAATTAAGATAGAGCACAAGCAAATACCAAAAAGATATTTTAACAGATGAGAATTATCATGGCAAACATTTTTTTGGTATTTTGCTGTGCTGGTATCTAATCCTTCAGAAGCCGGGGTTACTCTTCTAGTAAACCAGTCTGACAGAAGCCATTGGTGAAAATAGAGAATACTAAGTGAGTGTCTTTTGATATCAAGTTTACCAGGCAAGGCTTTGAGAACACTTGTTGACATCGCGAGGCTTGCCGAGCGATTCAACAAGCGTTCTCAAAGCTGAGCCTGGTAAACTTGATATCAAAAGACGCGAACCTGGTATTCTATTTATCAGTTTACCCATTGTTTCACTCTTCAAACTAGCGATTATGACGTCATTTTTGATTTGAATGTTGATTCAACGTCATTAGCGACATCATTCAAAAAGTGCAACGTCATCATGACCTGATAAAGGCAACATGCCGTGAGATAGACAACGTTTATCAGGCAACGTGCAACAATGCAGTTGATACGAGAGGTAACTGATAAAGCAACTTTCAACGTTTTTTGGCTTCGGAGTAGGCCAAATTAGCCCCTTAATACACAATGCTCGTTCAATGATAAAAAATTTGGGAGATAGAACATGACTGTGTATCCAACTCCGTTTTTACAAGGTTTGCTATAACCGGACTGAGCTGTACTAGGAATGGGAACCATATGAACAAGTGCTTGAGAAAACCAACAAAATGAAAAGGGCCTCGGCGCGAGGAAACCTGTCTTTGAGGTTTTGCGGACAACAAAAATGCAGACCAACCTGCACATCTCCGCTGGCTGATAAGTGCCTTTGTTATTCGCTTTTTGGAAAGTATCATATCTAAACTTGCTACTGGTGAAATTTCAATTTTTTGCTAGTCTCTAAGGCTGAAGAGACTGGTCGAAGTCTGGCTTTGTCCAAAAAAACTCAACCCAGGTTGCCATGTGGAGGCCCACATGCTACCAGTGAAGACTCAGATTAGCATGGCCTTCTGCCTAGGCTGATCAGTCTTTGCTGTGCACTTAATCATTATTTGCTTGTCATAGGAAGAAATCAAACATTCTAAGCTGCCCATAAATTATGGTAAGCTTAGAATGTTTGATTTCTTCATACGACAGGCCAAACTCTGACATTATTTACTTGTCATAGGAAGAAATCAAACATACTAAGCTTCCCATAAATTATGGGAAGCTTAGAATGTTTGATTTCATCATACGACAGGCCAAACTCTGACATTATTTGCTTGTCATATGAAGAGATCAAACATTCTAAGCTCCCCATAAATTATGGCAAGCTTAGAATTTTGATTTCTTCATACGACAAGCCAAACTCTGACATTATTTACTTGTCATAGGAAGGAATCAAACATTCTAAGCTTCCCATAAATTATGGGAAGCTTAGAATGTTTGATTTCCTCATATGACAGGCCAAACTCTGATCAGACAGAGTAATGGCCCTTGCTGATCTGATTTTGTACTGGGCCACATGTCACTTTGTTGGTTCCGTCACACGAAGGCCCAAACATATTGTCCCATTTTCTAGGAAAGGTGTGAAAGTATTGAAATATTTCATTTACTGGGGCCTAGTGCATTTTAACTTGAATGTTCAGACACTCAAGACTGAGTAGATCTTGTAAACTTCTATTCAGTCTGATCTGGGTCTACAATGTCTGCCATTTCCTCACAGCATCATGATGGCAGATGGATTTGTCCAAATATTAGAATAAGCATGGCTAGAAGTTGTGTTAATCAAGGGTGTGGAAATAATATTAACTGACTTGTCCCAACTGGTCCCACTTCATTAAGGACAATTTGGGAACTTATATTTGTCACATGACGTCGCGTCTGAGAGTTAAATAACACCATGAAATAAAATTGATAAACCACTAGTGGTTTACAGAATTCCGGGAAATGTAATCACGTCCATAACGACAAAATTATAACGTTTTTGCGTCAGAAATGAGATTTCAAAGTAATCTTAATGTCATATGATAAATAGAATCTAACATTCCTGCTCTTGTATTAATGATTTTAGTAAACTAGTTGCGAAAATGAGATAAGACACTCATTTTATATCTTTTCCCCAACTGGTTTAATAAATTCAATAAAACATGGGCACTCATGTAAGATCCTCTATTTATTTTCCATGGAAGGTTGATATTGTGTTCCTACAGATATAACTCTTTACATGCTGGGTAATTTTGCATGCTTTATTGTTGTATGATGACGTCATTTCATAAAGCTATCAAAATCTGTCTAAAAACCACTAGTGGTTTATCGATTTTAATGCATAGCGTTTTTTACTGCCAGACTCAACATCATATGGGCCTCGTCGCGAGGTAACCTGTCTTCGGGGGTTTGCGAACAACACAGGCGCAGACCAGCCTGCGCATCCGCGCAGTCTGATCAGCGCCTTTGTAATAAGCTTTTTGGAAAGTACCATATGAAAACTTGCTACAGGCGAAATTTCAATTCACTAGCTAGTCTCTATAGCTAAGGAGACTGGTTTGAAACTCGCTTAGCTGGAAACCCAGAAGACAGTTTTTCTCGCGATGAGGCCCATATGATAAAGCATGTAAAAGAATAAACCAATTTTGTAATAGCTGCCCATGTCTGAAAAGCTTTACTATTTCTTTGCTAGCAGTAGTACACCTTTTGTTGTTTGCTGATATTCTTTGCAAACAGTTTGGACCCAAATCAGAACAGACAAAATATCTGTACTGATCTGGGTCCAAAAGGTTTGACACTCTGATAGTGTTCCTGAAAGATTTTTTGATAGCTTTATGAAATGATGTCTGTGTAAAACTTGTGTACATAATGACACAATCTTAACTTTTTTACGCCAGAAATGAGAATTCAAAGTTACCTTAATGTCATATGATTAATACTATAGAATCTAACATTCGTGCTCTTGTATTATTGAATTTATAAAATTAGTTGCAAAAAAGCAATAAAATGCTCCATAAAACCTCACATTTTATCACATTTTCTCAACCCATTTTATAAATTCGATAAAACATGAGTACTCATGTTAGACCGTCTATGAATAAATTGGTATGAAATAATCTGATTTTCAAGCAATCTAGTTCTATTGTTCAATTGATTATTGTGAACTCAAATGCACTGGAAACAGTGAGGATCCTGATCAGTTAGCTTCTTCAGAAGCCAGCTGATCTGGATGCATGCTGCTTCTAAAAGAATATGAGCCGTAACACATGATTTCCAACAATGTGGCATTTTGACAAGTGTAGACTCAGACGTGCCTGTGCAGCATCCTTTTAATGTAAGTTTAGAAACTACAAATGATAATCAGTCAGTAGTCTAACAGTCATAGAATATTCAAGCGACTAGCAAAGGCTCTGATCAGACTGCGCGTATGCGCAGGCTGGTCTGAGCCTTTGCTGGTCACACATTGAAATCTCATGTCAGGGCTCAATTATATATTTGTTTTATACTGTTTTCAAGAGTTTTTATAATGTTTCAGCACTGGAAGGGCTGAACTAAGTTCTTATCTGTTTATTGGGACAAGTAAAATTGTCTTGGGACAAATATACTGATCCACACTTCCAATGCAAAATGTTTGAGGAATGTAACTTTAATCAATATACGAGGTCTTGCCGAAATCATTGTACTGGTCAGGGGTTATGGCAGACATTCACCCAATCAGGTTATGATTAAAAGGGAATAATTGACTGATGAAGTTCTACTTTCATTTTCATAAATAAGTGTTTTATTTTTTGATAAAATTGCGTTACAATGGATGAAACAATATATTTAATATTAAAGCTTCTGTTTGATTTTGCGTTAGAAGTGTGGTTTAGTATACATTATGGGCATTTACTTGTCCCTGGGCAGTTTTGCTATTTCCACGCCCTGGTCAGAAGATTAAGGGTAAATTTTATCAAGGGTTTTCTTAAACTGTGTTTTATCAAGAGGTAGATGGCTGCCTCATTGTTGGTTTTATCTGTATAGAGTATATAAAAAGAAATGTCAAATAAATTGAATATGTATAATAGTGTTTCTTGTTTATTTATTAGCTCACCTGTTTTCATGGGTTACAGTTCCAAATTTCCAAAATCTTGAACTTTTGAATCTTTACTCTTAAAACTTGCAGTTAGCCCACTATATATTCACAATATCAAGTTTAAATGGTTTTTTATTAAGATAAACTGTAAATATATTAGAAAATCTATTAAATTCTGCCTCATTCAGTATTTTGAGGCTGACTTTCTTTGGAATGTCAGCCTCAAAATCCTGACCTCAGGAATAATCCTGAAAACTCACCCATGGGTTTTACGTCCCAATCAACAGCTATGGTTATGTCAAGATGGTCAGTTCACCTAACCACACTTTTTCCTTGGCAAGCTTGGCTAAGTGGTTTACCAGTACTTTGTCCACATACTTTTGCTTATAACTGACAACAAACCTTCTTGAATCAGCAGGAGGGGAATGACGGTTGAAATGATTTCATGATCTCCACAAAAGTATGGGACCAGGCTGGGATCAAACTCGCGACCCTGGATCTGCAGTCAGACTCGCCACTGACCGCTATGGGGCTCAGTAAGACCCTGATCAGATGCCCCATTCTGCAGAATCAAATCTGGTTCTGTACTGTTTGCAGATGTCCCATAAAAATGATGCTAGGCTTATATGGGTTAATGGCACATGCAAGCAGCTAGGGCTCAGGCCAGCTTGCAGTTTTTTCAGAGCTGTTGCAGCTTGAACACTCAAGGTAGGGATGTAGATGATACATGTATAAGATCTCTAGCTTACTAGATAGCTGTGTATGCTTGCATGTCTGAAAAGACTTAACACATATGCTATAAGAATAAGTTGCATGAGCTGGAAGAAACATCTTTTCTTTTTAAACCAATAACACTGCATATTGAGAGTTTAGACCCAGATTAGAAGTAAAGTCTGCACTGTAGGCCAGTTTAAGATAAAAAATATTTTAAAGACAGAAATATATACTCATGCTAATAAAAAGAAGGCCACTCCAATTATATGTCTTTTTATAAAATAACTACAGACATGAACATGTTATGATAACAAATTTATATATTGTAGATCATATCTGGTATGACCGCCACCTTTATGAATGCATTCTATGAGCCTTTTGCGCATGCTCAAAAGAAGCCTTGGGTTGTATCCACCCCACCCCTTGTGGAATGCATTGCCTATTGTTCAACTAGCTAGTGTTCCAATCCGGGAAATGTGGTGGCTGGAAAGGAATACGATCATGTACTCACCAGTCCAGATTATCCCAGGGGTGGTCGATCAGAGATGGATTGGGACCTGGGAGGCTGGTCAAGGAGTATGACATGGTCAGCTTGCAAACAGTTCCTTGCCATATTGCAGGTATGCTGGCATTGTATTGCTGGAAGAGAAAATTGTTTCAAACATTCTGATAGATTGACAGGACATGTGTGTTAGGATTGGCCTGTAAGTGACCCCCCCCCCCCCCCCCCCCCCCCCCCCCCCCCGAATTATTATGCAAATATTAAACGAACCTTATACGAAGCTCAGGGTGGCCTTCTTTTTCTTAGCATGAGTATACCTTTATTTTGAAATTAGAGCATATAACCTTCCGCTGAACCCAGATATATCCAATTTCGAAAACGAAGTAGATCCAGATCAGTTGGCTTCTTAGAAGCCAGTTGATCAGGGTCCATATTACTTTCCACTCCTTGTAAATACATGTTATTCAATGGAATCCTGCATGTTAATGTAGGGAGGGGGGGGAGTGTAGTACATGTACATCAAAATATCAACTATTGTCAGGCTTAAAATGTCTTGTGAACTATTCACACCTTATTGTGTCAAACAGTGGTAGAATCCATCACAATACGCAGTAGCTCAGTGGTAAAGTTCTTGACTCGAGACGTCGAGCCTCAATGGGGGTCACTGCGTTGTGTCCTTGAGCAAGACACATTAATCCTAACTTAATATTGGTTCAACCCAGGAAGCCCCTATGTAATTGAAAGATTGTTGATGGGACGTAAAGAATCAAATCAAACAAAGACTACAGTTTAACCATTAACTCACAGAGACGCATTTTAACTCTTGCAAAAGGAGCTGCCTGATCAGGCACAGGGTTTGCCTAAGGAAATATGAATACAGATGATCCTAATAGTGGATCTGACCAGCATTTTAACTCTTGCAAAAGGAGCTGCCTGATCGGGGACAGGGTTTGCCTAAGGAAATATGAATACAGATGATCCTACACTAGTGGATCTGACCAGCATTTTAACTCTTGCAAACAGAGCTGCCTGATCAGGGACAGGGTTTGCTTATGGAAATAAACTGGTCAAAATAAATTAAACTCCACCGGTAATTTCCCCAAATACTTAATGTAAATACATTTATGTTTGATTTATCATATTTTACTGTTTTTTCTCAACATGTGTTAGATTTCACTTTTATTGATAAATTTTCCATAGAGCCTCACACATTCCAGTAAATGTCCCAGTTCGTTCCTTATTATTCCTATAGTTAAAATTGGCAAAAATTTGGATACTCTTGGAAAATTAACCACATACCAAAGAAAATGGGTACTTGTGTGTAATTACACCCAAGATATTGTAAAAGTTGGGTGGAGTTAGAATTTTCAACTACCTTCTTAAGGTTTGAAATAAACAAACTTTGGGAATTATACATTATGGCTATGGAAAATAGTGACATGGAGCTTAAATTATTTGGACCAGTTTATGATTACAGATGATCCTACACTAGTGGATATGATGAGTAATTTCATTGTTCTATGTACAAACATGAAAGTTTAATTATAGAAGTACTCATAGTAGGTGGGGTTTAGCATAATATTCATGAAGGAAAGTGTTAAAGGGAACGGCAACAATGAAGGCAAGTGTATCTCAAATGCAAGTCCTTATTAAATAATGCATTATGCCGCAAACCCTATAGAAATCTATTGAAAAATAAGAAAGTTATAGATGTTTATATATTAGACAAATTAAAGCAATGGACGACAGCCATTTTTAGGCTGTGACATCACACAGCCCTAATTAAATATGCATAAACAGAATAGCTATTTTCCTGTTATTTATTTAAACTTCCATTGAAGTTTTATTGATTCATCTGTTGAAATAGACGATTTTGAAAAAAGTCTGTACAATTTGCATTGAAAATGTGAGGTTTATTGGCTTTTCAAAATTAACAGAAATAATTATTCGAAATGGTGGCCTCCATAGACTTAATAGATGTCAGAATTTTGATTTTCAAATTGCTCTAACTTTCTTATTTTATATCGGATATGGATTGGGTTTGTGGCAGATTGCATGGCTTAATAAGGGCTTGAATGTCAGACTACATGCTTATAAGGTTGCTGTCATGCTTATAAGGTTGCTGTCCCCTTTAAGAAATAATAGCATAAAAATCACAAAAACTCTAATCTTGTGCTGTGATTTATTGATATGATTTACATAATAAATAATATAAATGCAAAGAATTTATAAAATGATAAAAAAACATAAACTGGCAGGAATATGTACACAAGAGACAGTATGAAAAGAGAATTGATGATATTACAAAGGAGCAGTCGAAGCTTGAGTCATCCCACCTCACATATACAAACTCTAGTATAGATGAAAAAGATTCAAAGAAATAGTAGATAGCTGTGATTTCAAATAGCTTCTATTAATTTAAACCACTACAGTAAAACCTGTGTAAAACAGCCCCTCTAAAAAAGACCAAAAATTGGTTTTTAAGACCATTTATGTTTTTTTTTAAAAAATGCAGGTCAAACGTATTGCAGAAGGCTCCAAGTGGAGCATTCTGCAATACTTTTGACCTTCATTAAGCTACCAATTGTTATTTAGGTCTTTGTTTTGTCTGTTTTGAGTGGCCGTTTTACAAGGGTTTTACAGTACATTCATTCCAAATAAACATTTTCCACCACGAATAATCATTAAACATTCAAACTTCTTTCATTAAAGTCTAAAAGAATAGCAACATTCATAACTTGTGTTGAAGCCCAAGTGTGTATTGGGGGTATAACTGGCATAATTCCTGGCACTCCTTGGAAATGTGAATGAAGGTCATTCTGTAGTTTGTTGGCGGATCGTGAACAAGCAACAATAGGGTGACTAATAATCCACCAATCAGTCGAGACACTAGGAAGACGATACCCAATGATGTTACCCAATAAGTAACCCAGCAATGATGATACCCAATATTCAGTTGATTCTGTTCGTCTGTAATCCTTCGGCATCTTCTAGAAGACATTCTACTCGTTCTCTCTAAATAAAAAGAGAAAAAAAAACAGTAAAACATGTGTAAAACAGCCACACTCTCAAAAAGACCAAAAAATGTTTTTCAAGACTAATTATACTTCTAATGCAAGTCAAAAGTATTGCAGAATGCTTCAAGGGGAGCATTCTGCAATACTTTCGACCTTCATTAAGCTACCATTTGTCAATAAGATCTTTGTTTTGTCTATTTTTGAGTGGCAGTTTTACACAGGTTTTACTGTATGGTTACATGGGCCCAATCATGAATAGCAGGTACCTTAACCTCTTTATTGATCAATGTAATCTTCCATCCAGCTGTCATACAATTAAGTTTTGATGATCTATATATGGGTCACAGTACAAGAGATTTTTGTACTTATTATATTGCATCAGAGAGTAGTGAAGGCTTAGGCAAGTCTGTGAATATGTCAGAGTTCATCAGAGCCTTTGCTTTTCTCATACATGAAGTATGGATGTAGATCAAGGCTCAGACCATAATTTAGACCTCAGACCTTTAGTTGGTTTAAAAATATTTTATTCCATAAATCACAAGACATGTTATGGAAGTACATAGTAGAAGTAGGATCTGACATTAAGCTGTGAGGTTTATTGTGGTCATTTCCTAAGACCTTTAGTTCTGAATGCATAACAGAAAAATAGTTTTCTTGTTTCTCAACAAAAATATATGTTGTGGGCATTCAAAAGATCCGTCTTAATGTGATGGTTCTTTTAAGCACCCAAAACAAAGGCTAAAATTTATGGGTAAAAAGATATTTACAATTTTACGCTGACATTTTTAAACCTGTGGACCTTATTGGTACTTATTGCATAAAAATAATAACTTTAACCCTTTCCTTCATGTTTATTCATGGTAGGCTCCACCCATCAGGAATAATCATATAAATAAACTTTTATGTTGGTACATAGAACAATGAAATTACTTTTCCGGTCCACGAGGGTAGGATCAGCTATATCATATTTCCATAAGCAAACAGAGTAGACCCTGATCAGGCAGCTCTTATAAGAGCTGCCTGATCTGGGTCTGCTCTGTTTACAAAAGCATTAAAAGGTGTCTCTTTGAAATGACTTTTTGTCTGAAGATCTTTTATGACTCTGATGAAATGAAGCATTATGTGGCATTTCATCTGGGTCTTCACTGTTTGCAAAAGTACTCGTTTAGGGGTTTCCTAAATACAAAGGATTAAAGTGCATGTACGTTTTAGGGGCTAAAGGGTTAAGGAATTTGTCTGTGTATTGATCAGTAAACTGGCTTTGAGTCGATCATTTGTCCGAGTTTGGTTGAAATATATTTTATTCAATAGATACAAACATTCAAGAAATATACAGAATACATACGTCGTAAACATACAAATACATATGAGCGCAGATCTGAGAAAAGGGTCCTTAAAGAGACTAAGTCTGCAACTATGAACATTTTTCGAATTTTTTTATTTTCTTTTTAAATCATTTGTAAAAGTAGAATTAAGTTATGTTTTCACAATAAATCTGTTCACTATAGCTGATAACTGCACGGAAAAGTGAATTATCTTATAAAACAGGTGTGTTTTTCTCCTGTTGGTAATTATTTGCGTCCCTCCTATAATTATAGACAGGTAATTTTAGCTTAAATGCTGTTGTTTTGATACTGATAACTTGTTAAGATTTACAAAATTGGTAAAATGTATACCTGAATTTTAGTTTTTTTAGTGTGTTCTTGAAAAAACAACAACATTAGTTCTAAAATTAAAAGATCAAAAGTTACAGACTATGCAGCTTTAAGGCATTTCAACAATTATTACATAAGAGACATTTGAAAAACAACTAAAATTACAATATTTCACAATCCTTTATATTACCGCAAAAACGTTTCTATAGTTTGATGTCACCAAAGTAGCAAATGTTTCTGACTTTATTTTAAGTTTTGTATGAGTGATGTTGCCATGGCAACAATGAGCCATAACACCTACAAGGGCGCATAATGAAGGGTGGGTCACTTTAATTGCCTATAAAACGACTTGGAAACTATATTTTCATAAAATTTCATTTGCATTTACATTATAACATAGATAATGCTTGTGAGTACATTATATTTGTTACGTGTTTATACTGAGCCAAACTTAACCAACAAGCAACTAGAGACCAGCACTTTGACGTCATACTAGGGTAAGCGTTCTTCTTGACGTCACATTCCAAGCTGGATTACATATGTTGCTTCTAACATCCATATATCCGTCACTATTTAAGATTAAAGATATTTGCTTCAAATTTTCAGGAAATGCTCTAACGAGGTAGTACTTTACAAACTTAATATTAGCTAGATTTTGATTATCACAACCATAAGGTACCTTTTGACATATCCTTGCCCATAAATTTTAATATCAAAGGGGGACTACTTACATCTAATTTGTCTAATGTGTCTCCTTTATCTTTGGTGTCGGGATATGATGGTATAAGGGCTTGTAATCTGACTGCTTTAAGAGCTGTTGGTTGACATGCTATAAGATGACTAATTTCTTGGGCCTGCAATAAAAATAAATAATGGCAACTTCAAATGCATATACAGTAAAACCTGTGTAAAGCGACAACTCAAACATAGACAAAATGACAAGTGGTGGCTTAATGAAGGTCAAAAGTTATGCAGAATGCTCCAAGGGGAGCATTCTGCAATAATTTTGCCCTGCATTAAGTGATAATTAGTCTTTAAAACCTTTTCTTGTTTTTTATGAGAGTGGCTGTTTGACACAGTTTTACAGTAACTTTTTTATTTCTTTAGATTTTGATAAAATTTTGCAACAGTCTGATTTGAAAGACAATTTCTGTCTTTTCATGCACATCTATAAAATGGCAAGGTCCTTTTATTTATAATTATGATTTATAAATAGACTGCATTACATTGTTTTATAGCTACTTTCAGCTGTTTGCTATCATATGTAGGCTGGCATGGGATTTTTATATTTGAAAATTGAATTCTATAAAATGACTTACAATAATCAACAAAATAATATTTGAGCAATTTTTGGTATTTATGCACAACGGAAAGGATGTCATCTAGTTGCTGCACATTATACATTGAAACATCTTCTTTTTTTCATTCAATTTGACAGTAAAATTGAGTTAACATCATTATATTGTTTTCATTTTCTTTGGTGGTAAAGATGATGTAAGCAGCTTTTAATGAAAGTGTGGACTGATACATCATTTGCGCAAAAATATCATATCAAAGCATAGAGAGTTTGTAGTGAAAAATGTGGATTTTATGTTCATCAAATGTAAAGATTGTAATGTCTTTGACTGCAAGGACCGTCTGCTGATAACTTTTGCAAACAGTTTGAACTCAGAGCATGCACAGGCCTCCAGTTAAGAGTGTGTACTGGAATTTTTTATAATTACTATTTCTCAACCAAAACATTTGCTGTGGGTACTCAAAAGAACCCTCTCAATGAGACGGTTCTTTTGAGCACCCAAAACACATGTTTAAATTGATGGGGTAGGAAATAGATGCAATTTTAGGTGCAAAAACTACCCTTATCTGGACCATGACATGCCTGTCATTTTGTCAACTGCGACTACTTACCCGGCTTGACTGGTATCGTAACCTCATTATACGAAGTCTATTTCTGGCTTCAGCAGCTCTGAAAAATATCAGGGATGAAATTATATAGGCATCGACGCGACAAAATCTGTCTCGGTGTTTGGCAAACAAAGGCGCAGACCAGCTTGTCCATCCGCACAGTATCATATCTAAACTTGCTACAAGCAAATTTTCAATTTTCTAGCTAGTCTCTGTAGCTCAGGAGACTGGGTCGAGTATGGCTTTGTCGTAAACCCCAAAGACAAGTTTTCTCGTGTCGGGGGCCATATGGGCCTTGTTGTGACAAAACCTGCTTTGGGGGTTCTTGACAACATGAGATTCAAACCAGCCTGCTCAGCTATAGAGACTAGCTAGAAAATGGATATTTCACTTATAGTAAGTCTAGATAATAAACAAATAAAAAAAGGTGCTGATTAGACTGCATGGAAGCGCAGGCTGGTCTGCACCTTTGTTATTCGCAAAACCTCTATGACCGGTTTTCTTGTATCAAAGCCCATATACATTATATTTTTATGCCTACAGATTTTTCCAAGTTAATAGATTATATTCATATATTTTGGAGTTCATTAATATGACATTTTGTCAGAGTGAATTTCATGAGTGACAGTCACAAAAGAAATATAAATTTTTAAGCTTCACTAGATTTTGTTTTTGTTTGATTTGATTCTTTACGTCCACTCAACAATCTTTCAGTTATGCGGGACGGTCTTCCTGGGTTGAACCAGTACTAAGCTAGGATAAATGTGTCTTGCTCAAGGACCACAACGCAGTGACGCGTTGTGCACTAGATGAAATAAATGTAATAGTCATGACATAAATTTGAATGCGACATACTATCAGAAATAGTTTGACATCATTAATTACGTCACATATCGTTGGATGACGTGAAGCTTTATGCGTCTTGCAACACTTCAATTTGAGGCAAAACTGCAGAAATGCATTTGAATGGGGATAACAATATTCAATTTTTCATTTGGGGAGGTAAATTGTTGGATATATGGTCGGAAATCACACTTTATGGCTCTGCTGGCGCATTACCGTAAAACTTAATTTCCAACTCCCCAAAAGAAAGTTTTGAATACAGTTACCCCCTAATTGTACCTACTTTAATTGACCGATAAGTTTTTCATGTTTATCTTTTTCTGTGACTTCTTCATCTGTAGGAGGAGCATTGTCTCTGTAAAACAAAAAAAATAAATAAATGTTTCCAATAGAAATGTATCATGAAAATCTCACAAAAATTTTGGCCCCTGAGGCCCAAATTAAAATTTTATTTGTTTCCCTTTACTCGACCGACCCTGAAAAAAGGGGCTACTCAAAAATTTTTATTTCAATTTTCAGTCAAGAATATTTCTTTTTAATTTCAATGCAACCTGAGAGAATTATCAAATGTAAACAATGTTATCTTAGCAAATTGTTTGTGTATATAATTTTATTGTCTATAGTAGGACTATACAGTAAATCCTGCCTAAAACAGCCACTCAAAGATATACGCAGAGGTCCTTATGACAAATGGGTGCTAAATGCAGGTCAAAAGTATTGCAGAATGCTGCAATATTTTTGACCTGCATTATGCGATGTCTTTTTGAGTGGCCTCTTCAGACAGGTTTTACTGTATACAATAAAGTTTAATGGATATTCAATTTGAGATTTTTATTTAAAAATATAAGTTTCCGGCTGACCGACCCATACCCCTAAAACAGGGTCGGGTAAGGGGAAACAAAAATATTTTTAAGGTTAATTGGACTGAAAACACACAAAAAATCCCTGCATAATGATATCCATACTGTGACTTCAAAATATGATACAGTCTGACCTTAGATTAACCCTTGTCATGCTGAATATTTTTACGTAATATATTCTTCCCCCATTTTATCCTGTTCAGGCCAAATAAAAAATAAGTGTGTTTCTGGTAACAGGTCTGAAATATTTCAGGTAGGGTAACTAGCTGTATATATATTTTTTTTCTGGAATAAAATTATAATTTTATGCATTTTGAAAGGCATTATATTTGAAAAAATTCTAGGTTTAACCAGTAAAATTAGGTAGGGTTGGGTTACCCTAAACACAGGTAGTTTTTTATTATTTGGCCTAACCCGCAGCATTCCAGTTGTAAGCATGTATTTTCAATTTATGTGGATCCTGATCAGTTGGTTTCCTTAGAAGCCAGCTGATCTGGATCTACATGCAGTGTTTTCAAGAAAAGATAAATCTGGGTTCAGCGAAACAAGAGTTAAACTGTTATAATCTTATGACTCCTATTTAATGGGTACTTAAGTGACAAACAGCGAAGATCCAGATACAATGCCACATAATGCTGCATCTCATCATAAGGTAAGCACTGTTTGCTAAAAACGGTCTTCAGAGAAAAAAAATGTGAAAGTAAATCCTTCGTATGACCCCTCAATATATATAATGGACCATATACTAAGTTTACAGTCACCAACCAATTGTTAGCAGGAAGAATCTATTAGGGCATAAATAGAGGATCTTACATGAGTGCTCATGTTTTATCGAATTTATTAAACAAGTTGAGGAAAAGAGATAAAATGCGAGGCTTGCCGAGCATTTTATCTCTTTTTCGCAACAAGTTTAATAAATTTAATAATACAAGAGCATGAATGTTAGATTCTATTTATCATATGACATTGAGATTACTTTAAAATCTCATTTCTGCTGTAAAGACGTTATACTTTTGTCATTAATGACGCAACGTTGTTATGGAAGTCATAACATTAAACCACTAGTGGTTTATCGATTTTATTGCATTGAGTTATTTCACTCCCAGACACAATGTCATAAGATAAAGGGTTTTAAAATGTATCAATAAATGGATGGAAGCTGTAACCAGTCATTTGTTTGTTTGATTTGATTCTTTACGTCCAATCAACAATCTTTCAGTTATGTAGGGACGGGTCTTCCTGGGTTGAACCAGTACTAAGCTTGGATAAATGTGTCTTGCTCAAGGACCACAACGCAGTGACGCCGGTGATGTAACCAGTCATGAAGTGGTGATACTTACATGGCAAATTTCTTCTTTCTTTCTGTAAGTCTCTTCTGGCAACTGGCCTGTGATTCTTGAACATCTTTGGCTGGGTCTTCATACTGATTTAATAATAATATTAGTTTTACATAGGTTCAGACAGGCAAACATTTTCAGCGTAAAATTGTAAATATTCTCTTATCTATCAGTCCAAACATTTGTTTTGGGTGTCAAAAGGACCATCTCATTATGATTAAGAGGGTTCTTTTGAGTACCCACAACAAATGTTTTGGTTGAGATTAACAAAGGTCCATGCATAGAGGCAAAATTTTCAGCGTAAAATTGTAAATATTTTCTTATCTGTCAGTTTAAATATTAGTTCTGTGTGCTTTAAAGAACCGACTCATTAAGGGGTTCTTTTGAGTACCCACAACATATGTTTTGGTTGAGAAATAAGAAAATTATTGTTTGATTATGTACCCTTATCTAGGCATTAAATTGTTTAATAATAACATAGGTCTAGATCTATAACAAAAAAATCATAACCTGTAAAGCCACTATTTCTTTAACTGCGTCCTGACAGTAGAAGTGACTTCTCCCTCCAGGAAAATTAGGGAGAAGTGACAGACAGATAGGGAGAAGTTATAGCGCAAAATTACGGCATTTTCTGTTAGTTTAGAAGCGAATTAGTCATTACACATACTATTGCATTAAAATGGAAGGAGAAATACAATGCAGTGGTAGTAGATTGTCACCACAGCTTGCCTTTGTGTGGTGACATAATGAAAATGAGTCTCCCTTCCCTGGGTCCTATTTAGGGCAAAATTTAGGGCCTAGAGTGACTATCTATCTTCTGATACGTCTTAACCCCCACGGGGGATGTCAGATGGGTATTTGGGAATAACAAGTGCTGAGGGGATTAGTTGAAACAAAGTGATAGAAAAGGTGGTGAGATGAGTTTGTACAGTGCGAGAAGGAGTGTTAGTATAGATAAAAGATAAAACCAGAAGTTGGTATTTTAGAGAGACACATGAATTACCCAGCAGACAGCACCTCTAAACTGTGCAAAGGTGGGAAGGGTCGGTATGTTGGCAGGCAGGGCGTTCCAATGGATAATAGTTCTGGGGGAAAATGTGAACATGTAATAGTCTTTGAGAGTCTGGATCTGTCTGTATACCAAAGAGTGTATGTGTTGTGACTATTTCGCCCTAGTTGCCCCCCAGCTTATTCCCTGCAAAAACTGTGCCAGACATGTACATTGTAAGATAAATCTACTTGTAAATTATGACAATTCAACCATTAATGAAACATATTTGATAATATTGTTTTGATGTGTGAACCTAAACTAAAATTCTTAATTTATATTTAAAAATGATTAATACTTTGTACAGAGGAATAAAGGTCAGAGGTTCCTTAATTGAGAGAAAATTCTGAATCAGGGTGTCACATATATATTTTTATATTAAATGGCAGTTAAATATTTTCATTATTAATGTTTATTAAAAATATTTGGCAAGTTATCTTTTTGATATGAAAAGAATAATTAAGTCAGCTATAAACAAGAAAACCTGTCTTCGGAGGTTTGCGAACAACACAGGCGCAGACCAGCCTGCACATCAGCGCAGTCTGATCAGCACCTTTGTTATTCGCTATTTGAAAAGTATTATATGTAAACTTGCTACAGGTGAAATGTCAATTCTATAGCTAGTCTCTGTAACTGAGTAGGCTGGTTTGAAAATCGCTTTGATAGATACCCCGAAGACAGGTTTTCTCGCGACAAGGCCCAAATATTACATACTGCAAGATAGCGACTTCGTTGTTGTGGAGCCATCTTCTTCAAGTCTCTTTCTTCAACTTTTTTCCTATTTCGAACTTTAAACTTCCCATCTTCATCTTTTTCCTGCAATAGGTACACATGAATGTGGAAATACCAGGGCTGTGGAAATACCATGCCCGGCTTGTCCGAAAATTTCAATTTACTTGTCCTTGGACAAGTGCAAAATTTGTTATAAAGTTAATAAAATTTTGTATTTCATATTTTGATTAATTATTATGAGTTCACATGTCGCATTGTAAATAGCTGATCTGGATCTACATTGTTTACAAGAGAAGCCAGCTGATCAGAATCCACACTGTTTATCTGCTTTCATACTGTTTTTGAAAGAGTAAATTGTTTAAGCACAGAAAGGTATAAGCTAATTAGTCCTTTCGGACGAGTAAAATTTTCTTTGGACAAGTACATTATGGCCATTTACTTGTCCCTGGACAAGTAGAAAATTTTACAATTTCCACACCCCTGGAAATACATTTGAGCCGAGGCATGTGATTTCCAACAACGAGGCATTTAGATAAGTGTAGACTCAGACGAGCCAATGCAGCCTTCTCTTAAGTTTGGAAAATCCAAATGATGTTCAGTCAGTAGCTTAACATTCATAGAATATTCAAGCGACTAGCAAAGGCTCTGATCAGACTGTGTGTATGCGCAGGCTGATCTGAGGCTTCGCTGGTCGCACATACCACATTGTTGGAAATCTCACGTTGCGGCTCATTTCTCCACTAGCTAGTCCAACCAGGTTCCCTTTCATTCAGGACAAGTTAGAAATTTCTATTTACTAAAGTCCTGGAACAAGTTTAAAGAATGTTTATAATACAATTCTGTATTTCATATTCTATAACTGTTACTGATACATTATCTACTATGAACTCACATGTTGTGTGGAAGCAGTGTGGATACTCATTAAGGCCAGATCCAGAAAGTTTTGACAGGGGAGTTTTAAGCCTAAAAAATTCTGACGTTTTCATTCCTCACCTTTTTCACATTTTACAGGAGTTCCAATTGATTATTCCAAGTGAGTCTAAAATTTAACACTTTCCAGGAAAGTCCAAGTTTTTCCAGGGGTGGTGGGGTTGGGGGTCCTAATGCTTATTCCTATAGTGATTTTCCATGGAGGGGGAGGGAAAGGTTCCATGCCCCTGTCCCCATCTCTGGATCTGCCTATGCTGATCATCTGGAGGATTCTTAAGAATCTTTCTTTCTTTCTCCTTCTCATGATACTGGCTTGATCAAATGTTGATCATTACGCCAGGGAGTGCAAATTTGGAATTATCCAGCTGATAAGAATCCAGCTGATCTGGATCTACACTGTTTTCAATAGTTTTTACTGGTTTCATTATACTCTGTGTAGCTGATCAAAGTTAAAATCTTTACTATTTCATGAGCATCAACATGATGTTACATCTCACTGTGTACTGACATTTGAAAAAGACAAGTACTTGAACTTTGCTAACAATTGAAAAATACATCGTAACAAGATTGTATATGTTTGTCCTCAATTGTGCCCTTAATTTATCGGCACACCCTTCAAGCCACAGGACAGGAAGGGTATAGTTACAAAAATGTACATGACGTGCCCCACAGGCAAAGTAACTGGTTATAAAAATGTGATATAAAGGCTTAATATCATATACCCTTCATATAAGTTCTTGTTCACATCTCGGTTTATAGACCACAGGATTAAATTTGAAGTGAATGTTTATCATGGTGGGCAATCAACCTTCCCATTCAGCAAAGCCAACATTTACCCGAGAAAAAAGTATCTTCAGTGATATTTAATGTCTCGATTTTGACTTAGAAACCATGTATGGGTGTTCCGAACATTAATTTTCAATATTCTTCTAGGGAAAAAATATAAATTTTTAATATTTTTTAGTCATCAATGATGGGACCCCACCATGGTATTTTGGCCCGATGACAATGGTTTCAATCTCGAATATTTGTGTTAACTATAATGATAAAATATGAATAAATAGTAAAATTAATACACATCATTTGATGGGCCAATGATTGAACAACATGTATGGGACCCAGTGCTCAAAATTAACTTTTTATGAAATAAAGTTGCTTTATTTTGTTATAAAACATATGTAGTTTCTGTTACTAATACAGGTAAACAACAGTATTCTGCAAACCAGAGGTATACATATAGTTACGTGATTTCCGATTTAATGACTAGGTTTGCCAAATGATATTAATTTGTGACATGTCTAGTGTTTGGAAGTGTCTACCTACAACAACCTGCATACTGACACAATACAAACAAGGCATAGTGGATCTCATGGAAGAGAGGTAAAGCTAGAGAACCTTTCTTTCTTTATATTCTGCAACAGCCCCTCGCGAGGACGAGGATTACGTGCAGATTTCATTATGTCTTACTGTCATGGTACTAAGTGTAAGAAAAAGAAAACAGAACAGATTAAGAAGAGATAAAATCAGGTTTAACAAAAACAGCTTTTGTTGAGTTATGAGATGTGGTGGTTATGGGCCCGTACTTGAGCCGATCCAAAGACCAAAGATGACTAGTAAGGAGTTCGTGCAAACCCTCCTCATGCCCACACAAATTTTTTATTCATTGATTTTGTTTCCGCAATAAAATCCTCAAAGATGGTGTTAGTGCATAAAGAATGCTGTCATCGATTTTTTTTTCAAACCAAAATCCGATATCAAATAAAACAAAATTACCGGCATTATTGATTATTCAAATAGTTGTATATATAAACAGTGCTCTTTTTCAAATTCAGACAATAAACGCTAGGTTTTTCACTGTTAATAGTGATTTTTTCAGAATGTGACTTCGTCTAACCAGATTTGTCCGCCATTTGTAATCAAAAGTTGTCAAGCAACTAGACTGTGACTCCGTTTCATTTCATTGGGTAAAATATTGACAAAAACTTCCCAGCAATAATTCAACTCCCCAACAGTGGCAACTTCCTTTCAGTTGGGTTCACGAATCGTTCTGTTGATAAACGCTTGTTTGAACAGAGTACTGCCATAAATAGAATGAAGGCTGCCATGAGGTCCAATGTGTATGAGACTGATCGTTTAGCCCAGTATACTAGACGTGAGTATGTTCGAATAGCAGGAATCCCGGAGACTGAAGGTGAAAACGTTAAACAGAAAGTCATCGATCTAGCCCAGATAATGGGAGTTAATATCACTCAGAATTACATCAACACCTGTCACAGACTCGGCGCAAGGCAACAGACCAGGGCGCGTGCTATTATTGTACGTTTCTTCGCTAGGGACAAGCGAAACCACATGTTGATCAATAAGAAGAAGCTGAAAGACAATGTTGACTATAAGAATGTGTTTATATCCGAAGATCTCGCACAGGTACGAGCTAAATTGCTTCATTACGTTAAGCGGAAAGAACGTGTGGCGTCTGTATATACCCAGGATTGGAAGACTGTCTGTCAACTTAGAGATAACTCCAGGATCGTGTAAGAATCACCTGATGATTTATTCAAGATCGGTCTTACAGATGTCGATTTTAATACCCTTGGACTTAGCTCGGACCCAGTATAAACTGACTGGTCACTGACGGAAATACAAAGTTATGTTGTCGAGGCTTTATTTTAGTGCTATTTCAAAGTACTACAGCCAATAAAATTGATTCTGAACGTACACGAGATTATAAGAGGTTAACCCCGGTATGCGAAGCTGAAATATTGCGACTTACAGTAAAAAGAATTGAAGTTTTCTCATCTTTTTATGTTGATTTCTGACGATTTTCGGCTAAAAGTTTCGAAAATAGCTAAAATGGTACCTAGGTTTCTTGCTGATGTTCATAAAGACGGATAAACTTTCAATAAATATAACAATACAGTCTTAAAGATAGTATATCGAACCATTGCTTTTTGAAGAAAATTCAAAGATATACAGAGAAATAACGGAGATATGATTATTCAAGCTTCAACTTACGTCAGTTTTGAAAGCTCAGCCACCGTTGAGCCACAACAACGTTCTTCCAATATATACATTTACCTGTATGTAAGTGACCAGTCCGTGTTTATTGGGTCCGAGGACTTAGTAACCTTGTTTAGAGGTTACATGGAAGGTATGAAGAGAATGGTACTTTTAGCCAGGAAAGTAACAGTCATCTAAGAGTCAGTTCTAGTCTTACATCGTGTTCTAGTCAGGAAAATAACAGTCGACTAAGTCAGTTCTAGTATTGCACCACGTTAATCGTGTTCTAGTCATCTAAGAGTCGGTTCAAGTCTTACACCGTGTCAATCGCGTTCTAATCTTACATTGTGTCAATCACATCAATCATAAGACAATAATTTAACTATTAACAGTGTCACAAACTTGAGGATACCCATTTGAATTCTAACTCTTTTATAAGTAACAGGGAAATAGAAATAAACCACAAACTTGAAAATACCTAGTTTAATTCTAACTCTTCTGTAAGTAACAATGTCATTGGAATAAATTCTTACGAACATGATGTTCCACCACATAATCCACAAAATGAACTTGTTCCACCTGAAAATTCTAGATTATACAGGTCTTATGTCAATTCATATGAGCTCGGTGTCATATCGCGTGCAATTGAACTTCTGTCACAGTCACGTGAAGTGGTTGTACAACCAGTTGCATATGGAATTGAAGTTAACTCATACGAACATGAACTTGATGTCCAGACACAGGAAAGTTTGAATACTAGTGACTTGGAAAGTGGTTATCTTCCGAGTTCTGATGACCTTGACTTTGGGGATCTTGTCACAGACTTTGACTTTGTCTTCCTGGTGTCTCGTGATGGTTGAGCGGCTCTTCCTCGCGGAGCCGCGGGGTTGTCTGCGGTTTGTGATTAAGGTATTTCCTGATCATACTCACTTACTATTTTTGATACAAATATATTAGACGAGCATGATTATGCTCTTTCAGATGGTGTTCACTCTATTAAAGTGGCATGTTTCAATGTCTGTGGCCTGCTCTCGAAGCTTCGGTACCCAGAATTTGAGGAGTTTTGTCAAAACTATGATATAATTTACTTACTTGATACTAAATTTAGTAAAGATACCATTGATATCTTGAATTTTAAACTTGTATCTTCAATGAATAGAAAGAAGGCTAAATCAAGATCAGATGGCATTGCTGTGCTGGCTAAGGAGTCTATTTTTGAGGATAATTCAGTACTGAAAGGGTGTTCTGAAAATATTATATGGTTTAATGTTAAAAATTTGTTATTTCATGAGTTAGTGTTATTTGGGGCTGTTTATATACCCCCTGAAAGTAGTTCTTATAGTTCTATAAATTTGTTAAATGACTTAGAGCAATATATCATTATTTTTCCTGCTAATGACGTATCAAAAAAATAGTAAGTGAGTATGATCAGGAAATACCACAATCACAAACTGCAGACAAACCCATGGCACCGCGAGAAAGAGCAACACAACAATCACGAGACATCAGGAAGACAAATAAAGCAAAGCAACCAGCTCTCTCTTCCCCATCAAGATGACTGCAAAACTAGAAGGGACATAAAGTAACGTACAACAAATCATAAAACAATTACAGACTCCCACAATGGGAGCAACAATAAACGACAAGTCAACAACAACAGAACCACCGCCTTAGAATGGACAGCAGCCAGAGCCACCGGGGGGGGGGGGGGGGGGTGGCTTAAATGCATTTTACTGGTACCAAATCTTCGCCCTAGATTCTGCTGTTGTTGAAGTACAAGAAATGTTCAGCTCGCATGGAAGCCTTCATATATTGCAATGTATCATCATGGAGAAACACTCTAATAAAATTAACACACTATGATGAAACAAAGAAAAGGGCTCACGGCTCACAGATAGTCAGAGCTTAAGAAAACCTCAAGTTGAGCCACGGTGGGTCCAGCTACAGATAAGCATCAGGCACCAACCCACCGATTAAAGCTTTACGTCAGAGCCGTCATAGAGTCGAAGGCCTGACCCACCGTCGTGCAATTAAAGAGGAAACCGTAGCTATAAACCGTGATTGGGTTTAAAACTAGGCACGCAGACTGTCGCATGACATCCAAGTTATATCCAACCTTTATATAACGTTTGATAATCTTTTTGAATTGATCACTCAAAATTAGGTTTTCCAACAATTCGTTAGAATTTATAAACTAAATTACCATAAAATATAGGTTCTGATATGCCTAGTTGCAGAAGAGCTTTTAACCCAATGTTGTATTTAACAATTAACTCTGAGTGTCTGTGGTAGAATTTAGAAAATGCTTTTCGAATTTTATGATATCTATAACCTTGTTTTAATAACTTAGCAGTTAAAAATAAGTTTCTGTTGTTGAAGTCATCAACATTAGAACACACCCTTGCAAAACGAATAAGCTGAGAAATATAAACGCCATAGGAAGGGGAGCGAAGAACATCTCCATAAAGAAATGGGAAAGTCTGTTTACTTGGCGACTTCAATGCATTCACCTCTAATTTGTAAGACTTTGTTTGTGTAAATGAACACATTTGTGATACTTTTGATTTAGATGATATCACTAAACAAATGCTGAATAAGAGTCTATTGGAAGATTTAGACATAAGTACGTTAAGGTATTCTGAAGACAAGTGCAAGATTGATAATTATGGTAAACGCTTACTAAGTCTTTGTAAAAGCCTTGACATTCATAAAGCAAATGGTAGGTTGGGTAAAGATAACAAAGTTGGTTCTGTTACCTGTAAAAATACTTCTTTTGTTGATTATTGTATATTATCACCAGAGTTGTTCTCTCAAGTTGTAAATTTTGAAGTTTTGCCTTTTCACACTGGTAAATGTATACGTCGATTTGGTGGTATTTACATGTATTGCCAGTACTTCATAGACCGGAAGCGGTAGATATCGGTGTTAATACTATATAGAAAAACATGCCATATTGCCATATGCCTAAAGAACTATAGAATTAGATCATTTATAAGTATTATGCCTAAAGGACTATAGAATTAGATCATTTTTAAGTATTCGGCATGCACATGGCGATTTATGTAAGCATCTAGGAATAGATTCGAGTACCGATCTGGATGATTGGTACTCGAATCTATTCCTAAATGCTTACATAAATCGCCATGCACATACTGAATACTTAAAATGATCTAATTCTATAGTCCTTTAGGCATATGACATGCTTTTCTATATAGTATTAACACCAATATCTACCACTTCTGGTCTATGAAGTACTGGCAATACGCGTAAATACCACCAAATCGACGTATACATTTACCAGTGTGCTTTTGATCCATTATTGAGCGATGTTCATAGTGTAGAAAGTGTTGAATTTATTAGTAAACCCGTGAAGAATGGCTGCAATCATTCTAGTACTAATGAACCTGATTTGACCGCTAAGAGTCGAACAAAGTGGAAAAAGAGCATAAGGAATTGTATTTGATACACTTGATGCTAATACTGTTTTTGATTTAGGTAATCGGTTAACAGAGCTTGCTTCATCTGATTGACAGGGTATTGATCAGCAGAAAATTGATTCATTGGTTTTTGACTGTAACAAAATTATGTTAGATGCAGCATCTAGTAGTGGCATGTTTGTAAGTAATAAACAAACAAGTAAAAACAATGAAAATAATAAAAAAAACCTTGGTTTACTGCTGACTGTAATATTAAACGTAGGAACTACTTTAAAGCCACAAATCTTCACTGCCACATACGTAGTGCTGAAAACCGACAGAATTTAATAAGACGTAGCAAAATTTATAAGAGAGAAATCAATAAACAATTTCACGCATATAGGAAAGATTTTATTGCTAAGCTGAGGGACATACAAACAAGGAACCCCAAGGCATATTGGTCTTTGCTAAACAAAACAAATGGTACTGGTAAGAATACTGTTGAGAAGTAGCTCTTGAGACATTCTATGACCATTTCAAAAATTTAAATATGCCCAATGCTGATAGTTTTTGAACCATTACGGTATTTGCTTTGGATATAAAACAGCTAAATGCTTAAATGTCTGTTTTTCTTTCAACTCATTTCTTTTGCTGTTATAAATGTTTTGTTCATTTTATTGTATGTTGTATTCTCATACCCCGGTTAAGGGTCCAGAATAAAAATTTGACTTGACTTGAAGGTCACTGAACCGGAAGTACACCGCTGTGGGGAGTTTGCAATCATTGTCTGCGCAGGCGCGATACTAAAGAATCGACCTGTTCTGCTACGGCACATCACGACTGAAAAATCCGGTTTGTGTCAATACGCGGTGTGCATTACCCGAAACACTACGTTAAATAAGTAACAAACACTGAATGGCTATAAATAATCCGTTTATGGAGACATCAAGTAACCTTTGATAGCTAAACAATAACAACGATTGGTATTACAGTACTCAGCGAAACAATGATACGATTTTCTACACTAAAACATTTTTGGGTCAAAAAAGTGGTTTCATGCAGTGACGAGTGATGACGCAGATTGATAACGAGTTTGAATCAACCAATCGGGTGGATCACATGATTTGGTGACGCATTCGGTAAACAGGTATGTCGCATGCACCCACAATGCTCAAATCAGATAGGTCAGTATGCGATAGTCATGCCACCTATTGTCTGATATTGCTTTGCAATAATTTAGCTGTAAATTTATCAATTTCATACAAGGGAACACCCATGGTCATTCAAACATAAAGGGGAATGAATATTCAATTCAGATGACAGATGAAGCTGGAGCAAAGATGGATCTGCCACACATTGTCAAAACGGGAGATGTGACAAGAGAATCTGGAAAAATTAAAAGGCAAGATGTGGGAGAAATCAGAAAAGGACAGGCATCTGTTTAATTATATAAATAAAATAGGCCTTACTGTTGAGTCCTTATCTTTGCTTTATCTCCTTGTTATATTTTGATTTATATGTTTTAGGAGATGATGCATTGATAAGTTAGGGGTCTTTCATGCAAACCAAATATCTATGTGTCATGATCCACATCTGAATCTCTGGTGAGGTTGGCGCGCCGTTAAACTGGTTTAAGCCCTCCAGTAAACTATTTTACTGACCGTTCCTAGGCAGTACTTCTTTTGTGGATCTTTTATGCTTTTGTTCTGTCTTATGTTTGCTATGTCTTTTTGCGCGTCTGTTTATATGTGCTTTGTGGTCACCTGCTGGGAAAGGGCTGACCTCTTGGCTCTCGTTTGTGGTGTCTAACTGTGAGTTTGCTACTTTCCCATTGGTATCCTGGGTCGGGTGTGGTACTTGATTGTATCGACTCCTGATCTTTGCACCCTTACTTACTTTAATCTGAAACATATATTCCAATCATCAAAAAGAGAAATCACAGTTATACAGTAAGGAACAGGATATACCAGACTCAATGCATATTAACAACAAATAACGTTAACACTGTTGATAACATCACGCATCAATGTGGACAAATTGAGCCAACTAGTCACTATATATATACCTCCCAGCAAACATGCATATATGGGTCCCATATGGACTTTCCTTTGTGGGGCTGCCCAGATGCATTTGTGTATTGAATTTGGACTTGCCACTTCAGTGGATGCATGTTATAAGGGTATTCATACCAAAAACTATTATAGAGGAAACTACATACAGGCAGAAGAAGAACTAGCCAAAGTTAACTGGAATATAATGAATGAAATGATGTAACTGAATCTTGGAACTACTTCTACAGTAATGTTAGTCAGGTCATTGACTCGTGCATACCGAAACTCAATACAAGAAAAAAGTAATTTGGAGCAGTTTGTTAATCAACCTACAAGATGGAGAGATTTGGAGCCTGGTAATATTTTAGACCTAGTATTGGCTGATTCAGTAGACTTGATAAATAATCTAGAAATTACTACAAGAATATACAAGAGTGACCATTTGTGTATCGAATTTGGACTTGAAACTTCAGTGGATGCATGTTATAAGGGTATTCACACCAAAAACTATTACAGAGGAAACTATATACTGGCAGCAGAAGAACTAGCCAAGTTAACTGGAATATAATGAATGAAATAAATGTAATTGAATCTTGGAACTGCTTCTACAGTAATGTTAGACAGGTCATTGACTCGTGCATACCCGAAACACAAGAAAAAAGTAAGGCCAGTGTGGATGGACATGTACTGTACTGCTCATTGAAGATAAATTTAGGACATGGAAAAAATATACATACTTGCGTAAGAGAGAAGATTATGAAAAATATAGAAAAAATAAGGAATAAGATCCCCAAATGTGTAAGGCATGCCAGGAGAAAGTATGAAAAAGGTATTACAAGGGATGTTAATTCTAACCCAAAAGCCTTCTGGAAATATGTACATTCTAAGTCTCATGTTAAATCAGGAATAGGTGACTTGAAGGATTACTGTGGTAATAATGTTACTGATAATAGATCTAAAGCTGACATTCTAAACAATTTCTTTTCATCTGTATTTACCAAGGAAACTGGAGAATTACCGCCTTTTGATGTACAAGTTGACAATGATATTTGTGATGTAATATTTAATGTTCAGAAAGTAAGAGAACTTTTGAAATAAGTTAACACCTCTTACTCCACTGGACCTGATGAAATTCATCCGCGTTTTTTGAAGGAACTAGCAGATCATCTGGCATATCCAAAAGCTATATTATTCAATAACTCGTTATATGAGGGTTCACTTCCACCCATTTGAAAATCTGCCAATGTCAGTTGTATATTTAAAAGTGGTGATAGAAAATCAGCAAGTAAATACAGACCAATTAGTATTACACCAGTCATATGTAGACTATTGGAGAGAATTACTAGGAATGCCGTGATGTTTCACTGTATAGACAACAACATTTTCTCTGACAGCCAGTACGTTTTTAGGAATCGTCGAGGCTGTACATTGCAACTACTTAATTACTTGGATGGCTGGACGAAGGCTATTGATAATGGGCTACCTGTGGACACCCTTTATTTGGACTTGCAAAAAGCATTTGATTCCGTGTCCCATAAAAGACTTATAATAAAATCAGATAGACTTGGTATAACAGGTAATCTATTAAGATGGATTAAAAACTTTTTATCTGAAAGAAAACAAAGAGTTGTATTAAATGGTATATCTTCCGATTGGACAGATGTGATTTCTGGAGTTCCCCAGGGCTCAGTTTTAGGCCCAATCCTGTTTATCTTATACGTTAATGACTTGCCTGATAAAGTTAAATCTTACTGTGAGATTTTTGCTGACGATACAAAAGTGTATAAGGAAATAAATAATTTGAAAGACTATGAAGACCTTCAAGATGATATATTTGAATTGTGCAGATGGACTACCAAATGGTTACTGTTTTTCAATTCAAATAAATGTAAAGTTCTCCATATAGGAAACAACAATCCCAGATTTGATTAAGAAATGACAGATAAAATTATAATAAAGTTAATATAAAAGTTGTTGATCATGAGAAATACCTTGGTGTTATTTTTCAAGAAAACCTTAAATTTGATCTTCATATAAGTTTCGTGGTGAACAAAGCTAACAGAATACTTGGAATAATAATAATAAAAAAAGATCCTTTGTTTTTATGGATAAAAGTACTTTTCATGCATGTATAAATCATTGGTGAGATCACACTTGGGCTACGGTGATTTGATTGGGTTTCATGTGCTTAAGAAACACATACGCATGATTGAAAACGTGCAAAGAAGAGCTTCAAGAATACTTTCAACTCTGAGACATTTGTCATATAGTGAAAGGCTACAAGAATTAAACTTACCCACACTACTATGTAGACGTAGGCGTGCTGATTTGGTACAAGTTTTCAAAATAATTAAAGGCATTGATGACATTCCTATAGATGGTTTCTTCCAAAAATCAGAATCTACAACTAGAGGTCACAGTTTTAAGATATTTAAACCCAGGAGTCAGAAATCAATACGTCAAAATTCATTTTTGGTTCGAATAGTTGAAGATTGGAATTCATTGCCAGTTGAGGTAGTATCTGTTAAAACAGTTCTTCAGTTCAAAACTAGGCTTGATAAAATGTGGATACACTGGAGATTTGATGACTCGGAAATTTATTGATAAACTTTATACTTTACAATGTTATAATTGTATATAATTATGCCACTAAATCTTCCATGAAGTATTATTGAGAAACGACACCGGGCGTCAGACAATTGTAGCTGAGAAAATGACAGAGAGAAAGGGAAGAAGAACCAGTTTAATGGTTCACTAGACCCTTAAACTCAAGTGAGAACTCAAGTAAGATGGTTCCCACAAAACAGCCACATATAGCAATATATTTATTTAAACGTATTTTATTGTTTATAATGTATGACTAGCTTGATCTTAACTTCCAATATTTATTTTATTTTAACAAATTGTATAAACATGTGGCAGCCCATGATATGGGACCCATAGGTCCCATATGTGTGCCCATATAGGTCCCATATGGGCCACGCATAGAATTGCTAGCTGAGCTACTCAAATGGATAGAAAACACAGTCTGGTGTCTCAGGACTTGTCACAGAAAAATAGACCCTCCGTGACCACAGGTGCAAATACAGCCAACAGCATGAGGATCTTCAAGAACTTTGGAAGAACTACGCCAACGGCGATATATCTGTCTCACAGTTGCTGAAGGAGTGTTCAAAGTTTTACGGACATGCCATTAATTAACTTCAAGTGTGAAGTGTAATTTTTAGTTTAAGCACATAATTGTGTCCTGCTTTATCAATACATACCCATTATTAAAGTGAGCAATGAGAAATCGAACTTTATATCCAATACGCGACAAGCTAAGGCTCATATGCAACTGCACATCCGCTGTTTGCATATATTTATTATATTAAAAATCCGCCCACCAGTAATGACTATTGTAGTTTGCTCTTTTTGTTTGGGTTACCATAAATTGGTATTTCAAACAGTGTAGACCCTGACAAAACGATGTATTATCAGACATAGACTACACTTTTGACTATATGCCCAATTTGAGCAGCTATATAATTGATAGACGCTCTGCGCAGTCTTGCCAGAGCTTTCAAATATACAAAGGGGGAAGCAAATTGTATAAGCCCTTATTAGACTCCACATAATAGGACATCTCAAATGGGAATGCAGTGTTTGCCTACGTCCCATTTATGGGATACTAGGTTTAAATGCGTCACATGTGACCAGTAAATAGTCTCATGACGTGTGCACAATCTCGCCAGAGCCATCGCTTTCATTTAAACCAACGGTATAAACCATTTCGAAACGCAACACAACAGGGAATGAACGTCTCAATGCGCGCACCACCAAACACTGCCAGATATGGTCCACCAAAATTATGATGGTTTTGATTACATTCGTTATTTACAATAATATTTATCGATAACAAAGTAACTTTAACTCACTATTTTTAGAACCATATATACATGTGTATCAATTCCTGGTTTTCACTCCTGCGTCTTATGAACTGCTTAGGCAAGGTATATGTGGATACTTTAGCATGTCTATAGATAACGAGGTTAAAGTACGGCGAAGTTGGACACAGGTCTCTAGTTATATCCGATAAGGGAACTGAGAAAAAGATGTTCAAGATTGACCTGTTTCTTACAAAAAGTAAGGTCACAGTGGTCAAATCAATTTGTTTCTCGAAGAAGATCTAGACCGTATATAAAATAAAATAAATCAGTATAGTTCTTTATTTAATATAACCTCTCAGATAAAAGACGTTATTCACAGAATGATGTTTGATGAAAAATCAAGTAAAAGTTCCACAAAATGTGCAACTATGCGGTCATTAGACTCTAGAGACAATGCTGGTCACATAAATTCGGTTATTTTACCCCAAAGAAACTAAAACTACAAGAGGGTAGTTCAGTTACAGCTATTCTTACTGAAATGGAGACATTGAGGGTTGATAATTTCCCATTATAAAAAGATTGGCTATAACGTAAATGTATTGCAACAGACTGCATGCTTGGTGGTCAACCCAATCACGGTTGGCAACTTAGCTTTCCTCTTTAATTGCACGCCGGTGGGCCAGACTTCAGACTCTATGATGGTTCCGACTTAAAGACTTACCTATAGATGAGATGGTAGGGGTCTGATGCTTTGGCTGTTTGTCGGGCCCAGCGGGGTTTACCTGTTGGATTTCTTTTGCTCCGGTATTCAGTTATATTTACTGTTGAGTCCTTATCTTTGCCGTATCTACTTTTTTATCTTGATTTATATGTTTTAGGAGATGATGCATTGATAAGTTAGAGGTCTTTCATGCAAACCAAATATCTATGTGTCTTGATCCACATCTGAATTAAGG
The DNA here is from genome assembly GCA_964019695.1 of Loripinus fragilis. Lineage (NCBI taxonomy): Eukaryota > Metazoa > Mollusca > Bivalvia > Lucinida > Lucinidae > Loripinus > Loripinus fragilis. The sequence goes on from OZ026528.1 coordinate 12,218,937, forward strand.
GTGAGGTTGGCGCCGTTTAAGCCCTCCAGTAAAATATTTTTGGCGGTACTTCTTTTGTGGATCTTCTATGTTTTTTTCTGTCTTGTGTTTGCTTTGTCTTTGTGCGCATCTGTTTATATGTGCTTTGTGGTCACCTGCTGGGAAAGGGCTGGCCTCTTGGCTCTCGTTTGTGGTGTCTAATTGTGAGTTTGTCACTTTCCCATTGGTATCCTGGGTTAGGTGTGGTACTTGATTGTATCGATTCCTGATCTTTGCACCCTTACTTACTTTGACAATAACTGTATAAGATGCAAGGAGGCAGATTGTGAAATTGATGATGTTGAATGCTGTTCAGATTGTTATTGGAACACAGCTTCTGATGAAAGTGACAGTGACGAGAGTGTAATATGCATGGAGGGCAATGGTGAAAATCATATAGAGATAAGGCATAACTAAAATACCAAACAAAATGAGAACATCAATGAACAGATTATGACTGCAGATAAAGGGGAAAATGAAACACAATAGAGACAGCTTCTAATGTGATCAGAAATGAAATAAATTCTGATGAGCCATATATGTCATCGGAAAACACTGAACGTAAATAGTATTTTATTAACTAACCCAGCCTCAACATAGAGCATGGCAACAGAGGAAATATCCACAAAGCTAGTATCTGTCAATATAGAAAATGTTAACAAAACATATGTTTTCTTAGAAATATTACTGAATGACATCCAAATTGTTGCAGCATAAGACCATTGGCTAAATGGATTTAAGAAAAGGAAATTAATAAGGACATAGGAGTCGATAGTCAAGGTCAAATATATTCAAGATATGTCTTATGGTTAGTAGCGCGAACTCCACTTTCATTTTTTGATAGAGGATGTTCGTATTTAGCGTGGAAGCAGTGCACTTGGCTAGCTCTTAGAAACTGGTAGTATTCTGTGGATTTCAACCGACATGAGTGGGTGGGGTAACAAACGATTTTCTGTTATACTTGTCTAAGTTAGTAGCTTAAGTAGGCTGATCAAATTGAGTCTGCCAAGGCTCTTATATGTTCAGTGTAGGCCTGTGTGATATCAAAAATAGTAAGTGAGTATGATCAGGAAATGCCACAATCTCAAACTGCAGACAAACCCATGGCACCTATGCAGTGTACTTAGCTAGCTCTTTGAAACTGTCAGTGCTCTGTGGAGACAAAGGTTAAAGATAGTGTTGTTGTCGTGATTCAAAGTTGGCTTCATGCTTTGTGCAACAATTGGTTAAGAAGGAGACAGCGGCCTGTAGCAATGCCCATTCCCAGGTCAAATGTCGGCTGTTCTACAAATCAGTTTTACTTTTAGTGCTTGGACTTGCTCTTTGGAGATGAATAAATGGAGTGGATTCTCTTGAATCAAATTAGGAATGTAGCATCAGTTACAGAAACCCTATCAACATTTTACGCCACTGCTCGGCTAGTATCAGGAAAATTGGAGACCGCAGAAGTTTTGAGGGTCTGAAGAGCTTCAAACCTTCAAAATGAACAAATGTGATTATTCTTATCATCCTGGCTGGAGATATTGAATTGAACCAAGGTCCTAGGTTTTAGTGTCGCCTTTGCAAAAAACAAAAACAAAAAAGACAATACAACTGCAAGATATAGGATAAGACCATCGAATGTGGAGACTGCAAAAAGCGCTTTCAAGCAACTTGTGCCAAACTTGGAGATGAAGAGCTTTCTAATTTGAATATGTTATTGGAACTTTGTATTGCACGAACTGTACAGCTGATTGTGGTCTATGTAGCTGTGCTGTGTTGAATAGTCACAAGTCAGTTCATTGTGCCTATTGTGAGGTGTGGGTTCGTAATGTGTGCGCCTACATCAAAGAAACCTGGTATGAAACTCAATTTTTCAGATTCCTTCTTTGAAATCCAGCTAAACTTGGAAAATGAAAATATATTTGAACCACTGACAAATCAAAAGAAAACTAAGCAGCCATCAAGTGATACAGCCAAAAAAATTGCCAGTGGATTGAAATTTGTAAGTATAAATATCAATAGTATTTGAGGGTGAAAACTTGAGTTATTGACATTCCCTGGTGAACATCAGCCTCATGTGGTAGCTATCCAAGAAACAAAAATTGAGAGCTCAATTGCAACTTCAGAGTAGTTCACGGAATCTTGTGCATACAGTGTTTATAGAAAAGACCAGATTCTTCATGGTGGTGGTGTAATGCTGCTGGTTCACAAGAATATTGAACATAATTTTGCCTATCCCAGAATTGGATAAAAACTCTGAGTTAGTTTGGATCAAAGTGCTTGTAAACAAAACATGTCACTATATTGCAAGTTGATATCGACTGTCTAAATTAATGGTACAAGTGAAGACTTCCAGCTATTTGGAGACCAGATTGAGCAAAAAAGGAATAAACATAAAGGTAATAAAAACACCCCTTGGTTCATGCCCTAGGAGATTTCATCTTCTTTCAAAGATATTGACTGGCTGGACAGACTCTACAAATTAGGTTCAACGTTGTGTCAGTCAAAGGGAAAAAAATCTTCATTGACATTATGAATGATGGCTTAGAACACCATGTACACTTCCAAACTCGAGAAATGAACACATTTGATTAAATACTCACTTCTCTCCCTAGTCAGTTTCAAGATATCTTCTATCAGGAACAACTTAGTGATCATGATATTATTACTGGAACTTTGAAAGTTACTATTTCCCCTATAAAGAAACCATAGACTGAGGAAGGTATAACAATACCAGAAAGGTGATTATGAATCTATGTGAAAAGGTGCATTCAGATTTGTAAAAGAAAAATATTCCAATGGTCATTCAAATTCTCGCTTGGTACAAGACAACTTCAACCATATTAAATAAAACTTATGCAAAGGCAAAAAAGACAGGTTGTAGCAAGCTTTGTTCAAAATTTGAATCCTTGAGAAGAGAAATCTTGGCCAGTGTTCGGAAACAACATGTTTTGTATGTGAATAATTTGGTTGGTGTTGTAAAGGCTAATCCCAAGTACTTCTATTAAAGAGACTAGGTCTGTAACTATGAACATTTTTCGATTTTTTTTAAATCATTTGTAAAAATAGAATTAAGTTATGTTTTCACAATAAACATGTTCAGAACAGCTGAAAACTGCATGGAAAAGTGAATTATCTGACAAAAACAGGAGTTTTCTCTTGTTTGTAATTATTTACGTCCCTCCAATAATTCTAGACAGTTGATTTTTAACATAAATGCTTTTGTTTTGATAGTGATAATTTGTTAAGATTTACGAAAATGGTAAAATGTTCACCTGAATTTGAGTATTTTTACTGTATTCTTGAAAAATAGAAACTTTATTTATAAAATTAGAAGATCAAAAGTTACAGATTATGCAGCTTTAATAGATCGAAAGTAAGAAAATAGGTATTCCACCTTTGAAAAAAGGAACGGAAATGGCGTTGCCCAGTCAGATCTTGAAAAGCCAGACGAATTTAATGGTCAGTTCACGGATGTGTTCAATAAAAATGTACATAGCCAGGCCCCTTTAAAAGGGCTAGGTCTTTAACTTTGAACATTTTCGAAAAAAAATCTTTTCTTTTTAAATCATTTGTAAATATAGAATTAAGGTATGTTTTCACAATAAATATGTTCAGTACAGCTAAAAACTGCATGGAAAAGTGAATTATCTTATAAAAACAGCCGTTTTTCTCTTGTGTGTAATTATTAATGTCTCTCCAATAATTCTGGACAGTGATTTTTAACATAAATGCTGTTGTTTTAATAGTGCTAATTTGTTAAGATTTACGAAAATGGTAAAATGTTTACCTGAATTTGAGTATTTTTGCTGTGTTTTTGAAAAATAAAAACATTATTTCTAAAATAAGAAGATCAAAAGTTACAGACTATGCAGCTTTAATGAACAACATTTGCGTTTCACAGGAAGGAGTAACTAAACTTCTCAAAGGATTAAATCTCTTAAAAGCTTTAGGATCTGATGAGTTTCATTCCAGAGTCCTTTTAGGAGTTAGCAACAGAGTTAGGTCCAGTGTTAGCTCATTATTTCCAGCAGTCAATGGACACAGGCGAAATACCAAAGGGATAGTCTCTCCTAATCTGGGTCCAAACTGTTTGCAAAGGTTATCAGCAGATGGCAGAAGTCTACGCTAGCAAAAAACGAGTCAAATTAACCATTTGACTGTGCCCAAATATAACGCAGAACAGCACTGGCATCGACATTTTCAGGGTAGTATAGGCAAGAAACGCAAGTGCGTACACATTTTGACCAAAAGTATTTGAATATATTCTGATATAATACAGTTCCGATGGATTCATGATGTTATGTGTGCATAACGTGTGCGTAGAACCAATATTAATTTCTCTAATCCAATTTTGACAGAATTTGTGACCTCATAGGATTTATCACCGATTATTAGCACAAAGTGAATGTGAACCTGATCATATACGATTTTTATAACCTACTATTCCAAGAGTGTGTTTATCTTGGCAAACAGCGTTTTGCGGCGTCTCATCTGGGTCTACGCTGTTTGTATATGTCCCTTTTTGAATGCATTCAGCCTTTACTTTAAATTTTAGACTAGCTACGCCCATGTAGAGATAGAGGACGCCTAAGTCCTTATTAACGCAATGAGTGCATAGCAAATCCCAAAACGATTGTAGTGTGAATATGGCCAGGCTGATCTGTGTCTTTGCTAGTCACCAAGTCTAATTTTTGGCTGGCGTAGATACTAGCTATAACTTCCATAGCCTGAGTGAAATGCATTTGGGCCCCCCGGTGGCTTGGACTGCTGTCCGTTCTGAGGCGGTGATTCTGTTGTTATTGCCTTTTTGTTTATTGTTACTCCCATTGTAGGGGTCTGTAATTGTTCAATGTTTTGTTGTACGTTACTTTATGTCCATTCTAGTATTGCAATCATCTTGATGGGGAAGAGATAGCTGGTTTCTTTGCTTGGTTTGTCTTCCTGGTGTCTCGTGGTGGTTGAGCGGCTCTTCCTCGCGGTGCCACGGGGTTGTCTGCGGTTTGTGATTGTGGTATTTCCTGATCATACTCACTATTTTCAATTGACCCATGTCATACTGACTACACTCACCCGCAATTTCTATCCTGTAAGCCCGCAGCATTCCAGTTTTAAGTTTGCATTTCAATCAGAGTTGAAAACAGTGTGGATCCTGATCAGATCCTAATCATATGGCTTCGTCAGGAGCCAGCTGATCTGAATATACAATGTTTTCAAAAAGGATAAATCCGGGTTCAGCAGGAAAAGGGTCAATGCAACCTGTCATTAATATAGTCTCTACATCAAGTACGAGATTACGAGAAAGATTTTAGCAATTACGAGAAGCCTTCCATGATGGTGCGGGTGTGGGTGAGTGAGTGAATGGCAGGAGGTGGGTGAGTAAGTGTGTGAGTGAGTGAGGGAGAGAGGGAGTGAGTGAGTGAGTGAGTGAGTGAGTGAGTGAGTGAGTGAGAAAATAAATGGGGGAAGGGGGTAAAGAGTGACTGAACGAAACAGTCAGAGAGTAACCAGGCACATAACTCGTAATAACTTCTCGTTATAACGAGAATTATATTTTTATTTTATTTTTGTTTGATCCTATCCGGCTTTCGTACTAATACAACAAAACACATTTGATTTTTTTTATTAAAATCTAAAAATACATATTGTACATAGACTTCAAAACTAGAGACACGTCACCTGACATTTTAAGAATGTGTTATCCTCAGTTACATTTATTGGTGGGGTATGATAAATCGAGATTTTGAATCTTTTGGATTACCGAGATTCGACAAAGCTACTGAGTGGGGTTAGTGTTTTAAATTTTCAAATGTTGTATTATTTGCTAGCAGAGATCAGTACCGAATCTCGGTAATTCAAAGTGCACAGGACCGACCATTTTGACTACTATTTACCAGTAGTTTGAATTAACTCTTCTTGCGCCCCCGCCCATCCCCCCGCCCCCGATTTCATGATTTTTGTCGTTAACTTTGCTGATTTTTTTTTCGAAATCAAGCTTTTCGAAAATAAATTCGGGAGTACCATCTGCTTGTCTTACCAATTGGATTCAGGTCAAGCCCTACAACACCTGATCTGGATCCAATCAGTTTGCAATGGTTATCAGCAAACGACACTAGAAGGTAATGAGTTAAAAGAGGATGTTAATTCCAAAAATGATTAATTTCAGTATTTTTCATCAAAACATATAAACACACCTACATCTTTCCCGTCTCATCTTCCCCAATTTTGGGGTTTTGCTGGCTAAAGCCCTTTTAACTTGATTGTGATCGGCACACTGCAGCATCTGAGAGAAATATTTCCCTGGCTTATCTGATAAACTCCACTGGGACTCATAAAGCTCATTTAATATGCTCTTCTGGTTAGAGTGACTTTTTGAGTTTTAGTAGCCACACAGCAAGGTGGATGTAGACCGGCCTGTTCAACTGTTAGAATAAACAAATGCTTGATATATTTCGATGAACTACACTCCTTCCAAGTTCTTTATAATTAATTTACTTGATTCCAGTATTAAAATAAGTATGTTTTCACAAACAGAATGGAAATAATGAAATTCCTGATCAGCGTGCTTAAAAGCCAGCTGGTCTAAATTTCCACTGTTTAACAAATAATATATCCTGGATCAAAATGGTAAGGATTAAAAGTATATTAATCTGTAAATGCAGCAAATAGCTATGCCACTACTACTACTACTACTACTACTACTACTACTACTACTACTACTACTACTACTACTACTACTACTACTGCTGCTGCAGCTGCTGCTACTACTACTACTACTGCTTCTGCTACTACTACTACTACTACTACTACTACTACTTCTTCTTCTACTACTACTACTACTACTACTACTACTACTACTACTACTACTACTACTACTACTACTACTACTAATAATAATAATAATAATTATTATTATTATTATTTTTATAAAAAGAGTAAATAATAATAATAATAATAATAATAATAATAATAATAATAATAATGGGGTCAAGAGTAAGTATAAGAGAAAATTTTTTGCTAACATGTTATTGTAAGCTTCATTCCCTTTAGTTTGATATGCAAGATGATAAGAAAAAATGTTTTTTTATTAGCCTATGTGACTCCTGCGGGGCCATTTTTGGCCCCAGGGGCATGATTTGAACAAACTTGGTAGAGGTTCACAAGGCGATGCTACATACTAAATATAAAGACTCTAGGTCTTGTGGTTTTAGACAAAAAGCTTCTTCATGTTTTCCCTATATGACCCAATGTTAATAATGTGACCCTGAGGTGGGCCCATTTTGGACCCAAGGGCGTAACTAAAACAAATTTGATAGAGGTCTAGAGGTCCACTAGATGATGCTAAATACCAATTATCAAGGCTCCAGGCCTTGTGGTTTCTGACAAGAAGATTTTTTCACGTTTTCCCTATATAAGCCTTTGTAAAACATTTGAACCCCGGAGCGGGGTCATTTTTGGCCCCAGCGGTATGATTTGAACGATATTGGTAGAGGTCTACTAGGTGATACAAGAAGATTTTTTGAAGTTTACATTTTAAAAACCTATTGTTAGCCAATGTGACCAAGTTATGTAAACGGACTAGAACCATTTAATTGAGCAAGGCCGGATCATTTGTGTGAACTTATTTCACATTTGGACAAGGGGTTTAGGAGTTGTCCTTCAATTCAATTGTTAAAGTGGGACGGAAGGACCGATGACAAAGATGGACGAAAACCGCTCACACTTTTTAAAGCTCCCTTTATCACTATGTGACAGGTGAGCTAAAAAAACCCAGAACAATCCCTATAGTGGTAAGCGCGAAATAGTTGGGACAAACATTCATTTGGACTGTCTCAGGCAAGTGCCTAAGAGTCCACCGTTTTGAATTTTGAAACCCCTGCACAGCTTCACAATCCCAAATTTTTTGAGAGAGGAGCACAGTGGCTGAGTGGTAGAGTGATTGACTTTTGGCCAAGCGGTTGTTGGCTTGAGCCTCATCAGCATCACTACATTGTGTCCTTGAGCAAGATGCATTAATTCTTGCTTAGTACTGGTTCAACTTATAAAGACCAATCCCGATATAACTGAAAAATTGTTGACTGGGGTGTAAAGAAACAAATCAATCAATCAAGAGAACAATCTGTCCAGTGGAATTGTCCAGACAAAATTTGTGTGGAAAAAGAAATGAAATAATAATAATAATAATAATAATAGTAATAATAATAATAAATTATAATAACAGTAATAAGAAACAGATAAAAAGAATGTCTCCCCACTTTATTTGGGTCTACCTATGACCATTAAGCAATAAATAAAATTGACATTAATGTATTTTCTCTGGAAAAGCAAGCTGGAGAAAACCTTTTGAAATCTTAGATCTAGCAGATAATGCGGTCAGAATTTAGAGAAGCCGATGCTAATAAAAAGGGATAGATGGACATAACTAGCAGAGAGTTGTAGGGGAAATATTTGGTATTTATCGAGTATCGAGTAATAAAAGTCGAGTTTCGAGTAATAAAAAGCGAGTATCGAGTTATAAAAGGCGAGTATCGAGTTATAAAGAGTGAGTATCGAGTAATAAAAGTCGAGTATCGAGTTATAAAAAGCGAGTATTGAGTTATGAAAGTCGAGTATCGAGTATTAAAAGGGGAGTATCGAGTAATAAAAGGTGAGTATCGAGTTATAAAAGTCGAGTAGCGAGTAATGAAAGTCGAGTATCGAGTAATAAAAGGGGAGTATCGAGTAATAAAAGGCGAGTATCGAGTTATAAAAGGCTTTGAAGTGTAAAACGTAAGGTCTACTGCTCTTAACTCTAAATGGAACTCATGTTTATTCTTGGTCTATTTGCGGGATAAATTATGTATAAAATAGATGAGCAACGGTATGAACTGCTGTAGTTCAGCAGGCTTTTTCGTGCAGTCGCGCAGCGGAGCTTCGGTGGTAATAAACAAAACCTAAGCCCCAAACGGCCATAACTGAGTCGAAATTATCATGATTATGAAGATGGTTTCCAAATTCAAACTCGACCTGTATTGTACAATGTTTTTACTTAATTACCATTCTGTATTTATTTATGTTTTATTGATGCATTCCTTCACCAGTTATTAATCGGAAACAATAGTGTGACGACGACGACAACTACGACGGAGGCATGATTGCTTGCCTCGCACACGACGAAATAAGTTTATAAATGTGTCGCAATTATGTCGTAGTGGTGGTGGCGGGTAGTGAGGGGTAACATTTCCATATAGGTACAATGTCACTTTCCGACCTCCAATCTGATCCACTCGAGCATGGTGACACTAAATGACGTATAATCCTGTAAGGTTTTTGTTTTAAAATTAATGCGTTATGTCGGACATACCAATACCACAATACAAATGTACCAGATACAGCAAATTATGGACTTTACAAATTACCAAGACTGGCATGTTACTAACGGGGCACTAACCTGATGGTCGCTCTCAGGGTGGTTGAAGATACTATCAAACTTGGAAGTGACAGTTATTTTCCAAATAAATAAAGTTTGGCCTGCAAAATTAACTATCATTGTAAGCCCATAGGAATCAAGATAGTGTGGGAAGATTAAGTAATGAATGCGGGGGAATGTCCCTTAAAACTCTTTGCCTGCTAGTGATGAGTTGTATTGTCTACTGATAACCTTGCAAAGAGCTTGGCCAGAAACGTAGGGCATGATCTGGGTCAAAACCATTTTACACGTGGATGATATTCATAAAAGGTTTTAATTGATTTATGATTTGCAAAGAGTGAACCCTAATGCCAAACGCTTTGAATTCGGTATGTTCTAATGCCCTGGCCTGTCCGGTCAGTTATCGTAATCAGGGCGGACATTCAGGCCTCACACTATGTAGGCGGCAATCGAAAACGCTCTTAACAATCGACGAATGCGGATCAAAAATCGCTAGAAACAGTGTCGGGCGACAAATGACAATCAAAAACTCCGTTTCTATCGATTTTTGATCTCTGTTCTACGATAGAATTTACGTTTTCGATTGCCGCCTACCCGGTGTGGGCCTGATCTGGATCAAAACTGTTTGACGCTCTGATGGTATTTCTGTTGTTGTTGTTGTTGTTGTTGTTGTTGTTGTTAATAAAAATACTACATATATTATATTTCTTAACAAGAGGCCTAAGATGGCCCCTCAATCGCTAGCCTGGATTTGTGGATGTTGTCATACAAATTGTTTGAGTTTATGCTTGATGCCCAAAGCAACACTTTTTAATTATGTCGGGATGTTCCCTTGGTTGAGTTAGTCCTTATACTAAGCAAGTGATAAAGTGTCTTGCACAAGGCCATAATCTAGTTCCTCTATGAATGCTGAACCAGCGACCCGACGATCTCAACATTCGTTGGTGAGGCTCATCAGTTATATAAGAGCCAGATACTTAATCGAGCAGAAATGACACAGTCTCTCCAGAGCCTGTGCAGTTTTTTCCTGAGCCTTCGCTGCTCGCACACCCCATAAAAGGACATCCTGGATAAAAGCTCGGGCTACATTAGAGTTCAAAATAATCGAGCCCAGAGCCCAACTATTGGAGTCCTTCGTTGATGTAGCAAGTTTATGCATATAATTTTATGCAAAATTTCACTATCTAGCTTAGCAGACAGAGTTATGTCCTTCCTGGTAACAACCCCGAAGATTTTTCTCCATATACCTACATGTAATAAATGGACCAATCCATGAACATTGGTTGTTCCTTAAACGTGCTATCACGGAAACTTTTCGAACAAAAGTAACCCTAAATATTTGACACCTATTTATGTAAAAACATGTAGAAGTCTGCAGCTTTTTATTTTCTCCGAGAATCCGTTGTGAGTACGCACCAGGAGATACGCATTGAGACGCTTCCAATGCAATGAAGATCACCTATATGCAAAAAATACGATATTCTTGGAGAAACCAAGGCCCAAAATTACAATGTCTCCCTTATGATATCGTTGGGGCCATAAGTATTGCATCGATCCTAGTAATGTTGAAAGCGAGTATCGAGTAATAAAAAGCGAGTATCGAGTTATAAAATGCGAGTATCGAGTAATAAAAAGCGAGTATCGAGTAATAAAAAGCGAGTATCGAGTTATAAAAGGCGAGTATCGAATAATAAAAAGCGAGTATCGAGTAATAAAAAGCGAGTATCGAGTAATGAAAAGCCTTCTCTCGGTATATAACCGTGTAGTTAAAGACAAAGATTACTGTCCAATAGAGATCATTAAAGGATTAACTGATAAGGTACAGTTTCAGTAGGTCACAAAATTATAGGGGCCTCAAGAGGGGACTTACCTGTATAAATCACAATTTCAATCACTAGGATAAAGATCAATATTTTATCATAAAATACCAAATCCCTTCATGGGGCCACTTTATTGCCCCTGTAAGGAAGTCATAATCACCTCATTATGACTGTCCTTTTGATCTGCCCAGTATGACCCCTGGAGAGAGTCATAATGAGTGGTACCAGTATTATTGCTCAAATATTTGTCTCTTTAAGCAAACAAAAAATCAATTTTTAACATTTGTTTTTGGGTGCTCAAAAGAACCGTCTCATCGAAACGGTACTTTTGAGTATCCACAGCATATGTTTTGGTAGAGATAGTAACATAGTTTGGGTGCTCAAAGGACCGTATCATTGAGACAGTTCTTTGAGTACCCACAACATATGTTTTGGTTGAGAAATAGGAAGCTTATTTTTAATTGCGCTCTCTTAAATGTATCTAGAGGCATCAAGGTCCATACATGTATATATTGAACTGGAAAAATCCCAAAACAACAATGAAACAATCAACAACATATATCTGTATCAGAAATACTAACTGTTGCTTTGAGTTAAATGCCACCACCTGATGAGATCCACTGACGGGTCGAAATAATTGTTAATACATTGATGGTGACGGCTCAAAAAACCTGTCGTAAGCATTTGAAATACAGCTAATGCTTGTAAAATAAGCTTACGAAAAATGGCCTCAAAATGCATTAGTATCGCTTCAACAGACATCTTGAATTAGAAACTTTTCTTGGGGGAGGTCAAACCCCCCTAACCAGAGCCGTCGACACTAGGAAAACGACGTTCCAAGGCCGTACCACTTTTCAAAAGCCTACGACAGCCCTGATTTGTTGCTGCAAAATGATATTGCTGCAATATTTCTGGGTACTTAATTACCTTAAGATGAAGGCCTGGCACCGCAATTTTCTTCTACGACGTAGCCTGTACGGGCAGGGGTTTTATTTTAACCATGTCTATTTGTCGTGTGGTTTTTAAAAATAAGTTTCCTTTATTCCATGAGATCGTCACGTGTGTGATCTAGTACTGCATCCGATCGTTTTCTTGTTCTGTTTTATTACTCGATACTCGCTTTTTATCACTCGATACTCGCTTTTTATTACTCGATACTCGCTTTTTATTACTCGATACTCGCTTTTTATAACTCGATACTCGACTTTTATCACTCGATACTCGACTTTCATCACTCGATACTCGACTTTTATTACTCGATACTCGACTTTTATAACTCGATACTCGACTTTTATTACTCGAAACTCACCTTTTTTAACTCGATACTCGATACTGTAAGAAAAGAAATCCTCAAAGATGCCTGTCTGTAAAAGTAAAGTTTAACTGATCTTTTAATCACCCGACGATGTGTTTTGAAGGGATTTCTTTGAGCATGATTAATACATAGAATGCACTATTTGAGTTTTTTTGTTTGTTTGTTTGATTTGATTCTTTACGTCCCATCAACAATTAAATAGGGATGGGTCTTCCTGGGTTGAACCAGAACTAAGCTAGGATAAATGTGTCTTGCTCAAGGACACAACGCAGTGACGCCGGTGAGGCTCGAACCCGCGGCCCCTCTGTCTCGAGTTAAGCACTCTACCACTGAGCCACTGAGCCACTGCACTCCCTCCCTATTTGAGCTTAAAGCCACTAAGACTAGCAATACTCCTGTAAAATCAAGATTCAGTGATAATAATATTACATGCAATGTTCAGCAGATGTCTATATATCACATACAATTCAAAATGTCCCAAATAAAAAAATACCCGTGTTTAGGGTAACCCGACCCTGCCTAAATTTACTGATGAAACCTAGAATTTTATTCAGGTTTTCTGGAAAAATATAATTCTATGCATTTTGAAAGGCGAAATGCCTTTCAAAATGCATAAAATAATATTTTTTCCAGAAAAAAATCGCAAATATATGTGTGCCTACCCTACCTAAAATGTACAGACTCGTTACCTGAAACACACTTTTTTCTTTGGCCTTATAAGTTCGGCGTTGGTGAGACACTGTTCCTATAAGTTGGTGCTTGTATCATTATGGCACCAAACTGCACAAATTTGAAGTCTTTGCAAACTTCACAGCTGGGTACTTAATCTGGAACTCCCACATGCGGGGATCCAGAAAGTTTTGTCAGCAGAGGGGGTCCAACTCAACGTTGTTTTTTAATAGTTTTTTAGTTGATAAGGGGAGGGAGGATCCGATTATCACTTCAAGCGGGCCATTATCGACCCGCCAGCGAAACCCCATAGAAATGGCGTTTCACTGGCGTGCCGATGATGGTCCAACATTGAATGCTGGCTTGGTAGCTTTTTCTCAGGGAAATCCGAAGCAGTATTGCTAAGAAACTCTATATTTATGTGATTTTTCAGGGGGGTGGGGGGCAGACCCTGCCACCCCCTCTGGATCCATGCATGTCCCACAACGATTTGTCAAATATAAGATCAAGCCAATTCAAATCTTCCAAAGATGAACAAGAAGTTGGCCCGTGTTATCTCCCTGATTGTTAATTCCCGTTCCCATATATTTAGAGATACAGATCAGTTTGCCGCTACTATTGTCTTCCGTTGATGGCCGCCACAGGTGCAGTTCTGTTCCATTATAGGCGTACGCTAAACCGCCATAGCTGCATGGTTCCCCAGTTGAGGAGGGTACATACGCGACCATACCGCCTCCGGGGAACCGGTACCCTTGGTTGCTTCCTGTTATTGCCTCTACCTGAAAATATACACATACAGTAAGACTTGTGTAAAGCGGCCATTCTCAAAAAGACCAAAATTGGTTTAATTTCAAGACCAACTATCGCTTAATGCAGGTCAATAGTACTGCAGAATGCTCCAAAGGGGAGCATTCTGCAATACTTGCGACCTTATTACCTTAAGCGAAAGCAGGTCTAGTAGTAGTCCGAGTTTTCTCTGACGTTTTAGTGGCTTTTCTTTATTTTGACATTTGCCACTAAGTGGCAAAATATGGAAAAGCCACTTAAACATCAGAGAAGGCTCAGATTAGTCTAGTAGTGGGTTCACTCCGTCCGTCCGTCTGTCTGCAACATTTTAGGGTGTCAAGTTTGTGTAATCTGTAACTCCAAAAGTATTTGTTTATTTTTGTTCAAACTTTGCCTAATGATTGTTCACATACTGAAGATGTGCACCTCCTATTTTGTGCACGTTTCATATTTTTTTCTCATTTTTGACGGGTGTTGAACTTAGACACTTTTTCCATCCGCAATGCTTAGGGACGCCTAGTTCGTGTAATCCATAACTCCAACAGTATTCATTCCTTTATATTCAAACTTTGTACAATGATTGTTCACACATTGAAGATGTGCATTACCTAATTTGTCCACGTTTCATAAATTATTTCTTATTTTTGACGGGTGTTGAATTTAGACATTTTTTCCATCTGAAATGCTTGGGGGTGCCTAGTTTGTGTAATCTGTAACTTCCTTTATATTCAAACTTTGCATAAAAATTGTTCACATATTGAAGATGTGCGCCTTTTTGTGCAATTGTTTCATTTTTTTCTCATTTTTGGTGGGTGTTGAACTTAGACATTTTTCCTGTCTGTCCATCTGTCAGCAACATTTTAGGGTGCCAAGTTTGTGTAATCTGTAACTAAAAGTTTTTTTTCCTTTTTATTCAAACTTTTCCTAATAATTGTTCACATATTGAAGATGTGCACCTCTATTTTGTGCATGTTTCATTTTTTCCAATTTTTGAGAGAGGTTGAACTTAGACTTTTTTTCCATCCGCAATGCTTAGGTGGTGCTTAGTTTGTGTAATCTGTAACTCCACCAGTATTCATTCATTTATATTCAAACTTTGCATAATGATTGTTCACACCGTCTATTTTGTGCACACTTCTTAATTTTTTACTCACTTTTGATGGGTGTTGAACTTAGAAATATTTTCCATCCGAAATGCTGAGGAGGCGTCTAGTTTGTGTAATCCGTAACTCCAAAAGTATTCATTCCTACATGTATATACTCAAACTTTGAAAAATGATTGTTCACACGTTGAAGATTTGCACCTCCCATTTTGTGCACATTTAATAAATATTTTACTAATTTTGACATGTATTGAACATAGACATTTTTCCATCCGCAATGCTTTGGGGTGCCAAGTTAGTGTAATCTTGAACTCTAAGAGTATTCATTCCTTTATATTCAAACTTTGCATAATGATTGTTCACACGTTTAAGATGTGCACTTATTAATATTTTTTCATTTTTGGGGGTCTTGAACTTTGACATTTTTTCGTAAGAAATGCATAGATGGTTTCTGGTTTGTGTAATCTGTAACTCAAGCAGTTTTCATTCCCTTATACTCAAACTTTGTATTATAATTGAACATCTACACCCTATATTTGTGCACATTTGATAATATATTTTTAAGTGTTCAGCTTAGAAATTGTTATGTTTCCTACTGTAGATTACATTGCAAAATTTGGGTGTAATCGGATTTCATTCCTGTATATTTGAACTTTGCATATCGACTGTTCACACATTGAAGATTTGAAGATGTGCACCATGACGCAGGTCCAGAGCAGAGTTTGGTCTTGTTTAAGCTACCATTTGTCAGTAAGATCTCTTTTGTCTTTTTGGAGTGGCCGTTTTACACAGGTTTTACTGTACAGTCACAACTCGTGAATCGAGGAACAAGAGGTTTAATTTCTAAGCAGGGCTATCGGAAGTTGTAATCAGTATTTTCCTATAAAAATCCATATGTTTTTGGTGCGTCAAAGAAACGTCACGAGGCTTTCTGTGTTTCCTTTACAGTTTGGCACGTTTCCTTTCTAGTTTGGCACGTTTCCTTTCTAGCTTGGCCCGTTTCCTTTCTAGTTTGGTCCGTTTCCTTTCTAGTTTGGCCGTTTCCTTTCTAGTTTGGCCCGTTTCCTTTCTAGTTAGGCCGTTTCCTTTCTAGTTTGGCCCGTTTCCTTTACAGTTTGGCCCGTTTCCTTTCTAGTTTGGCACGTTTCCTTTCTAGCTTGGCCCGTTTCCTTTCTAGTTTGGCCCGTTTCCTTTCTAGTTTGGCCGTTTCCTTTCTAGTTTGGCCCGTTTCCTTTCTAGTTAGGCCGTTTCCTTTCTAGTTTGGCCCGTTTCCTTTACAGTTTGGCACGTTTCCTTTCTAGTTTGGCCCGTTTCCTTTCTAGTTTGGCCGTTTCCTTTCTAGTTTGGCCCGTTTCCTTTCTAGTTAGGCCGTTTCCTTTCTAGTTTGGCCCGTTTCCTTTCTAGTCTGGCACATTTCCTTTCTAGTTTGGCCCGTTTCCTTTCTAGTTTGGCACGTTTCCTTTCTAGTTTGGCACATTTCATTTCTAGTTTGGCAATCATCTAGTTGAGGACGAGAGGAAAGATTGCTTTGCTTACTTGGTTTTAAGTGTATGTGTGTATCTTTATTTATCACATGACCATCATGGTCATACATAATTAAGAAATGAATACGATTTTTGGAATGTTCATGGAATCATAAATACTTCGGGTCTCTTGCAGAGTTAGTGTCAGAAGCCCGTGGGCTTCATGTTAACTTTGCAAGTGACCCAAAGTATTCATGATTCCATGAACATTCTAACAATTGAATTTATTGCTTACTTTAACATTTAATTATAATTATCTAAAGTATGGAAATGATTTATAATTAAGGGAAAAAAAGTTTTGTATTTAATATGTAATTGTATTAGTGGTTTTGTTGGAGTGTAAATCGGAAAACGAAACAGCTAGTGTGAACACAGTCAGCCAGTGGAGCAAACAAGAAGCTTGTTTTGCAAGTACGACTCAGGTGTGGCTCGGTAACAACCACAATACCAGTGTCACAAGGTATGAATATAGATGAAGACTCGGACAGAAGTTTAAACATCTAGCCTCGCTGGATATACCAGCATATGCGTTTATTTGCGCATTTGCGCATATGCGACAAGTATCAAAATCTCGTAGGCTGGCCTATTGCAGTAATTAAACACAAATGAAGTTACCCAAACTTTCAAGAAGGTGTAATCTATCGATCTTCCTGGATCGACGGTTATCTGTGTCGATGAGGGTGTAATTTCCTGACCAAGATACATAGATGACGTCATGAACGGACTGATGGTAGATTTCTTCCAGGCATAGATTTCTAAACTTCCCTGAGAAGAAGAAGCCTCAAGGTTGTATCCATCTGCAGTTCCAATCAGAAATCCTGTAAGATAACAAAATACACAAAGTATTGCCCAATCAGATCACCTATGCGAAATCATAGTAGACATAGGATCAGCTGTAAAATAACATAGAAGATATAGTATAGCACAATCAGATAACCTGTATTGTTATATGACTGGAGAGAATCCATATTCCTGATTGGCTCAATTTGTCTTTATAAATCTCTATGTCTACCTGAAAACCCTTCTAAACTGCAAATTAATTTTGCATGAAAACCAGCTCAAACTAGTTTCCAGAAGTTAATATTTGTTACACTTTTCTAATATCACCCTCTGGAGATCTAAAACTAGCAAAACTAGCATGTGCTGCATGAAAATGACACGATTTGCTGTTTCATATCCCAAGACTTTCATGAATTTTAACAACTGTTTTCTTTTGTTTTGTTTGTTCGTTTATCTTTGTTTGAATAAAAAAAAATGTAAAAAAAGTTTATGATTAAATTGTACATTCCACATTCTGAGAATTGATATACATTTCAAAATGCAAAATACTTCATTAAAATATTTTAAATAACAGTTGATAAAACTTGTGAGAAAGTCCATAGGTAGAAGGTTGAACATGACTTAAACAACAAGAGTTAAAGTAGAAAATTTTCACTCTTAGTTCAAAAGTCATACAACAAAACAGCTATTGACTTCAATTTCGGTAGACATGAGGTTTTATCTACCCTTAAAAGTGATGTTCACCTCGGCCTAGCGGCCTCATTGAATTATCACTTTTTCGGATAGATAAATCCTTATGTCTATCTCATTGAAGTCAATAATTGTATAATATAACACAGTAGATATAGTAAAGCCCAATCGGATAACCTGTAAGAGAATAAAATAGACATAATATCGCTCAATCAGATAGTCCATAAGATAACAAAGTAGACATATTATTGCCCAATCAGATCTACAAGATAACAAAGTAGACATATTATTGCCCAAATAGATCTATAAGATAACAAAGTAGACATGTCATTGTCCAACCAGATTATACAATTATTGACTATTGAGGCATTGGACATGATGTTATGTCAACCTGAGAGTACCAATATTGACCGAGGGGAAACCGAGGTCAATATTGGTACTCTCAGGCCGACATCACATCATGTCCAATGCCTCAATAGTCAACAATTGTTTTATTATATAATTTCTCTAAACAAAAAAGCAAAAACAACAACAACAAAATCTTGGCCATGGACTATGTATTAGACATTATTGAATTTCGTTCTTTTTACATGTTGACTAACTGATTTCATTCGGTTAATGCATAATTTATTTGTAACTACAACTGCAGACAGAGAAGACACAGATTAAATGCCGCATAATGTCAGAGAAAAAAACTGCATTTTTTTCAGAAATTGTAACCTGTGATTCCTTGTTTTTTTTAATGGACCATTCCAAGTTTATTGCGACAATCCAGAAGGAAGAATATATTCACACTGGTCAATGTAAACGCACCGGTGGTTGCTACGACGAGCTTGTGGTTGCATTTTTCAGCACAGGTGGTGGCGTAAAAGGTAAAAAAATCTATACCTGTTGACTTTATGATTCATTTACAAACTTGCATTTATTTTATTTTTGATAACACCTGGCGCACAGACCACCGGTAACATAGCAGTTTATGGCTCTGCCAAGCAATTGGTTATTTAATTCATGGTTTGGACTGCAAATCAAACAAAGTTCTGGAGTTTTGCCGTGACAGGTGCTTTCTTTCTAGTATAACTGCCTAAATTGAGGGAAAGCTGCATGTCTAAGCGCAGCTGTTGTCATATTCCCATGAAATAACATCCGAAAAACGATTACTACTTTGTTTTTTTTCTTGGTAAACTAGCAAATGTGTTATTGAGGAATTTTATTACAACGCACTGGGAGCATTTTTAAAGCATTGATACAACGCACTGATGGTTGCAAAGAAGTCCTGTGGTTGCTGGTGCAGACTCACCACACCATTCGCTGTTCACATAAACGTTACAAAAATCGCCATTTCAACCAGCACATTATATTTCGATACTATGAAGAAGGCTCAGGCGAGCCTGTGCAAACGTGCAGACTCCCAAGAGCCTTTGCTGCCAGCAGAAGAGATCTTGATATTTATTACATTTTCCAGTGACTTTGCCTGCGCAAATGTGCAGACTCAACAGAGTATTCGCTGCTGGCGTAAATAGCACACAAATCGCCATTTAAGGCAGCACAAGAGAATTTGTACAGTGACGAAGGCTAAGGTAAGCCTGTGCAAATGTACAGACTCGCCAGATCCTTCGCTGCTCGCACAAAATGGCATTCAATCGCCATTTGAGTCACTACATGAGAATTTTGAACTGTGACAAAGGCTCAGACTAGACCAAGCAAATGTGCAGACTCGCCAAAGCCATCGCTGTTCGCATGAATGACACCCAAAAATAGTAAGTGAGCATCACAATCACAAACTGCAGACAAACCCATGGCACTGAGAGAAATAGCCTCACAGCAATCACGAGACACCAGGAAGACAAACTAAGCAAAGCAGTTAGCTCTCTCTTCCCCATCAAGATGATCGCAAAACAAGAATGGACATAAAGTAGCAAAATATAGAACAATGACAGAATCCTGTAATGGGAGTAACAATCAACAAGGAATCAACAACAACAGAATCACCGCCCAGAACAGACAGCAGCCTATATCTCTGGGGTGCTAAAATTGCATTTTACTGGTACCAAATCTTCAGCCTAGATTCTGCTGTTGTTGAAGCACAAAAATTTTCAGCTTGCATGGAGGCTTCTAAACTATTGTAATGTATCATAACGGACAAACAATCTCATTAAATTAAAGGTTTTGGGGCCAATCTGAAAAAATAGGTGGAAACACTCTCAAAGTGCGAACATGGCTAGCTCTGGAGCGTCTCTGGTGAGGCTTAACATTTGCAGAGTCACGCTTGAGCCTTATCAGTATACAAAAATCACAAACTCTATGCCTATTGACTATAAGAGGGTCTGGATGGGGGGGGGTCTGGAATTCACTATTCATTAAAAATTTAGCCTATTATTCATCTCATTAAAATTTTGGGTTATTCATTAAAATAAGAATATTTATTCATTACAAGTAAGAAAGGTGGCAAAGAAATCTGATTATTCACTATTCATTAATTTTTGCTTCAGTTCATTAAAAAAATAGGATTTTTCATTCATTTTTAGGCCCTCATTATTCACTATTCATTATATTTTGGCTTACTATTCATTATAAAAAAGGGCCATTATTCACAAATCATTATACCCCATCCAGACCCTCCTATGGCTCCTATAAGCTTGCATTTATTTTACTTTTGATGACCCAATGCACACAAACCGTCAGTAACATTGCAGTTTATGGCTCTGCCATGTAGTTGGCGTTTTAATTCATAGCTTGACGGGCAAATCCGACACAGTTGTGGAGTTTGACAGTGACAGGTGCTCTTTTCTATTGTGACTGCCTAACTTCAGGGAAATTCTGAATGTCTAAGCACAGATGCAGCTTTGTAATCATAATCCCATGAAATAACATCCAAAAACGATTACTACTCTCTATTTTTTTCTATGCAGAGAAGGCTCTGGCGAGTCTGTACATTTGCACAGGTTCACCTGAGTATTCGTCCTGGTACTGAAATATCATGTGCTGGCTCAAATAACGATTTATGTACCGTTTATAGGACCAGTGAATGCTGTGGTGAGGCTGCACCATCAACCATGGCACATCTTGGCAACCATCAGTGCGTTGTATCAATGCGTCAAAAATGCTTAAAAGGAGACTGCACAGGCTCGTCTGAGTCTACACTTGTCAAAATATTACCACATTGTTGGAAATCACATGTCAAGGCTAAATGTATATTTCACTGGCCTTTTTATACGTTTTTTAAGTTGATTAGGGGAGAGGATCCAAATACCACTAAAAGTGAGCCATCATGGGCCGGCCAGCGAAACGCCATCTAAATGGCGTTTTGCTGGCCGGGTGATGGTGGACCAACACTGAATGCTGGGTTGTAAGCTTTGTGATCTTACAGGGGATCCGGACCAATATGATAAGAACCCCTATATTTTTGTGATTATCGGGGGGGGGGGGGGGGTCTGGACCCTTGTCCCCCCTCTGGATCCGCGTATGGGCAAAGATCAGTAATCGATACAATCAAATACCGCACCTGACCTAGGAGACCATATGGGAAAAGAAAATATCACACCCAAAAGAGCCAAGAGGCCAGCGTTTTCCCAGCAGATGACCACAAGGCTGCAAAGAAGAGACAAGTCAGTATGACAAGCACGAAACACTAATGAGACGTGACATGTGATTTCCAACAGTGCGGCATTTTGACAAGTGTAGACTCAGATAGGCTTGGGCAGCCTCCTGTTAACTTTAGAAATTCCAAATGACCAGAGAAGCAGTATGATTAGGATTTCCTATTTTGTATTCTGACAAGAATTTTGTGAATAGCATCCATAAAAACTAACATTTATTCGAGATCAGCAGAAGAAAAGTGTCAAGAAGTTTAGAATATTTAGTGTACCTTCATTTGTCGCCCACACTCGAACTGTTTCGTTGTTGTAACCATGGATTACTCCCATATTTTGCAAATACGTAGACGGTTGATAAGCAACAGTGTGTGCACCTGCAATGAGAGTACAGTATGCCTTTGACAACTTGAGCATTCCTAGCTGAAACAAAGATATAGTTAGTTTTCTGAGCACTAATTACTTGAACACTTATAGCTATAAAGCACATACATTGACCGCTTGAACACTGTTTCTCAATATATCAGAGTCCCCCCAGTCACACCAACCATGCGCGGATCCAGAAAGTTTTGTCAGAGGGGGTCAAATTTTGTTTTTGATAAGGAGAAAGAGGATCCAAATTGCACTAAATGCGGGCCATCATCGGCCCGCAAGCGAAACGCCATTTAAATGGCGTTTCGCTGGCGGGTAGATGATGGCCCAAAATTGAATGCTGGCTTGGCAGCTTTGTGGTTTTAAGCGAATCCGGACCAGTATTGCTAAGAAACCCTATATTTTGTGATTTTTCAAGGGGGGGGGGGTCCGGACCCCCTGTTCCGCCCTCTGGATCCGCACATGCCCACACAATCTCTGGGGGCAAAGGTTGAGTGTATCCAAGTGGTCCTTTCCTACTGTATCGATGTACCTGTCAGCAAGAGTACTTAGGCCTCCAGATAAGAGTGCGTACTGGAAAATGTAATTTTCTTATTTTTAACCAAAACATATGTTGTGGGTACTCAAAAACCGTCTCAATGTGACATGTCGCTTCCCCTATAACTGAATATCCTTCCCTTCACCTCCCTGGGACATGGGCTAAACGTGTCAAAGTGGTTCTTACCTACTGTATCAATGTACCAGTCAGTGATTTTTGTTTGTTTGATTTGATTCTTTACGTCCACTCAACAATCTTTCAGTTATGCGGGACGGGTCTTCCTGGGTTGAACCTGTACTAAGCTAGGATAAATGTGTCGTGCTCAAGGACCACAACGCAGTGACGCCGGTTAGGCTCGAACCCGCGGCCCTTCGGTCTCGAGTCAAGCACTCTACCACTGAGCCACTGCGCTCCTTATACCAGTCAGTGAGAGTACTGCCAACGGTCACAAGGATACCAACTAGGCTTGCTATAAATATAACAAACCAATTAGGTCTACTATACTATGCACAATAAATTTAGCAATTGTTTTGTATTGGTGAGTCCATCCACATCAGATCTCGAACTTCATTTGCTGTCATGAAGATTCAAGCGCCGATCATCTGACAAGATTTTCCATTTAAAAAAATACAGAATTACCAAACGCAGCGGACGTGCTAAAGTGACGTTTAATTTTAAGACTAGCGGGTAACGTGGGTATTTCTGATCATTTGGGGAAGCCGAAACTATTTTCAAACGATTGTTTGGTCACTGAAAACCAAAAAGCATAGCAGATGCTGCATTTTTCTCAACTTTCTCAGAGAAATAAAGGACAAAGTTTTCACAATTTGACGTTTTTACTAATGCTTTTACGTTATCACCTTTAAACGGTGTTTCTAGTCGGGTTTTCTTGAACCACATTAACAAGTAAAACTGCTTGATGGCTTCCAACACAGGCAGACAAATAATGTTGAATGAAACATCTTCACTACTACAGTGCACGAGCCGAAAGATAAAATCTAACATCACCATTATCTCGCAAATGCGTCGCACCATTTTTCAGTAACTTAAGGTTTTAATCAACCATAAGCTGAATTACATTGTAAGCATATGATATCTTTGTAAACTGAGTCTCTGTTGAATTGGCACGCCAAATAACATTAGAAGTTTAATCAAATGATGACTACGTTTTGACGTCATTGATGGCAGCTGATTTTTTTCAGCATGAAATCTCCATCACATCTGTCACATAAGCAATAGTTTTTATAGGCGTATGATGCATGAGGAAGATGAAATATCACCAAACGAAAAATCACACGCTTATCATTATTTACAACGGATGTGATTTTTGCTTACTGACCCCTTCTGCAATTCTTGCTCTCCCCAAATGCCTATTTAATGGATAGCGTCTGAAATTTCGTGGTTTCACGTGCCTAAGATCCTGTTCTCGTCATTGCAATTGAAATTGATCGGCATTGCACAAAGATGAGCACAAAAAGATGCGAAACATAAGAAATTGCTAAACTTATTGTGCATAGTATATATTTAACTTTAATAAAATTGTAACTGATATTAATATAGATTCCAATACTCCTAACTCCTGTGGTTGTCGAAATTCTAATTATTTATACCCCCTGCTGGGCATGTGATTACAGGTAATCTAAATATCATTACTGACGCTAGAGTTCGCAATTTCATTTCTAAATGTTCTAAATAAAGATTTCCCTCTAATATTAATTTCCCTAATAGATGTCGTAGAGAGATCGCTGCTTCTTTAAATGACTTCAGTAATCGTTGGTGTAAACGAGAAAATGTTGAACCATAAGCCTTGAAGGAATGGAAGATTAACATTTTCAAAATTATTGATACTCTTATTTCATTTTATTCTCGTAATACACATCTTTTACCTCCTAAATCTATATCTTCTTTTCCTCATCTTAAACGAGGTATCCAGGATTTTCATATGAACTATGTTTTGGTTCCTGCAGATAAAGCTGCTAACAATGTTGTAGTTGTTTGACGCTTGTATTATGTTAATACTCTTAAGCGTGAGCTTGTTGACACCAATGCCTATAAAATGCAACCTTCTTTTGAGTGAGAGAGTGGTCGTCGATGGGTATGGTTGTCATACAGCCCTACAATTTGGTGTCAAAGCTAAAGAAAATCAAGACAGGGTTCCTACGTTGTACTGGTTACCTAAACTCCATAAAATCCTTATAAACCTGATTTATTGCTAATTCGAGATCTTTTCGACAACAGAACTTTCTAAATTGTTAACCTTATGTCTTACAGCTGTTAAAACATGCTATCAAGTACTGTGAAAAGATATATGAGAGATCTGGTAAAAATCTATTTTGGTCTATTAAAAATCAGGTGAAACTTTAGATAAACTTAAAACTAGAGATTTCAATGCGACCAGTTTGTCTACTTATGATTTTTTTACTCTTTACATTACTTTACTTATTTAAGGACCTTCAATAAAGGAGGCTCTCTTTACCTTGCATGTAACGACAGAAACGCATTTTGTACTTCAGAAAAAATAGAAAATATCAAGCATGGTCTTGTCAAAATGTATGTGATGCACTGACCTTTTTGTTGGACAACATTTTCATTCGATTTGGCACCAAGCTGTATAGACACGTAGTTAGGATTCCCAAGGGCACCGATTTTTTTCTATTTTGTTATGAGAGGGACTTTATGATGTCTCTTTCTGATGATAAACAGGCTGATATTATTGATGCTGTTCACACTGCATCCAGATATTTGGACGATATTTTAAACATTAATAATGTTTATTTTGATAATATGGTAAGTCAAATATACCCTTCAGTGATCCAACTTAATAAAGCCAATACATATGATACAGAAGCTGCGTTTTAGACTTGCATTTACCAATTTCTAATGAATTGTTTCTGCCAAAATTTATGATAAACGTAACGACTATGATTTTGAAATTGTCAATTTCCCATTTTTAGATGGTGATGTTCCTCGCTCTACATCATATGGAGTCTATATCTCTCCACTCATTCGTTTTGCTAGAGCATATAGCCATGTTGCTGACTTCAACACTCGTAATAAATTGTTAATTCAGAAACTTCTTAAATAAGGTTATCGGTATCAAAAACATTTTCTAAATTTTATAGACGATACTGATATCTAAATTCCAAGTTGGACTTAAATCTCTACTGCGCCAAGGACTTTCAGAACCAGAATTCTATGGTGACTTGGTGTATAAATTGAAGAAGATTGTTGGCTCTAATAATTTTTCAGCGCAGTTCATTGAGATAATTTCCCACTATAACAAGATTGGCTATAATGTATTGCAACAGACTGCATGCTTGGTGGTCAACCCAATCACAGTTGGCAACTTTGCTTTCCTCTTTAATTGCACGCCAGTGGGTCGGACTTCAGACTCTATGACGGTTACGACTTAAAGACTTTTTCTATTGATGAGATGGTAGGGGCCTGATGCTTTGGCTTTTGTCAGGCCCACCGGGGTTTACCTGTTGGATTTCTTTTGCTCTGGTATTCAGTTGTATTTACTGTTTAGTCCTTATCTTTGCTTTGTTCTAGGAGATGATGCATTGATAAGTTAGGGGTATTTCATGCAAACCAAACATCTTAGTGTTTTGATCCACATCTGAACTAAGGGTGAGGTTGGTGCAGTTAAACCGGTTTAAGCCCTCCAGTAAAATATTTTACTGACCGTTCCAAAGCGGTACTTCTTTTGTGGAGAATTCTGTTTCTGCTGTGTGTTTGCTATGCTTTTGTGCGCGTCTGTTAATTGTTGTTTTAAGGTCACCTGCTGGGAAAGGGCGGACCTCTTAGCTCTCCTGTGTGATGTTTAATTGTGAGTTTGTTTCTTTCCCATTGGTATTCTGGGTCAGGTGTGGTACTTGATTGTATCGATTCTTGATCTTTGCCCTCTTTCGTACTTTGGTATTCTCCAAGACATGTAGCTTCTCGCTATAGAAGAGTACCCTTCCCTCCAAATCACTGAGACATGAGCTAAACGTGTCAAAGTGGTTCTTACCTACTGTATCAATGTACCAGTGAGTGAGAGTACTGCCAACGTTCACACGGATACAAACTAGGCTTGGTATTCCCCTATACATGTGACTTCTCGCTATAAAAGGGTATTCTCCCGCCAACTCACTGAGACAAGGGGTAAACGTGTCAAAGTAGTTCTTACCTACTGTATCAATGTACCAGTCAGTAAGAGTACTGCCTCCAAGCTTCACACGGACCACCACCAAGGCCGGGTATTCTCCAAGACCATGCTGTTTCTCGATGTAGGTCTCTACAGCTATAGCGAAACGAATGGAAATAGAACTTTACATGAGTGATTTTGTATTATTGAATCTATAAAACTTGCTTCGAAAACAATCATATGCTTGCCACGCCTCTCATTTTAAAACTTTTTCACATTGAGTTTATTTAATTCCATATTATAATAGAACTTTTTGCTCTCTGTAAAGGCGGTAACTTTAATATTCACATCTGGGCGTGGTTCGGCTATTTCATCTGCTAAACAAGGGAAATCAGGTTATGTTTATAATATGGTAATGAAGTAATAAGTTGTTTGGGACGCGCACGCCTCATTTTCAGCTTTTACCTATGTCTAAGGTTGACCAGTCCTAATTACGCATGCATGAGGTGCCGCATTTACAGTAACCAAAAATTCATATGATACACATTTACCATTTTCTTCTCAAGTTTTATGCTGCAAACATTATATTTCCATATATTTAGGTGAGTACCTTGCGAAACTTTGACTTTCTGAGAAATAAAAATTGTTCACAAAAATATCTCCACCCCCTAAACCCTGAAGACCCTGATCAATATGCAATATTTTACAAATATTTTATTTTGCTAGGTTCACTAAATTCCAGGGTTTGATTTAAGCACAAAGATGTAGTTGTCAATAATGCATCTTAGCCACAGGCTGTCAAAAAGTTGGGCATATTGAATAGGAGACTGTCCGAGGTCCTTTAAAGTTAAATTAAGCATGTATTAACCATAAAAAGGTAAAGAATCCGTAAGTGCCAAAATGGGTACAATTTTTGTGCAATGGCATAGCCAGAACGCTGAAAAAGTACAGGCACACAAAGGGAGACTACTGGATCAAGCAATGATTCTCTTCTATTGCGCCCCCTTTCAAAATGGGAACTTCTCTTAAAGGAAAGGATTTGCTCCCATAGGGAGAGAATCCTTTCCCTTATGAGCAGTTCCTTATAGTGTGGAAAATCACTCTTATCACATTAAGTGACCACCCTTGAATGTTACTATTTTTATTACGCACGTGCATAACCTGCGTAATTGGCGCTACGCCAATGTTGTGTGTAGAGCTATTAACACAACCTACCAGTACCGGACTGTTTTCCGATAGGAATGTCCGTTTCTATGTAATCAGCCAGCGGAAGTGACGTCAATTTCCAAGCTCGTACGCGAACCTGTACGTCATCACTTAGTTGAGTATTTGGACCATGCCAATATGGAGGTTCCCCTAAAACAGACAAAACTTGAGAATAACTACTGTCCTGCCAGCCAAGAGTGACAGTGACATCATGTTTTGTTTACAACATTATTAGGGACTTATAATTGATAGATCACTTGTGTATTAATCCTATCCTTTGGATAGGATTAATACGCAAGTGATCTATCGATTAGCGTTCGATCAAGTGGAGTGTATAAGTTATTTTTTACTTTGCAATTGTAAACACAATATTACGTCACTGTCCCTTTTGTTTGGCAAGACAGTAGCAATATAATAATAATAATGCTTTTAAGTTCAATATTTTTCTTTTAACACGCTTAAAGCCAATATATCTACCTCTATGTACTGAAAATCAATATACATGGTCTAACCCATTGAGGACCGATGAAATATTTCAGAAAGCTACATATGATTAAGTCAAGATGATCCATTGTATATATTGAGGTTTCATCTGGGACTCCACTATTTGCGAAAACACCCTTTTTAGGGTTTCCGGTTTTCAAAAAGTGAAAATATTTGATGACATTTTAATTTCGCATTCATGGGGTCCCAATGAACAATTCGGTACCAAGGAAAAATGTCCTGGTGGAGTGTAAGGTAACCTAAGGTGGATGATGGGGTACCAGTTATCAGTTACCTCTGATATTAACTCTATTGCTGGACGTTGCCTGATAAACATGGTCTATCTCAAGGCATGTGCCTTTATCGTTCCACTTTTTGAATGACGTCGCTAATGACACTGAATCAACACAAAAATAGAAAATTACGTCATAATCGCTAGTTTGAAGAGTAAAACTATGGGTAAAATGATGAATAGAATACCAGGTTCGCGTCTTTTGATATCAAAGGAGTACGTGCATTAAGAGGCTATTTTGGCCCCCCTATGAGGTCAAAAAATAAAAGTTGCTCTTCACAAGTTTCTTCTTATTAGTTTATTAGAACAATAGCCAAAGTGTAAAAGTATGGCATTGATTCGACTTTTACTGTTGCTATGGTAACAAAAATGGCCGCCAAAATGGGCTGAAAATAAGAAAATGACCATTTTGGAGCAAATTTGAGACATGTAACAGGGGAATTAATATAGAGCACAAGCAAATACCAAAGAAATATTTTAACAGATGATGAGAATTATTATGGAATACAATATATTAAAAGGTTTTTTGGTATTTGCTTGTGCTGATATCTAATTCTTAAAAAAATCGGTCTCCAAAAGCCTCAAATTCGACCTAAAATGGCAATTTCTCTATTTTAAGCCTATTTTGTCGGCCATTTTGGTTACCATAGTAACAGGTAAAAGTAAAATAAATGTCAGAATTATACACTTGGGTTATTCTTCTAATAAACCAATAAGATGAAATTAGTGAAAAGCAACTTTCAGTTTTTGGCTCTAGAGGGGGCCAAAAGAGCCCCTTAATGCACGTTCCCCTTTACCATGCTCGGCTTTGAGAACGCACGTTGAATCGATCGGCAAGCCTCGTGATGTCAACAAGCGTTCTCAAAGCCTGGCCTGGTAAACTTGACATCAAAAGACATCACCTAGTATTCTCTATTTATGGGGGTGGTCACCAAACAAGGATGTAGACAATTCTTCGCCAAGCTTGTTTGCAGGACTAGAAAGCTTCTCTCAAAATTTAACACATGAAGATTATTAACTTTGTTGCTTAATTAGTCTGAATTTTATTGCACTTTTTGCATTTTACAGTGGAATTTTAACCAAAATGAACTTTTTGACAGAGTTTTTTTTAATTCAGATTTTAAAAAAATATAGAAGCAAAAGAAAACAAAAACTTACTCGTATAACTTTGAGAATATGTTGAGGTTTTCTATAAAACAAAAAAAAATGCAACAGTTGAACAACTTTTTTCAATTCTTTAAAAAGATATATCAGTTTGTGGCTGATGCCTTGGTAACTGGTGCCAAATTATAATTGTCATTTTTTCAGTACCTCACTTGTGGAAATTACTTTTAAATGAATTACTCAACAAATATTCATAATTTTTGTACTAAATACAGACAAGGATTGCTTTTTGGGTTTGTTATTCCAAATCATGAAAACACACTGGTATTCTTTTGTAAAACAGTGAAGACTTAAAGTGCACCGTTCAATGGGTCAAGAAGCCTATTTGGTACTAATACGTCATGGAAGCTCAAGTGCCAGTCAGATAGAGTTGTTCAGTGTTACATATAGCGCTAGCTTACCTGTATATATGGCGTGTCCAACAGTGCCACCATTAGCTGCTACAGGAACTAAAACTTTAATACTTTTTGTGTTGTAAAGATAGACAACATTCCCATAAGTCTCTGGATTGTCATCATCTCGAACACCGCTTCCTACAATAAGGCAAAAATGGCTAAATATAAGATCAACGCCCCAGCTGTTATGTCTCACATGCACGGATCCAGAGGGAAAAGTGACAGGGGGACCGGCGTCCCCAAGCTTCTAAAAGCTATAGCAATCTTTGAAAAATAACAAAGCTACCAAGCGTTAGAAATGTGCGTCGGTATATTATGGATCCCACCTTATGTTGTAAGTGAGTCGCACCAAACTGATCACAGGTTGCATTTTGAAAGTCTCGCATAAGTAATCGCATCTTACATGAAATGAAATTGTGAAAATGCAAATGTTTAATCTGGTCATTCACGCTCTTCGTTTTTAATTGAAATACGTATGGGGGTCTTGGATGTGGCGCTATGATTCGGAGCACTCACCCAGAATCTCATATTTATAAGGAACATACTTTTACGTGTGCCAAAACAATGTGTCCCAGATAGGCATATCTTAGAAAGTGAGACTCAACTGCGACATCAGTAAAATGTACTTGTTCTGTATCTTCCTATTATTGACTATTTTTTAGACAAGGGCGTGGAATAGGGGACACCGGTTATTAATTTTTTCGACCTTATTTTATATATACTAGAAATGTTTAGCCCGCAAACAACATTTAGAATTATTTGGCTTAAAGTTTAATAGTTTTTTCTGCCAAAAAGAAAAAAGGACCAAAAACGCTTTGATTAACGAGCAAACACAATCAAAATTGCATGAGAAGCTGTCGACGTAACATTTATATACTGATTAACATATAAATTTTATTGATTAGGCTAATATTTTATCGAAAACGATCGAATAACTAAAATTTTCATGATTGCCAACTTTGAGATCCCTATCCAGGCCCTATTAGAGCTTAAGTATAGAAAGGTGCATGCATTTTCGCCCAATGACTCGACCTTCATTATATAAGGCTTATATGCCTATTTTCATCTGGGAAGGTGTTCCCTTTTTTCTACATATATATACATGTGGGTTTTATGTTTATGTATGCTATTCTTTTTTTTTTCTTCCGTTGACCACAGCCCAACTGTTTGCCAGTTACTCATACCTTAATTAATGAGCATCACGTTATGCTCGTATAACGTAAGAGGTATAGGCAGTGCTATTAAAAGAGAACAGATATTTGCATGGCTTAAAGATAAAAAAAAAATGATATATGTTTACTCCAAGAAACTCATTCAGTAGAAGAAAATCGCGAATTGTGGGAACGGGAATGGGACAAATACTGTTTCTTCAGTGGTAAAAGTACTAACAGTGAAGGGCTGGGCATACTATTAAGTCCAAATCTTTTGTGTGAGATACTTGATCACATAGAACTAGTTAGTGGACAGTTACAGGCACTTGAAATAAAGATACAAGAAAAGTTAGTAACAATCCTTAACATATATGGTCCCAATAAAGACGAGATTGTTATATTTGAAATCCTTGAATTATACATTAGCACACACGGGGACAAAAATTTTATAATAGGGGGAGATTTCAATACTGTTCTAGATATACATCTAGACAAGAAAAATGGTAAACTCGTTACGCATTAACGTTGCAGACAAAAGATAACTGATATACTAGAAACATATGACTTAACAGACATTTGGAGAGACAAATACCCAACTCTAAAACATTTTACATGGCACTCATCACATAAATCTCCAATTTTCTGTAGACTGGATTATTTTTTAATTTCAAGAAATATTGCTAATACTGTAGTATCTTGTGAACATAATTTTAGCTATAAATCAGATCATAGTATTGTCAAACTCTCTATAGACATAAACTCCTACGAAAGAGGTCCAGGTTATTTCAAATTAAATAATAGCTTAATATAAGATAATGAATATCAACAAACTATTAAAGAAAGTATTAAGGAAATAGCAACAACTAATAAGGATGCAAACCCAAATACACTATGGGGGATTTTAAAAGGGACCGTAAGAAACGAGACAATTAAATATGCGTCATTAAAAAAGAAAGAAAACCTTAAAAATGAAATAAAATACACCAAAGACATTGAGCAACTAGAAAGAGAATTAAGTAACGCAGATGATTCAGAGGTACAGGATAGAATAATATCAACTTTAGATAGTAAACGGAATGAATTAAACAAAATTTTGGAAAATAGATTAAATGGCTATATAACACGTTCAAAAGCACAAATAATTGTGCAAAATGAAAAACATAACATACTTTGCCGGTTAAGAGAAAAAAAGTCTGAGGCCAAAGCAATAACAAGACTGAACATTAATAATACTGTAGTCACAAATCAAAGAACGATTTTGTTAGAGCAAAAGAAGTTTTATGAACAATTATAATCAAAAATAGAGCAAATAGAATCAGACATAAATTTTTTCGACAACTCATTACCTAAGTTAAATGAAATCGAACAAAATAGTTGTGAAGGGCATATAACTGACCTTAAAAGCAAAACAGCTTTGAAGGATATGAAAAACCAAAAAAGTCCAGGCTCAGATGGTATAACTACAGAGTTTTATAAAATATTTTGGAATGATATTAAGGAATATTATATAAAGTCAGACATTACTGATGAAAACAACTTACGTGGAATGATATTCTTTTGGGATTTTGAAAAAGCCTTCAACAGTATTAATCACGAATATATGTTTAAATGTCTAAGGCATTTTAATTTTAAAAATGATCTAGTAAATTGGGTCAAGTTATTGTACAAGAACGCTAAAAGTTGTGTTACAAACAATGGTCACCATTCTGAATTTTTCCATATATGCCGTGGTGTGAGACAGGGCTGCCCCTTGTCCCCATACTTATTTATTATTTGCATTGAACTATTATCAAACCAAGTCAGAAAGAGTCCTGATATAAAAGGTATATACATAGAAGGAAAAGAAAATAAAACATCTCTTTTTGCAGATGATGCATCTTTTATATTAGATGGATCAAACAAATCTTTTGAAAACTTGATAAAAATACTGGATAATTTTACGAAAATTTCTGGGCTCAAGTTAAATGCAAAAAAGTGCCAAGTTCTACCCATAGGTTCTCTAACATAAAAAAACTATTGATTTAATGAATCACAGAAAGTTCTCTTGGAATTCAAACAAAGCAAGCTGTCTAGGAATGGTTTTTAAAACAAACAGGGAAAATTCGTTATCGTCCAACTTAGAACCAAAAATTATAGAATTTGAAAAATGTTTAATGCAATGGCGTCACAGGAAACTAAAACTGATGGGCAAGATTGTTGTAATAAAATCATATGCACTCCCAAAACTCATATATCCCCTAACATCCTTGCCAAATCCGCCAAAGGAAACTATCAAACGTATTGAAAAAATGATGTATGATTTTATATGGGATGGCAAACCAGATAAAATTAAGCGGGAAATATTAACATCTGATTATGACAAAGGAGGGCTTAGAATGATTGATATAGAAAAATTCATATGGTCACTAAAAATAAGTTGGGTAAAACGTACACTGCAAACCGAAAGCAATATTCTACTGAAACATCTATATGAAAACGTTTTTAAACAATTTGGTGGAAACATTTTATTTGAATGCAATTTCAGAGAAGCTGACATCATTAAACATTTCAATAAAAACCTTTTCTTAGAGATTTACTACTAGCATGGTCAAAACTTGCCAACAAAATAGTTATATCAAATTATCACAATGAAATCATTTGGAACAATTCCAACATTCGCGTTGGCGAAAACACGATTTTCGACAAAGAATGGTTTCAGTTAGGTATTAAGCACATAAAAGATATTTATGACCAACAAAACCAAGGATATTACTCTTTTTATAAATTGCAAGAGAAGTTCAATCTACCAGCTACCTAGTTTTTGAGATACATGAGTCTTATAAACAGTATTCCAAAAGACTGGAAATAAAAACTTAAACATGAAATCCAAATTGTTCCCATAGAATCTAACTTTCTTTTACAAATAAGAAATCAAACACATGTCAATAAATTTGTTTACAATAATTTTATGAGATATAGTCAAGGTGCTGTAAGTATTAGGCAGAGATCGAGTGGAATGAACAATTTTCAGATGAAACGCTCCAATGGAAAAATATTAACCTAACCGTTTTTAAGTCAACGAATGATATTAAATTGCGCAATTTTCAGTATAAATATATAATGCGTATTGTACCAACTAACCAGTTCTTAACAAAATGCAATATTGTTGGTTCAGCCCTCTGCGAATTTTGCAGTATGGTGATAGAAACTGTCTCCCATCTGTTCTGGGAATGTGCACATGTACAACAGTTTTGGACATCAGTGGCAGATCTTCTGCGAGTGTGTGACAGTAATATAAATATAACAGTAAAAACAATAACTTTTGGAATTTGTCACTCAAAACCTAAATGTGATGCCGTAGTGATAACCTTTATAAATTTTTTTGGCAAAATATTTTATTTTTCAAAACAAACAAAATAAAAAGTGCCAAATATACATGTTTTCAAGTACTACCTGTCTAATAGAATTAAGATAGAAAAAGAGATAGCGTTGCTTAATGACAAGCTTGCTTTTTTTGAACATAAATGGGGAAAAGTTTTAGATAAACTTAACATTAAATAATTCATAAGGGCACGTGGTCGGCGGGAGATTTTACTTTTTCTTTTTTTAAAAAAAGTTATTGTTGCACTTTGTGTAAAGGTTTTGTACAAATCAATATCATCACTATGTTACGGTAAATTCAAGAATGTTTGTCAAGACATGTAAATGCTTTTCTTACCAATGTTATATGGAGTAATTTGTGTCTGTATTGATCTTTGCACGTTGTGTGAAAATAATAAAAAATAGATAAAAAAAACAAAGCTACCAAGATAGCATTCAGTATTGGGCCTCCATCAACCCGCCAGCGAAACCCCATTTCGATGTGTTTAGATGGCGGGCCGATGATGACCCATTTTCAGTGGTACTTGAAAAAAAGTTATCAGAGT
This sequence comes from Loripinus fragilis, assembly GCA_964019695.1. NCBI lineage: Eukaryota > Metazoa > Mollusca > Bivalvia > Lucinida > Lucinidae > Loripinus > Loripinus fragilis. The sequence continues at coordinate 12,254,257 of OZ026528.1, forward strand.
TGGCGCCCTCTGATAAAATTTCCTGGACTCTGGACCCGTGTTCATATTTGGCAGAAAAACTGCACATGCTGCGTACATTACAGGGGAAGTTCTACATGCACTATCACTGCAATATCTCTTCAATCAAAGGTCAAGGTTTAATACGTTTTAAATATATTATATGTACATCTCATAATGTGAGTTTTTCTGTCAATTTTGATATTGAGCATGTTCATATTTTGCAAAATAATTACCAGTGCAGAGGGTGTTCATTTTAAGCAAAACCATTGCTTATGGGGTGTAGAATACAACGACTGTAAACTACCATTGCTATGCGACCTTGCAGTCAAAAGTCAAGCCTTCTAATATCCATTTGTTATGTGGTAGATTTTCAGCCATTGGCCACAATTATTTAGAAAAAAATGAGTTTAAAATGACAATTTTTATCAATGATATTCATTTATAGGCGAGTTTGTTACATTTTCATTATCATGTGTATTGCAACTCATATTTTCAATTATATAATTGATTTATTTTTATAAAACATTTCAGAAACTTTTTCGAAATTGTGACTTATTTTATTTATGGTCATAAACGAACAATCAGTTACTTAGTTCCAACTAATGCTAACAAATCTTACATCACAATACCTTTTCTGTGCCTTATTTTCCATTGGAGCGCCGCACAAGATGCATTTTGGCACTTTTATTGTCGTCTTAACGGCTGGCTTTAAGGGAAGCCTGCGGTACGCAGGTAGAGATTTTTTTTTTTACAAAATAGTCAGTCTTGAGAATTTTGTCAGGACAATTGATCTGGCGGTCAGCATAGAATGAATTTAGAGATATGGACACCATGTAGTGTGTCCAAGAAAATTCATGGTTGTAAATGTACTTCAAGGTATTTAAAAGTATCCGTTTTAAGACAGGGGTGGTCGATTTTGAAGGACACAAATTCAGATGCAAGTTAACACGCGTTAGTTTCGATTCCTGACTCAACAGATTTGCGTCCTTTGCTTCTTTCATGATTGCACATTCATCATTGAAAGCTTCAAAATGAATTGACAGTTCGGTATGCTCAAAATTACACCCCTTTTAAAATACGGACATAATATATTACTATATTCTAGCCTTTTAAAGTTTCGATTGTTACGTCCGGTTTTATTGTAAGCGGCTAAGGGCAGACAAAAATGACAGATTATGCATAAGTTACGCTTGTATCACGTGCCTTTTGTATTGTGCAAGTGACGTTAACGTAAATTTTTAAGACGTTCTCGATCACATGACAGCATATCTCCTGCCATGATTTACATCAAAACGTCTTCCCCACATGACTGCCAGTGTATGTAGTCAAAACCAGTAATGAAAGCGTGCATAAAGGTAACTTATGGAGATGTTTCTAAAAAGGAACTATAAATTGATAATCAAATTTGACGTTTATTCTCGAAATATTGAAGTTTTCAATTACTTTTAATTAGAAAAAAAGTCTATAAACTCTGTTGGTGATATGGTATCATACACGCCACAGTTTAAACATAAAAATAATCAAAACGCTTCATTTAACTAGGCAGAAAGGTGCTGAGTGCTGTATATAGCCATGTGACGTCATCAACAGCGTCGCGTGATAGTGCAGCCAAATTAACGACTGATTCATACAAATTTTGGATTGCACATTAAAACCTGCGAGTAACTTTTCAATCTCATATACGGTTTGCAAGAAAAGTGCAAAATATGGTGATGCGTTTCAAAGTCCTCTAAATATATAGAGGATCTTACATGAGTGCTCCTCTTGTTGCAGTTATAGAGGATCTTACATGAGTGCTCATGCTTTATTGATTTTTTTAAACGAGTTGTTGAAAAGTGATAAAATGCTAGTTTTGTCGAGCATTTTATCGCTTTTTGCAGTGAGTTTAATGAATTCAATAATACAAGAGCACGAATGTTAGATTTTGTTATCATATGACATTAATATTACTTTGAAATATCTCATTTCTGCCGTTAAAAACGTTATGATTTTGTTGTTATAATGTATGCAACGTTGTTATGGACGTCATAACGTCTCCCCAAAATCTGTAAACCACTACTATTGGCGCACGCTATCAACAGCCATTGTTTTAACTGGCCAAATCCATGTATTAATCGGCAATTTACGTACTGTTGATGCACGGATTTTGTACTTCACATATACGCTTCCCAGGCTGTCACAAAAATTGACGTAATCAACAGTAACGCGCATAGAAATGAACGTAAGTTAATGACTTTAGGATGACATAAGTCTATTCTCTGGAGCAAGCGTTTTCAAAACCTACGAATCCTCCATGCGCGCCATTATAGTAATACAAAAATGAACTTTTCGAAGCGTTTTTCCAAATGTTTCAAGTGAAAAAATGATTATGCAATAATAACGATCAAACATGGTTTTCCGATACAGTTACATCTGCTTGACCCCTTGGGGTCGTTAAAACCATCGCCTTTCAGGCTCGGGTTTCAACACCACCCTCGGGGTCCAGCAGATGTTAATGCATAGAAAACATGTTTGATCCCTATAGTGGATTATCGATTTTATTGCATGGCGTTATTTCACCCCCAGACGCGACGTCATGTGATGAAAAGAAATAAGTTGTTTGGCATTAAAAACCAACTCATCTTACTTTTTTGATAAAATGAAAATAATGAATTTCCTAAAGGTACCACGTTACATCCAGACGCGACCCTTTATACATGTAGTAAATAAAAGTTTACCGCTTATATCACCCTTACCAACGTATGCACAAAACATAACATGATGTGCCAGGTCTACACTAATGAAGGTGGTACAAAATAGTTAAACCATGGATTTTCCACCTCTCCGTAAGAAGATCCACTCGCTAAAGCTCATGGATTTTCTCCATGTAAGGGCGGACAACCCATGGTATAACTATTACTTAGCGAATTCCGAAAAATAAAGTCAACAGAAATGTCGTTCAAGGCTGTCCTTACAATATAGCATTAACACACAATTAGTATGATTAAACTGATAAACAATTAATACGATCAATAAATCGTGCCTCCAAGGGCAAATGGTACATACACTGGTTTCTATTTGTTTACTTTGTTTTATTGTTGAGGGTGACATTTCATTGTCAGATTAGAATCTATTGTTCCATACACTGTATCAATAATACATACTATCCAAGAATTACACATTATTGAAAAGTGTGACAGTATAAAAGTGTTAGTACTTATTGCATAGTATAGGGGGCTCATACGAACCTGTGCATCCGCGCAATCTGGTCAGAGCCTTACCTACGTTAAGTAATGATATTTCAACGTTTGTTAAACTGCGATGTTCGTGTGCAATTTGTAAATATACTGAGGGAAGAAAGTTTAGCAATCTACTTTGGGGATTCACAGTTTAGAAGAAATAGGACTTTAAATTTCAAAGTGTCAAAAATATATGTTGACAAACGTTCACAAGTACGATGACATTAACAGGTTGAAATTTCACATAATGTAAAATCTGATTTTATTCCCCCTTGCTTAAACAGCTTATCTGACAATAGTGCGAAAAATTTCAACTAAAAGCTTCATTTTTTCTGTCAAATGTTTAGATCCAAAAGTAAGAAAGTGAAAAACGGTTTAAAATTGAATGTTATGTTTACCCTTTTCGTACAGTTTTTAGCTGAAAATCGTATTTATCAAAATTACCTCCCTTTCAAATGAATAACGTTTGAAATTGAAATGCTCAACAGATCAAATCCTCACTATGAAGTCGGATTTCGCTTCTTTTGACCACTTGCGGGTAGCCATTAGTTCATTTTCAAGCAATGGGCATGTTTGCGAACCTGTCAGTTAAAAAGATCTAATGCTTCAAAGATCACCCCATTATAAATAATTGCTAAACTTTTTTCCCTCAGTATATATGGTCAAATATGTTATTCTGATCAACAGAATAAAATTTTGAACTTAAGAAATTTAAAACGTAATCTTTCGTATCCTAAAAAAACAACTTAACTTAGAACATTAAAGAGGCATTCAGTGATTCATTTAAAATTTTGGGCTTATGGGCCCTGGGACTTGCTGTTTCCCGTATCAATGGGTCCGACTGAAAACTTATGAGTCCTGAAAACATGTATTTTACATGACAAGTCTGCAATACCATTGTATCTTGAGACTCGCTGAATTAAAGATTTTGCGTCCCAAGTCAAGTCAAGTCAAGTCAAAATTTTATTCTGGACCCCTAACCGGGGTATGGGAATACAACATACAATAAAATGAACAAAACATATATAACAGCAAAAGAAATGAGTTGAAAGTAAAACATATAGTAAGCATTTAAATGTTTCAGATCCAAAGCAAATACCGTAATGATTCAAAAGCTACTATTGAGGGTGCTCAAAAGAACTGTCTCAATGAGACGCCTCCCTCAAACACCCAAAACACAAGCTTAAATTGAAGGGTAAGAAAATAAGTGCAATTTCAGATAAATTAATGAACCCTAGACCAAATGTCATTACGGCATAAATTGGTTTTATGCTTTAACATAATAAAGCAAGTTTTTATATTAAAATATTGAAAGGAAGGTCAACTGGCTAAAATGTAATATTCTATGAGAACAGTGCCAAAATAAGTTTGCACAATTTTTCTAACCTAAAAGTAGCCTGCTTATCAGAAGATGTAAAATTTTTCCAACAGACCCGTCTCAATGTCTTATTTTTCCCATCTCTCAAATACAACATAAGTCTTGAGTGCCCAAAAGAACCGCTTCAATGAGACGACTCCTTTGGACACTCAAAACAAACCTATATTGAGGGTGCTCAAAAGAACCGTCCCAATGAGACACCTCCCCCGAACACCCAAAACACAAGTTTACACTGATGGGTAAGAGAACGAATGCAATTTCGTATAAATAAACGAACCCTTGTCCTAGACTAATGTCATTACTGCAGGATTTGATTTTATGCTTCAACATAATAGAGCAAATTGTTATAATAAAATATTGAAAGGAAGGTCAACTGACTACAATGTAATATTTTATGAGAACAGTGCCAAAACAAGTTCACAATTTTTCTAACCTAAAAATATCCCGCTTATTAGAAGATGTAAAATGTTCCCAACAGAACCGTCTCAATGAGACTGCTCTCTCTAACACCTAACACACAAGTTTGTATTTAAAATTATTTTTCCCATCTCTCAATAATAACATAAGTCCTGGGTACTCAAAAGAACCGCCCCAATGAGACGACACCCTTGGGCATCCAGAACAACCCTATCTTGAGGGTGCCCAAAAGAACGGTCTCAATGAGACGCCTCCCCTGAACACCCTAAACACAAGCTTAAAATGATGGTTAAGAAAATAAATGCAATTTCAGATAAATAAACTAACCTGACCTATGTCTTTACTGCATAATTAGATTTTATGCTTTTACATAATAAGGCAAATTGTTATAATAAAATATTGAAAGGAATGTCAATTAACTAGAATGTAAACCTGCTTATCAGAAGATATAAAAAGTTCCCAACAGAACCATCCCAATGAGACGGCACCCTCTAACACACAAAACTTAAATTTTTTCTCCCATCTCACACTAATAACATAAGTCTTGGGTGCCCTAAAGAAACGTCTCAATGAGACGACTCCCCTGGACACTCAAAACAAACCTTTATTGAGGGTGCTCAAAAGAACCGTCCCAATGAGACGCCTCCCCCAAGAACCCAAAACACAAGTCTAAATTTATGGGTAAGAATTGTTTATACTAAAATATTGAAAGGAAGATCAACTGACTAAGATATTATCAGGGCATTAGTCAAGAGTGTGTAACGAAAATTTAATTTTCCTATTTCTCAATCAAAACATACGTTGTGGGTACCCAAAAGAACAGTCTCAATGAGACGGTTCTCCAGAGCACCCAAAACACACGCCAAAACTTATGGGCAGGAAATTGTTTATACTAAAATATTGAAAGGAAGATCAACTGACTAAGATATAATCAGGGCATTAGTCAAGAGTGTGTAACAAAAATTTAATTTTCATATTTCTCAATCAAAACATACGTTGTGGGTACCCAAAAGAACAGTCTCAATGAGACGGTTCTCCAGAGCACCCAAAGCACACGCCAAAACTAATGGGCAGGAAAATATATACAATTTTACGCTGAAAATTTTTGTTTATCTAAACCTGTGATAATACTCTATTAGAACAGTGCCAAAATATGCTGTGGGTACTCAAAAGAACCGTCTCAATGAAATGGCTCCTTTGAGAAACCAAAACACATGTCAACACTGATGGATAAGAAAATATATACAATTTTACGCTGGAAATTTTTGTTAATCTAAACCTGTGATAATATTATGAGAACAGTGCCAAAATAATTTTACAAAATTTTGCTAACCTAAAAATAACCTGCTTATCAGAAGATGTAAAAAGTTCAAAAAACATGTGAACATTAGGCCTTTTTCTGAAATTTTTAGGTATAAATTTATGTCTTTCAGTTCTTAAGTAGGTACACTCAAAGATGTAATGGTATTCATCACCCAATTTAGCTGAATTACAAAGTTCACATACTCTGTCATCTCTTGCAATCCCCCAAAATCTCCCTCTTTCTATTGGTAATTTATGATTAGCACATCTGAATTTACTAAATGCAATTCTGAGATCATCGGGTAAATAACTTAAGTAACTCTCAAAGCCATGAGATGTCTTAAAAATCCTGTAATTCAAACATTTAGGTGAATCATATATTAACCCAAACCAGCTTTGTTTAAATTGGTCTATCAATCTTACTTTAACCATTCTAGCCAAATTACAATTTTCAGGCACATACTGTGATAACCAATAATGAGAAAATCCACAACTGTTAAGAATTTTTTCGATAAAACATAGCCATTTGGAATGATACATATTTCTCTTGTGCATTTCCAATGTTAATCTATATAACATAGAGGAAATTTTATCTTGTTTACCAGTAATCACTCTCTTCCAAAAACCAATCATCCTAGCTTTTATCAAAATATCTGAAGGGAAACGACCCAATTCACCATATAATATGTTATTTGAGGCAGACTTCTTAAAATGAAGAATAATCTTATAAAACTGTAGGAAAATTGACTCTATCATAGAGCAATCTTCAAACCCATATACTTCAGAACCATATAGCAAAATAGGACTAACCATACTGTCAAACATCTGAAGCTGGATATCAATAGGTAAACTCAATTTTCTTGTCTTTCTAAGTACACTAAACATAGCTTTTCTTCCTTGCTCAACTAAATTAAATTTGGTTTTACTAAAATTACCATTATTTGAAAAGGTAACACCTAGATAAACAAACTCATCAACTACATCAATATTATCCCCATTGTAGGTGAAAATAGGCTTGTTTATGACTCTTCTTTTACTGAAAATTACAACTTTAGTTTTTGATGGGTTGACTTCCAGCCTCCATGTTTGACAATAAAAATACATAGAATTAAGCGCAGCCTGAAGCTGTTCTTTTGATTCTGCTAAGACTACTGTGTCGTCCGCATACAGCAGTAAATACAGTTTAAAGTATACTTCAGCATCATCATTATCAAACACCAAATGTGCAGTATTTGTAATATCAGTTAAACCATCATATCCTCTGGCAATGAAATCAACCAGATCATTTAGAAATAATGAAAACAATATGGGAGATAAATTTTCTCCTTGGCGTACACCAACATTAGTGAAAAAATAATTTGACAGCTTTGAATTTTGCCTTACACAAGATTTAGCATTATTGTACATACTATGAATAACTCTTAACATTTTACCATTAATATTTTGCTGAATTAACTTCTGCCATAGTGCAATTCTATTGACAGAGTCAAAAGCTTTACGATAATCTATGAAAGCACAAAAAGTTGTTTTTTTCTATGCAAATACAAGTCAACAAGACATTTAAGATTAAAAATATGATCTATAGTACTATATCCTTTTCTAAACCCAGCTTGCTCTTCACAAAGAAGATTCATATTTTCCAAATAATAGTTCAGTCTGTGGTTAAGAGCAGCAGTAAAAAGTTTACCAAAACAACTGAGAATGGTAATACCTCTATAATTGTCAGGATTTCCTGCATCACCTTTATTCAGAGGAAACATAAGTTAAAGATGAAGGATGCGTAGGTAAAAAAATATCAATGGGCATTGTAATTTTGGGCGGCTTTAAACTTCGGCATCGAGAAACGTACCATTTTGGTTTTACCGGTTTGTATTGTTGTTCTGTTTGTTTGATTTGATTCCCATCAACAATCTTTCAGTTATGTAGGGACGTGTCTTCCTGGGTTGACCCAATACTCAGCTTGGATTAATGTAGCTTGCTCAAAGACACAGCGCAGAAAAACCTGTGAGACTCAAACCCGCGGCCCCTCAGTCTCGAGACAAGTACTCTACCACTGTGCTACTGCTCTCCGCTAGATTTCTACTGTTGAAAAACTAGAATCTTTTTTAAAATTATCACAAATATTGAGCAGACTGCAATCAAAATTGTCCTCTGATTTGTTTGCCTCATTAACAAATTCATGCGCGGATCCAGAAGGGGGATAGGGGTCCGGACCCCCTGGGAAATCACCATACTAGACGGTTCCTTAAAAACTGGTTCGTATCACCTGGAAAATGATAAATCTACAAAGCAAGCATTCATCGACCCGCCAGCGAAACGCCATCTGCCGGACAGCGAAACTACATTTAAATGGCGTTTCGCTGGCCGACCGATGAAGGCCCGCTTTTTTGCAATTTGTTTGTCTCATTCTCTCTCTCCCCTAATCAAAAGTTTAGTTGGACCTCCTCTGATAAAACTCTCTGGATCCGCGCATGAAAATGCGACAGTAAACATTAACAACCTGAAGCAGGAAAGATGAAGTCGAAGTTTGGCTCATTGATGGATTTCACCTGTACATCGACGAGCACCGGAAGTTCACCAAGGTCATGGTCAAGTGTCAATGTCGTCAGTTCCGGTGTACTGGACTGTGATTTCATTGTAGTCCAGTCACTCTCAAAATCTGGATGCTCGATGGCTGCAACAAAACATACAAGTATGAGCGAACACCTACTATCTTCCCGATAAACATCTAAGGGGCCTACATCGGCCCACCAGCGAAACGCTATTCGATTGGCGTTTCAATAGAGGGCCGATGGTGGCCAGATACTGTAAGCTGGCTTGGCTGGTACTTGTCGCATTGTCTAACAATGAATAATCAGGAGAGTCTGTGCTTTATGCATTAGACTTGCCAGCAGCGAAAAGCGAATCGCATTCGCTGCTCGCACGAACAAAGTATGGATCTGAATGAAGGTTTTTAAGACATGAATTCGATTTTTGGAAGGGCTTCACGAAACTTTGCAAGAGACCGAAAATATTCATGGTTTCATGAACATTCCAAAAATTGAAGTTTTACTTATATTTATATTTATCAAAATATCTAATATAAAGAAATTATTAATAATTTAGGGTAAACAGTTTTGTAATATGTAATCGTATTAACGGTTTTGTTGAAGTGTAAAACGGAAAAGCGGAACAGCCAGTGTGAATTGAGCAAACAAGAGGCTTGATTTGCACTTGCGAGTCAGCCCCTGCGAAATTTTGTTCTACAAATTTGAGGTGTTCTAGAACTGTTCTAAACAGGTAAATATGTTCGTTCTAGAACTCCTGTTCTACAACTGTTCTAGAACATTGTTATAGAACAAATCAAACACATTCTAGAACTAATTTCCATTCTATAAGTGTTCTTGAAATATTCTAGAACATATTTAGAACAAATCAAGAACCAGTTAGTTCTACAAATGTTCTAATAATATTCTAGAACATTTTTAGAACTTTTCAAGAACAAAATAAGTTGACAGAAACTTCTAAAAAATGATTCAAATTAAGTTCTAGAACATTTGTCTTACTTTTTAGAACTAGTTAATTCTACAAATATACTAATAAATTCTAGAACATTTTTGAAACTTCTCAAGAGCAGAAAGCATCAGGTAGCTCAGTGGTTGGGCAATGAGACGGTTCTTTTGAGTACCCAAAACATGTTTTGGGTGAGAAATAAAGAAAATAATTTTCCAATACGCACTCTTATCTGGAGGCCTGGTCCTTTGGATGGGGACGTTAACTGGATGTCCCCTTTGCAGGGAAGGTCACCCCTTGTGCAGGTTAAAGAACCCTACGGTAATTTAGATATAGGCTTTCATCCTGCAACCTGGAGTGCACAAAGTACACTTGCCGATAATACTCGCAAGCGAGGGTCTAGCAGTATATAGAGAAAGAAAGAAAAAAAGGGCAAAATAAGTAAAAGAAAATTCAAATTAAGTTCTAGAACTTATTTAGTACTTTTATAGAACCAGCAAGTTCTAGAAATGTTCTAAACAGTTCTAGAACATTTTTAGAACAGTTCTAGAACAAGCATGTCATTATCATAAATTTAACCAGATTGATATAGGGAAATACATGGCTGCCAGAATTGGAGGGATTATGAAGGCTCCCCAAAAAGCACTTGTGGCAGGTTCTAGATGGCAAATTTGACAGTACTATAGTCTGGGACAGTGAGTATACCCATATGACAGAGACCAATTGCCTTACTAGATTCTAGTAAGTCAATTAACATTGAATCCATCTCCACAACAGCAACTATTTATTTAATGTCAACTGCTCTTCAAAACCGCAAGATTAATTGTTTATACAGTGTGCTCCCTGGGAAACTGGAAGTTATAATGCTTATCGCATTAATAAATTGGTATAAAAGCCATGTTTTATTCAATTGTCACAATATAGATCACAGCAACAACAATAACAGGTAGAGATGTCTCAGCTTTAGTACGAAAATAAGTGTAAGTTTATACCAAAAGGGATGGCAGTTCAGCTGCTACCTAATAACAGATATATATATTTGTACTCAAACAATACGAGGTTAAACATTTACCGGTGATAAATCCTTCACATTTCTACCTATTATTAGGTGGCAGCTGAACTGCCTACCTTATTGGTATAAACTTACCACTATTACCGTACTAAAACAATATGAGTTAAAACATTATCTGGCGATAAATCCGTAAAGTTTCTACCTGTTATTAGGTGGCAGCTGAACTGCCATCCCATTTGGTATAAACTTCCACTTATTTCTATACTAAAACAATACGAGGTAAACATTTTCAGGCGATAAATCCTTAACATTTCTACAGGTTATTAGGTGGCAGCTGAACTGCAATCCCTTTTGGTAGAAACTTACACGAATTTTCGTACTAAGGCAATATGAGATGAAAAAATCCAAGTGATAAATCCTCAACATTTCTTCCTGTTATTGTTGTTGCTGTAATCTGTTTAAAGCTTACACATTTGTTTTACAAAACACACATAAATTAAGATTACTGTTATGTATTTTTTTTTTCTTAAAATGAAACAGTATTTAGCCACATATCGTCTGCATCCCTAGTCTGTTGATGTTCTTATGTAGCTCTTATGTAGCTTATATTGCAAACAATATGGACCCAGATCAGACTGCTCCCCCGTAACATTGTCTTCCATGAAAAGAAATCTCCATGAAAAATCTAGTCTGAAGTGCATTTAAATGTGTGCAGCAGACTAGAAATGCAGACAACATTTTAAGAAAAAAGTTATTGCTTGCTAAACATTAATCAAGCTTTCTGGTGATGCTTGTCACAATGCAGGATGCAGATTGTTATTTTAACAACTGAGAGTCTTGCTAGCAAATTGATGTTGACAGATTTTTAACACTAAAACAAACACTGATTTTGAAGCTCCTCCCCACATTTTAAACTCTGGTCGTGTGTCTCCTGGGTAAGTAGGCTTGAGACACAATTTCTTAAGTATTAATGTTAATTGTTGCTGTAGTTGCTGTTTTTCCAAGGTCAAATGCATGACAATGTTTTGAAATGGGTGGGGTAACAGGGTGGCAATAACTAACAACATTTAGGCCAACTTAGGGCCCCTATAATAATTCTCCTCCAGTTGATGTTATTTTTTTATTGTGTCACCTGCATTTTGGAATTACTTATTGGGGTTTTAAACCAATGTCAACAGTTTTCCAGATATATAAACGTAGCATTCGATGAAATCTTATTTCCAAACCCTATATGGGATAATTTTGGGGAGTTGTTCTGCAACTGTTTTAGAAAAGTTCAGATTTTTTAGAACAGTTGCAGAACAAACCACTAGAACATTCCTGAAATTGTTCTTAAACTATTCTCAAATGCTCTAAAATAATTCAGGGGCATTAATAGAATGCTTTATATGACATTTTTGAAGAGTTGTTCTACAGTCTTTCCAGAAAATTTCTAAAGGTTTGTTCTGGATCAGTTCTAGAAAAAGCCAATGTTTATTCTAGAACAGTTCTAGAACAAACTATTAGAACATTTCTGGAATTGTTCTGGAACCATTCTAAAAATGTTCTAGAATGATTCAGAGACATTTGTAGAACGTTAAATGGAACATTTCTAGGGGTGTTCTACAATTGTTCCAGAAAAATTCTAAAGGTTTGTTCTAGATCAATTCTAGAACAAACCATTAGAACATTTCTGGAATAGTTCTGGAACCATTCTACAGATGTTCTAGAACTATTCAGAGACATTTATAGAACATTAAATGGGACAATTTATGAGGGGTGTTCTACAACTGTTCCATAAACGTTCTAAAGATTTGTTCTGGTACTGTTCTAGAACAAACCAAGGTTAATTCTAGAACAGTTCTAGAACAAACCATTAGAAAATTTCTGGAATAGTTCTGGAACCATTCTACAGATGTTCTAGAACTATTCCGAGACATTTATAGAACGTTAAATGGGACATTTTATGAGGGGTGTTCTACAATTGTTCCATAAATGTTCTAAAGATTTGTTCTGGAACTGTTCTAGAACATAATTGATTTGTTCTAGAACTGTTCTAGGAAAAACTTTTAGAATTTTCTGGAACTTTTCTAGAACAAATTTTTTGACCTCGGCTAGAACAATTGTAGAACAAAAATTGTCCCATTTAACGTTCTACATCTGTCCCATAAACATTCTAGAACATATCTAGAACAGCTCTAGAACATAGTTCTAGAAAATTCTAGAATAATTTTAGAACATTCTAGAACAGTTCTAGACCATTTCGCAGGGAAGGTGTGGCTCGATGTCAACCACAACACCAGTGTCACTTCTGGCGAATGTATTCGAAGTTCGAAGCGCATTGCACGGGCAAGTGAGTTTGGCAGCTGGCAATCATATGTATGTGATTCATGAAGTTATGAACGGTTGCAAAAATCTGAAGATTCATTAAAGGCTTGCTTTAAAAATGTACACATAGACTAAATGTTACACCACTTGCCCTGCTTGATACGCCCCCGCACTCAGCCCTGCCGATTGTGCCCAGCCTCAATCTCTTTTTCGACCGCACTTTTCAGGGGCTTTTGTGCGATTAATACCAAAACTATCACCTACTATCCCATATATACTTATTTGTCAGTCTTAACTCTTAACCCATTTATGCTGTGTGTGCGGCATCTGATCTGGGACTACACTGCCATATATGTCCAACAAAAAGAAAGTTAGGCTTATATGGGTCCTGCTTTGTCCTATTAGGGAGACTGTAAGTTTAGAGCCCATGTGTAGCCTGTTCTCTATTGTTTGTCTGTTATCATACGTTACATAAGGTAAAAACAACCATGTTTTGTTTAAACAACAGCAGAAGCAAAGGAGCAGATAAAGTCGGTAAATATATATTTAAGCCCCATCTGAGGAGGTGGTTCTGTCTATACTTCCATGTGTGTGCGTGTGCGTGCGTGTGTGCGTGCGTGCGTGCGCGCGCGCGTGTGTGTGTGTGGTTCTTATTTAGTGATGTATAGACTTGAACAGTCTTCTTCTTGTATTATATATAATTGATATCAAAGAGGACTCAAAATGGCATTGCCTGTAATATATGAGATAAAATGAAAGTGGCATTGTATACTAAATATCTGTCTAGGAAGAATAGCACTTAGTGTCCTTTCTAGTGTTGCAATAAACTCACTAGTTTTAAATGCAAACATTATTTAAGAATTGAAAGTTATTTTTCTGCGTTTCACTGAGGTATGAAATGTCGGGAAAATTACATCTAATTTGCACGAAGGTTTTCATGCAAATTAGGTTTTCATGCAAATTAGATGTAATTTTCCCGACATTTCATACCTCAGTGAAACGCAGAAAAATAACTTTCAATTCTTATAATTACGTATAGGTTATTCAATGTTTTGTGTTGGTTATGGAATATATACGAGGGAGCGGAGCTCCCGAGTGTATTTTTCATAACAAACACAAAACATTGTATAACCTATTTAGCCCTGACCCAGCTGTTTCCTGTGTTGATTTCACATCCTGAAATGTACACATTATGTAGCATTTTGCTGCATTACGTTTAGGATTCTCTCATTTCTTTTTAGCCATGGATGCGTTCACATGGGACAAATGGATTTTATAAGCAGCATTTGTGTTAGGTTTATTCTTCAAAATTATCTAGGAAGCATTTCATTGATCGCACGTTACTTATAGGTTATTCAATGTTTTGGGTTGGTTATGGAATATATACGAGGGAGCGGAGCTCCCGAGTGTATATTTCATAAACAACACTAAACATTGTATAACCTATTTAGCCCTGACCCAGCTGTTTTCTGTGCTGCTGACAACCTGGCTTCACATCGTGAAATATACACATTATGCAGCATTTTTCTGCATTCATTTAGGATTTGGTCATTTCTTGCTTAGCCATGGATGCGTTCACATGGGACAAATGGATTTTATTTTTCAGCATTTTTATCAGATTTATTTTCAAAATTATCTGTGAATCATTGATCACTGATCACACGTTACAGATGTAAAGGCTGATCAGTCCCCACTGTTTGTGCATTCTACCCCGATTCGCACACAGCGGAGACACTCAGATCAGCGTGTATGTCCATGTGCCGTTTGATTGTGTGTCTTTTTCAAAAAGCATTTTGGGACTAGCAGTGTAATTTCTGACCAGGCTTCAATGTTCGCATGCAGCCTGGTCAGTGTTTTCTGCAGGTGCAAATTTTCCGTGAAACAGCTGAAATTAGAAATTTACATCATTTTGTGTCAATATTTTTATCATAGTTTTCTTTAGGGTTCTGAAAATAAAACTAAATTTGGTGAAATTTACATTTCGGACAGCAATTTCCTCTCATCAAGTTTTGGGAATGCTCTCAAAACAGTGTGAGTTATGGAAAATATACCACACTGAATATGGTCCGTTTCTCGCAACTGATTGGCTGAAATAAAAAGGAAGTGGGCGGGTCATGGGCTAAGTATAGGTTATTCAATGTTTTGTGTTGGTTATGGAATATATACGAGGGAGCGGAGCTCCCGAGTGTATATTTCATAATCAACACAAAACATTGTATAACCTATTTAGCCCTGACCCAGCTGTTTCCTGTGGTTGTGACAAGTTGGTCACACATCGTGAAATATACACATTTTGTAGCATTTTGCTGCATTTCTTTCAGGAGTATGTCATTTCATTTTTAGCCATCGATGTGTTCACATTGGACAAATGGATTTAATTAGCAGCATTTTTATTTGATTTGTTTCCTCAAAATTATCTGGGAATCACTGATCACTGATCACACGTTACAGATGTATAGGCTGATCAGCCCCCCACTGTTTGTGAATTCTACTCTGATACGCAAACAGTGGAGATACTCTGATCAGCGTGTATATTCATGTGCCGTTTGATTGTGTGTCTAAATATCATTTCAGGACAATCAGTGTAATTTCTGACCAGGCCTCAATGTACACGTGCTGCCTGGTCAGTGTTTTCTGCAGTCTCCAATTTTCTCTGAAACAGCTGAAATTTGAAATTTACATCATTCTGTGTCAATATTCTTATCACAGTTTTCTTAAGGGTTCTGAAAATAAAACTAAATTTGGTGAAATTTACATTTCGGACAGCAATTTCCTCTCGTCAAGTTATGGGAATGCTCTCAAAAAAGTGTGAGGTATGGAAAATATACCACACTGAATATGGCCTGTTTCTCCCAACTGATTGGCTGAAATCAAAAGGAAGTGGGCGGGTCATGGGCTAAAGATGTATAGGCTGATCAGTCCCCGCTGTTTGTGCAATCTACCCTGATTCTCAAACAAAGGAGACACTCAGATCAGCGTGTATATTCATGTGCGGTTTGGTCATGCTGTCTTTTTCAAAAAGCATTTCGGGACAAAGCAGTGTAATTTCTGACCATGCTTCAATGTACATGTGCAGCCTGGTCGGTGTTTTCTGCAGTCACCACTTTTCTGTGAAACAGCTAGCATTTGAAATTTACATCATTTTGTGTCAATTTTATTTGGGGATCTAAAAATAAAGATAAATTTGGTGAAATTAACATTTTGGACTGCAATTTCCTCTCATCAAGTTATGGGAATGAGTCTCACAAAAGTGTGGGTTATGGAAAATATACCACACTGAATATGGTCCTTTTCTTGCAT
Organism: Loripinus fragilis; assembly: GCA_964019695.1. NCBI lineage: Eukaryota > Metazoa > Mollusca > Bivalvia > Lucinida > Lucinidae > Loripinus > Loripinus fragilis. Next base: position 12,270,683 of record OZ026528.1, read on the forward strand.
TTGATTGGCTGAAAACAAAAGGAAGTGGGCGGGTCATGGGCTAAAACTTCTTCTTTATTCATTCTTATTCAGTATTTATAATTATGTTTTCCTTAAAAAAACACGTTTCCAGCTAATAGTTCGTTTTGCGCATTTAGAATATGACGTGCGTATGTAGACGTTACGATCGCGACGTTCAAAAAATCAAAATGGCGGCAGTTCTCAAATTGAAAATAAACAACTAGACTGGTTCTCTCCCTTTAATAGCTTGTCAGCATATTAAGACAGGTAACTACTAGCCTCCATTGCTCCTACGTATCGCATACACACTGACGTCATGAGTGACGTGTATTGGAAAATACCCTTGACATAAAGTGCATTTTTTAAACAAGCCGTTTTATTAAGTTTATTTTGTTCTGGGAGTTTATATTTTTTTCTTTTACTTAATTATCAAATTATAGTAACTGAAAAAATACAGAAGTTTGTGTTGAAAAATCTTTTCTAGAGCATGCGCAGTCGGATGAGTAGGATTCTCTACTTGTAAAAAATTACTAGTTACCAAACGTTATATGCGTAGCGGACGTGGAGCTTTATCAACGAGGGGAACCAATCTAAATAAACAACTATACTCAACTACAAAAGAAACCCATCAGTCACTTCTCGGGGCAATTATGGAAAACAAAATGAAGAAATGAAAATATATTTATACCATATTCCTTAACAATCAATTCTGCACCAATTTATATAATAATGTATAAGTTTTACTTAAATCCGTTCATGCTATACGCCAGTGTATAGACAAGGGGTCATTTTCAAAAATGACAAGTTTTTCACTGGAGAATGAATATCTCGATCTCGTCCAGTTTAGTTCACTTGAATTAAATTCTTCAAAAAACAGGCATGACTCGCTCCTGCATCAATAAATGCATCATAACGAGGTCGAATTGAAAGCGGGTAACGTCGCACAACACTCTTGGTAATCCGAGCCCATTCTTAATGGAGAGCAACCTGGAGCTGTCGAAGATTCCAAGGTTGCACTGAACGATCCCGGAGGCATTGCAAGAGGTCATCCCACAGCTGCTCTATCGGATTGAATTACGGGCTTACTAAACTATCGTGGTTTGTTTTGGCTTCTACACACACTCGCTGGCCTCGTCAGAGAGGGAAATACCGGTTATAGGACGAAGTGAACTGATTTATACGAGGACTCGAGTGAAAACCAATTGTCTCAAACTTGTCATATTCAGAAATGACCCCTTGTCTATACCTTGGCGTACAACATCAACGGGTTAAAGTAAAACTGCAACGGTATTCAATATTTTGATGCATAATTGATTGTTTAAGAATATGGTGTAACATATACTTTCATTTCCTAATTATTTTTCCATAGTTGCCGAAAAAAAAAACTGATGGGTTTCTTTTGTAGTTGAGTATACATTTTAGAGACTAGAATGACCTAGAATCTCGTTTTAACATAGTGACAACCGAAAAAAACTTAACATGGGTGTTCATTAGAATGTGTACGATAGTTACGTCATCGGATATGACGTCATTCATTTACATTGATGACGACGAAAAGCATCATCTGTCAAAATGGCTTGGAAAGGAAAAGAAACGACCCCCAGCAAAAAGAAATTGAGCTATCTTTATTGAGTGATTGAAGAAAGCAAAGACGAATTGCAAAAGATGTTGGATAAACCAGGCAACAGTCATGCAGTAAGTTCAAAAAACGATTTTATTGCGGGGCTCGACTGAAAACATACAACAAAGTTGCAGGAAAACAAGCACAGGTGCAAGAGGCGATCGCATCATTTTGCGGACTGGGAAACTAAATAGATCGCAGCCAAGTGCGTATCCAGAGGGGGGCAGGGGGTCTGGACCCCCCCCCCCCGGAAAATCACAAGATACTTGGGTTTCTATAGGGAATAAGCAATTGGACCCCTACCCCCCCCCCCCTCCCACCCCTGGAAAAAGTTGGACCCCCTGGAAAAATTTTGACCCCCTCCGGAACGTTGAAAAATGATATTTTTCTTTGAAATTAACCATTTGACTTCTGTAAAATAAGCCGAGCACTAAGAACAAGGCAAAAAAACAAAACAAAAACAAAAACAAAACAACAAACAAACAACGCTGTCAGAGCTTTTTTTGTCATATTGACGTGGACCCCCTCCCCCACGTGACGAAAATTCCTGGATCCGCGCATGGCAGCAGACAGCTGATCGGTATGACTGCTGTTTATTTAGGCGTCGTATCTAAGTTAATCTTTGCTTTTTTACCTGAAAATATAGGTGTACACTGAAGGACTTTAAAAACGCAAAAAATGAAAATTATTATTTTTGGAAACCCAGAACATTTTTAACTTCTTTAACAAGTTAAATCGGCTGGAAACGACACTCTGCCTCTATCTATAGCTAAAACCTGTTTTTTATAGACAATGGCCACCACCAGCTACGCATCCGTGATCTACTATTTTTTGCACGTAACGTCCCCACGAATCAATGAAGCAAAATATTTTATCATTTCACATGTAGCTTGTAGGTAAACATGTATAAAAAACACAGTAGCTTTAGTTGTATAGCTTTATTATTCGTGCCACGTTTGTCTGAACATGAACGACCTGGCGCAATTGGAATGCTAAAAGCTTGGTTGTGTGTTTCTGGCGTCGCCAGATATTAAAATTGCCATCCCTCGGCTATACAGCACCTCAGAGATTGTTACCAGGCTACTAGGACAGTTAAAGGTTGACACAGGCCTGGGCAACTAAGAATGGCGACCGACATTAAGACGGCAACTAACATCGACGATATTTACATCGACGATATCCATTCCGGCTGGCTACCAACACTGCCAGACGAATAGCAGGGCTCCAAGGGTAATTTGTTTTAGATTTTTAATAAAAATATTTTATTACAAAAAATTTAAATCATGCCCAATTTCAAGACAAATTTAAAATTGCAGCTTTAGAATCTAAGGGTATTGTCTTTTGATAGACTGATGCTCTAAAATTATTTATCATTTTTATATGAAATTTAAATCATGTTTTTTTTTTGACATATTGATGTTTATTTTTGGCAAATCTGAATAAAATTGATACATTAAAAAGTTGTTAATTTTATGAATTTCGATTTTTGCGTTTTTAAAGTCCTTCAGTGTAAGTGCAAGGATATAGTGTCAATAGTTGCAGGCTGTCTCTTCATAGAAGCATTGCACAGTATCGCAAAAGTAGTTCGGTCGTGAATGGCCCCGCCCCTCATGAATACGGACCGGGTTCATTGAAAAATGAAATACAGGTCAATGCGATCAGATGACCATTCTTGACCAATCAAATTAGCGGATCTCAATAAATGTTATGACAGTTGTAATTATTTAAGAAATAAAATCGATTTTAGGAATGTTCATAGAATCATGAATACTTCGGGTCTCTTGCAAAGTTAACGCGAAGCCCTTCGGATCAAAGATTGAATGTATTGCTTATATTAACATTTTATTATAAATATCTTAAACAAAGAAAGCATTTATAATTTAGAAAAACAATTTATTTAATATGTAATCGTATTAACGGTTTTGCTGGTGTGTAAAACAGAAAAGCGGAATTGGACAGCCAATGGAGAAAACAAGAGGCTTGATTTGCACGTGCGACTCAGGTGTGGCATGCTATCATTCACGACACCAGTGTCACTTCTGGCGAATGTATTCGATGTTCGAAGCGTATTGCACGGCCAGTGAGCTTGGTAGCTTTCAATCAAATTTATGTCTTTGATGAGGCTATGCACGGTTGTAAAAATCTAAAGATGTATTGAAGACTTGCTTCGAAAATGTAAATATTGTGCTATGTGCACCGAATGTCAGGTTTTAATTATAGCACAAAAATGCAGTTGTCAACTGTATGTCTACACTAGACACAGACTCTCAAAATTTTGGCAGGTTGGATAGGAGACTGTTCGAAGTCCTTGCTTTTGTCAATGAGTTACCCGCATTAACATGATAATTAACAACCATGTGGCATTGACTTACCCTTTGGTCGTCTTTGACATTTCGGTTCTGTGTGACTCCATTTTCCGCTAACGTGGCACGTCAGTCTGGCATAGCCTGATAGTTTATAAGCTTGAACACATGAGAATATGGCCGTAGAGTGGATAGAAAATCCGTCTGTTAGTGTAACAAAACCATTTTCCGGATTTGAAACCGGGGAACACTCTAGAAAAAATATAAATGTTCTGTGGTTATAATACACCACAAAGACTTACACCAATAGGCTTAAACATTTAAAAAGCCGGAAATACGGAAAGCTAGCCGGCATTAAAAGTCGAAAAAACGAACAGGTTATCCGGTTTTTGGCTTTTGTTACTGTTTCAGGAACAGTTGATGTAACTAGAAGCTCTTGTGGGTACATCATACAAATAAAAAAAACTTGAATTGAACCTCCTTTGATGAAAAAATAATACAAACAGTATCTAAACGAACGGTTATATTTGAGCCAGTGCATGAGATTTCCAACAATATGGTATGTGCGACCAGCAAAGCCTCAGATCAGCCTGCGCATACGCGCAGTCTGATCAGAGCCTTTGCTAGTCGCTTGAGTATTCTATGATTGTTAAGCTACTGACTGAGCACCATTTGGAGTTTCTAAGCTTAACAGGAGGCTGCGGAGGCTCGTCCGAGTCTACACTTGTCAAAATGTCAAATTGTTGGAAATCTCAATCCACGGCTCATTTGGTATATTCTGGTTGATCCTTGTCAAAGGGACACATAGAACTCCTAATTTTCTCTTTCATTTATTCAGAAGAAACATTAATTATCATTGCCTATAGACTCCTTTATTATTGAAAACCAGATATACTATAAAGTACCTCGAATTATCAACTGTTATAATGTAAAAGCCTATATGCCTCAACATCAGTATTTAGTGTCTTACGTGAACATCATAACCGTCTATACTTCTTTGTTCTATCTCTCAAAGAATAAGATATTAAACTTAACAACATAAACTGTGTGATGGCAAGCACAGACCCGCTTTCTCTTTATTCATAAGACAAAATTTCATAACAATAAGTTTACAGCAAGTCAGCATCTCTCCTTCCAAATGTAGTTCATTGATACGGCTACCACAAAGCAGTTCAGGGTTCGAAACACAACACAGACCTCAAGCACAGACTGAACATCAACTCATTCATAAACCAATCTATCAATTTTACAAAGTATTTGAAAGAAACTGATAACCAATCAAATATCATATGAAAACAAAAACTCTTGAAAAATTTAAAACCGTTTTTGCTATATATCTATAAACTCTACATAACAAACCATTTTGCGAACAACCATGAGGTTGGGTGGCAGGGTAAACACACACATAAACCTAACTTAATTTCTCATTTGGTCTGTATAGCCTCGAGTGACCATACAACATCGTAAATGATAATTCAGAGTATACCCTCGCTGAACAATTAGTTCACCTAAATCTTGATCTTACATAATATTAACTTATGATATTCAACGAATTTGGCCCACTTTGAATAGAACTATAGTTCCTACATACATATCAACAGATGATGTTAGGAAAGCGGTCAAAACATTGAAAAAAAAGAAGGCCTGTGGTCAGGACTGTGTATATAATGAACATTTGATACATGGTGGTGATACTCTGTACGGACACCTTGCCAAGTTTTACACGGATATGTTTAATTATGGTTGTATTCCTTTGTGTCACAAGCAAGGCATTATTATAACTTTACATAAAGGTGGAAGAAAATCGAAAACAGACCCCAATAACTACAGAGCTATTACACTCTCATCAGCAATTTTGAAACTATTTGAAAGGCTTTTTTGGCAAGGGTGGAGGCAAGTATCTCAAAGCCTCTTAATGGTCTCCAAGAAGGCTTCAGACCAAATATAGGCTGCAACATGACATCCGCAATGGTAAGGGAATGTATTTATTATGCAAAGGAAAACAATAGTAAACTTTTCGCTTGCTTCTTCGATATACAAAAAGCTTTTGACAAAATGTGGCATAATGGATTATTTACAAAACTCTATGATATGGGGATAAGGTCAAAGTTACTTGGAATCATTATAGAATTGCATATTAATATGAAAAGTCGTGTATTAGTCAAGGGGCATAAGTCTGATTGGTTTGATATTCTTCAAGGCTCACGTCAGGGGGGAGTATTATCACCCTTTATGTTTTTATGTTATAAAGATGACTTGCTGAACAATTGACTAAATGTTATGCTGGATTTAAACTACTTGGTATGAATGTATGCTGTCCCACTGTGGCTGATGATATGGTTATCTTATCATTAACTGTTTGTGGCCTTGCACATCTCTTGTGTATATGTTATGCATACTCGTGCAAGTGGCGATACGAATACTCGGCTCCCAAATGTTCAGTAATTGTATATAATGAAACAAAACGCCAGTTTTTAATTCGAATAGGGTATGGTATATGGGTAATGATACTATAATGGAAAATGAGAACTATAAGCACTTAGGTGTAAACACAAACAAATATTTTAGCCACACGATTAACATTAAAGACGCAACAGATAGATTAAAGGGCACATTTCTAAGTCTCGTACACAGCGGAGTTCTTCACCAAGACAACTTGCATCCACTTACGTGCATTAAAATATATAATTCCGTTGTCTTGCCTAAGGCGTTATATGGGTGTGAAAACTGGTTTGATTTAACGGAAAGTGAAATACTGTCATTAGAACGCGCCCATAGAGTCTGTGTCAAACATATGCAGTCACTAAGCAAGCGTACTCGGACAGATGCCACTTTAAGTTTGTTGGGTGTATTTCCAATAGAACTTGAAATAGATTCTAGGAAGTTAACACTTTTTGGTAAAATGTGTTGACTAAATTCCAATTCATGGGTTAAAAATGTATTCTTTAACAGATTGACGTCATTTGCTACACATTCTAATGGTAGACAAATTAGTTTTATAGCAGACATTTGGGTTATTAGGAAAATATCAACTTAGACATGTTTTAGAGACATATCTCGAAAGCAGCATATTTCCGAGTAAGTTTGCTTGGAAAAGCATATTAAAGAGTACATTGCATGAATCTGCAATTTCGTCCTGGCATAATAGAATACAAACGCAAGATTTCAGTCGCTTTACTGCATTTCATTATGGCTATATAGTCCACATTGGATTTGGTATTTTTCAAAGGAACGTAGAAAGCTTCTCCCACACTGTACTTCTGTCATACAAATGATCTCAAGCTTGGCGGGAGTAAATTCTGGTAACAAATTTTGCATCTTCTGTGAAGTGTTCTATGAAAATATTGTTGATCACTGCCTCCATGATTGTTCCTATCGTGATAACGAAAGATCCGAAACGTGGCAGGAAATTCTTAGTCGTAGCCTCCCTGCATACGGTTATTTATATATGCAAAACATATCTGTTGTGTCGAATGTACTACTTGGAATTAAAAAAAGAGAATTGGAACAAATTGTGGGAGAAAGTCAGGAAGCATTTAAGATATGATGCATTCGAAAAATCCACATTATGTGGCGTAAATATAAACTGCCTTAATTGCTTAACTACTCTGAGCTATTAGCATGATGTATCACCATCTGCCAGTGCATAGTCTCTATTTGTTCATTAAATCACAATGACGAGGTAATACCACCGAAGTATGCTTACTTATTCGTTCCAATGGGAAGTAAGGATTAACCCATGTAAGCCTAGCGTTCTTTTGTGGGACATAGGCAAACTGTGCAGACCAAGATCAGACGATAATGCAGCGTCTGATCAGGGTCTCCACTGTTTGCTTAAAGAATGTTCTAATAAATTTGAACAGAAACGGAAAATACCACCCAGCACCCCTAAATTGGAAATGGGCTCGTCCTTCTAATAAGGGTTGGAAAATTCATTCGGCTTAAATGGGTAAAGTATTTAAGATGAGATTTTTATTTGAATATTATCATTCTGAAAGTATATAACGGGGCAGCATCACTCTGTTTTGTATAATGCTACACAGCTGCCGTGATCTAACACGAAATATATTGGTATAGGGTGTGGTTGTTTTCTCTTTACTTAAAATATCGTTCTTGTATTTAGTTTCTGTAAGGACAGAGGTAAGTGGGGATAAAATAACAGCCTCCCGACGATGGACTAGCCCATCTCTGCCAATTTCATATACTGTTCAGTATATGGATGTGCTCACATTCGTTGCTGAATACGTATTTTGGATAGCATTCATTGTATATACTCTGGTTACAGGATGCTCTGGGCAGAGGTGGGGTGTGTTGCATCCGATGACTTTTTTTCTCTCTGTCAATTGGATACTTGTAAATGCGTTATTTTATTTTTCATGTACATTTGTAATTGTTCTCTCATGCCTTACATGTATGTATTGATTATAAAAATACTCTCCTATATGGAGGAAATAAAGAACATCTATTTAGTATCTATAGTTTGATTCGAACATCGATAGTCGCTACTATAGTTCTACTAGAGATCAACGGTGGATCAGAGCACTCTAGTAGATTGTCTGGTTCCCTCCTCTAGCCCCTATCTAACAAGATGGGTTCAAGATCTGTCAGTAGTCTCAAAATTATTTGTTTTAGAAGATAATTACTCGCTGTGCACTATTTGCGGTCCTACTTATTCGTAATTGTTAATTAGAGTTGGCTGTACAGTATACGAACATCATTTTCGTCTGCAATGAAGAATTGAAAGGGGGCATGCAAGGCTATTCACTTTGTTTACTCGGCAACCAACTAAAGTTCCAACTGCAGCCGTTCGGCTGTAAACGTGCGCGTGCAACTATTACGTAAAAACTATAGTAGGACTTTTAGTTCGATTCGAAGTGGGCCTATCTCGTGACGAACTTGTGAGTTATTACCATATTTGCTGTTTACAGAAAACAAGTATATCCTCTATAAATCCCATCTTTCTTTAATACTTGAAGAAGCCAAATAAATATCGCATCGGTTAATAAAATATATTTATTTAGTAAATGACCAAAATAAGAAAATGATAAAGTATAATGGTGCGCATAATGCATATAACTGTCAGTTGATTATTGGGCTTTGTCAGGCACTATGCTCAATTAAAGTTTATTGATGAAGTACGTACCAAAGTACCGACACACAAATGATCCATCTCTAACCGACACACATTTGGCTCGATCATGGCAGGGATTTTGTGCGCAATTTCCACCAAGCTGAAAACACAAAAAACAAACTTGGTCAGTGTAATATCTTTAACGTGTCGCTAAAGTGAATCAGTTGCAAGACAGTGTCACAAACCAGACCAAAATCAAATGAAAGATGTGAAAGTTACTCATTCAAAATTGTTACTGATTTTTTAAGAGTTACGAATCGCTAAATAACTCTTATATTGTATGTTACGTCTCTGCATTAAAATGCGCGCTCTGACAAATCCTTTTATTCCATATATATATATATATATATATATATATATATATAGTGAGAAATAGGCTAATGCACCAAACGAGATATCTTTCCTGTGCCAATGGATCCAGTAAAGGATGCTTAATTGATTTGAGAAATAAATATAAAAGGATATAAATAAAAAAACAGTGTTAAATTTTTTTTGAAACTAAGCGCTTTCAGCTTTCGCCTTCATCAGAGTTTCAAGACACAATAGATTAGGTGAATAGTTAACAAAATATAACTATATACATGAAGTATGTGATTATTTAAGCCCTAAAAAGGGCCAAGCTATTGTACGTGTATTTTCGCAAATATGACTGCACAATATTAATGAATTAAATACAGCGTACAAAATTGGCGTTCTGGCAAGAAATGTCTTGTACGAAAATTTGTGTAGAACAGAAGTCTAAAAGATCGTCTACAACAACACAGCACACCAAGTGTTCTACTATATGACCAGATAGAGTCAGTCACCCTTGTTGACGCCGAATCCAGTAGCTCTCACGGAGTTTCCTGGTCGAATCTGACCACTCCTTGTTGTGTTCAAGGCAGCAGACAGAGGCATTACTCAAGAAGTCATGATCTGCAGAATGAAAATGTTCTGCTGTTGGTGATCTTTCAAACCTACGGTGTCTCCAGTCGTCACGATGGCCAATCTGTGTCCATTTGGCATCAACAAGGGTGACTGACTCTATCTGGTCATATAGTAGAACACTTGGTGTGCTGTGTTGTTGTAGACGATCTTTTAGACTTCTGTTCTACACAAATTTTCGTACAAGACATTTCTTGCCAGAACGCCAATTTTGTACGCTGTATTTAATTCATTAATATTGTGCAGTCATATTTGCGATAATACACGTACAATAGCTGGGCCCTTTTTAGGGCTTAAATAATCACATAATTCATGTATATACTAGTTATATTTTGTTAACTAGTAACCTAATCTATTGTGTCTTGAAACTCTGATGAAGGCGAAAGCCGAAAGCACTTAGTTTAAAAAAAAAATTAGCACTGTTTTTTGATTTATATCCTTTTATATATATATACCAGTATACATTGTTCATACATACATGCTAAAGTTAACAACATTACGATCCTATTATACCCAGTTATTATCTGAACATGTGTATTCTTATCTATTTCCACATTAGGTGTGGCAATCTATAAGCTCTAAGCTTCCGTTCAAATCCGATTTGACCTGTATGTTATGCATGCCATTTTGAATTAGAGTAATAAGAGATGTTCAAACCATGAATGCATGCATAGCTCCGAAAATGAGCTAGATGTTCAGTGTTATGTTTCAATGCGCACCTACATCCTAATTTAATAGATCAGGATACTAGCTCCGGGGATACAGTGGCTCGAGTTTCAAGTATAAGGAAGAGATAGCAGATACTTTACTTTGATTATATTCTATTCTATTTGATAACCGCCCATGCGTTTAACCCTTTGAGGACCGGAAAGCCCATAAATGGTACTCATTTTGGTTAGGTTTGCTTAGACCAAATCAATCTTCAGAGAAATAAGTACAACACTATTGGAAAGTTTAACCGTGAGCTCTCAATATATACAACGAACCATCCTGACGTAACTGCATCAAGCATCGGTACACAAAGAGTTAAAAGAATGATTTTGAAGTGGCATTGTGACAATGCTTACTACCATGCAACTACCAGCTTAGCAAAAGCATAGTTCATGAAATCAAATTTGGTGATATAGCTGTCATGTGAATATAAAAAAAAAAATGCCAGGTATTTGAATACTGCTTGACAGTTTGAGATGTTTAAATGAGGAAAACCAATGGACATGATACTTGTTTAGTGTGTATTTCAAAATAGGTTTCCTTAATTTCAGTAACATATGTTGTCGGTACACATTGGAATTGCCTCATTTCAATGTGCACCCACAACATAGATAAATTCTTTATTTGAGTCTCATCTTTGTACATTATAGTATTAAGTACATATACATATCACAGTTCAAATATAGTACAAAACCATTCACATGTGAATTATAAGAGACTATCACAGTTTCATATTACATATATCACACTTTACAACGTTATTTACATTCATTAGCTTAAAATATGAATCGTTGCGACTATTTGACTATCTATTATACGCCATAGTACACTGGAAGCCTAAAATAGTTAAAATGTCATTGGGACTAAGATAAAATAGATCAAAAGCGAGCATACATATATGCTACTTAAATATACCTTAAGTAAAATTTCTAAATGCCAGCGTTTCCATCAGGTCAGACCTGTTGTTAACCAAATAGCAGCAACGGTTCGGTGAGTATAATCCACATAAAAAGTTACGTTTACTGATAAAATTCAAATGATAAAATGTACACATATAAAGCGAATATATTGTTAAAGTAATACATAGAAATGATAAATATATAGAAGATTATTTCTTTTCCTTAGGATAAGAAAGCAGGTTTTGGCAACAATACGGACTAAAGATTTGGTAGAGAATAAAACTATAATCTTTTCAATATCATCGTTTCGACAAAATCCTTCACAAAGATTTGAGGCCTTTCTAAATAGATGTTGTCTTAACGAATCATACGCTGGACAGTGGGGGGATAACATGTTGTTCGTCCTCAATACGGTTTGGACAGAATGGGCAAATTCTAGCTTCAAGAGGTTGTCCCAAATAACGTCCTGTCTCTACTTTAAGCGGCGCCACACCACACCTAAATTTTGCATATGCTGCTCTATGTGCAAAGGGCATATTGAGCTTACAGTACTCTTCCGTTGCAAAGAAGCGTTTAAACAGTCTATAAAATCTAAGTTTATTCCGACTATTTTTATTTGTACCAACCTCTTTATCAATAGACATCTGCCATTCATATATATGACGTATAGTTATTTTATCAACAACTTCAGCAACTATATGTTTAGCGCTTTGTAAATGACCATTTTCAAACAGCTGCAGAAGATCTAATGAATGAAACATATGTCTGACTGAATAGCACCAGTTTTTACAGGATATTGAACCTTTTCGCCTACACCAACTAAATATTCTACAGTTAAGTCTAGTGTTGCTCATTTTAACAAATCGATGCCACTGCAATAGCACAGATTTCCATTGTCTAAGTGCAGGTTGTGACCACCCCATATCTCCAGATACCGCTGCATTTGATGTATATTTACCAACTCCTAGAAAGAATCTCATGGCTCTGTTCTGGACTGCATTGATGCATGAATATGTTTTGTCACCCCATACAGCAGCACCATAAGCTATGACTGGCCAAACCATGCTATCATACAACTTAGTAAAAACATCATATGGCATCCCGCCAGCACTTTTACATTTAGCTATTAATAGACCAAGGGCTCTGCTAGCACTTTGTGCAACCAGTTTTGCTGTCATGCTAAAATCTAAGAACTCATTCAAAACCAGTCCAAGGTATTTATATTTATCAATGATTTGAAGGTCACATTGACCACATGTGAATCTAAAAGTAGTTCTGGAAATCGAATTAGGTCTAAAGTGCATAACATTGCTCTTTGTGGCATTAACAGACATATTGTTGGAAACACACCAATTGTTAAGAATGTCTAGCATATCTTGTAACTCTTTTTCATTATCTGCTAACAGGACAATGTCATCTGCATAGAGCAGGATACCAACTATATCACCATCTATCTTAACACCTTTGCCACATGCCTTTATTTTCAAAGCTAAGTCATTGATGAAGATGTTAAACAGCAATGGTGATAAACTGCAGCCTTGTCTTAGTCCTGATGTGACATCAAACCATTCTGTATAAAAACCATTAATACGCACACAGGAAGAAACGGCAGTATACAATGATTTGACTGCATTTAACATAGTTCCACCTATACCCAAATGCTCAAGTTTATGCCATAGTAGTTCTCTGTTAACTGAGTCGTAGGCCTTTTTCAGATCAATAAAAGCATAAAATGTTGACCGCTTTAACTTTTTGCGTGTCTCAATGAGGTTGGTAACAGATGACAAATGATCAATAGTACTTCGTTTCTTCCTGAATCCGTTCTGTTCATCAACAAGTATATCACTGTTTTCTACCCACTTACTTAATCTATCATTGATAACTGAGCTATACAACTTGTACATAGAGTTAGAAAGAGTTATGCCCCTGTATGATAGAGGATCTCTCATGTCAGCTGTGTTAGATTTGGGAATGGGATTTATTATACCCTTACTCCACTCTGCTGGAACAGAGCCAGATGTAAAGCAGACATTCATAAGGACGTGTATAAAAGCAATAGATATATCATTGTTTAAGACATCCGATGGGATTTTATCAGTTCCACACGCTTTACCTCTATTGGCATTGGTCAAAGCCTGTTTAACTTCAAAAATCGAAATATTTCTATTTAATTCAGCAACAGACCGTTCCAACCCAGCTGCAGCATACATATTACTACAATGTATATCACTGGAATCATTGTCAATGAAAGAACAATTATACAAAGAACTAAAATCTTGCTTCCATTTATCTAAATCAACATTAATATTGCAGTTAGCATTGCCTTCCTGGTCTACGATTTCCATTGGAATCTGTTTATTTTTAGACTGAGCAACACCCAGTTTACCTATGTCCCTCCAAAATTGCTGCTGGTCATTGTTAAGCTTGTCAACCATCTCATTTTGCAGATCAGTCCAATGCATTCGTTTGGCACGCTGTACTGACTGATCAAATTGCTTTCGACACCTTACATACTCTGCCTTAAGATCAGATTTTTCATTATGAGCTTTACAATTTACCAAACTTTCTCTGAACAGCAGACGTTGTTCCAAAGTGAAGCTAGCTCATCACTCCACCATGGCTTCCCGACCCTTCTACGCTTGTTAGATATACCATGGCCTACAAGTATTTTACGACGTGGAAGCATACGATGCATCTCTCCCCTGACGAAGGTGCAAAAATCAGAGTAGGCATGATCAATATCACTCTGAAGTCTGAAACCTGTCTCCAATTTAACAATAAGAGCGTTTATCTCACCCAAAAGTACATCATTGCCAAGGAAGGAGGCAGGCACCGCCGACACGTCGTATTTATACCTGACATTATTTGATTCATCACTATTTACCGGGGTAATAGACATGTTAACAGAGTCATATATAATGTGCCACAACAGACAAGAATGGTCGGGAATCGATGCTGGAGCAACATCAGACACTGAAATACCACATGTATTTATAAGTTCACTTGCACGTACAACTTTAAAATCTTGAAAGTCACTAAGCTGATCGTGACTAGCTATACAATAATCAACAACTGAACACCCTTTACTAGAAACTGATGTAAAATCATTTTTGATGCAGTTTCGACCATTCAACATACACATATTACAATTAATGAGAAATTCAAAAAATAATTGCCCATATCTGTTAGAAGTATAATCCAGAACTTCCCTCTGGCATACACTATCGATGCCTGTTATAAAGTCATCATCATCTCCGCATCGACTATTGAAGTCTGCGCATATAAATAATTTGCCCAAGTTCTGATATTCATACAGACCTGTTAGCAAATTATCAAAAAAGGTGTTTGCATCGACTTGCCGAGAGGAATTTTCTGGGGGTAGATAGCATACACACGCAATTAATTTAAAACCATCATATATGTTTTCTAAATGTAACCACAAAATATCATCATTACTATCATCTAATGTAATAACACAAAAATCATTTAAAATTTCATTTTTAACTAAAAACCCAACTCCTCCGGACCCAGTTCTTGCACGGAAGTGCACAGTCTTCCTGTTCCTTCCAAACCATTTAAAACCATCAACAGCTAATAGTTCATCACCTTTTAAATGTGTTTCTACAATACCAATTAGATCTAAATCTAGCCCATTTATGCATGTTTCACGCACACGATGATTGTCAGAGTTACAATTAACACTCCACCCATTAACATTCCAACAACCCGCTTTGACCTAATGTCACTGCTGGTTCTTGGCAAGTTGGGGTCTGTCTGTACCCTGGGCTCCACCTCTGTAATCACGTCTGTCATTTTGGCCAAACAAGCTACGTTGACCACCGCGGTTTGAATCTTCCCTACGTGATGCAGAAAAGCTATTCGTGTCGTTTCTTCTGTTGCCTGAAGCATACCTTGACTGTGATTCGCGCGATTCTGTCAAGTGTTCACGAGATGCAGACTGTCTGACATTTGAATCATTTTTAACTATGCGATCCCTACGAACTGTAATTTTGCCATCCCCTCTGTTGATGGCATCAACCAAAGCTCGCAGGTTAGCATGCTGTAGACGTTCTGACCGGGTCTGATCTGGATGTATATAAACCTTTTTCATCATAGAGTTTTTAAGTAATTTCTTAGATTTTAGTACCTTTTGTTTATCTTCAAGTGATTCAAATGTCACGACCACTACACCAGGTTTGCGACCTATACTCTCTTTTCGCACAGCCCAAGTGGCTGACACATCCCTCGGTTTCAGCTGATCTCTGAATAAATTGTTAACTTTTACCAGTGTGTTCTCTCCTTCATGCTCAGGCAGTTCCCTGATGACAACATTTCGAGCAATTCCATCTACCTGGCCTCCCGAATTAACCCCTTCACTAACCGATTCTACTTTTGCTGCCATCTCACTGATATCTGTCTGAAAGTCAGCCCTTATATCACTCAACCTGGTATCCATTTCACGTTGAAGCTTTTTCATTTCTGAGGTGAAGCGTTTGTCCATGATTTGTGCCATTTTTTCAGACAGCTTCCTTTCTAATCGATTTTCAAGCTGATCTATTCTTTCTCCAAGAGATTCATGTTTCCTGTCCAAGGCCTGCTCCAGATCAGCTATTCTCCCATTCAAAAGCTTAAGTTCTCCCGAAATATTCTTAAGCATATCAGTCATACTATGATCTTGAGTATCAACTTTACTAGTTCTGACATTATCATTTGTTTCATGTGTCCTTAGCACTGCTGAGCTATCATAGCTGTCTTTGTTTGCTGCATTGCTCTCCTTATCTGCGCTCATCTTATCTGTACCTCTCCTATTATCTAAGCTACTAGTGTCTTCCATGCTCCTCTTCTCAGCATTGTCCTTCGTATTGGCATCCTCGCCTTTGCTCCCCTTTGATGCTGGTGTTTTCCCATACAGTGATCTGCGAGCACTAGCGAGCACACGTTCAGAGGAATCGCAATCATTACGTACCTTCTTTGTTATACTATCACTGGAGTCTGGCATCGACAGGTGCCTTTTCCTGCTTCGCGGTGGTGAGGCATTATTAGCTACTGGTGCAATTGGCTGCGAACCCATTATGGCGTTGACATAAGCCCCAGCATCGTCACCCTTCCCACTTTCCTTATTTTGGCTCATTTTCAGTCTGCAAAACCTGTACACCGCAATATTTACTTCGCCTGGCCTAACTTATACTGTGCTTAATCAAGCGTGACGAATCATGGATCAAGTGGAGTTTACCTACTGTCCTGAATATCGATCACCGCCCAAATCAGCTAAGTACACACACTGTTACTATAAATAGCACCACACTTCTAACAAACTCTCTCTATATGCTCAAAATTTCAGTATTACATACGATTTTCACTTTCTGATCCTCCACAAATGAATATACACAGTTTCTTTGACAACTAAAGTCAGCAGATATCACAGATAAAACCTTAAAACCTCATAAAACATAAAACATACGTCCATTCAATAAATGAGTGTTTTTACCATAAAACAGAGTTTCACTAACTTCTCTACTACTTTTTATGTTTCATTGTAATGAGCATGTAGAAATGCACAAGTTTTGTGTAGTTTGGCATGCACCTGGGTGACAATAATAGATAGCCAATTTTATATTATTGACAGCTTGTCTTTAGATGTTTCATTGGAATGAAATGCTAACTTGGTGGTTGCCTGGTTGTATGATGTAGTTTGTTTAGCATTCTTTCTTAATTACTTGCATAGTTCGCTTGGGGTGACAGCCTACGTCAAAGGGCTGATATCGAAACCACTGAACCAGCGGCCATTTTTAATAGAAAGATAACTTTTCCTTTCTTAAATGAATGCTTGTCAAAACTAAGCAGTTTGGGCGTCCTTAACAATACACCTGAATGGAGTATATGAGCCAATGCATGAGATTTCCAACAATGTGGTATGTGCGACCAACAAAGCCTCGGATCAGCCTGCGCATACGCGCAGTCTGATCAGAGCCTTTGCTAGTCGCTTGAGTTTTCTATGATTGTTAAGCTACTGACTGAACATCATTTGGAGTTTCTAAGCTTAAAAGGAGGCTGCAAGGCTCGTATGAGTCTGCATTTGTCAAAATACCACATTGTTGGAAATCACATGCACTGGCTCATATAATGATCGAGTCCCCAAATGCCGCTGATTTAGCAAATACTTCATAACAGTCGAATATGTTGGAAACACGAGGACGATTTTAGCATAGGTACTCAATTAGGGGATAACTGTATTCAAAATTTTCATTTGGGGAGGTATATCGTCGGATATACGGTCGGAAATTTAGTTTTACGGCGACGCGCGAGCGGAGCCGTAAAACGTGATTTCCGAACGTATATCCGACGATATACCTCCCCAAATGAAAATTTTGAATATGGTTATCCACATTCTAATGCATTCCTGCAGTTTCGTCTCAAATTAAGCGTTGCTAGCCGCTTAATGCCGCACGTCATTCATCGAAATGTGACGTAACTATTGACGTCAAAATGTTACCTACAGTATATCGCAGGATATACTGTAGCAAATGTTTGACGTTATCCAATCAGAAGTGGCGTTACAAAAGCAAGTGCATTAGAATCCAAGATTGAAGCTTGTCGTTTGTTAAACATTCAATCTTGTATGGGAAAAGTTACAATATATTTCTAGTGTATGTACTTGTGGGTACCGCATCTGCCCACCAATGTGCTCACATAGCCTTCTCACTTAAGAGAGAAATAAAACTACCAGAAAAAACCCCAACTATTCGCAGTTCCTTCAAAATGGCAGAATATATAAAGCTTCCATTCAAGGCTTGCTCGGTGACGTAGATGCTGTGGCATTGTGGTAACTTTCATTATCACTGCCGTTGACAATAAAGCCAAATAAAAAGACCTGTGTTTAGGGTAACCCGAGCCTACTTAATGCCTCGGTTACATTTGCTACGGTCGTCGTACGATTTATTTGTCTACGATTTTCCCTACGATTTTTTCGACATCGTAGGGGGCTATAAGCTACGACGTATGTGTTTACATTGCTTACGATTACCTTACGATTTCTTCGGCGGCAAACTAGGACAAAACCCTACAGAGACCTTGCGGATATCGTACGACAACCGCAAGGTTATCGTACAATCATCGTGTTATCTTCACGACCTCCCTATATAAATCGCACGATGCCCGTACGATGACCTTGCGGAAGTCGCAAGGAGTCGGTACGCTGACTGTGCAATTGTCGTGTAATTCTGTGCATGGATTTAAACGGCCATCCATGTTCATTTTTGGATTCCATTTGAACTGTGTTTCAAATTCATGTGATCAAAAATCGTGCTATGAAGAAGCTAGTGTTTTTAGTTGAACATGGTCCCAAGGTATGGAACATCGTGATACGTTTGTATATATTTTAATGTCAATTTTAAGTGTTGCAGTTTTCATAAAATTTAAGTCACAACCTATTACAACAACCCCTTTTTTATATTTCACTTTTATAATTGGAAAAGTATCACTTTAATTGAAAATATAAAGGTGCTTTAAGTGTATCGTCTCGTTGATTCAGTGTAAACCAAAACGCTTATTATGGTTTTGTTCAGTTTAATCACCAAAAGGTACTCTACGGCCAGCAGCACATAAAATTTCGTCATAAGCAAAAATGAAGTCGTTGCATGAGAATAACAAAGGTACTGACCAGAATGCGCTTTCTTCCACCCAGCCTGGTCAGCACATTTGCCATTCGTTTTCAGTAAAATACATTTTGTAGAAAATTCATACATTCAAATGTCAATGTTCGAACTAGTCACATGTTCTCACTACGAGACCCATATATTTTATTCCTTGAAATAATACTCAAATTCACATCCCAGAGTTATAAATCACAAAATACATCTAGACTTTTTATTAATCTTATCTCATTTATTAAACCCCTATCCAACCAGCATTTTATATACTGAAAATGAATATGCATTTCACGTTAGGTGCATATTTTCAACTGTACTTCAGACAATTATACCATTGAAGCATACTCTATGGGCCGTGATTAGACTGCTTCCATCCGCAAACTGAACTGGGTCCATATTGAGTCACTCTGAGAGGTGGTATTAGAGACATGCCTGAAGACAAATATTGAAATGAAAGAAACAGCTATATAATGATAACCAATATATACCCGTCTGGAAATTGTTGACACGTCGCAAGGCGCCCGCACGATCATTGTGCCATCGCCTTGGGGTTACTGCAGGATTATCGTCCGATGTCCGTACGATTTTATGGGCCCTGCAAGGGCATCGTGCGGCAATTTTGCGGGCACCCTACGGCTATCGCAAGAGTCTACGATCATTTTTGGGCCAAAATGACAATATAAAACCCTGCGTTGTCCTCACGATCACCGAACGGTGCCCGTACGGGGATCGTACGATGTCACTGCGATGTGTCTACGGGCTACGGGCTTCCGGTTTTTTCAACTTTGTCATTGTGCGGAGTTAAACAAAATCGTAGAGGCCACGATGCCCGTAAATCCGTACGATGATCGCAAGGTCTCCCTGCGGAGGTCGCACGGAAACGGTGATTTGGACATCGTACGGGCATCTTATACTCGTCGTAAGGCAATTGTAACCGAGGCATAAATTTACTGGTGAAACCTTTCAAAAGGCGAAATGCCTTTCAAAATGCACACAATTATATTTTTTCCAGAAAAAAATGTTATATGTGTGCCTACCCTACCTAATATTTTCAGACCCGTTACCTGAAACACACTTATTTTTCTATTTGGCATATACGGTACTTAACAATACGACCCTTCCGTACGTGTTGACAAAGATCAATGTACAAATTAATTGCGATTTAATGATCATCTATTTCAAAGACCTTGTGTTGATTTGCACCCAATGGAATTTGCATAAACTATTCAAACATTTATACCTTCAAGTCAATTTTAGATATAATTGTAAATGGTAGAAAAAAATGAATCGACCAA
The DNA here is from genome assembly GCA_964019695.1 of Loripinus fragilis. Classification (NCBI taxonomy): domain Eukaryota; kingdom Metazoa; phylum Mollusca; class Bivalvia; order Lucinida; family Lucinidae; genus Loripinus; species Loripinus fragilis. The sequence goes on from OZ026528.1 coordinate 12,291,216, forward strand.
AAGCCACTTGCCCACTGAACATGTTGAAAATCACTATGTTTCTTCCGAGAAGGTATAGCTAATCGAACATTCAGCAATTTACAATAACTCTTGGGAAGCCGTTTGCATACAGTGTTTTGCACATGCCATATAAACGTTAATTATGTACAGGCGTAAATGAATATGGTCACTTTCATCTCAACTAAAAAAACGAGTGAATATGACTAAGGGTGAGGTTGGTGCACCGTTAAACCGGTTTAACCGGTGAGGTTGGTGCACCGTTAAACTGGTTTAACCCCTCCAGTAAAATATTTTACTGACCGTTCCAAGGCGGTATTCCTTGACTTTTCGCTAACTGTAAAGGCGGCGCCTCATGAATGCGTGATTAGGACTAGTCAACCTTAGGCATGGGTAAAAGCTGAAAAGGGGGCATGATTTTATTCAAAAGTAACTGTATCATCTTGTGCCACCACCTCAGTCATTATTAGTCCTTAAAACGCCAGCAAAATAACTGCATCTGAAAATGACTAATTAACATAAGCAGGGAGGCAAACATTGTGGACCCAGATCAGACTGCTCCTACAGGAGCAGTCTGATCTGGGTCCACACTGTTTATCTATGAGGCTTCAAATAGTTTAGTGGACGACAAAAACATACATTTTGTGATTATGCGCTTTAAGGGTTAATAAATGGGAGTTCAGTGTGTATACGGTTAGGATTTTCATGAAATGCACGCACGTTTGCGCGGCTCAAAAAGCTTATTAACTCTTTACCAAATTATAAATAAACCCTGATTTCCCTTCCTTAGCAGATGAAATAGCCGAACCACACCCAGATATGAATATTAAAGTTGCCGCCTTTACAGTTAGCGAAAAGTCAAGTTATACTTCTTTTGTGGATCTTTTATGTTTTTTCTGTCTTGTGTTTGCTATGCACTTGTACGCTTCTGTTTATATGTGCCTTGTGGTCACCTGCTGGGAAAGGGCTGACCTCTTGGCTCTCATTTGTGATGTCTTACTGTGAGTTTGTGACTTTCCCATTGGTATCCTGGGTCAGGGTGGTACTTGATTGTATCGATATTTGATCTTTGCACCCTTACTTACTGGAAATATCACAGTCAAAGACCAAGAAAAAAGGTCCAATTACACAGCCAAAGTAACTAGACCTGTTAGCAAGGGGGCGTAAGGGAGGCATGATGGCACTGCATCGCTCACCTGAAATCGTTTCCCTAGAGGCACCTTTGTTAAGCAACTTTGGAAAATGGCAGCAAAGAACATAATATATCGTGTGCAATTAGACCAATGCACCAGATGTTATGTAAAGAGTTTTATTCTGAGCTTGTGGCCATTTGTTCAACAAAGTGTAACCGGTTGAACATTTTTGGCACAGGCTCTCATGAGCAATACTTGGGTGAATTATAATGAAATTTTAGGGCAAGCCTGTCGAGAGATTTCGTTTAAAACATATATTGTTTTTGGCATTTTTGGAAATTTTCCTTGGCCGAAATAGTACCATTCAGGCAATTTCGGTCGAGGCCATACGAGGAACATATAACGGCCTGCTTTCATATGGCCCTCGTCGCGAGAAAACCTGTCTTTGGGGTTTCCGACATAGTGAGATTCAAACCAGCCTGCTCAGCTACAGAGACTAGCTAGAAAGTCGAAAATTCGCTTGTGCAAAGTTTGGATATGACACTTTCTAAAAAGCGAAAAACAAAGGCGCTGATCAGACTGAGCGGATGCGCAGGCTGGTCTGCGCCTTTGTTGTTCACCAAACCCTTAAGACAGGTTTTCTCGCGTCGGGGCCCATATGATCACTGGTAACTCACCTCTTTCGGCCACAAATGTATATCAGAGTAATAGTATCCGTATTGTTCCTCCAAGACGACAGATCCTGAAGATTGTGATTCCAAGTTTAACTCACAGTCATTTAGATGCAATCCAAAATTGAACGATTTGCAGCGAACATAGCTAAAACACAGTCTGGCACATTCTGTAATACTGGTTTCCCGTTTCGTCAAAAAGGTTGCGTTTAACCGGTAACCGATCATAGAATTACTAAACACGTCCAAATCTGAGCACTCGTTCACGATACCATACAAAGTGGTGCAGCATACTGCCAGCAGTAGAAATGGCTGTACATGCAAATATGCCATTCTGGAAGAAATCTGTTGTTTGTTTTTAAAAAAAAGTTCTCTAGATTCTAGGATACTTTATGTGCCTCATCGCAGTATAAGTTTAATTCCATGCATAGTGCCTATTATTCAACATATCCAAATAGATATCAGGGTCGCACAAAATGGGCATAAATGCAAACAAGTTTAAACCAGAAAGAACAAAGCATCGAAAAGAAACATCCTGCTGTCAGCACACCGTATCAAACATCCTCATATTTTATAATATCATAAACAAAATCACGGTTCAATAAAATTATCACTCGCGGAGTCTGTCGTGTTTGAAAATTGAGATTTTTATTGACAAATGTCAAAGCTAAACAAATGCTGCATGGCTGTTAATTGGAAATTGATATAAAAATCGTTAAATATGAATAATATTTAGCATGGCTATCTATCAGAACCCAATCAATCGAAAATGGAATAAAAGGCACATGCATATAGCGCCCGTTACGGAGATACATGTACGCACATGCGTAATGAAAATTATTCACATTCTAAAAAAAAGCAGGTAATGCGGAAACGGTGATTTTCCAAAGCGTAACGGACTGCTCCTAAAGGGAAGGTTTAGCTCCTGGTGGGGAACTGTTACTCGTAAGGGAAGTTTCGATTTTGAAAAGGGGCGGAATTGATGAGTGCTCGTTGCAGAAGTGGCCCTTTGATTTACTTAGCTATTTCAGCTATTGAATGGGTCCACGCGCAACAGAGGCGAAGTACAGTATTGCCTAGGTTACGCATTCACGGATCACCTCGCTGATTCCACTTCCGATTAAATCTAACATTTAGACCGTACGTTTCCTTGACAAATTCGTAACAAACCCTTAACCCAAGCTACATGTTCACATTCACGATTTTGGATGCTCATCCCAATTATCAAATGGTGGCGTATCGGCATGATTCGTAGTAGCACCGTAGAAACATCGGCGTGATTTGAAGTTGTACCGTAATGATTCGTGAAGGACCGTAGTAATTGGGGAACCTCCACGACAACGCTACGACAGTCTTAAACCGTTTAAAACATTCGGGGCGAATCGTGGTGGATTGTTGGCGTGGTCTGAATCGTAGCACCACCGTAGTGCAATTCCTAGTGGTACCGTAGGTGATTCGTGCATGTCATTCGTGGGCGTCCGGGGTGAATCGGGTATTTACTGACACCCGATTCACAAATGCCATACGGTTATGTCGTGGCGCTACCGTACTAGCACCATATTGAATCGCAGCAGGATTCACCACGGTGGAGCTACGAATTCTCCTGATGCTTCATCCTGCACCACGGTGGAGCTACGAATTCTCCCGATGCTTGAGGCATCGGGAGAATTCGTAGCTCCACCGTGGTGAATCCTTATTTTCTGTGGCCGTCACAAATCGTGGTAGATTCGTAGCGACCGGTATACGACGAAACACAGAAAGACAAAAGGCATATTCATTACACAGAAGGGACATTTGATAGATCGATGAATATTAGACATTTTTCAGCTACCGCGGACCTTAGGATTTGTAAGGTGTAACACACCTTAGACTTACGTTATTTAAGAGGGGCGATCTCAGCAGTGTAATTCAGAAACGTTTAACAACTTCATTAGTTCTAACTTGCGACTCGGTTAATTTCTTGTTAGGAAATCATATGAAGTGCTTTAATAAAGTCATCTTCAGCAAACTAATATTTTCTTTTAAAGTGCTGATGTATTGTAGTTGTGAAAATGTTGCATGCTTTTTATGTCTGCTGATTATATTAAAATGCACTCTGTACTAATTTTATGATGGAAGTAAACATAATGAATCCAGAGCAGACTGCAACTCATGCAACAGTTTGACTCTGTTAGAGAGAAAGATTTCAACCTCCACTTCTGCACTAGAAACCGAAATTATATTCAATCTATTGAGTCTGGCAGCAGAAATAAAGGAGAATCACTTTCATTTGCTCACTCTTTTTTGGATGCTTGATTGGACCTTTCGTGCAAGAGGACTCAATTTGGAATTTTGGTCTGATTGAAGTCAAAATTCATATGGAGCATTCTGATATACGTAGAAGGCTTCCATGCGAGCTGGACATTTCTTGTACTTTAACAACAGCAGAATCTAGGGCGAAGATTTGGTACCAGTACAGTGCATTTAAGGCCCCCACGGCTTAGGCTGCTGTCCGTTCTAAGGTAGTTGTTCTGTTGTTGTTGACTTTTTATGTTATACCCTTCGGTGTCTGTCCGTCTGTCCGTCCGTCCGTCCGTCCGTCTGTCCGTCCGTCCGCACCATTTCCGATCGATAACTTGAGTATTTATTCACGGAATTTTTTCAAATTTTGCATACATATTGTTATCGGCGATGAGTGGTATGGGATTGTTAATGGGCAAAATCCGTCCATTTTTAACGGAGTTACTGCCCTTTTTCGTATTGGAAAAATGGTTTCTGGCCTGTTATTCCTTTACTATTCATGATATCTGAATGAAACTTCACAGATATGTTGCACATCAAAGGTTACATATTCTGACTAAGGACCGTCACTCTGACCTTCCCAGTTTGTGAGTTATCCGCCCTTGATAGGTCTGAAAAAAGGTTTTTGACCTATTGTTCCTTTACTATGTGGAATATCTGAATATAACTTCACAGATATGTTTCACATCAAAGGTAACATATTGTGACTAAGAACCGTCACTCTTACCTTTCCCGTTTGTGAGTTATCCGCCCTTGATTGAATTAAAAAATGTTTTTTACCCGTAGTTCCTTTACTATGTGGAATTTTTAAATGAAACTTTACAGATATGTTTCACATCAAAGGTTACATACTGTGACAAAGAACCATCACTCTTACCTTTCCAGTTCATGAGTTATCTGCCCTTGATTGATCTGAAAAATGGTTTTTGACCTGTAGTTCATTTACTATATGGAATATCTGAATGAAACTTCACAGATATGTTGATCATCAAAGGTTACACATATTGTGACTAAGGATCTTCACTCTTACCTTTCCAGTTCATGAGTTATCTACCCTTGATTGATCTGAAAAATTGTTTTTGACCTGTAGTTCATTTACTATATCGAATATCTGAATGAAACTTCACAGATATGTTGAACATCAAAGGTTACATATTTTTAGTAAGGACCGTCACCCTTACCTTTCCAGTTCATGAGTTATCCGCCCTTGATTGATCTGAAAAATGGTTTTTGACCTGTAGTTCATTTACTATATGGAGTATCTGAATGAAACTTCACAGATATGTTGACCATCAAAGCTTACATATTGTGACTAAGGACGTCATATCACTGTCTATCTCAGTTCTGTTGCTATATAGGCATTATATATCTCACAAAATAACTTTTGGTGCCCCCAGCAGTGGCGGGGTATTACGCAGTGCTTGCGGTGCTTTTATTGATTATTGTTACTCCTGTTGTGTGAGTCTGTAAGTGTTCTATGTTTTGTTGTACAATACTTTATGTCCATTCTAGTTTGCAATCATCTTGATGGGGAAGCGAAAGCTGGTTGCTTTGCTTAGTTTGTCTTCCTGGTGTCTCTTGATGGTTGTGTGGCTCTTCCTCGTGGTGCCATGGGTTTGTCTGCAGTTTCTGATTGTGGTATATCCTGATCATACTCACTTACTATTTTAGGTAGTGAATACACTTTATACCTTCTTTACATGAACTACAAGACTAGTGACCTTGAAACGTGGTTTACATCGTTGGATAGTAAGTGAGTATGAGCTGGAAATGCTACTGACCAGGTCCCATAATGTTTTGGAATTTGATCATGAAATAATTTCGCAATAACTAAGTCAGATTGCAATTATTGTTTACCTATTTTAGTATGCAGGCAGAGGTGCAATAGATATTGAAACATATGAATCGAAATTTTAGTTTGTAAGCCTGGGTCAAACCCTTTGTGTGGACTTGGCGGTGGGCCGTTGGCCAAAAATCAACTTTTCACAATATGGTATATGCAGAAACATGGTAGCAAATAGTGTGCCAGAAGACACACCCTCTACCCTTGTTAGAGATCTACTCCTAGGAAATTTGTATCGATCAAAACTGAGTTCTGCTGGTACAAGAAGGGTTGTTGTCAGTTTCTAGCGTAGGTATGTGCATGAAGTACTGTTAAACCGCTTAGTCAAGCTTGTCATGAAAAACTGTGGTTCCACCCCTTACCCACTTCACCAAATTAATACCATGAGGTAAAAAGCTACACTTATTGTCTTTTTTGTATTTTACTCCTTCTGAATTTCAAATGGTGCTCAACTAAGCGTGCATTGAATTAAACAGTTTTAGCATTTTTCGGGAGGTGGGAAATAATGATTAATAATAATTATAATAAATGGGTGAACTCCTTTAGTATGTTGAAGATAAGGAGCTAGATATGATAGGATGCATTTTAATTACATACATGATTTAGCCTGTCCCTCTTGTAGTCATTTATGATATTTGATGCATTTTGATATTTTATGATCACTACCATGAACAGACAATATCATATAAAGTTAACCCAAATCGACTCAACAATTATCTGTATGCATGCTGGGTAATTTTACATGCCTATTCATTGTTTGCAGTTTCTTTTATCTTTCCTTTTATTTAAATTAACTCATTAAAAAAGATCCTTGGAGAATACCATGACAGTGCTGAACAGTTTGGATTTGGATGAAGCCCGATATTTTGTCGGACCTGATCTTGTTCCAAATTGTTTGCAAATGTGGCTCATCAATAGATGACAACAGTCGACACTAGTGGAAAAATAGTTATGAGTATAATGACACTTGAATTACTAGAATCGACTGAGTTAGACTATATTGACTTTTGGTGTATTTACAGGGGCGTATCCAGGATTTCTGGAAAGGATGTTCATATGTATAAAGGCACGGGGTTCGCTTTTCTGATTTTATCTCATTTTTCTTAAATATCCCATGAAAATGAAATAATTTGGTCTCAATGAGAGCAAATTATTTCATTTCGATAGGATATTTAAATGCCAGGGGGGAGATGGGTTTGAGCAAACCACCTGAACCCCGTCTGGATCCGCCACTGATTTAACTTAATATAACCTATTTCCCAGTATGCGTCATGGTTTTAGTTAAATGGTGACGCCAATTGAATAGTGAAACACCAGTCAAGGTGACGAAACGAAAACTGTCAGTGTAGACGTCTCTTCATTACTGTGCCGTGTGTGACTGCTTTGGTGGAAGCTTTATGCATACTCAGGGGCGTACTTACAGAAATACGCATGTGCATACAACTTGACGATGTAAGTATAGGGTTTTAGCTATTCAATTTGATTTTTAAATCCAGTTTATTGTGTTTATGCTGCGTGTCTTCACAGCTCATTTTAGCCCTGTGAAATGCTCTAAAACATTTTCTGCAAAAGGGCTAAACCCCTAGCTTCATATAGGGGGACTATTCAGAGTGGGAACTCTATAAAATACCCCATGAACGCGCCTGATACTTATATTTCAAGCATCAGCTTTCTGGTGCAAGTTAGCTCTCTCCCAATAAGTATAATATACTAGTCGGTTTTAACCACACACCCAATCCCTTGACATGTCCAGGGTATAGCTGGGCAAATGTACCATGTTTTAACTTTTTGCATAGTCCCCTAAGTGTGGGGAAAATGTGCGGCATTTGATATACAAAGGCAAATATGGCAGTATAAAGTAAAACATGACAGACGGTGGAGAAAACTGCTATGGTTTTAAAAAAAGTCAAATTCCCCGCTGTTCTCCAGTTAGAAATGACTAGTGCATAAATTCAAGTCCTCTTGAGGGTAAAAGGGAACCCAAATTGCCTAGTAGTTCGGTACATGAATGATCAAAACAAGATACAGACGTTCATGCTTGAATTACATTTCCGCTCAATATCTCCTTTGCATTCGAATGATTTTCAATTACTGTGTACCAGCTATATTGGCTTGCACAAGTTGCGAATGCCTTCTGCGTTTCGACTGCCCATTAACCTGAGCTTGATGAAATATTGACACCAAAAAATAATCATATTGGACGCAGAAACATCGAATTTACCTACTCGCAAGTTACAACAAATGAATGCATACATGTATGGAACAAGAAATAACTTTAAAAAAGATATTCGGCTGCATTTCAATTGCGAAATTTATTTTTCAGTACATGTTTTGTACACTTACAAACTGGTAAAATTCCATCATGCGACGTTTCATCAGAGTATGCACTGTTTGTTAAGGTAAAAAAGATCTCAGGGCAAAAATATAATATTTAGCAGCAGACGTAAGAGATAGATTCCAGTTACTGCTGACATCGCCCCTCTTAAATACAGTCCAAAGTAAGTCTCCGTTGACGGACAAATCGTAATGTAAGGCGCAACTGAAAAATGTCTAATAGAACGACCAGTAATAGAACAAGTGTGACAAATGATAAACACTCGGCTGCTCTGCATTTGCTATGCTTCTTTGAACATGCGGTCACTCCCTATTTCTTGAAATGGATCAGTGCGCAGTTGCCAATGACACTTTTTTTAACCATTTTAATAACTTTAATAATTTTTGATTTTTGTTAGTTATTTCTCAACCAAAATATATGTTGTGCCTGCACAAAAGAACCGCCTCAATGAGATACCCAAAGATTCAGAATTTTTTGATGTATCCCGAGACGAATCGTGGTGAATCATAGCCAGAATCGCGACTCAAGCTTTCGATGCTGTGACTAAAAGACGTGACGTTCTTTGCGATTCCAGATACGCCGTACGTTCGCAAGCCGAATCTTAATGAAAGAGCAGTATCATCAAGGCAATTATTAAATTAATAACCACACGAATACTCCTATTTGCTGTAGTTCACATGCGCGGACCCAGGAATATTCGTCAGGGAGGGTCCAGGTGCACATGTCATTACCCCTCAACTTATTTTTCAGAAGTCAAATGGTTTATTTCAAAGAAAACTGGAATTGTCCAAGCTTCCAGAGGGCGTCCGACATTTTCCAGGGGAGGGGGTCTTACTTTTTTCCAGGGGGAAGGGGATCCAATTGCTAAATCCATATAGAAACCGATATAACTTGTGTTTTTTCAGGTGGAGGTCCGGACCCCCTGCCCCCATCTGGATCCGCGCATGAGTTCAACAATCATATTTATTTTATTCAAGTCATTCCAGATATGCAGAAATTTATATGTCAAACATACAAAGAAACATAATATTTTTAATGAAAGCTGATATGCTATCATTTATAATACGGTCACGCACCGAAAATAGTCTGCTACAAAAATGAGGGCTTCAATCTTATAAAACAAGCCAAAAGTGTGCTAGATGTATGTCAAAATGGTGCGGTTTCCTCGTACAAATAAAAAAATCAACCAACAACAACAGTTCTATAACTGCAATTTTATCTTACAAAACGGCTCGATATTCTAGATATTTTGGAAGGGAATGATACGGTAATGCTCGACCCAATTGCAAACAAATCCATGATATCATATCAAATATCATATATTTGTCTTTTTAATAAAATACGGATTAAGCTTTCAGAATTCGGTAGGAAGGTGTAAAAACTATTGACAGTTCCTCACCATTCAAAAGGTACGCAATAGACTTTTCACTGAAATTCGCCTGAGTTTCTTGATAAATACAGTCTTTAACACATCTCTATTTCTAAACAATAACATAACTATGGCACACTGGTCAACGGAAACGCAAAGGCTTCTCGCGAAACGCTTAGGCTTCTAAAATTGAAAGCACAGGCTCCTAGAACAATGGCGGATTGGTGATAGTCAAAAAGGTATGCGACATACTTTCAATTTGTTTTACAGTTGATCACCGAGTGTAGAAGGTGACATGCCTAAAAGTACGCCATACCCATTTGCCCTTACAGCGGCAGTAAGTTTAAGTCCCTAGATTTGAAAGCGAAAAAAATAGACCAAAATCTACATTGTAGTGTGAAGGTGATTTGTGCTAAATTGCCTATAAATTCCCGATTTTCTCTTTCATACTCAATCACAGCTCATGTAATGCTCAGAGAATTGTTAACCAAGATAAAGAAGTCGAATGGCACTCACCTAACTACTGTCAAAGGAAGAGCAACACAACAATCACAAGACACTAGGAAGACTAACAAAGCAAAGCAACCAGCTCTCTCTTCCCCATCAGGATGCCCCCGTGGTGTAGTGGATAAGCGCTATGCCTTGTAAACCAGGGGTCGCAGGTTCGATTCCCGGCTTCTCCATAAAACCACTTTCGGTTGAGCCTTCGGGAGTTCCCGTCATATTAATAAACACACAAATCATAAACCCTCCCGGCCCAGTACTGGTTTCTACCCATGGAAAAGCCACAAAAAGTTTTTTTTTCAGGATGATTGCAAAACTAGAATGGACATAAAGTAATGCACAACAACACATAAAACAATTACACACTCCTGTCCGCCATTGTTCTAGGAGCCTGTGCGTTCAATTTGAGAGGCCTAAGCGTTTCGCGAGTAGCTGACCAGTGTGTAAAGTGTCGTGCTGAATAGAAGCGTATTATTTCTACAATAAACGTTTTCGCAGAGACTTTATAAAAACTCGTCATTTTGGTGAAGGTTATAACAAGTTTTGTATCATATGATCATAGCATAAAAATTATAGAGGATCTTACATCAGTGCTCTTCATCCAAGCGGAACTGCTTCAGCCAATTCCGTGGAATCAGACCACGGATGTACATAGGATCTGCTTAGATATCGTGACGCTGAAGTTATATAACTTAATAGCTATGAGACTATGTACCAGCGTATGCTTTCGTGTTCACTTAATAATTTGCGTTATACGTGTAAAGACAGTGCTTAACCATGGAATACATGAAAAATAATTATCGTAATGAAATACATGATATAAAGCTCAAAGTATGAAGCCATCCTTGAAATGCTCTTGTGTAGGTATGGGGGAATGCTCTCTAGATTTGATTTGTTTAATCAGGGACAGACCATTTCGTTTTCTTGTGGCAGGAAGGGCTGTAATTTTCCAACAGCTGATTTTTTTTTAAACAAAGCGAAAGCGTTTGTTTTTGTAACCATAAATGAGCCGAGACATGATATTTCCAACAATGTGGTATAGGCCACTGGCTGGATATGGTTTACCTCCCCCCCCAGGGGGAATTTTGTAGACCATATTTTTCTTAAAGCCCAATGTCTTGCAAGGATTTTGCAACATGTTAGCCGTCTGACAATGGCAGCGTTAAGCTGTAACAGCCTGTTACATACGTTACCCTACAAAATATTTGATAATTAAAATTCTATTTGAGACTTTAGAAAAGTGCAAAAGATAAGGTAAGATTTCCAAATTGGTTATATTTTCTAACTAAGCTATTACTGGGCCACAGATAATGACATTTAAAAACAAATATAGTCACCCCCGATGTAGTGTATGTTACATTTTTTCATTGAACCCCCTTTTAAATGATAAATGCATCTAATATAGTTTGTCTTAAAATTTATTGAAACCAGTTTATGTTCATTAATTTGGTATTGCATTAAAGATTTTTTATTTACCTTTTCAAAACTGCGAGCATTACCTTTCTATCTTATATACTTTTTGAGTTATTAGATGATGAACATGGTACCCCCATATCACAGAAAAATGTAAAATGTAATTCTCCAGGCCTCATGCTGGCTATAGACCCCATTTTCCCCCAGGGGGAATTTCGTACACTATGATTTCCAGATACTACATTATATAAGCCACAAAATGAAATATGTTAGCCCTCTGAGAGTGGCATTGTAAGAGGGTAACATCATGTTACGTACGTTACCCACAAAATAACATTAAATTTTCCTGATAATGTCTCCAACATGACATATTCACACTTTTTTTTTAAGTCTAGCACAGGTTTAAGAACTTCTTATAGCATAGTTACATAATTTTAGGGTTTGTTTTTTAAATGTCTTGAGTTTTTGCCGTTGTATATGTTACTTAGTGTTTCATATGTTATTTCCAAGTATCAGTATGGCAATTATTGACTATACATGTATAACATCCGTCAGTGAATATAGTAAATCTATAAGGCTGCTATTCAAATGAATCAACGTTCCTTATTATGGTGTCTTACACTATTTTACAGCCCAGGTTACATACGTTACTCTCTGAATACCATTAAACATTCAAGATATGGTCTCCAACACGACCTGCTTGTACTTATTTGCATGCTGGCACAGGTCCATGTACTTTTTTTCTCTGGCTCATTTGATAAGGAAGTAACTCAAAACATAAACTACCCTCTTTTCTTTTATAGAGACATCAAATATATTTGACATAACACTCATGGAAAGTTTGTAACATTCAGTGCAATGTGCGAGTAACAACTTAAAAGATCAAAGAAAACCCATCAGGTTGAAGTTCTAGAGCATATCTTCATATATTATCCAAGGGTTTTAAAGAATTTTCCTATACAACTTGTTACTCCTCTATCAGATTTATCTTGCAAGGATTTTGCAATATGCTAGCACTCTGGTAATGGCACCATTACCCTGTAACAGCCAATTATATATATTACCCATCAACATCTTCGATAATTTTAGTAAATGACATGACTTCTGAAAAGGGCAAACCATAAGGTAAGATTTCCAAATTGGCTATATCATCCAAGTAAGCTATTTTTCATAACAGATATGGACCTTTGAAAATAAATATGCACCCCAAAGTGTTACGTATGTTACTTTTTTTTTTATTATTCCTATATAAATGATTTATGAAACTAATATAGTTTGATATTTTTTAATGTGAATGTGCTTACTAACTCATTTTGTATTAAAGAATGTTTATGTACCTTTTGGAAACTGCAAATATTATGTTTCTATCTTTTATAAGGTTTGAGTTGTTGAGTTTTGAACATGGTAACCCCATATCACACAAAATGTGAAATATAATTCTGTGGCTCTTTTGTTAGGGTACAATCAAGTTTTCTTTCACCCAGAGGTACTCGATTACCTTCCCATTTATTTTCTACACATTTTGTCCATATCTGGAAAGTCTCACTTGTTTTCATGGAAAAGACTTGATAGTTCAATCTTTTTATGTACATCTTAAGGATAGAAAAGCAGGGTGGAGGTAAGCTCATGTTCATGCAATTTGAAATTGTCAGTATATGTGTATGGTTTTGGTACTTTTATCAGAAACATGTACTGCAGCTTATTCACAATTGCATAAATAGCACATGTTAGGGCTTCATATCACTAATGAGTGCCTATAGCAATTCTTTATTTGTTTTCCTACCCTTCTTAGAATGTTGATGAACTAGTGGGGGAGGGGTTCTCTATCAGTTTGATAGGAATAACCTTTCCGTGGTACTAATACATCGGCACATTGGTAGCGTCACAATCTGTTGAACAGTGTATTAATGTAGATCTATTCCCCCATATTCTGGCCAATGCCGTTGACATTCAGAAGGTGCACCTTTTGTTGCATACACAATTGTTGAACAAAACACCCGGTTTATCCTCTGCGAGAATGTAAGACTTTATAGACTGCTGCTTATACATTGTATATATGTATCAGTGACAAAACCAACATGCCCTGCCTTTAGTGCCTGGTTGAATACTGGTGCCATCATATCCATGAAGGTGACAGGAAAAGCTATTATGCTCTGTAGTTACTGCATTAAGATCAACGTTATGTGCAGCACTACATGGCCAATCTAATGTTGGTTCAATGTGTGATTGCAAGCCATGTTGAAGTTTGGACTTGTCAGTTTTGGTGGAAATTCTATCAGGAGTTGACAGTAGCCATGGTACAGGTCCCAGAAAGAAAGGCAGTGTCAACTCAAGGTCAACATTATGTCCAATAGAAAGAAGGTCATCCTTACCAAAGATGCTACTTTAAGCTCTCATCTGGCTGTTTACGTCTTGTAAATTGGGCAATTTCTTCTTGCTTGACCTCGCAAGCATCAAAACATTATTAGCTTGTAGCATTTTATAGGGGGATGTGAAGGACAGATCTTTTTAACTAAAAGTGAGTCATTGAAGTCTGCAACAGCCTTCCTGCCAATGTCATCAGCCTCAATAAGATCCTTAGCCATGCCAGGCTTAGCAGGCACACCGAAAGACACCGAAAGACAAAAAGTACAGTTCATTGTCTTCAAAACTAGAACGAAAAGGATTGGTGAAGCCTGAAACTGCCTCTAGTACTCATTCTACTTTGCATCTGGGCAGATTGAATATTTCATTTCAGTGCATTGAAGAGTTGTTTCAATATATTGAGCTCTGATGTGATGAGTAATACACCATTCCATCTGTAGTACGAAGCGTAGTTCTAGTTGCTGAAGCCTATAATACCTCTTGTTTGCCTGATAGTTATGTCAAAAGCATTTCTCAAGCAAAGAACCAATGGTTGTGACACACTAAACTCAGTTTGTTCGAAAAGTTCTTTGCATCTGCGATGTGTGTCAAATTTATGAGTGTAATCAGTTACACAGGTACATATTGTGCATAGTTGTGATTGTTTGCAATGAACATTGGGAACAAGGCATACAGATAGAGATGACATGCAATTCAAAGTTGTTTTCCTTGTAGCCCTACCTAATCAGTGTCAACACCATCTGAATCATATCCATATACCTTGCCGAGAACTGAGCTGTTTCACAGTGACTGTCTTTCAGAACTTCCGATTTGAATGCATGGTATCTATACTGTTTATGTGAGCAAACATCGAAGGTTGATAGATCGGTTTATATTATTAGTTTAAGTCACCATAAATTAATAAGGAACTTCAATTTATTTCAGCCTTATAAATTTTCTAAATTCTCTGACAGACTTTATACATGTATAGTCAACAACTTCTAAACAGATGCTCAGAATAACTTATGTATCATTTGGTAACACACATAACAGTTAAAGCTCAAGGCATTTATCAAATGAATAATTAAAATAGGTAAAAATTGTTAAAAGAAGTACATAAACCTGTGCAAGCAAGCATATAAGTATAAACAGGGCTTGTTAGAGACATTAACTAAAATGTTTAATGCTATTTTGAAGGTAACATACATAACATGGACCTGAAAAATAGTGTAAGCGACCATGATAAAGAACTTTAAATCATTTAAGTAGCAGCCTTATAGATTTTTCCTATATTCTGTGCCTGATGTAATACACGTATAGTCAATAAATACCATTCTGATACTCGGAAATAACGCAGGAAACACTAAGTAACGTATACAACGGTAATCACTCAAGACATTTACAAAAATTAATACTAAAAATATGCAACTGTGTTATAAGAAGTTCATAAACCTGTGTCAGCATGCAATATGTACGAACATGTCATGGTTGAGACATTATCAGGGACGTTTAATGATATTTTGGGGGGGGGGGGGGGTAACGTATATAACGTGCTGTTACATGTTAACGCTGCCACTCTCAGAGGGCTAACATCTTTTATTTTGTGTCTTATATAATGTAGTTTCAGAAAATCATAGTGTACAAAATTCCCCCTGGGGGGGGAGGGGGGTCTATAGCCAGCTCAAGGCCTAGTATGTGCGACTAGCAAAGGCTAAGACCAGCCTGAGCATACGCGCAGTCTGATCAGAGCCTTTGCTAGTCGCTTGAATATTCTATGATTCTTAGGCTACCGACCGAACATCGTTTTAGTTTTTTAGATGAACAGGAGGTTACACAGGCCCGTCTGAGTCTACACTTGTCAAAACGCCACATTGTTGGCAATCACATGTCACGGTCTTTTAACAAATGCTATTACGCCCTATACGCAAGTTTAACTTTAGTATCATCAGGTAAGTATATATGAGCCGCGACATGTAATTTCTAACAATGTGGCATTTTGACAAGTGTAGACACAGACGAGCCTATGTAGTCTCATTTTAAGTTTAGAAACTCCAAATGATGATCAGTAAGTAGCTTAACTTAACACTCGTAGAATATTCAAGTGACTAACAAAGGCTCTGATCAGACTGCGCATATGCGCAGGCTGATCTGAGGCTTTGTTGGTCGCACATACCACATTGTTTGAAATCTCATGTCCCGGCTCAATTATCTGATCAGCATTCATCAAAGTTTTTATAAAAAATCATCTCATTAAAATACATACCAGGTGTGTAATAATGTGGAGTTACACTCGTGCTAGGAGGTCCGGATCTGGTACATTCTGAGCATCCCAAAGCATGTTATTATCAACATAAAGTCAGCAATTTTAAGGATAATAAATCAACAACAACAAAATTGATTTGCCATAGGTTCTCTAATATCAATCCAGATGTTCCTGTTGGTAAGGAAAGCAAGTACATTTACATTTTTAAAATTGGCTCTGGGCGACTGTCGCCGTACAGAGGCCAAAGAAATTAAAACAAAAATCAAACAAAATAGAGGGGTTTGCCTTTAGGTGGAAATTTTTTAATTCATGTTTTTACTTTTTGGCAGGGCTCCATAAATCCCCAAAACCCAGCTTCCTAAAAATAAATATCCCTTCTACCCAGATCCCCAAAACCCCTAGCATATATATTTTGTATTTTATCTAAAGTAAGCATAAATTTCGGAACTAGACAAAAATGCCTCTCACCTTTTTTTTCAGAAAAATTCACCTTTTTGGCATAACTCAGGCGCTGTATCGACAATCGCTTAACTAACATAAATCGTGTTAAGCAATTACACGTCTGGATATATGAGTTATAATAATCAGCAAAAAATATTTTAAGAAGTAGATATTGACAACAATGTTACCCCTTTTAACGGCCAGGTATACTTTTTTGCCCTCGTCGACTGCAACTAATCCGCGATGACTGCGCTGTTAGAGAATAGTGGTTCTCTAGCGTGACCATTGGTCAAAATTTAGAATAAATTCACATGGATGTTTCCAGTAACGCCGTCTACAAAAATGCACAAATGATACCGACGGTCACCAAAGCAAAACAAAGAAACAATCTTTAAACGAAGGCTCCTCCTGAACGACTGATCAAAATTTGGTACGCAATAGACCCGTCCCTAAGAAGCCAAAACCGGAGTATAGCTAGGCCAGAATTTTTTTATTAGTTGATTTACGGGGATTTTTTTTTTCAGATTTAGGGTCGGGGGGGGGGACGAAAAAAATAAATAAAAAGCTCTGAAAATGACCAGTTAACTGGTCATTTTCAGAGCTTTTTTTTGTTAATATCTCCAGAAAAAAAAACAGTAAAACTAGTAGGGCAAACCAGCAGTCTGAATTAAATTTTTAAACATTTTCCCATTTTCCTAAAAATCCGGACAGGACAATCACTTTTTACAGCGTCACTCTCAAAAATACACAGACAGAACCTTAATTTTTTTTTCAACGAAACAAATTATATTTAGAGTCGGCGGATAAAATAATCTTTTTTTTAGAAATTAATCTTTTTTCCTACTTTCCGGAAAATTACAGTAGGAGGGTTCGTAAATCAACTAAAAAAAAATTCTAGCCCTACTCTGTGAAAAGCGATCTTAAATTGTATTTTTTCCTACATTCCGGAAAATTACAGTAGGCATGGTAGGAGGGTTCGTAAATCAACTAATAAAAAAAATTCTGGCCCTACTCTGTGAAAAGCGATCTATTCACTTTGTAAATATTCACGTTATTGTTATTTCGTTGTTTTTCTCTTTGCAGGGAAGGAAAAGATGGTTTGTTCTCATCAAGTGTTGGCACTTATAGCCATATCTCTAACATTGTCTGTCAATGGCGAGTATTGTATTTTCGACGGTAGCAATTGTGTCGACAAAAGGGAGGGAACTCGTACCTGCAGAGGAGATTATGGATGGTGTTACAGACACGTCGTCCAATGCTAGTAAATATCAATAATTTGCACGGACACATGAGAGAGACAGTTGATCTTACATGCGTGTACGAGGGATGATCAAAAAGTTCTAGACCCTTGTACTTCGGGCTACCAGGGAATAAAAAATTGACCATTATTTTTCAATATAATCTCTCTTAAAGGCAATGTACTAAGCCCATCCCTGTTCGAGCTTTCGTATACCTTCAAAATAAAGGGCATTTTCCTGGTCCCCCAAGTACTCGTTTACTGCCTTTATGACGCCTTCATTGCTTCCATATTGTGTACCACGATGATGGGATTTCAGTTTTGGGAAAAGAAAGGAGTCAGAAGGAACCATATCAGGAGAGTATGAGGGATGAAGAAGGATTTCAAATCCACATTCAATCGCAGAATTCATGACATCTTGTGACGTGTGGACAGGGGCGTTGTCCTTTACGAGTAGAACACCCTGAGTCAGTTTTCCTCGCCTCTTTCTTGCGATTTCATGTCGTAGCCGCCTTACTTCGCCTGCATAATATGCACCGTTTATCGTGCGACCTTGCTAAAGATAATCAGTCAGGTTCACCCCTTGACTTTCCCAAAAGATTGAGGCCATTACCTTCTCTGCTGAATGAAACCGCTTAAATTTCTAAGGAGGGGGTGAGCCAGGGGGTGCTTCCATTGTTTGCTCTGCATCTTTGTGGTTAACCCATGTCTCATCTTGGGCTACAACTCGCTCGATAAAATCACCAGGATCTTCATAGCAAGACAGGAGGTTCCTAGAAATATCAAGACCAGTCCCTGTCTGATCAACAGTCAACATTTGCGGTACCATTTTGCCGAAACCACTGCCTTACATATGTACCTAAGATGTTGGTTAGGATTGATTGTACTGCCCACAACTTATGCCCGTATCGCTTGCTATACATCCCAGGTCTCGCCTCCTATCACCCTTAACCAGGGTGTACACGACCATGACGTTTTCATCAGCGGTGGCATATTTGGGGAACCCAGACCGTCCATCATCCTCAACGCTCTCTCTACCCTTCTTAAATTCTGCTGTCCATTTTTATCACTGTGCTATAGGAAGGAGACTCCTTCCCAAGGGTTTCCATGAAGAATTCATGAATTTCCTTGGGAGTCATTCCTTTCTTACAAAAGTACTTGATAACTGCTCTGATTTCAAGTTTCTCC
This sequence comes from Loripinus fragilis, assembly GCA_964019695.1. Lineage (NCBI taxonomy): Eukaryota > Metazoa > Mollusca > Bivalvia > Lucinida > Lucinidae > Loripinus > Loripinus fragilis. Next base: position 12,310,233 of record OZ026528.1, read on the forward strand.
ATTTTGCAAATGTGTCGAACCCTCCTCTCTTAAAAGTGCTTTACATAACCAACCAAGCACGACCGCATGCATTTCACACTCCCAATGTCCTTCAGTCCTTCAGTTAGACCAAATGACCCAATGACAAAGATGTTAATCCCATGAATCTCCCCGAAATATATCGGGCCAAGAACTTTTTGATTACACCTCGTATATGTGTATGGTTTATTGAATTCATAAACGAGTTGGGGAAAAAGATAAAATGCGAGGCTAACACTATCAACTTTTCATATTGAGATTAATGAATTCAACAATACAGTAGCACGAACGTTAGCTTCTATATCACGTGACATTAAGATTATTTTGAAACAGCAAGCATAGTGTGAAAACGTCAAGATTTTGTTATAATACAATGTATAGAGTATAGTGTGCAAATACGCCAAGTTGGGGTAAAAAAGCCTACACGCTTGATGTAAATAATCATGAAGTTTAGCTAGTAAGACGTCACAGCGCGCAATTTATAAAACCCGCAAAATTTTCTCACGTGCGGCAAACACTATTTTTTTTACCCTGAATAATTCATTTTTGACTGTTTGATATAAATTCTCATTTTTTGCACGGTGTTGGGTCTGCACTATAATCACTAAGTGAGTGTGGCCGTTTGGAAAAATCGAACTATGCATATGCTCATAACTCTTGAACCACATGGTATATTTTGATTACATTTTGCATACAAATGCATGTCAACACTCCCTAACCACTGGTATGCAGTAGTAGCAAGTTATTGGAGATTAACAGCAAGCTACTTTATATAATTGATCTCTGAGTACTGTTAATGAACTCGAGATTGTGATGCATTCTTAGACTGTAGTATACCTTATTTATAAGGGTGTTCTGGTTTTGCACGTTTGCGTCTGCACGATAACCACTGGTATACAAAACGAACCTGAGGGTTTGCTTAGCATCACTTGAGCTGATCGAGTATTTTAGTGAAAATGCTCATAACTCTTGAACCGCATGGTATATTTTAATTAAATTGTGCATACTAATACATTTTAACATTATCAAGACAGGTATGCTAATCAGTGACTAGACTTTGCCTAGATATTTTTCATAAATCCCAAGACCGTTGCATACATTGTACAGCGTAAGTGAATTAGCTCCCTTGTTGGAAGTATAGATGCTATTCTTTGACTTTTCGCTTACTGTAAAGGCGGCGCATCATGAATGCGTAATTAGGACGGGTCAACCTTAGACATAGGTAAAAGCTGAAAACGAGGCGAGTTTTATTCAAAAGTAACTATATCATCTTGCGCCATTATCTCAGTAGAGACGCAAAACACATTATTGAGTCCTTAAAACGCCAGCAAAATAACTGCATCTGAAAATGTCTATTTAACATAAGCATAGAGGCAAACATTGTGGACCCAGACCAGACTGCTCCTACAGGAGCAGTCTGATCTGGGTCCACACTGTTTGTCTATGAGGCTTCAAATATTTTAGTGGACGACAAAAACATACATTTTGTGATTATGCGCTTTAAAGGTTAATAAATGTGAGTTCAGTGTGTATACGGTTAGGATTTTCATTATATGCACGCACGCTTGTGCGGCCCAAAAAGCTTATTAACTCTTTATCAAATTTTAAATAAAACATGATTCACTTTCCTTAGCAGATGAAATAGCCGGACCACGCCCAGATTTGAATATTAAAGTTGCCGCCCTTACAGTAAGCGAAAAGTCTATTAATACTTTGTTGTGTAGAAGTCTCAGGTAAGGATCAAATAGTTTTTGTCCTACTAAGCCTTAATTTAAGGTGAACTATGTAAATTTTGGCTTTGTAGGACAGAACACTTACTACAGGGTTCCCACAGAAATTCAAAAACACAATTCCATGTTTTTTCTATGATTTTTCCATGATCAGTAATGTAATTTTCCTGACTTTTAATGAACAGACTCCAACATCCCCTTTTAATGGCATCTTCACCGCACAAAGTATAGATGTGAAATACAGCAACAATAATGCATTTAAATAAGCATGCTTGTAGACCATGCATGCATTTTGAAAAACCACCAGTAGCAAGAAAACAAGCTGTCGGACACACAAGTAACGTATGTGTCTGACAGCTAGTTTTCTGGCCAGCTAGTTTTCTGGCTACTGGTGGTTTCGTCAAATTATTTCACGAAATTCCATGATTTTTCCATGATTATTCAGGTGTATTCCAATTCCATGATTTTTCCATGCCTGGAACTTTTTTTCATGATTTTTCAGGGTTTCCATGATTTCCAGAGCTTCTTGGAACCCTGTCACTAGTATTTTAGCATCTAGTTTCTTTATAAAAAGCTACTCTTGTGTCATGGTTTCCCATCCACCTTGATAGATATGTTGAAACACTCAGTTCGGTTACCCAAACATTGTTTTCAATTTAAATACATAGACTTTCATTCTAATTGGCAAACATTCAACGTGGGTCGTGCTTATTAATGTCAGTTGACTCTCTTACTGTTTTGCTTAGTTATCAGTTTTCTGTGATACAGACAAGAATGTCGATACAAGTCAGTCACAGTGGAGTCCTTAATAGGTGACGTCATTAAAGAATAGTCATTTTTTAAGAATGACAATATGAAAGAACCATTATGTCAACACGAGCTGGTCAATTTAATGCGCCCACTCATTAAAATATGAGATCATCTGAGATGGCCGCCGCGCATTCCCAACCTACATAAATCTTTACAATTCCTTATACGCAAATAAGATACTAAAATAGAAACAAATGGCCGCCGATTACGTCATATTATAAGGTAAACTGGCATAAATACTACTTTTCCTCATCTCACCACATCGCATTCCGTCTCTAGTATTTTCCCTTAAAGCTGCATAGTCTATAAATTTAGATGTTCTGATTTTAGAAATAATATTTCTATTTTTCAAAAACAAAGTAAAGATACTCAAATTCAGGTAAACATTTTACCATTTTCAAAAATCTTAACAAGTTATCACTAACAAAACAACAGTATTTATGTTAAAATTCAACTAACTAGAATTACATGTATTTGAGGGGCGTAAATAATTAACAAGAGAAAAAGCACCTGTTTTTATAAGAAAATTCACTTTTCCATGCAGTTTTCAGCTGTTTTGAACAGATTTATTGTGAAAACATAACTTAATTCTATTTTTACAAATGATTTAAAAACAAAATAAAATGTTTCGAAAAATGTTCATAGTTACAGACTTAGTCTCTTTAAATTGATACAAACAGTTCAAGCAGAATGCATGGAATATACAGGTTATTGATTCGTCCTATTTAGAATAAGGGATTTATAAACATTGGGAGGTGAAAATCATATAAAGAAACTCGTGTTTACGCTTCCATTTCTCTACAGGATTCTCCACCTCCCTTGGATTAAAAATCAAATATTTTAAATAGAATGATTGATAAGCTCTATTTATTTACAAACCACTTAAACTGGTGCCCTGATTATCATCTCATATTGACAACAGGTAACCCAAAACGTATCGATGTCTGTGATTGGTTTATTGACCGACCAATGAGATAGCCTATACAAGTTTAGCGTGAGTAGCCATTACTACTAGCGTGGGTGTAAAACTAACAGTCACGATAATCGTTTAAAAATTTTATTCGCTAAAGCAAGGTGAGCTTTGTGAAAAATCAATTTATTCAACGTTTTACAGGATTATGGAATCAATTTTTTTTTGTTTTTATTTTATCTAAAGATCTCATGAATCCTAATTCGCGTCATTTTCTCACAATTTAGAGTTCCTTCCCCTGGATCATGCATATTCCCAGATTCTCGCCAAATCTCACTGACAAAATTATGACCGCTTGGATTAGCCTTTACATGACCAAAGATTGATCTAGGGGAGGGAACCAGACTATTGCCCAGGCTGTCACGAGAGGACTCTTCATTGGTTGAATTTGAACTCACGCACGTTCTCGTCAAAGTTTTGTCAAATAAACGTCATCCTGTGATATTGCACATCAACGTATTCTAATCACTTACTCTAAAACAAAAAGTCAATGGTGAGCAAGAAAATGTTTGAGAATGGAATAGAAAATCGCTCCTTCGGGAGTCGGCGAGACTCGTGATACTGAACGATGATTCTCAAGACAGATTTTTCTATCCCCCCTCACACTCATGATGGAGTCTTACAATCCACGCTGCTTACCATTAATTTTAATGCACTTGCTAATGTAAAGCGATGCCTGATTGGGTAACGCTCGCAATTTGCATCAGTACATCCTGCGGCAGTTGGACGTCATTAATTACGTCACATTTCATTGGATGATATGAAACCGGTTTAAGCCCCCCAGTAATATATTTTACTGACCGTTCCAAGGCGGTACTTTTATGTTTTTTTCTGGCTTGTGTTTGCTATGCATTTGTGCGTGTCTGTTTATATGTGCCTTGTGGTCACCTGCTGGGAAAGGGTTGACCTCTAGGCTCTCGTCTGTGGTGTCTAACTGTGAGTTTGTCACTTTCTCATTGGTATCCTGGGTCAGGTGTGGTACTTGATTGTATCGATTCTTTATCTTTGCACCCTTACTAAATTTTAATTAGGCTGGCAACGCTCTGATTTTAGACGAAACAAAGTTTTTTGAGGTAAACAAGCGCAGATATGCATTAAAATTAGGGATAATCATATACAAAATGTTCATTTTGGGAGCTTTATCATCGGATATACGGTCGAAAATCACGTTTTACGGCGACGCTCACACAAAACTAAATTTCTGATCGTGTATCCGACGATTCAAATGCACTTGCAAATGCTACGCGACGTCGGATAACGTCATAAATTTGCGACAGTATATCCTGCGATATACTGTCGCAGACCCGACATCATTACGTAATGTTGTTTGTCATTGGTTGACAAGTGAATATATGCAGCTGGCAAGCGGTTTTATGCAGTCGTAGGCGCAACATAGTACATTTTCACTGTCTTTTTGAAGGGAAAATTTTAACAGTGCATTATGACATACCTTTCAAAATGAAAAGTGTAACACAGTCATGGCCTAAATGTTTCCATTTCAGCTGTCTACCCGGCCTACTGGCTAAGGCAAGAAATAGAAATAAAATTACAAACAGGAACAATCGGGTGTTGGCGTAGTATCATCCGAACAGACAAACCTGGAGACAAATGGTCAAAACATGTGAGGGGCTTGTCAGAAAACCTGCTGATCTGAATCCAAACTACAAGTCAATGGATACCTTGGAATAAATGAGCCGTGACAAGTGATTTCAACAATTTGACATTTTGGCAAGTGAAGACTCGGACTTGCCTCTACAGCCCCCTTTTAAGCTTAGAAACTCCAAATGACGTTCGGTCAGTAGCTTAACATTCATATAATATTCAAGCGACGAGAAAATGCTCTGATCAGACTGCGCGTATGCGCAGGCTGATCTGAGCCTTTACTGGTCGCACATACCACATTGTTGGAAATCTCATGTACTGGTTCAAATGGAATTACACAACGGAACGGCATGTGAACAAGTTTGCCTAGCGTGAAACTGTTAATGCTATGTTGCAACAATGCTACACGGACGAGTTTTTTTCTGCCACTTTTGCTTTTTTGAAACAAAATTTAGGTTTCCTTGACAATTTATTCACAAAGGTCCTGTATCAAAGGTTACCATATATGAGCCAGAACTGAACAGTATAGCCTCACAAGCTACATGTAGCTATCTAATAGCCACTATCACACACCCACTATTATTTTCACAAAAATCCATAGGGCCTCCATTTATTTTGCCTGATCATAATAAATCCATGCAAGTATCCAGCCAATAACAATTCTCTGAGTGTGTAAAGTTTAAGGCACTTCTATGAAAATTAATATCCGAAGTGACATATACCACGTTGACCACAAAACCTTTTCGCTACATCTCACCAGTTTGCATTTATATCTCCTTTAGCTTCAGAATTTTGGGAGTCGAACATTTATTTTCGGTTTTTATGTCATTTGGTTATATTTATAAGTAGGTGGGTAATTTGAAAACAGAAAATAGACGATTTTTTAAAAAAAATAAAATAATTGATCATTGACAAAAGCCTTTTTTGGGCTTTTTTCTTCAAAATTCAAAATTCGCATTCCCTGGCGGAATGATCATAAGAAAGATAAAGCTTAGCCGGTTTATGTATTTTTACTGTCGGGAAATCGTCCACACCTATAGTCAGGAAAAAATCAGAAAAAGACGCTTATTTAAGAAGGTACAGACATTTTGTGAAGAAAATGTTTTGAGATGCCTATAAAGGGTATTTTAGTATGCTGAATCCAAAAACCAATGTTTGCAAGCTGAAGAATGGCGTCTTCACAATCTAATTTGCATATTTCTGAGATGGCCGCCAAATTGAAGAAAAATCCATAAAAATCTGTAGAGTAACATGTTAAGGATGCCAAACTAGTGCAATTCAATCCAAAATCATCTTCTCATGATTGGGGATCTTCACTGACATCAATTTATGCATTTAGAATTAAAAATATGACCAAGAGGCAATCAGGGGAGACAACTTGAGCAAAAACTCTTGCTTCCGACTTAATTAGTTAAGGTTTTTTCATGATAGTCCATGCATATTATCTGGCCCAAATGTGACAGGAATGATTTCATTAATATGAGACCTTAAAAAAATGCATCACAATGATATCACTATTGTTTGCAAGAAAATTTAGCGGTTTAAGCGGTCTTCTGTAAGATTCAGCCAGGGGAGGGGGTTAATGCGATTTTAAAGAAAGTGGGCCTGTACCTACAAAATGACTCGTATCCCATCAGCAATTCACCCTACACTATTAAACTTGCTAGCAAATTATAGCTTAGATATAGTACCTTCATCGGATGGAATGGTCTGATATGCAGATTACTTATCTAATTTGCATATTCATCAATACTGATGAAAATTTCAGAAAATAAGGGAAAATTATAAAAAAAAAACAAATATAAACTGAATTCTGCCCCAAAACTGTCCTTGTTGCATGTTTTTTATATCATCAGTGATACAATTTGACAAGTCCTTTCATCCAATAGTCATATAATAAAATTATATCATTTGCATATTCATGAGTATTTATGAAAGTCAAAATAGAGGTAAAATAATGGAATAACTATCCCCCTTCCCCCCCCCCCACACACACACATACCTCGGGAGGGGGGGAGGGGGCTTATTCGACTTACCTTGCACCCAAGGACAATTATTCATGGATGCGAAATTGTTCAATGGGACCAATAAATACCAAAAATTCTCACTGTCTCCAAACATAAACATATTTTGATTACATAAAATTGCATGGTGTCCATGGCAACCCATCGGGCACTGTAGCCGGGTCATTTGTAAGCAGACCCAAGATTAACACTTGAGTGCTGCACATACTTTCATAGACATTTTCTCTCTTCAACTTAATCACGGGAAACAAGCTGTCAGTTACTGGCGAAACAAAATGATCGCTAAATATCAAAGAAAAACTGGCTAGAACAATTTACCCTTCCCCAATAATGTGAAAATACACAATATGATTCAAAAGAAAGTGGGTGTACCTACAAAATGATTCGTATCTAAGCAGCAACTCATCCTAGAATACCGAACCTGGTACCGAATTGAAGCCCAGACATAGTTTTTTATTCAATGTGCTGATATGCAAATTTTGCTTGTGCATATTCATGAGTATTAATAAAAAAATAAAAATAAAAGAAAATTCGTAGAAAAATAAGTGGGTGTTCCTATACACATTACCCATATGTCATTTGCTAGTTATCATAGACTATCAAACTGGGTACCAAATCAAAGCCTAGACAAAATACTTTTATCCAATGGTACGAATTGCAAATAATCTAATTTGAATAGTCATGAATATTTATGAAAACATGAGAAATAAGAGAAAAATGGTAGAAAAAAATAGGAGGTTGTGTACAATATTACCTAAATGTAAGCTGCTAACTTTTCTATGCTACCAAACTTGTTACCAAATTCAAGTTTAGACATTACACTTTAACCCAATAGTATGATATACAAATTATCTAATTTGCATATTCATGAATATTAATGAAAACATTAGAAATAAGAGAAAAATGTTAGAAAATTTAAAGGGGTGCACGTACAACATTACCCATATGTCAGCTGCTAACTATTCTAAACTTCCAAAATTGGTACCAAATAAAAGGTGAGTCATTGTACTTTAACACAATAGTCTGATATTTAAATCTTATTTACGTATTTGTGAATATTTATGAAAAACATTAAACAAAGAAAGAAAAATTGTAGAAAAATTAAAATGGGTATATCTACTAAATTACCTATATCTCATCTGCTGATTGTCATAGACTAACAAGCTTGGTAGCAAATAATTGCTAAGACATAGCACCTTTTATGCCATGATCGGATATGCAAATGATTTTATAATTATATTCTTGAATATTAATTTAAATGTTGGAAAGGAGAGAAAAATGGTAATAAAATTAAGGGAGTGTACCTACAAAATTACTCATATCGTAGCTGCTAATATTCTTAGACTACCACACTTGGTACCGACTTAAAGCTAAGACATTTTACTTTACTCAATAGCCATTATGTGAAATTATCCATTTTTTAAATTTATAAATATTAAATTAAACATTAGAAAGGAGAGAAAAAACGTAGAAAAATTAGTGGGGGTCTACTTCTAAAATTACTCCTATCTCATCTTTAAATTGTTTTAGACAATTAATCTTAGTATCAAATTAAGGCTGAGACATTTTATTTTATTTCAGTGGTCAGATTTACAATCAATTAACAAACAAATTCATGAATATTGATGAAAACTATAGAAAACTAAAGAAAAATTGAAAACGAATCAATAAGGTTGTATCTTCAAAAAATACTCGTTAATAAACAAATTAAATAATATGCATATCAAACAACACTATAATAGAACTTTTTCTGGACTTTAATTTGGGAACAAGTTTAGAAAGTAAGTGAGTATGGAATCTAGGATACTTTTTTGATTCTTTACGTCCCATCAACAATATTTCTGTTATATAGGGACAGGTCTTCCTGGGTTGAACCAGTACTAAGCTAGGATTAATGTGTCTTGGTCAAGGACACAACACAGGCGGTGAGGCTCGAACCCGCGGCCCCTCGGTCTCGAGTCAAGCACTCTACCATTAAGCCACTGCGCTCCCTAGGAATCTCGGATAAGTAGCAGCTGAAGTATGAGTAATTTTGCATGTACATTTTATTAATTGCTCTCTTAATTATTCTCATTTCTAATAATTAATTAATATTGATAAATAATTTTTTTAGATAATTTGCATATTGGTTCATTAAGTAAACATGATATGTATTAGCATTAAATTGGTATCAAGGCTTTTAGTATATGGTAGTAAGCAGCTGAGATGTGGATAAATTTGCATGTACACCCCCTTAATGTTCACGATTTTTCTCTTATTTCTTATATTTTCATTAACTTTCATGAATATGCAAATTTGATAATTTGCATATCTGAACATTGGATGAAAGTCCTATGTCTTATCATTCAGTTGGTACCAAGTTTAAAAGTTTCGGAAATGTTGCTGCTGAGATATGAGTACTTTTGTAGGGACACCCTGATTATTAAGAAGATCTTATGCGTTGCCATGGAAACCATGCGATTTAACATAGCTCAAATAGGTTTATTCTTTAGGGCAATATTTTTCCCCATTAAGGTGGCCTCCCAAAACAATTTGACACACATTTAAAGTTTTCCTAATCGTGCAAGGTTGGACTAATTAGATCCTAGGGTACTAAGGAATGAGCATGCTGTTACTTTTTATAGATACAAAATGTACCATATATTTGGGCATGGACATTATGACATATTTATTTTAAAACAAAACAACTTGTTGATTATCAAAGTTTCTATCTCATTTATTACTTGAAAAGCTGGTAAACAGTCCAAAATCGTGCTATGAATAAAACTAAGATTTAAAAAGCAGGATACTGAATAAGGCAAGTTTATATAATGATTTTATAGACTAAATGCACATTTATTACCATGAATATGGTAATATCCTGGAATAATTATGTAAATTGCCGCCAAAACCATGTACTCTAATGGTAAAACGATCTTAGGACATAAAACAAATGATTTTGGATACAAAAATATTGTAAAAAAAAATATTCCAGTTATATGTCAAAATCCATGATTTTTGGCGGCCATTTTGAAAATATGCAAATGAGGCCATTAAGACGTCATTTCTCAGCTTGCCAACATTGGTTTTCGGATTCAGCATACCAAATTACCCATAATCAAGGTGTCAAACCCCTTTCTTCACAAAATGCCTGTACTTGATAACTTTTCTGATTTTTTTCCTGACACTATGCGAAATGAAATTTAGTTAAGAGTGCCTACCAAAATTAATTTTCTTATTTCTCAATCAAAAAATATGTTGTGGGTACTCAAAAGAATCGTCTCAATTAGACGATTCTTTTGAGCAGCCAAAACATATGTTTAATCTGATAGTAAGTAAATGTTTACAATTTTACTCTTATTTTTTTGTTTTGTCTAATATATGGGGTGGACACTATAAATCCTAAAATATGTATCTTGCTAAAGTATAACATGTGCAGTTCCAGAGGGGGAGGGGGTAGAGGGTCCAGACCCCCCCCCTCCCTGAAAAATCACAAAAATATAGGATTTCTTAGCAATACTGGCCTGGATCCCCTGAAAAATCACAAAGCTATCAAGACAGCATTCAATGTTGGGTCATCAATGGCCCGTCAGCAAAATGCCATTTAAATGGCGTTTCGCTGGCGGGCCGATGATGGCCCACTTAGAGTGGTATTTCGATCCTGTCTCCCCTCATCAACTAAAAAACCGTCAAATTTGGGCCCCCTCTAACAAAACTTTCTGGATCCACGCATGCGCTATCGGCCCATCAGCGAACGGCCATTCGAACGGAGTTTCGCTGAAGAACCGATAGTGGCCCGAGATTGTACGCTGGCTAGAATTATCTGACAGTAATTTTGGTCGGCTAAATTAACATTTGGTTGGTTATATTAAATTAAAAATATTTCATTAGTTAATGCTTGGCAGAACTATCCTGCACCATTTTCGATAATTTGGCCGCGATGCAAGAAAACCTGTCCTTGAGGTAAGCGAACAGGTAAGCTAGCCTACTAAGCTACAGAGACGAGCTAAAAGCTAGCCTACTAAGCTACAGAGACTAGATAGAAGCTAGCCTACTAAGCTACAGAGACTAGCTAGAAGCTAGCATATTTAGCTACAGAGACTAGCTAGAAGCTAGCCTACTAAGCTGCAGAGACTAGCTACAATATTAGCCTACTAAGCTACAGAGGCTAGCTAGAATATAGGCCTACTAAGTTACAGAGACTAGCTAGAATATTAGCCTACTAAGCTACAGAGGCTAGCTAGAATATAAGCCTACTAAGTTACAGAGACTAGCTAGAATATAAGCCTACTAAGCTACAGAGACTAGCTAGAATTTTAGCCTACTAATGTACAGAGGCTAGCTAGAATATTAGCCTACTAAGTTACAGAGACTAGCTAAAATATAAGCCTACTAAGCTACAGAGGCTAGCTAGAATATAAGCCTACTAATGTACCTACTAAGATACAGAGACTAGCTAGAATATTAGCCTACTAAGTTACAGAGACTAGCTTGAATATAAGCCTACTAAGTTACAGAGACTAGCTAGAAATCTATCATTTCATAGAAAGTTTGTCTGGTAACCCCTTCGCTGCCAAGCACCTAAAAAACCAATACCCCAGTGTCAAGCATGTTTCAAGGACTCCTGAGTATTGAGGGAATATGGGCTCAACACAGAGTATCTCCAGAACCATTATACCTATTGCTGTGAAACTTTCATAGAATGTTACTAGTATATAAAACTTTCATTTGAACCAATAATAATAAAAATAGTCTCGTTTTGGAAGCCATATTGAAAATATGAAAAATGCCTATTAACAACTATTTTATGCAAAAAAAGATAAACATCCATCTACACCAAGTATCAAACATAAGGATTTATTACGATATTATATTGTTTCATCAGAAATAAAGGGCTTAATGCGTCCTGTATGTCATTCCCTTGGACATGTTTTCGTTGTTTTGACGTCCGCGAAATCTAATGACATTACGAATATTTTTGTAAAGTCAATTCTTGTACAGAAAATTGCGTTGACTTCCATATATGATATTATTAAGTCCCCTGAACATGTAATAGATAGAGGATTCTTTTCCGAGGCTTTCTTGTTTAAACCGCGAGGTGGGCGTACATGTAGCCCACCGAGCGGTTAAACAGAAAGCCGAGGAAGAATCCTTTCCTTAGCTTGTAGTATGGCGCAGGCGCAAATAAACACGTGTACCTGACACCTGACGAAATTTACACATCCGGCCTAAGCTGTCAATTATATTATATTTACCTACGAGTTAAATTGTCGCTATTTAGATAGTTACCGCCTACATCGCTGTTTAAATAAAATTGGAAGTTAGAGTACGGTTTTAAGCTCCTCCTTCGTCGTTATTCTAGGGTGTCTGATTTAAACATCAGCAAAGATCAAAGAAAAAAGCATCGGCCATACTACAATTTGAAATAAAGAACAAAGATTTGCGTATCTTATAACGGTTAAAAATAGACAGTTATCAACTGTGTCTTTAAATTTCACTATAGTCGCGTTTGGCAGTGATACAGTCGCGTTTTGCAGCGAAAGTGTTAAAATACAGAATCGACAAATTTCATACTCCATCAGAATGTAAAGGATTAAACGCAACGTACTTTGTCCTTTACCGAAATACATTTTTGAAACATTTTAACTCATTCGCAAAACGAAACAAAACAAAACAAGCAAATAACAAAACAAAAAACAACAACAATAACAAAAAACAACAAAAAAGCACAAAAGCTAGATAGTTTTTGATATCTGCTGGAGGCATTGATAAATGCCATTGTCAAGAACTTCAGGCCCCGAGGTTTTAAAACTTTTTTCATGCTCAACTTAACTGAGCACGAAATTTCATTTGCTCATATAAATTAAAATACCGACAAAATAACGAAGTTTTTTTGCTTTAGGTCTCTCAAATGTTGTATTTATCATGCTAATAAATGTTAAAATGCCAACAATTGTTGGCATTTTAACATTTATTAGCAGGATATTATTCATGCTCAGCCGAGTTGAGAATGACACAAGTTATATAATCTCGGGGCCTGGTCTTTCTTTCCTGAAAGCATTTTCCTAATATAAGCCTTGGAAATTAAAGACTTAGCTCATGTGAATAAGGCGGACGGTTTACAACTAATACCTTCTCAGAAGGCAGGGACTATTAAACAACTACAAACTGGTGAGGGATCACCAGGCTTTATGGTATATAAGATGGAGCCATGGCCATCCTTTGCTTTGACGTTTCTCATTGTAAATTCTAATGCACTTGTAAATACAACGCGACGTCTGATTGGATAACGTCATAAATTTGAGACAGTATATCCTGCGATTAACTGTCTCGAACCCGACGTCATTACGTTGACAAGTGATTATACATACACATTCGTCGAGTGTGATCCGACCGTTCCTGGCGCCGCCACGAGACGTGATCCGACCCATCAGATCAAGTTACTCAAGTAATAATGTTTTTATTATATACCTACAAAACACAACAAGACTCATTTTAGTTTTAGCGGTTAACTGACCAAAGTTGATACCATGTGACGTGACGTCGCGATGCCGTTACGGTAGCAAATAACGTCGCGCCAAATGTTTGATGACGTCACATTGTGTAAACATGTTACGACAGAGGCGGAAAATGCATTTATCGTGTTTAATTCCTTTCCTTTAATACGGGAAATAAATAAATAGAGGCTAATCGCCTAAACGTCAGATAGAAATGTGATTTTAGTGATTAATAATGCTATGACTAAGATTGCGAGTCAGATTAAGAGTTCGCCGCCAGGTGCTGGCTTTTATCTTGTGAGTTGGGTAAAACATGGAGGATGGTGATACTTAGAGATTATCTCATGGCGTTTTGGTTATCGCCCGAAGTACCAACCCGAGACCCCATTATCAGCCCGAGATAATGGTCGAGGGTTGATACGGAGGGCGATAACCAAAACCCCATGTTATAATCTGTTTATCACATATTCCATTTCACTATTTCAACGCGTTTGGCGTTGAAAAATTGTAAGTAAAACAGAGGAATGGCGTAATTTTTGCGTTACGTCACGCCACTTGTTTACATCTGACGTCATCAAATGATCAACGTTACGTGCCGGGCATGATAACCTCTCTCCGTTCAAAATACATTACTTCCGGTTATCATCACGGCAGGCTGATAACCAGTTGGCGGGAAAGAGCGTATCGCATATGCAGACTTTGGGTTATCACGGCAAAAAGGAGTCTTAAATATGTGATAAGGAAAAATATCACCCGAGTAGCGTGATACAAGATTTTGTATTTTCGAGTCGGAAAAGTAGTTGTATCAGATGTATTACATTGCAGGTATATAATAAAATCATGTATGCAGCTGGCAAGCGGTTTTATGCAGCAGGCAACCGCTGGACGTAGGCGCAGCAAAGTGCATTTTTTCAAGTGCGGATCCAGGGGTGGGGGGGGGGCAAGGGGTCGGGACCCCCTGGAAAATCACAAGTTATATGAGTTTCTATATGTAATAAGCAATTGAAAAAGTTGGACCCCCTTGGAAAATGTTGGACCCTCTCCGGAACCTTGAAAATTGATAGCTTCCGAGTTTGACTTCTGTAAAATAAGCTGAGGACTAAAAAAACAACAAAAAACGTTGTCATAAGCTGGGGACTAAAAAAAAACTTTTCAGAGCTTTTTGTCAGATTGACCTGGACACCCCTGACGAAAATTCCTGGATCCGCGCATGATTTTTACTGTCTGTTTGAAAAAAATAAATAAGTGCATTAGAATGGTGAGAACCATATTCAAAATTTTCATTTGGGGAGGTATATCGTCGGATATACGTTCGGAGATCACGTTTTACGACTCCACGTACGCGTCGCCGTAAAACTAAATTTCCGACCGTATATCCGGTGAGCAAGAAAATGTGTGATGAAATGCCATATATGTGGCAGTACATCTGGGTCTCCACTGTTTGCTAAAGTGCCCGTTTTGGGGCACCCGGTCAATCCTTTGGAAATTGATTAGCAGCGTCATTGCGAAGGATATGCCTCCATTTTGACACCAACTGTTAATAATTTAATCGTTTTCATAATAATTAACGTTCTTGCTATTCTGAGGGAATCAATGGAGGCACATTGCATAACTTTAAAGAAGCTTCGTGTATTATTTATTTTCTGCAGTTCTATTACTTTCAACTATACATTTGTTTGTATTTAGCTGTTTTTGATGGTGTAATCTGCGCGATTTTTTTAAAAATTGATTTCCATGCGGTTATGTCCCTTTAAAGTTTTGTTCAGCACGCACATCGGCCAAGTAATAGTTATACCATGGGTTGTCCGCCTGTACGTGGAGATAATCCACGAGCTTTAGCGAGTGGATTATCTTACGTACAGGTGGGCAAACATGGTATAACTATTTTATACCACCTACATCAGAGTAGACCTTGCACATCACGAGATAGGTTGTGCTAAAGTTGGTAAGGGTGGTATAATTCCGTGGAATCAACCTCTGCCGTACATAGAGGGTCTACAGTTCATGGACTTTGATGACGTGACGTTGACGTCACAGAAACCATACCAGCACAATAGGCCTAACAAATTTGATTGCAGCGAAACAAACGGTTGCAACATTCCACAATAAACGTCGTAAAAAAGATGATGATATAGCAATATTTTATGGAAAAAATAAACTTTATTTATCCTGCTGATAAAACTTTTCGGATAATCAGAATAATCGATTTCAACAGGGCTGAAGTTCAGCCTGAACCCATACACAAGTATTAGCTTTTCAAAAAAGCTGGCGGTCGTTTAGCCCTATCATTATATGTATGCTTGCCCACTGCAGGCTTCCATTTTGAACTTCTAGAGCTTGTACATGTAGATTTATTCTAAGCTCTGATTATTAACATCTGAACTGTGATTTGTTACCATTTAACACATGCTTCAAGCGAGGATGTTGCTTGATCTTTTGAAAGCACCCGGCTTATGCATGGTATGTTATGGTAATGTATCTAGCATGCGACACATTTATGGAAAATCATTTGACATTACTGGATAGCACATTTTTGTTAAAACTGATGCCAGAAAATCAAGGTCCAGTGGTCGCTTAACTGTATATGTACAGACTCCGTGACCCCCAAGATGTGTTCACAAACCAAATTTGGGATTGCTAGGATTTATGCTAATGACACGATTTTTTCTAGATCTGATGGCAGTGGTAAAGGTGCGTGACGCTCCATGACCCTAAATGCATTAAGACGCGAATTTTGGCATTCCTACCTAAAATAATATAGGAGATATACTCCAGATATGATATGAACACTCAAACACTAAGGACAGGCAGTTTGATTACTCTATGCCTCTCTTTGGGGGCATAAAACCTGTTTGTCATGACCGTCATAAGACAGTGCCTGAATTCATAGTAATTCTATGTGATCAGATGTGGATGACAATCATATAAGTACGTTTACTGATGTGAAGTTCGCTCGCACTCTTTGCCAATCAAGGACGATTTGACTTTTGGACGTTTTAATTTCGCAAGCTTTTTTGAAAAGCTAATACTTATTGCGGTTATATAAGCGGCAGGGCAATTTGACACCATTAAAATCGCAAACGAGCTTGCCTCGCGCTATAGGTAGCCCTACAGATTTCACGGACAGTTTACTTCGCGCTGTAGGTCAACCCATGATATTTGGTACCCCACTCGTTGTTCGGCAGCGAATAAAATATAGCCTGAGCACGGCATAAAGGTTGGGTCAAAACCTGAATTTGATGTATGTTTTGATTGAAGTTTATATAAGCGTCCGACCATGGCCGGCCGCAACAATAACTAATTTTCACTGCGCCATTTCGGCGAACAAAATGGTGATTTTTTGGTACATAATGCTCCTACTAGTGGGGCAGATATGTGAAAAAATCGTGCACTTTATGATAAAAGCATGAAACTTGGTACATGGCCAGATTAGTAATTATCAAAAATTTCTGAGGGTCAGTGCCAAGCCAGAAATGCACATTGACGGCCGCCATCTTGAATTTCAAAATGGCGATCTATTTTCATGTAATGCCTGTTACGTTGGGTATCATTTCGCAATACACTTGTATTTAAAGCTTGTGTAAGTGTGAATTTTAATAATAGAACATTTGTAATTATCTGAAATCACATGTAGATTGGCATATTATCCAAGATGGCCGCCATTTTATAAGATGGCCGCCATTTTTATATGTTACATCAAGCTTGCTTTATGAAAACATCATAAAATGAACTTAATTCAGATTATTGCATCAAATTCAAGTTGTTCCAAGCATAGAAAGGCTCAAAATGTGACTTTGTTATTTGTGAACAATTTATTAGAGAGCTTTGATACAATATGGTATTCAAGATGGCTGCCAAAGAAGAATGATTTTATGGTTTTTCGTTTTTTATACATTAATATATCATTGGGATTTGTATGAGTGAAATTTGCTTAAGTAGCAATGAGTGTTCGTTTCTTATATATAATATGTAATTCTGAAATTTTCTCAACTGTTAATTCAAGCATGGCATCCAAAATGGCCGCCGAATTGTAAAATCCTCTTTATTGGTGATTTTTGCTGTCCTTTCTAAATAAATCTATACATTTTTGCTATTAGGCGTTTTCGACATCACAAGCTAGGATGTATAATGCTAGTGAACTGTTCATAATCAAGGACGTATTGGAAATATACACTCAACATAAACAAAACAATGAATGCATGTTTATTACTACCTGTCTCGAGTCAAGGGTAGCAGATGATCATAAGGTTGAGAAGTTTACGGTGTTTCTGCCATGTGCATTTGCAATGTATGACTGCAGGCAGCTCGAGGATGTTTCTAGCGTAGAGAATGTCCATATGGTTACAGATTTCCTACCTCAAGTAATTATCAGGTGCTATCACCTCCATCTTCCATCATTAAGTAGTGTTGTGCCGCAGGCATTTGGTGCACTTTAGCACAAGGGACGACTTTAATTGTATATGACTTCATATTATTATGTTCACATGAAGAGCCTTCTCCTTCCAATACTTTCATGCATCCAATTTCACTAGCAATTCCTCCATGGACTCAGCCTTGATCACAGGGTCATATTTGTACAACAGCAACTATGTGAAGTCTGTTCTGAATTCTGTGATTAGAGCCTCTTGCATAACAATTAGAGCAGTGGAGTCAGAACAGAGCCACGATGAACATCAACACCAAAAAACTTCTCACTGCGACAATTACCAACTATCGTCCTGCTTTTCATGTCCTTGATTATGCTATTCATCAATCACACCAACTACTTGTTGATTTAAAGCATGCACACTAGCTACCTGTTGTCCTTCTCTATGTTGATGAATTTGACGTAGAATGGCTTGTTAGAAGTCATGAGCAGCTTCTGTAGCTGGCTTAAAATGAAGACCGCAACTGGAGTGCCACCATGGCCTGACATAAATCTGCACTGCATCTCGTCAATCTCAACTCTCTGCCTGACATGTCTCTCCAATATGCACTCTAACACCCTTATTAATTGCTTAATTATCTTCAAGCCTCTGATCAGAACACCCCTTTGCCTATGTTCATACTGTCAATTTCCCTCCGTACTAACACTCGAGATTATGTTGCAGATTAGGTCAGACACCTCGACTGTGCCAGTTTCCCAAATGCATGTAGTCTATAGAATCTGGATGACAATTGCTGATGATATGTCTGCTTTGTCAGAACGCATCCTGCTAATTGTTTTGTGATAATTCCTGTACTGATCAGCTGGCTAGTCCTTCAACTGTGCTTTACTCTGGCATGCCTTTTGCATTCCAAAGAGTTTGAATTTGAGTAACTTCATAATGCTCTTTCCACGCTTCTTTCAACGCTTCTGCACCTAGCGACTGTTGGCCTGCGTCATTAAGGACATGCTATTCCCATTTTTGCTTATATACTAGGTAAAATCATAGCAATGACCAGAAACTAGTACAATCAGAGCTAACATTCTTCCTACAAAATCAAAATGTGGACTAAATATACAGATAGATTGTATACAGTGGTGATGTAGCTCTCCCCTTGAAGGCAGTTACTAGGCTACCTTAACATAACCAGAATCATTCACAATCGTGTATATTAAAGTACATACAAACCACATTTACACCAATAATAATAAAATGAGAACCACAACAGCACTACTACCTTAGAACGATTTATAGGACGAATGTTTAACTAGTCAATGAATAACCACAGTGAACAATAAATCACGAAAAGCAAGAATTGATACAGCAAGGGCAGGGATTCGACTGCATATGCGGTAGGGGCACCTAGCTGAAGATCACTGGGCTGTAAAAGACCATCACTGTAAATACAGAGCAAAATAACATCATCATTTAAAAACCCTACATACCTAAAGAGACAAAAAGCATTGGTTTCAACTAACTAGACTGAAGAGGTTTTTGGACTTAACTATTATGGAATCAAATACCGACTCACTAGCAAGCATTTGGTGAGGGAAGCTTTGGCTATAAACTAAGATGTCTGCAACATTATATATTGGATTGACTTCAGAATAATATAAACTTTGATTACTTTCAAGTAGATATGATAGTGCCAGCTACATCATCAACACAACGTAATAAGGCTGGCTGCAGCAAATACGTCATTTGACAAGATCAAGTTTAAAAGTTGATGTGTGTGAAAACGGAGGGTTGTGGTCTAAGTACATTTTTTTTTAAATTGTATACAGTTTTAGGAGACATATAGCCTTTTAAGCCTATGGTAACTTGATGAGAAGGAGAAAGGTCAAAAAGAAACTTTGTTATCTCTATTACAGATTTTAAAGGAATTTTCACTAAAATCTGATGCAAACAAATAATATTTTATGCAATGGCAATTCTACAAAGGACAATTTTAGTTTGCTATAGGTACAAAAATTCTTTGTATCTCATTTTTATCATATCAATTTTATATAGAACACACATAATAGCAACATCTGTATAAGTGTCTAAAACCAAATTTGGCAACCATCATGGATGACAGGTTGGATGTCCCCTTTACTATCCTAATTCATTAAATATGATAATTTCTTGAAACTCATTTTCATAACTTCATACAACCTCAAAATATGTTCCTATAGAAAGTAAAAATACGTTTCTTTTTTTTTCTAAAACTAAATACAAAGCCATCTTGAAAACCATGTTATAACAAGTTAAAATAAAAATAAAGTCTGATAATTTCGTCCCTTGTTTGTGCAGCTATTTCTACTTAATTGCATAATGATTTTGCATGGAAATTCATAATTTGTCAAGTTGGTATACCACCACTGTTGACAATGCAAATTGTGTTTTTGAATTTATTCTTTACGTCCCATCAACAATCTTTCAATTAAACAGGGAAGGGTCTTCCTGGGTTGAACCAGTACTAAGCTAGGATAAATGTGTCGTGTTCAAGGACCACAACACACATCGTCGGTGAGGCTCGAACCCGTGGCCCCTCGGTCTCGAGCAAAGCACTCTACCATTTAGCCACTGAGCTCCCTTTGGATGCAAAATGTGACAGCCACCTTGAGACTATGCCCTAAATCTTGTGTTTTCTAAGCCTAAATGACAATTTTGAGGCCAATTGGTATAATTGACTGCAAAATAAGTGGAAATTAATGAAGACAACAAATTGGCTTGCAAATGTATGAGCTTAAAATAATGCAATTTAAAATAGACTGCATATTTTGGAAAAACCAAGATGGCGGCCACCTTATAAATGGTGTCCATATAACATTTCTACTTTGACAGCCGTCTTGGATGGTATGTTGGATGCTCTCTTCTTTATTCAAAGCCATTAAATAAAGTTATTCTTTAAAATCGTTTGCATAAATTCAAGCTACATTCTTCCAGTTCCAAATGAAAGCAGATAGTATGTTATGATTTGCCCATTGGTAGCCATCTTTGATACCATATTTGAACAATACACAACAATAAAGCCATGCTGATAAGTTAGTAACTTGTTTAATGGGACTATTTCTACTTGCTAGAAGTAATTTGCAACAAATTTATAACTTTGTAAAGTTTTATAGTATAACTGCACTTTTTAGTTACAAAAGTGGCGGCCATCTTGAAAAAATACAGCCTCAATCCTGATTTTTTTAAAATTGAAAGATGATTTTAAGGTATTGAGATATAACTGATGGCTATTTAAGTAAAATTAACTGAAGAAAACATGATGTTTGCAATTAAATAATGAGATTATAATGAATAAGTTGAAAAAAGGCGGCCATTTTGGAAAAAAACAAGATGGCGGCCATAAGAGGGCATTTTCGGCGTGGCACTGACCCTTATTTTTTTTGTTTTGTTATCAACTAGCCATGTACCAAGTTTCATGCTTTTATCATAAAATGCACGATTCTTCTCAAAATTGTTACATATCCGCCCCACTATACACCCTAGCCACAATATCTAACTATTAAGTGGCATGACTATCGCATGTCGATTCTTTGAGTATCGCACCTGCGCAGACAATGCCCGAGCTTGTGGCGGACTTTGCCGAATGCAGTTGCACTTGCCTATACCATTGATTTACAAGACACGTCTCAAGGAATGCAGGATGTACCACTTAAACTCGGGATATTGCTCTTGTGATAAGTGTAACTACGTCACCATTACCTGGCAAAAAAGTACCTTTTGTGCGTAACAAGTGAATGACCTGAGTTTTGCTCTACATTCAAAAACAATATGATATCTGGAACAAGATTCACTATCATTTATGCTGGTGGGGACTTGACACAAACAGTTTGGACTCGAGTCACACCGGAGAGACTTCGTGCTGATCTGGATCCAAATCGTATGGCATCGGCTTAAACTTGGACGACCCGGCGTGGGACCATTCTCTTTGTCGTAATACGAGATTTGAAGTTTGTCTGGTGATCAGTGTAGACCCGGACCAAGTGTTACTTCATACAGCGTCTGGTCGGAGTCTATACTG
Source organism: Loripinus fragilis (assembly GCA_964019695.1). NCBI lineage: Eukaryota > Metazoa > Mollusca > Bivalvia > Lucinida > Lucinidae > Loripinus > Loripinus fragilis. Next base: position 12,332,281 of record OZ026528.1, read on the forward strand.
TTCACAGATGCACCTATTTTTGTGAATGAATAATAATCATTTAAAGAACGTTCGCATTGAGAGAGAGAGCCCGGTGGGGGAAGGGGGGACACAGGACCGGGAGTTCACTTTTTCGAAATGTGCGTTCAAAATATGAGCCGCAACATGAGATTCCCAACTATGTGGTATTTTGACAAGTGTAGACTCAGGCAAGCCTGTGCAGCCTCCTCGTAAGCTTAGAAACTCCAAATGATGTTCTGTCAGTAGCTTAACAGTCATAGAATATTCAAACGACAAGGAAAGGCTCTGATCAGACTGCGCGTATGCGCAGGCTGGTCTGAGCCATTGCTGGTCGCACATACCACATTGATGGAAACCTCATGTCGTGGCTCATATATAGTTTTTGGTGAGATGCAAAGAGTGCGAACCCTGGACCGATGTTGCTTTTAGGTGTCTGGCCTGGTTTTGCCCTTATTGCAGTATGCTCCTCTGTGATATACAGAAAATATACAAATGGCGATGGTGCGACGACTGTGGTGGTATTGTTTTGTAGACAGTCTCCCCTTGGATGTACTGACATGGGTTTACAGCAAAATATGGACAAAAATGCCTAAATTTGCTTCACTCTCGAACTACACTTATCAAAATTAATAACACTTTAAATGCATGCGTAAAATATATGTTTGTTTTTTATGTATTGTTGTGACGATGAGCTTTTAATGCTTAAGTCCAAATAAAATCTCTGATCTATTCTGTCATGTGAATCAAGTAGTCGTTCGGGCGAATTACGTTTTAGCGGAAATCATACCGTGACGTAGTATGAAATGAGCGGAGAACAAAACAGTCAACAGAGCGGATGGATAATTCATTGAAATGAGCGAATTTTCCAGGTAATGACCTTTAAATAAGTATTCACTTAGTTGTATTACATGTAATGGCCAATACTGCTCAATTTGGAGCGCATTACAGTGGCCTATCCAGAGGGGGGGGGGGTCGCTCCCCCTCCCCGCTATTAAATATCTCATTTATGATGATGATGATGATGAGTTGGAGTTTAACGACGCATCAACCCTTTTGGGTCATTAGCGTCATCAAGGTTAGGTAAGAGAAGTATTACTAAACATTAAAACTATAATAGATTAGCTAAAATATTAACAATTTAACACATTAAACATATGAGTATATCCAAGACGATAAAATAGTAACTATTTTACAGCGAAGACCATGTACAATATCTGACAACAACATAGGCTAATCAGATGACTTTACATGTTCTTCTCCTGCAACCAAAAGAAATGATATGCTGAAAGCAAGTTAAAAAAAAATAAATAGTTCAAAGGAAAATAGCTACAATTTGTTAAAAAGATTAATCTCTTTTAAGAATAAAAAGACATTATCAATAGGTACATCATTAAACAATTGTTTGATTGTATCAACATGAAAATATTTGTTTCTTATATGTGAAAAATCACCACATTTAAGTAGAAAATGGCGGACTGTAAAGAGTGTATCACATCCAAAACAATACGGTGGCTCCTCTCGTTTTAATAGATATGAGTGTGTGATCCTTGTATGGCCAATACGTAAACGAGCAAGGACAACTTCTTCTTGTCTGATATTTCTTACTACTGGTTGAGATTGTCCAATGACAGGTTTAATCTCAAAGAGTTTATTACCAACACTGTTATTCCATAAAATTTGCCATTTGTTAAAAATGTACCTATTGATAAAAGATTTAAAATTTGCATAAGGTATTGAAAAGTCTGTAGGGTGTAAATTCAATGAATCTTTTGCTTTTTGATCCACACTTTCATTGCCTGCAATGCCAATGTGGCTAGGGATCCAACAGTAAACTATTTCATTAAATTCTGATAAATCATGATGTTTTTCAAGTAATTTTTGAATTTGGGGATTTTTCGAAGAAGTATGATCTAAAGATTTTAATACTGAAAGAGAGTCTGAAAATATTACAAATTTGTTAGAAGTTTCACAATCGGCAATAAGATCTAATGCTAAATCAATAGCTTTTGCTTCTGCTGTAAAAATTGAGGACCCATCTGGAATCCGCATAGTTTCAGAGAAGTCGTCAGATACTACTGCACATCCTACTTTCATATCTTCTTTTGAACCATCTGTATAAATATGCTTATAGTCCATGTAATGTGATTTTAGCTCTTGGAAATTAGATTTCATGATAATAGGACTGGTTTCTGACTTCTTACTAGAGTGTAAATCGAAGAGAAGTTTTGGTTTATTTATACACCAGGCTGGTACATTTGGTGTAAAAGTTTTATCTATGTTATTAAAATTGATGTTTGCTGATTCTAGGACTGGTAAAATTCTAACACCAAAAGATTTAATAAAATTTGGTTTACTTTCATAAAGGTCCATGTAGTTTGGTTGAAATGTCACATCATGAGTTGGATTTGAATTATTTTCAGCAATTCTTATAGCATATTGTAAAGAAAGTTTTTCTCTACGTGTATTTAAAGATGGCTCATCTGCCTCAACATAAAGACTTGCAGTAGGTGATGTTCTAAATGCTCCTAAGGCTAATCTAAGACCTTGATGATGGATAGGGTCAAGCATAGCTAAATAAGATTTTCTTGCCGATCCATAAACAATGGATCCATAGTCTAGCTTTGAACGTATCAAAGATCGATATAATTGTAAGAGTGTTGTTCGATCTGCACCCCAAGTAGTGTTAGATAAAAATTTCAATATGTTCAAGGATTTAAGGCACTTTGCCTTTAAGTATTTAATATGCGGAATAAAACTAAGCTTTTTGTCAAATATCAAACCAAGATATACTTAACGCCAGTAAAAACGCAACTTTTACAGTATAACCTTACTCGAGATTTAATGCTATTTTATCATTCTGTTAAAATAAAAGCATAAACCTATAGTCGCGATATAAAGCCAATACTCTTTTGGTGCAGATAAAGCAGTCCAGATAAGCCAGGCTGTATTTTTTGATAAAGGGACACCACCCAAACCTCGACACGAAAACGGCAAAATCATCTTATTAATCTGGATATCAGATCTTCATTTTGAATGGCTCTTTTGGATTCAAACTTTGGGAAAACTTCAACATTGCTCTACTTTCTATGCACACGCGACAGATTTTTTTGTCTTGAAGTTTTGACCTTCTAAATGGTCATCAAAGTTTCAGCATGAAAACCGGAAGTTAACGAAAATGCGACACTTTCGACGGTAAATATTGCGATAAATGATAACCATAGGTTATTACCTTTCAACTTACGTATGCCAAGTCTTAATTGATTCAGTTTAATTGAAGTTTTAGTGATTTCTCAAATTTTGGGGAAATTTCACAAAAAATGAAATTTAAAACATAAATTTTAGGTCCTTCCAGCAAAGGGAATTTTGTGTTTTAAACCGTTTTCTTGTTTGTTTGAGTGCAACGCAGTACTTGCACGCTGAAATTGAACAAAATTTTAAGATTTAATATGGTTACCAAAAAATTTGATGAATTTGTCATTTTTCACCAAAGTTTTGGCAGAAGTGTGCAATTGAGCTCAAGTTTTGGTAAAACGTTCTCCTACGTTGGGGACGCTTGTTAGTACAACGACAAAGTGAATTAAGCTGTTATTTATATGAAAAATAACACTTGTACCAGTTGCGTTTTTAATGGCTTTAAGTATATTTGTATTCCTGTACAACAGGAATAGGCGATCCATACAATGTAAGAACTGGATCTTCATGTTGCTTTCGCAACTGACAGAAATGCACACACTGTGTTTTTGACTTGGAAAATTTAAAGCCATTGTTAGTGGCCCAATGTTCTATCTTGTTTAAGTTTTGCTGTAGATGTCTTTCAATTGTTCGCATGCTCTTTGAGCGAAAGCAAATACAAAAATCATCAACATAGAGAGAGCAATCTGTTAAATTATCTAGGCATTTAACAATATCATTGATTTTAATATTAAAAAGAGTTGTAGATAATACACCACCCTGTGGGACCCCCTGCTCCTGATCATATAAATCAGAAAGAGTGGATCCCACCCTCACCTGCATTGTGCGATCAGCAAGGAAGCTTTCAATAAAAGTAGGTAGTCTACCTCTTAGCCCTAGTTTATGAATATCTTTCATAATGCCATATCTCCATGTGGTATCATATGCTTTTTCCAAGTCAAAAAAGACAGCTACAACATGTTCCTTTTTAACAAAGGCATCACGTATGAAAGTTTCCAACCTAACTAAATTATCATTTGTACTATGGCCAGCTCGGAAACCCGACTGATACCGTGATAAAAGATTGTTGGATTCTAAATACCAAATCAACCTTTTATTAATGATCCTTTCCAACGTTTTACAAAGACAACTTGTAAGAGCTATAGGTCTATAATTGGTTGGCTCAGCATGATCTTTCCCTGGTTTGGGTATAAGTATTACAGTGGCTAATCGCCAGCCTTCAGGAAAACCACCAGTAGTCCATATATGATTAAATATACTTAACAGAGCTTGGAGGGAACTCTCTGGAAGATGTTTAAGCATTTGATAATGTATTTCATCCGGTCCAGTTGCAGAATCATGTGATTGTTTAATTGCATCCAAAAGTTCATCAAAATTAAAAAAGATTATTATATTCCTCTGTATTTGCAGACTTGAAATTAAGTTTAATTTTTTCTTGTTCTCTTTTAACTTTTTGAAATTTTTCAGAGTAATTTCTTGAACATGAGTTGTTTAGAAATGTTTCTCCTAAGGTTTCAGCTATATCAAATTTACTTGTTGATTTTGTTTCTGCAACGGGATGGTTTAAATGGGTGTAGCTGGGTGACTTTGTCTTACCAGATATTTTTCTAATCATATCCAAAACTTTTTTATAGGGGTTTTGTGATTAATTTTTGAAACGTAAGAACGCCATGACTTTCGTTTCGATATCTTAATTGTTCTGCGAGCCTTTGCTCTAAATACTTTAACTTCATTTAAATTGTCCTTAGTTGAATATTTTTTGAATTTATTTAGAGCTTTTTTCCTCGTTTTAATAGCTTCTTTACAATCATCATTGTACCATGGATTACTTTTTGTTGGATTTGTCGAGGTCTTTGGTATACATTTAGAAGATATATCAATAAGGGAAGAGGTGAAATCAGACAAAGGGTCTGAAGAATCTTTGAAATTTTCTAAAGTTATTTTATCATTACATAAAGATTGAAATACTTCCCAATTAGCTTTATTTAGTTTCCATTTTGGATTATGATCTTCTACTGTGGAAGTATTACTTTTAATGATGATAGGAAAATGATCACTATGATGTTGATCTTTACAAACAGACCAATTAAAGTCAAGGAAAAGGGATGGATGGCAAAAGGAAAGATCTATGGAAGAGAAAGAGCCTGTTGGATAATGCATATAAGTATTTGATTTGTCATTCATAAGACATATATCATTGTTTGTAATGAAATTTTCAATGAGTTCGCCTCTGGAATTATTTTCTTTATCACCCCAGAGAATATTATGACCATTAAAGTCACCTAATAGTAGATATTGAGAAGGAAGTTGTTTTAATAAAGAATCAAGATGTTCAGTTTTTAAGGAAAAAGAAGGTGGAATATAAATAGAACATATAGTTATTTCTTTATCTAACGTAACAGAAACAGCAGTTGCCTGCAGTTCTGTAGTTAACTGTATATGTCGTTGAGGACAGGAAGATTTAACAAAGATAGAACTACCACCTGAAGGCCTTTGACAATCAGTATGTATATGATTGTAAATGTTAAACCCTTTAAGGGTTATTTTATCATCCAATTTTAAAAAAGTTTCTTGAAGACATAGAACAGACGCATTGTGTTGTGACAGTAAGAGAGATATTTCATCAAATTTTGGTTTAAGACCTCGACAATTCCATTGTATAATACTATGCTTAAAATCCATCAGAGGTAAAAATGATAAAAATAACAAATATACTAAAAGAATGGAAACTTTCATGATTTATTTGGTATCTAACAGCTACTTATTATTTTCTGTGCTAGATGTATTATCAACGTACTCTTCTGCTTCCATCTGATCTGAGTTTGTTAAGCTTGCAAATTTATTAGCTGTTTTTACAGAGTTATCGGGAACTCTTGTAATTTTTATGTTTCTATCTGTATCTTTTCTACTACTTTTGGGTGATTGACTGTTTTTTCTTGCATTAGTGCGTGATCTGGCTCTTGATTCTCTATCTGTAGGTTTATTTGGTTGTGATGAACTGGTTTGAGAATTAGTATTTGACTTTGATGTTGATGGTTGTTGAGAAGTTTTAGGTTTATTTGTTTTCTTATATTTTGTTGGTGTTATAGTTTTTGAACTGGCCGAAACGATGAAGTCATTTTCTGAAAATTGTGTAACAGCAGGTTTTGTAATTGTTTTTGTCATTGTTGTCTGCACTATTCTCGAAAAAGTGTCTTCAGGTTTTTGTTCAACCATCTTTCTAGCTTCAATGTATGTGATGTTATTGGTCACTTTGACTCTCATTATTTCTTTTTCTTTCTTCCAAATTTCACATTCATTTGAACTAGAAAGATGATCAAGACCACAGTTTACGCATTTGACTGGATTTTTACAGTTACTTGCTATATGGTCAAATCCACCTGTACCACATTTATCACATACTGACGCGTAGTCAACAGGACAATCACTCTCATGATGTCCAAACCTCTGACAGTTGAAGCACCTCAGAGGATTTGGTACATATATTTCTACAGGTATAACTCTGTAAAATATTTTAAGTGATTTTGGCACTGTAACCGAGTTGAAAGTCAGCAGAAGAGTGTTGGTTGGTATGGTATCATAATTCTTTTTGATCGTAAATCGTTTGACTGCAATTACTCCTTGGCTTTGAAGATATTCACATATGTTTGCTTCTGTTTCTCCTTTTAATGCTCTATCTTTGATAATTCCTTTTGAGGTATTCAGGGTTTTGTGTTCAGATACTGTGACATTTAAGTTGAAAAATTTCTTTACTTTTAATAGATTTTCTGTTTGTGTTTTTCTGTTTGTTTCTACTAATAATGTTTTGTTTTTCAGTTTTTTTAACGGATTTTGGTGTTCCTAAAATAGCCTCAATTTGTTTTTCAATTACAAAGGGTGACAAATTTGTAATTGGATCTTCACCCTCATCAGATTTTATAATTAAAAATCTAGCAAAGTTGTCCATACTTTTGAAGTAAGCTGAAGTATTTGGGTCGTCGTCAGAGTCGTGTCGTTGCCGTTTGTTGTTCGAGTTTGAATGTGAAATTGCAGGAAAATTGTCCTGAGTCATTGTTAGTACTCGATTTGGGGTTGAACCCAGACTTGAGCCTGGGTTGGAAGGGGGGACCATGGAAGTTGTAATTTCAGAATCCATAATGTGTGATTTCATTTTCAATAGATTTGCTCTTCACCCGCCGTGGAGTCCAACAAGGGAACGTATTTTGGAAATGGATCTCCTATTTCCTACGCTAAAGTTACATATCTACCATACTCCGGTTCATATTTTCCAGTTGTTCGTCCAGCCAGAAGCCATCTTAACGCTGGTCCATATGCCCCAAGATTAGCCAATGAGCAGTCACTCTTTAAACCAAATAGTAAGATATATATGAAGAAAAAATAAACCCGGTTACGTACCTAAAAGATACTTTAAAATAGACGGAAGGAAGAAAGAATAAGATGGTTTCAAGAGATGGACCACCCAGCCGATTGATCCAGCGCCAGACCTAGCACTGGACTCACGTCTAGCTGAATCAGAGACCAAAGTAATGTGTTGGAAAGCTGGAGATCCCTGGGCTTTCCTCAATTACCAGGATTCTCTTCTCCCATTCACGCGTCGCAAACCCACGGCAAACAGGCAGCACACTGTAATAATAAGGGTTTTCACCTTATCTACTACAGCAGTAAAGCAATCTGTATAGTTTAACCCTACAGACACGGTATAAACCCGGTTGTGATGTACAGTTTAGAAAATAAACTGAGATAGATTATTTAAAAAGTTTGAAATTGAAATGATTGTAGTAGACTCGGTCAATTTAAGCTTGTTTGAGTTTTAATGTGGATAATGAAAAAAGACACAAATAGTATTAGAGAGATAAATGAATTTGAGACAGAAAGAACTACAGTATGTTCTTTTGAATATCAGGTAAATTGCTCTTCAAATTAAATCTGAAGATATCTCTACAATAGAGAACCTTAAAGCTCTACAATACAGAACTTTAAAAATATAAGAGCAAGAATGTAACTTAGGTACTGAACAGTTAATCATGAAAACTGTCATATAGATAAAGTAAGAGTTTAAAAATAAATGTTCAACAAGATATAGAACTCAATAATTAGGACGATAGCAGTTATAAAAATTGCTATATTTGACTTTTATCTTCTTTACAGTTTTACTAGTGTAAGACAATTTTTGATAAATTTAAGCTTTTGGTTATTTATGAAAACAAGTTGATATATTTGCGCTTTTACGGACAGTTACCACTGGTTTGCGTGAGGACTTTAACCCCAACCTGTCACCTCTCAAGTCTGCAAATCAAGAGACGCAAACAGGCCTGCTTAAGTACGAAGGTACATACAGTCTGTCCCCAGTGGTGCCGGGCAGCCATCCATATTTCTAGGGCGCCAGAGGGCGGGCGCCTGGCTTACCTTTAGCTCTAAGCAGAGGGGACAGTTATTCAAAAATAAAGTCCCACGTGCGAATTAAGCCCCCGAACCACGGCAAGGCGGTAAGCAAACTCGGGGGAAATATCTCATTTAAATAAAATAATTTGGTCTCACATAGACCAAATTATTTCATTTCAGTAAGACCAAATTATTTCATTTTCATTGGATATTCATGAGATAAAATAAGCAAAGTGAACCCCAACACCTTTATACTTATCAGTGAACCCCTTTCCCAGGAATCACTGATTCACACCTACATCTGGACATTTCACTGGAAAAATCGCTCATTTAAATGAGCTAAACACCCGCTCTTTTGCCTAATGGTTCTCCACTCGAAGCTTATTATAAAATAAAAAAATAAATAAATAAAAAATGAAACCAGTGGTGAGTTAGTAAAATTATCCATTATTCGTGTGAGGGTAGGATAGAAAATGCGTTCCTCGGCAAGCCCCGTGATGCCTAACGACGATCCTCGGGACGGATTTTTCTGATGGTTTTTTTTTTTTAAATCTGCTCATTCTTATCACGGATCCTCTCAAACATAAAGCTCCCAGATGTTCACATAAAACAAGCTTACCCTTAACCCCTTTAAGCCGAATGGACTGTCTCTTATCAATTGGACCAGACCATTTCCGTTATAAGGGTTCTTTGCGGTACTTCTTTTGTTGATCATTTGTTTTATTTATGTATTGCGTCTGTTCATTGCTGCCTTGTGGTTACCTGCTGGGAAAGGTCTGACCTCATGGCTCTTGTTTGTGATGTGTAATTGTGTTTTTGTCACTTTCCCATGTGGTATCCTGGATCAGATGTGGTACTTAATTGTATCGATTCCTGATCTTTGCCGTCTTTCTTACTTTTAAGGTGGTATTTTTCATTTTTATTCAAATTCCAACAGAACATTATATAAGCAAACAGTGTAGATCTTGAACAGACGCCGCGTTTTGCGGCGTCTGGTCTGGGTCTTCACTGTTTGCTATGTCCCACAAAAAGGACGCTGGGCGTAAATTGGTTAAAGCAACAGCAAAAATTAGCTGAACATGCCCTCTGCATTAGCCTACGTAACTTGAATAGGGACAAATAGTGTAGACCCAGATCGGAATGCTCCTATAGGAGCAGTCTTATCTTAGCACACACTGTTTGTCAAAAGGGCTTCTAAAACATTTCAGCAGACGACATAAGCAGACGACTTTTGCTGTGAATGGTTAACCCTTTGTATTCGGGAGAACCCTAAACGAGTACTTTTGCTAACAGTGAATATTCAGAAGAAATACAGCATAATGCTATATTTCATCTGGATCTACACTGTTTGTAAAGGTAAAAAAAGATATTCAGACGAAAGAAGTTATAACCCGGCACCCTAGATATGTACAATGGACTATCCCAAGTTTATTGTATCAAACAAGAAGGAAGAACCCATTAGTATATAAAGGGTTAAACAAGTGGCTAGTTTTGTGATCAGCTGATCATCATTGCAAACAGTTTGGCAATGTATAATGTCTGTCCTGATCTAGATTCAAACTCTTTGGCGTTCTGATAGATAATATCCACTTTTTTGTAAAAGTAAAACTCAAGATAAAAATATATATCACAAAAATATTCAAAATTATCAAAGATGCAATGTTATGCTCTGCGTTGATACAAATGCAACCGCTTTCACTGGTAAATAATCTGATATTGTCAACAACAACAACAACAACAACAATGACAACAACAACAACTAATACAACTCACATTCCAAATGCTACATCACTATGCACTAAGTTTATACGTTTAAATTCTAATATTTACATTCTCAATGTAGCTGCCTTAGATGAAACCATAATTCCTAGCTGCTTGCATTTCTCGATGCAAAACATTGAGCCGTCACGTGGTCTATGCCGCGCCTCTAGGTGGAGTAACGTCAACGTCAACTAATAGCTTTCTTTGTTTATCAACATTCGTGTGACGTCATTCACGTGTCGCCACGACGTTATGTACAGGACTTTCGTTCGCTGGCTGTTCCAACACCTCCGTTACAAATAAAATATTTCATTTTTCAAGGATAACTAACGAATTTGGGTGAAAGATAATTAAGTATATTTGATTGAAAATATAAAATGTAAATATAAGGATTGAAATTCAGATTTTTAGCTTGCATTGGATGATGCAAACCATTAGCATTTTAATGTCTCCGAGAAGCCCTTCGGGCTTCACAGACATTAAAAAGCCTAATGTTTTGCATCATCCAATGCAAGCTAAAAATCTGCATTTCAATCCTTAAGAAAAGGAAGATTTAAAATAGTCTTACCATATACATGTCCATCAAACATTTGCACAAGTTTGTGTCCTATCCTTAGGATCCTACCTAGAGATTTTTTTGTCGTTTTCTAAGATTTTTTGAAAACAAGGCTTTGATCCAACGGAGAACATAATGGTGTCATTATCACACCGGATAGGCGGCAATCAAAAACGCTATAAACAATATTCTGAATGTATCTAATGTGGCTAAATGAAAAGGTATGAATGGGGCTAAACTTACCTGTACATTCATAAGTGGTTCACACCTATTATACCACCTTTACCAACTTAAGGATAAAACCCCTCGTGATGTGCAAGGTCTACACTGATGTCGGTGGTATAAAATAGTTATACTATGTTTGTCCACATGTACGTAAGATAATCCACCCGCTAAAGCTCGTGGATTATCTACACGTACAGGCGGACAACCCATGGCATAACTGTTACTTATAAAGAACAAACACAGGTAAATGCTCAACATACTGAGCATGTCTGTTCTTTTAATTATTGATGTTGTGTTTTACTAAGGAATAATTTTACAGATTTTAGATCTTTATTAGTTTACCAGTCCTATTGAGTAATGTGAAGGGCATACATGTTCAATTAGCACTACAGATATGTATCATGTGCGGATCCAGAGGGGGGGCAGGGAGTCCGCCCCCCCCCCCCATCTCCTGAAAAATTACAAATATATAGGGTTTCTTAGCAATACTGGTCCGGATCACCTGAAAAATCATAAAGCTACCAAGCCAACATTCAATGTTGGGCCAACATCGGCGCGCCAGCGAAACGCCATTTAAATGGCGTTTTGCTGGCGGGCCGATGATGGCCCGCTTATAGTGGTATTTGGATTCTTCCTCTCCTCATCAACTAAAAAAAAAAAAAAAAAAAGAAACGTTGTCAGAGTTAGACCCCTCTGACAAAACTTTCTGGATCCACGCATGTGTATGCATATGTGTGAGTAGTGCTGATTGAACATACATGCACAGCTAGGACTGAGAACATTTTCATGTTTTTTTTATTTCAAACTCAAAATGTGCTTATTATACTCTGTGTGTTTATTTTACATTGCCTGATCTTAGTCAGAAAATTAGCAATATTGCCTTTTTCTGGTTAAAAATACAGGCAAAATAAGGATTAGCCCCATTGACTTCTAATAAAAATACATAGTCCTTTTCTTGCAACTGATTGGCTGAAAACAAAACGAAGTGAGTGGGTCATGGGCTAAATAATTTAATAGTACAGGATCACTTATGTAAGATCCTGTTTGTATTTGATGTTGCCGAAAATACTACGTGTTGGCAGGAAATGTTATCCTCAATTTGACTTTATTCTTTGATATTGACATAAATTGGATAAGCTGGTTTTGGTTTGATAGGACGCATGGTTATGTAATAGGCCGTTATATCACGCCAAGTATTCAAGCAGGAGTTTATCTGAGAAACAGTAAGCTATATATTTTATTTTGTATTATGTCCATTATCAACCTGTTAAAGTCAAAAAAGTATACACTCCATATCGTTTGGACAGGTCTATTTCGAATTTAAGGGTTATGGGATTGTATCTTTTTCGTTCCATACAATGTTTCTATGGCGGCACTGTATTATTAGGCTTATAGAAAGAACACCATGCCTAAACGGTTTTACCATCTGACTACCAATGTGTATAGCCTAACATCCCAAAATGAACTATAGAAAGCCGTGTCCCAGTAAGCAAGAAAATTGGGCCACAACGGCCCGCCAGAGAAACGCCATCCAAATGGCGTTTCGCTGGTGGGCCGTTAGTGGCCCGAGATTGGATGCTGGTCGGGGGTAGACCCGAATGAGATGCTTCAAATAGCAGCATCGCATTAGGGTCTTCTGTACTATATGTTATGTAAGCATATTAAAAGCAAGTAAGTATGATAAGGAAATACCACAATCACATCCATATCACAATGAGGAAGAGACACATAGTACAAACAGAAAGGCAATTTAAGAGAAGAACCAGCTCTCTCTTTCTCGTCAATATGATTGCAAAAATAGTAAGTGAGTATGATCAGGATATACCACAAGACTAGTAAGGACGCTAAGTATTGCATTCCAAACAAGAACCAAACACAAAAAAACAATGGGAGGGTCATTAAACAATTAAAGCAGTGTTCTCCGAGGAAAGCTATGTCCCCCCAACCGCAATTTGAGTCGGCAAGCATGCTTACTGGTATTTATTTTGTCACAATGATCCATCAATTATTTCAAGGGAGAGCATGCGCATATACAATTTTGGTCATATTTGAAATTACAAAGTGCTGTGGTACGGTGAATATAAGGCCAAGGTCATTAAATCTAATTACTTCTTTTCTGACTCCAAACAATGTGTATATGCAAATTTGGTGCAGTAAACCCACTGGTTCAGAAGACAGAGCTCAGAAAAGGCTGAATTTACATTTTCTTGAGAATGATGACTGAATTGAGGTGACCTCAAAAGTTAAGTCAAGGTCACCAAAATCATATCAACTCTACATTTTGCCACAATGATACAATACATAAAGTTTAGCTAGAATACAATGTTCAATTTAAGAGATATTCAAAAACCCTATTTAAGTCATAATTTGACATTTCAAAGTGCTGACGTGACCTTGAAAATAAGGCCAGGGTCACCACAATCTAATCAACTCTTAACCCTCCCATAACAATATATCTATGCAAGTTTGATTAAAATTGAACTACCGGTTTGGAAGATAGTCTGTGCAAATTTCTGATTTGTACTGTCTTTATAGGAGGGTGACCTTGAAAATTATGTCAATGTCACCAAAATCTAATCAACTCTTCTCACTCTTCCAACAATGTATCTATGCAAGTTTGGTCAGAATCTCTCAACTGGTTCAAAATATAACGCTATTTTGGACATTTCAGAGTGCCGGGTGACCTTGAAAATTAGGTCAAGGTCACCAAGATCTAACCAAATCTTCCCCTCCTCCCAACAATGAATCTATGCGAGTTTGGTCAAAACCCATCCACTGGTTCAGAAGATAACGCACGGAAACCATATTTTGGACACTTCAAAGTGCCAGTGTGACCTTGAAAATTACGTCAATGTCACCAAAATCTAATCAACTCTTACCCTCCTCCCTACAACGTATCTATGCAACTTTTTTGCAAGCCTCGGGATGCCAATCGGTGACCCTCGGGACGGATTTTTCTATCCCACCCTCTCACGAATGGATTATTTTTCTTGCTCACCAATAAGTACCGTATTTTATATGGAAATGCGGCCAGCGTGCGGGCGCCGTGCGGCTGTTCGTTTTTTTTTTATCTTTCCCACGGGCTGATACGGGTATGTGAGACGTATGACGTATGCTGACTTCAACACTCGGAATAAATTGTTAACTCAGAAACTTCTTAAACAAGGATATCGGTATCATAAGCTTCGCAAAACCTTTTCTAAATTTTATAGACGATTCTATGATTTGATATCTAAATTCCAATTGGTCTTAAGGAGATGTTGCTTTCAAAAGCTCTTACTGGTATGAACTTTTTCCTGTATAAGCAAAAATCACTATTTTACCACATAGACGGATACCTATGGCTATATTGTTGTATGAACAATTTATACATCTCACATAGATATTTTTACGTCCCATTTTTTCAGCTTTTGAGCGCTCAGCAGCATGCTCATCAGTCGTTTTTTAATAACCTCCTGGTTTTATTCCGTATACAATATTGAACAAGAACTACAGTTATCCAACTGAAATATGGGTTAGTACTTTGATCAAAATATATGTATTTTTCTGGGGATATTTACATTTTTGCCTTTGACCTTGAAATAATTATAAGAAAAAACTATATTTTTCTACCAGTAAATTGTACATTTGGGCAAAAAATTCTTTCCCATATTGTAGTCGGATATTTGTAGTTCATGTTTATGTAAATGTTTTTCTCTAAAGTTCATCAGCGTGTCACAATATTGTTAACAGAATAAAACCAGGAAATAACTCAAAAACGACTGATAAGTATGCTGCGGAGTGCTAAAAAGTTGTATATTGGGGCGTAAAATAAGCTGTGTAAAGTGTTTAAAATGTTCATATTCAATATAGCTAAAGGTATTCGTTTCCCTGATAAAATAGCCATTTTTGTTTATACAGGAAAAATTTCATACAAGTTAGAGCTTTTGAAAGCAACATCCTCTTAAATCTCTCTTGCGTCAAGGACTTTCGGATCCTGAATTCTATGGTTACTTGGTGTATAAATTGAAGAAGATTGTTGGCTCTAATATTTTTTTAGCGCAGTTCATTTAAATATTTTCCCATTATAAAAAGATTGGCTATAACATTAATGTATTGCGGCAGACTGCATGCTTGGTGGTCAACCCAATTGCGGTTGGCAACTTTGCTTTCCTCTTTAATTGCACGCCGGTGGGTCGGACTTCGGACTCTATGAGGGTTCCGACTTAAAGACTTATCTATTGATGAGAAGGTAGGGGCCTGATGCTTTTGCTGTTGTCAGGCCCACCGGTGTTTACCTGTTGGATTTCTTTTGCTCCGGTATTCAGTGCTTTATCTCCTTTTTATATCTTGATTTATATGTTCTAGGAGATGATGCATTGATAAGTAAGGGGTCTTGCATGCAAACCAAACATCTATGTGTCTTGATCCACATCTGAACTAAGGGTGAGGTTGGTGCACCGTTTTTACTTACCGTTCCAAGGCGCGTGGTGCTTCTTTTGTTGATCATTTATGTTATTTCTGTCTTGTTTTGTTATGCTTTCATGGATGCCTTGTGGTCACCTGCTGGGAAAGGACTGATCTCTTGACTCTCGTTTGTGGTGTCTAATTGTTAGTTTGTCACTTTCGCATTGGTATCCTGGGTCAGGTGTGGTGCTTGGTTGTATCATTTCCTGACCTTTGGCCTCTTTCTTACTTCTATTATATTTTTATAATCTCAGGGAAAATCTACAGCAATGGTTAACGCACATAAATTGATGGTGATTGCGGTGATTATCCTGGTACTCGACAACATTGATGGTAATCCATGCCGCCCACGTGGAACTGGTTGCAGAAACAGACATACTGGTACCCAGACCTGTAGAAGGGGGCATGGAGAATGTGTTCGGTACGGGTACCGGTGCAGGTAAGATACAATTCACTGGTTATTAATAGACTTTTCGCTTGCTGTAAAGGCGTCAACTTTAATATTCATATCTGGGCGTGGTTCGGCTATTTCATCTGCTAAGGAAGGGATGTCAGGTTTTATTTATAATTCGGTAAAGAGTTAATAAGGTTTTTGGGCCGTTTGCGTGCGTGTGAATAAAACCACACCTCAGTTCAGCTTTTATCTGTCTATGGATACGCATTCATGAGGTGCCGCCTTTACAGTAACCAAAAAGTCATATAATATACACTACCGCCCATCTATTTGTCCTTGTCGAATTTGCGTTGAAAACGCACGTAATACGCATTAGTTTTCCAACGCGGATTTCGAAAATCCAATCAAAGCCCACTTTCGATTCGCGTTGAACTGCAGTGCAACGCATTTACCTGTTAACCAATCAATAACTCAAGTATAGCAACGCAGTTCAACGTACAACTCACGTTGAAACGCATTGTTGAACAGCCAATCAAAAAGATTCAATTGCGTTGCCAGACCTGTTACATGTAAATCAATGATAATTTTATTATTGAAACCAAGAAAACAGCGAAAATATTATCCTACAAAATGCTTTGTTTATCGTTTCTTTTTTCTTTTTTGTGTCAAGGGCACTCACTCATTTATGGCCATCGTTGCGAGATATTTCATGTCAGCTGACTTCACATCCCATGACATTTGTTCAACATCAGTTACAATTCAAATATGTGGACCAGTTCATCGTGTTTAGTCCAACCATATCAAACAGGTCCGTAATTCTGTGTTATCAGGCCTTGGGATCAGTTTTCATAACCTATACCTGCTGCATTTTGATAAAATAATTAGCTTGAAGTCTTTATCGATCAATCTCTTCTTACTGGCTTGATTAAATATGGGTCTTCAGTTGATGAGGCTCCGGGTCCAAGCCTCACAGAAGGCACTGTGTTCAGAGAGAGAGAGAGAGAAAGAGAGAGAGAAAGAGAGAGAAAGAAGGCTGTTTAAACAGTGTCTGAACCTATCTGCCGGCACTGTGCTGCAGCTGTTTAAGTGGTGTCGCATCCTATCTGCCTGCACTGTGTTGCAGGGATGCAGCTGTTTAAGCAGTGTCACAACCTAACTGCTGGGCACTGTGCTGCAGGGGTGCAGCTGTTTAAGCGGTGTCGCAACCTATCTGCCGGCACTGTGCTGCAGAGGTGCAGCTGTTTAAGTGGTGTCAAAACCTATCTGCTGGCACTGTGTTGCAGGAGTGCAGCTGTTTAAGCAGCATCTAAACCTATCTGCCGGCACTGTGTTGCAGGGGTGCAGCTGTTTAAGCAGTGTCGCAACCTATCTGCTGGGCACTGTGCTGCAGGGTTGCAGCTGTATAAGCGGTGTAGAAACCTATCTGTCGGCACTGTACTAGGGGTGCAGCTGTTTAAGTGGTGTCAAAACCTATCTGCCGGGCCTGTGTTGCAGAGGTGCAGCTGTTTAAGTGGTGTGGAAACCTATCTGCCCGCACTGTGTCCAGAGGTGCAGCTGTTTAAGCAGTGTCGAGACCTATCTGCCGGCACTGTGTTGCAGAGGTGCAGCTGTTTGAGCGGTGTCAAAACCTATCTGCCGGCACTGTGTTGCAGAGGTGCAGCTGTTTATGATGATGATGATGAGTTGAAGTTTAACGACGCATCAACCCTTTTGGGTCATTAGCGTCATCAAGGTTAGGTAAGAGAAGTATTACTGAACATTAAAACTATAATAGATTATCTAAAATATGAACAATTTAACACATTAAACATATGAGTATATCCAAAACGATAAAATAGCAACCACCCCACAGCGAAGACCATGTACAATATCTGACAACCACATAGGCCAACCAGATGACCGTACATGTTCTTCTCCTGCAGAAAAAAAAGGAAATGATATGCTGAAAGCAAGTTAAAAAATAAATAGTTCAAAGGAAAATAGCTACAATTTGTTAAAAAGATTAATCTCTTAAGAATAAGAAGACATTATCAATAGGTACATCATTAAACAATTGTTTGATTGTATCAACATGAAAATATTTGTTTCTTATATGTGAAAAATCACCACATTCAAGTAGAAAATGGCGGACTGTAAAGAGTGTATCACATCCAAAACAATATGGTGGCTCCTCTCGTTTTAAAAGATATGAGTGTGTGATCCTTGTATGATCAATACGTAAACGAGCAAGGACAACTTCTTCTTGTCTGACATTTCGTACTACTGGTTGAGATTGTCCAATGACAGGTTTAATCTCAAAGAGTTTATTACCAACACTGTTATTCCATATGATTTGCCATTTGTTTAAAATGTACCTATTGATAAAAGATTTAAAATTTGTATAAGGTATTGAAAAGTCTGTAGGGTGTAAATTCAATGAATCTTTTGCTTTTTGATCCACACTTTCATTGCCAGCAATGCCAATGTGGCTAGGGATCCAACAGTAAACTATTTCATTAAATTCTGATAAATCATGATGTTTTTCAAGTAATTTTTGAATTTGGGGATTTTTTGAAGACGTATGATCTAAAGATTTTAAAACTGAAAGGGAGTCTGAAAATATAACAAATTTATTTGATGTTTCACAATCGGTAATAAAGTCTAATGCTAAATCAATAGCTTTTGCTTCTGCTGTAAAAATTGAGGACCCATCTGGAATTCGCATAGTTTCAGAGAAGTCGTCAGATATTACTGCGCATCCTACTTTCATATCGTCTTTTGAACCATCTGTATAAATGTGCTTATATTCCATGTAATGTGATTTTAGCTCTTGGAAATTAGATTTCATGATAATTGGACTTGTTTCTGATTTCTTACCAGAGTGTAAATCGAAAAGAAGTTTTGGTTTATTTATACACCATGCTGGTACATTTGGTGTAAAAGTTTTATCTATGTTATTAAAATTGATGTTTGCTGATTCTAGGACTGGTAAAGTTCTGACGCCAAAAGATTTAATAAAATTTGGTTTACTTTCATAAAGGTCCATGTAGTTTGGTTGAAATGTCACATCATGAGTTGGATTTGAATTATTTTCAGCAATTCTTATAGCATATTGTAAAGAAAGTTTTTCTCTACGTGTATTTAAAGATGGTTCATCTGCCTCAACATAAAGACTTGCAGTAGGTGATGTTCTAAATGCTCCTAAGGCTAATCTAAGACCTTGATGATGGATAGGGTCAAGCATAGCTAAATAAGATTTTCTTGCTGATCCGTAAACAATGGATCCATAGTCTAGTTTTAAACGTATCAAAGATCGATATAATTGTAAGAGTGTTGTTCGATCTGCACCCAAAGTAGTGTGAGATAAAACTTTCAATATGTTCAAGGATTTAAGGCACTTTGCCTTCAAGTATTTAATATGCGGGATAAAACTAAGCTTTTTGTCAAATATCAAACCAAGATATTTGTATTCCTGTACAACAGGAATAGGCGATCCATATAATGTAAGAACTGGATCATCATGTTGTTTTCGCAATTGACAAAAATGTACACACTGTGTTTTTGACTTGGAAAATTTAAAGCCATTATTAGTGGCCCAATGTTCTATCTTGTTTAAGTTTTGCTGTAGATGCCTTTCAATTGTTCGCATACTTTTTGATCGAAAGCAAATACAAAAATCATCAACATAGAGAGAACAATCTGTTTAATTATCTAGGCATTTAACAATATCATTGATTTTAATATTAAAAAGAGTTGTAGAAAGTACACCGCCCTGTGGGACCCCCTGTTCCTGATCATATAAATCAGAAAGAGTGGATCCCACCCTTACTTGCATTGCGCGATCAGCAAGGAAGCTTTCAATAAAAGTAGGTAGTCTACCTCTTAGTCCTAGTTTATGAATATCTTTCATAATGCCATATCTCCATGTGGTATCGTATGCTTTTTCCAAGTCAAAAAAAACAGCTACAACATGTTCCTTTTTAACAAAGGCATCACGTATGAAAGTTTCCAATTTAACTAAATTATCATTTGTACTACGGCCAGCTCGGAAACCTGACTGATACCGTGATAAAAGATTGTTGGATTCTAAATACCAAATCAATGTGCAGCTGTTTAAGCAGTGTCGACACCAATCTGCCGGCACTGTGTTGCAAGGGTGCAGCTGTTTAAGCAGTGTGGCAACCTATCTGCCGGGCACTGTGCTGCAGGGGTGCAGGTGTTTAAGCGGTGTTGCAACCTATCTGCCGGCACTGTGCTGCAGGGGTGCAGCTGTTTAAGCGGTGTTGAAACCTACCTGCCGGCACTGTGTTGCAGAGGTGCAGCTGTTTAAGCAGTGTCGCAACCTATCTGCTGGGCACTGTGCTGCAGGGTTGCAGCTGTATAAGCGGTGTAGAAACCTATCTGCCGGCACTGTACTAGGGGTGCAGCTGTTTAAGTGGTGTCAAAACCTATCTGCCGGGACTGTGTTGCAGAGGTGCAGCTGTTTAAGTTGTGTGGAAACCTATCTGCCCGCACTGTGTCCAGAGGTGCAGCTGTTTAAGCAGTGTCGAGACCTATCTGCCGGCACTGTGTTGCAGAGGTGCAGCTGTTTGAGCGGTGTCAAAACCTATCTGCCGGCACTGTGTTGCAGAGGTGCAGCTGTTTAAGCAGTGTCGACACCTATCTGCTGGGCACTGTGCTGCAGGGTTGCAGCTGTATAAGCGGTGTAGAAACCTATCTGCAGGCACTGTGCTGCAGGGGTGCAGCTGTTTAAGCCCGTTGCAACCTATCTGCCGGCACTGTGCTGCAGCTGTTTAAGCGATGTTGAAACCTACCTGCCGCCACTGTGCTGCAGGGGTGCAGCTGTTTAAGTGGTGTCAAAACCAATCTGCAGGGACTGTGTTGCAGAGGTGCAGCTGTTTAAGTGGTGTAGAAACCTATCTGCCGGCACTGTGTTGCAGAGGTGCAGCTATTTAAGCGGTGTTGAAACCTATCTGCCAGCACTGTGTTGCATAGGTGCAGCTGTTTAAGCATTATTGCAACCTAACTGTTGGGCACTGTGCTGCAGGGGTGCAGCTGTTTAAGCAGTGTCGCAACCTATCTGCCGGCACTGTGCTGCAGGGGTGCATCTGTTTAAGTGGTAATAAAACCTATCTGCTTGCACTGTGTTGCAGGGGTGCAGCTGTTTAAGTGGTGTCGAAACCTATCTGACGGCACTGTGCTGCAGGGGTGTAGCTGTTTAAGCGGTGTGGAAACCTATCTGCCGGCACTGTGCTGCAGCTGTTTAAGTGGTGTCGAAACCTATCTGCTGGCATTGTGCTGCAGGGGTGCAGCTGTTTAAGCATTGTTGCAACCTATCTGCTGGGACTGTTGCCGGAGTGCAGCTGTTTAAATGGTGTCAAAACCTATCTGCCGGCACTGTGCTGCAGGGGTGCATCTGTTTAAGTGGTGTCAAAACCTATCTGCTTGCACTGTGTTGCAGGGGTGCAGCTGTTTAAGTGGTGTCGAAACCTATCTGCCGGCACTGTGCTGCAGGGGTGAAGCTGTTGAAGTGGTGTCAAAACCTATTTGCCGGCACTGTGCTGCAGCTGTTTAAGTGGTGTTGATACCTATCTGCCGGCACTGTGTTGCAGGGGTGCAGCTGTTTAAGTGGTGTCGAAACCTATCTGCCAGCACTGTGTTGCAGAGATGTAGCTGTTTAAGCGATGCCGAAACCTATCTGCCGGCACTGTGTTGCAGAGGTGCAGCTGTTTAAGCAGTGTCCCAACCTATCTGTGGCACTGTGTTGCAGGGGTGCAGCTGTTTAAGCGGTGTCGAATCCTATCTGCCATCACTGTGTTGCAGGAGTGCAGCTGTTTAAGTGGTGTCGAAACCTATCTACCGGCACTGTGTTGCTGAGGTGCAGCTGTTTAAGCGGTGATGAAACCTATCTACCGGCACTGTGTTGCTGAGGTGCAGCTGTTTAAGCGGTGATGAAACCTATCTGCCGGCACTGTGTTGCAGGGGTGCAACTGTTTAAGCAGTGTCGCAACCTATCTGCCGGCACTGTGCTGAAGGGATGCAGCTGTTTAAGCAGTGTCCCAACCTACCTGCCAGCACTGTGTTGCAGGGGTGCAGCTGTTTAAGCAGTGTCCCAACCTTTCTGCTGGCACTGTGTGGCAAGGGGTGCAGCTGTTTAAGCAGTGTCAAAACCTATTTGCGGGCACTGTGCTGCATTGTTGCAACCTAACTGTTGGGCACTGTGCTGCAGGGGTGCAGCTGTTTAAGCGGTGTCGCAACCTATCTGCCGGCACTGTGCTGCAGGGGTGCATCTGTTTCAGTGGTGTCAAAACCTATCTGCTGGGACTGTGTTGCAGGAGTGCAGCTGTTTAAACGGTGTCAAAACCTATCTGCCGGCACTGTGTTGCATCTGTTTAAGTGGTGTCAAAACCTATCTGCTTGCACTGTGTTTAAGTGGTGTCGAAAACAGCTGCACCCCTACAACACAGTGCCGGCAGATAGGTTTCATCACCGCAGCTGTTTAAGTGGTGTCGAAACCTATCTGCCTGCACTGTGCTGCAGGAGTGCAGCTGTTTAAGCGGTGTGGAAACCTATCTGCCGGCACTGTCCTGCAGCTGTTTAAGTGGTGTTGGTACCTATCTGCCGGCACTGTGTTGCAGGGGTGCAGCTGTTTAAGTGGTGTCGAAACCTGTCTACCAGCACTAAGTTGCAGAGATGTAGCTGTTAAAGCGATGCTGAAACCTATCTGCCGGCACTGTGTTGCAGAAGTGCAGCAGTTTAAGCAGTGTCCCAACCTATCTGTGGCACTGTGTTGCAGGGGTGCAGCTGTTTAAGTGATGTAGAAACCTATCTGCCGGCACTGTGCTGCAGGGGTGCAGCTGTTTAAGCGGTGTGGAAACCTATCTGCAGGCACTGTGCTGCAGCTGTTTAAGTGGTGTTGATACCTATCTGCCGGCACTGTGTTGCAGGGGTGCAGCTGTTTAAGCAGTGTCCCAACCTACCTGTGGCACTGTGTTGCAGGGGTGCAGCTGTTTAAGCGGTGTCGAAACCCACAGCCATCACTGTGTTGCAGGAGTGCAGCTGTTTAAGTGGTGTTGAAACCTATCTGCTGGCACTGTGTTGCTGAGATGCAGCTGTTTAAGCGGTGATGAAACCTATCTGCCGGCACTGTGTTGCAGGGGTGCAGCTGTTTAAGCAGTGTCACAACCTATCTGCCGGCACTGTGCTGAAGGGATGCAGCTGTTTTAGCAGTGTCCCAACCTACCTGCCAGCACTGTGTTGCAGGGGTGCAGCTGTTTAAGCAGTGTCCCAACCTTTCTGCTGGCACTGTGTGGCAGGGGTGCAGCTGTTTAAGCGGTGTCAGAACCTACCTGCTAGGCACTGTGCTGCAGGGGTGTAGCTGTTTAAGCAGTGTCAAAACCTATTTGCGGGCACTGTGCTGCAGGGGTGCAGCTGTTTAAGCGATGTCAGAACCTACCTGCCGGCACTGTGATGCAGAGGTGCAGGCTGTTTAAGCAGTGTTGGAACCTACCTGCCGGGCTCTGTGTTGCAAGGGTGCAGGTTATTTAAGCTGTGTCCGAACTTACCTCCCCGGCACTGTGGTGCAGGCTGTTTAAATGGGGTCTGAACCTACCTCCTTGGCACTGTCGAGCAGGGGTGCAGGTTGTTTAAGCGGTGTCAGTTTCTACCTCCTGAGCAGGCTAGTTGGGCAGAACTGGATATACTGCTCTACCTCTATTTTAGGACTGATCAGGTGAAGCCTGGGCACATGCAATTGCTTTTGCTTAGGAGTGCCTTCTTTTTTCTTTTGAGAGAGATCTATTCCGTTAGAATGTCAACAAGTGAAATTGGCTCGATTATTTTACTTTACTACAGTATTAAAATTTGTTTTTGTAATGCTTTTGTGCTGGCTCGTTTAGTCATTTTCGTACGAGGATGGGATCAAAATTAATGCCACAGGCTAATTTTCACCGCATCTGTTGGCGGGAAGATATAACCCACGCCTTGTATGTGTTCTCCATTCTCTCACCTTTCAATCGATGTATCAACTGCACATGCAGACACAATATCTCTCGTGAAATTTACTTTTGCACAAACCCTACTCATAGGTGGTTAAGAAAAATGGTTGGGAGAAGCGTTGAAAATGAGATCGAAATCAGGGGTGACATTAAGACTCGCGCATTACTTAGCAGAGGTTCAACGGACATTTATGCTGACATATGTACTGTTTATGTTAGTAATTCAATGTCATTTACCACGGTTTGCAGACAGGTTAGGGATTTCAGTGCAGGCGTAGGGTCTGTTACAAGTGCTCCAAAATATTGTAGATCTAAATCTGCAAGTAGTCCAAAGATTGTTATAAAAAAATTATATAGTAAAATCAGACGCAAAGATATACTTCTCAGCAGATTGCAGACTGTTACAAGTGCTCCAAAATATTGTAGATCTAAATCTGCAAGTAGTCCAAAGATTGTTATAAAAAATTATATAGTAAAATCAGACGCAAAGATATACTTCTCAGCAGATTGCGGACATGGTTGGCATTTCAAAAGCATTTGCACTGCGCTTGTTATAACATAAAGCCGGTCAGGAAGGAAGAGGGGAAATCTTATTGGAAAATTCCTTTATGCGATGATGATGCTACCAGGGAAAAATAATGCACACAACTAGTAATAACTTTTCAGTACTTTATGTACTAAAATAACATCGACAACACATTAATAATACAACGACGCCACCTACGCTATTATTTCTGGCTAGTTGACCATTCTATACTAGGGCAAGTTGCCACTCTAAGATCATTTCAATTAGAATCAATCTTAGAGTGTCCTGCTCTAGATGTACGTCAACAAGTCAGAAATAAGAGACGTAAAGAATATGATTCACATACAATCTAAGCTCTAAGGAAAAAATTGGGCCCTTTGGTACTTAAGTATCGTGTTGTTAAGTCCTTTTGGTTATTAAACACGTTTCGCGAACACTATATCTTCTTGGCCACACGTTGTTGACTTTCAGTCAATCGGCTCTAAGATATTATGGTTGTGATCGTCTCTCCGTATCGGGACGTCAAATGATTTATATAGGATATCTTATAAGATGGTTTTGATCGTCTCTCGGTATGGAGCATCAAGTTTATTTCAGTGGAACTTCTTATAAGATGGTTTCTGATCGTCTCCCCGTATTGGGACTTCAGGTTTATTTATCACAATTCCAGCCGGTTGGCTAACAACTCGTTCTGGCTACGTAGATGGCCTCGAGTATTGGGACCAGATTCCACGCTGTTCGTGGCCTGAGGGGACAGCTACTAAGTGCCCTCAGGTGCTAAATCCTGTGGTTCACCAACATTCGGCCTCCATCGTAGGAGGGGACACAAATCAGAGACGATTCTGCAAAAAACAATCTACTTTTAGAATCTCAGAATCACTCTGTTGCGTTAATAATGGATTTGTTCGTTTAAAGTTTACAAAAATAAAATAATTTCAGTGATCTTATTTTTTAAAATTACAGCCTAACCCTATAAGCGCCCGATTAGCCCTCACCCATGGGTGTATGGCTAACGGCTCCCATGCGGTTAGGATGGACCGGCTCTTCTAAATATCCACACTCAAGATTATGTAATAGAGAAGTATTTTAGTACTGGCCTATGCCAGCGCTAAACGATACCTCCTAAGCCAAACGAATAAACCCATATGTTACAAAAATTTCCAGTACACTGTCGTAATCGCAGCCGAAACATCAAGAACCCGTGGCCTTTTTTCCCTTTCAGGTCACGTAATCTAGATAGTTTCTAGATTTACAAATACTGATACCAATTCTCTTAAAATTCCAGGAAAACGTTGAACAGCGTTGTGACGACGCAACGTTTTGACGTTTACGTCGGACATCACCCTGCCCACGCGCTAATTTTGTACTTGTATAATATATCAGTTGTAAACAGCTAATTATGACCCCTCATCAAACATATTTACATCAATATTGAGAGATTACATTCTGCTGTTTTATGCGTGAAAACCGTACAATATTTCTACATGTATTTTGGTGAAAAAAACACCTACCTAACCTCTAAACATACATGCCAGCTATCACCTTATTTATGTAAGTGTGTTGTAGTGTATGCACCTAACCCTTATTCTTATATGCGTTAGATATAACTCAATGTGACACATACAGGTAGCTACAGAAAGTCGACTATAACTGGCAGTTAAATCGACTTTCCAACAACGCAATATAAATCACAACAACTTAAAACCTAGCTGCTAAAATTGTTTATTCACCTATCATTCTCCGGTAAATCTTCCAGCATACAATTATGGTTTATGTGCAGACATGACATGGCCTGCGACTACCTTTGGCCGAAATAACCCGTTGAGTCCATCAGGACAGCTTTACTAAAGCGGCAAGAACAGTCCCAACAGATTTTTAGGCACTACGCATGTGCGTAGATTAATACGCAAGTGCGTAACAATCGCTATTTTCGCCAAAAAAAAGGGACGTTATTGATAACACCCGATAGAACTCGTACAAGAAATGCTGGCTTATTCAACAGACGACAAAATAGAAAACGAGTGACTTATTATTTCAATACAATGTGACTTGCCAGAGACGTCGTGATTCAATGCAATAGCACAAATCGCCATTGCCCTGTCATGTACAATTTCAACACAGTCAAATATATATAACTTCCCGTACCTTTCTATAATAATGAATAGCGTCTCTATATCGTACCTCTCTACGGTATCTTTATAATGTCCCCTAACAAGAATGGGAAATTTCACCCTTTATATAGTGAAAAGTGCACAAGATCTCCAAGATCTTCAAGAAAAGTAACGAAATCATGCAAGCGTTACTAGATAAAGACACAATGAATTCCATCTCAGACAAACCGCCCTTTTATTGGACTAATAGTAGAAAAGGTACCATATCACGGTTCATATAGGTGACCAGGTGCATAACTAGCCCTTTGCTTATTTGTGCGTATACTCAACCATCACTGATTCTGTTGTTCCTTACATTATACATCGTAACAAAGGCCCTTCCTTTGGGAGAAAAAGGAATGATTTTTTCTTACAATGCACGATGTAGAAAAGAAGGAACAATACAGAATAAATATATTATACAACATATATACATGTGCGACATAAATGGCGGACTACCTGGAGAGATAGTCTGCCCCCACATTGTCTTGTCCTCGGATTGCCACAATCATAGACCTATTTTTATTGCAGCTTTAATGCTCAACACATAGATATGGGGTTGTACCCCGTTAATTTTTTTCACATTTGGGGTTGTACCCCTTTAACTTCCTATGAAGTTTCATGTCTTATGACATTTAATATATACGGCTCAATAGCCAATACCTTTTGCAAAGATCCACAGGTTACTCATTTTTATGCCAAGTATACCTATTAATAACTTCTTCCATAATACAATCTTTGCTCAAATAAATTAACGTGACTTTTCACGCTGAAGCCAACCTCTGTTGCAAACATTCATTATCGTGACTTGCTCACGTCAACAGTCTACCGTCATTCCTCATGACTTAATAAAATTCCGTGACTCCTCACATCTATAGTACACCTCTGTGACTATTACTATGCTATCATAGCTAAAATATAGGTCAACAATCTGAGACAAATGGGTCATTACGCTGTAACACACCTTTAACACAAATGCTGACTACTGCTTTCAGTCTCAGTCATGTTTCGCAAAAATAATATGGTATTGGGCAACGTCTACCACTACCAAATGAACGTCGTCGTTCTGTCTGGCTTTCAGTCTGTCTTGTACGGCTAACTACTTCTTCCTTAGAGCATATGTTTCTCTGGTGTACACTACAACAATGAGTACCTTTGACCAGTGGCACAAGGTCTACAAAATTGAGTTACCTCTCTACAAACACCGGGCCAATAAAATTCTTCTAAGACCTTAGATATAGTTTCCTAACTGCCTACATGATTTACCACCTTTCGTGATTCAAGGGCTAAATTCATAACGCTATGCATCAAACTGGAAGGAACTACTAATTGAAGTGAAACTTTAGCATTCTTCTTAAAATGCCTATAAATTAAACCATTCCTACGAATGAACTTAGTTTCACCACTAGAGAAACTGCGACTTTTAGTCACACTACCAGACTCTACCCTTCTTCTAATCTCTCTTAACTTAACATCTGACGCTTGCTTCATACATAATTCTTGCCTGTGCTGCCTTATAAACTTAACTGCCACCTTGACCTTTCTACTTTTCTTTAACCTCTTCTTATGGACTACCCCTGATGAAAAATGGGTCATATCGGGCAATTTGGACCCCTCAATATTTCCAATGACTAAGTCATGTGCTGGGTCATCACTGCACAATGCATCCGTAGTCCCTCTAAAAAAATGGACAATCAATATTAATACGGGCCACAGGACATCTTTGCTTATAATTATTGATAAGAGTCACACCAGACTGCTTATTTAACATCTGGCCATCAGAAATTAAACTTCTCCTAAGGACTCCCCCCGTACAACCTGTGTCTCTCAAGACCCTAGCCTCTTTACCATTTATGGTACCATTCGCCGTCGGCAACCTTGACCGTGGGAAACGACAAGTGCCCTTGCAATCCTTACGGGGTAAAACTTCCGACAATGAATTAGGAGAACTTAACTTTGTCTGACCTTTTCCTACATCCGAACTTTCAATTTTACAAAAATTGACCTGATGGTCGGTCTTGTAATTATTACTATAATTGTCACGTTGGTCAACTCGACCAAAATTTCTATCCTGATCCCTATATGAGTTATCTCCCCTATATTATTAAATTAAATTCTGCACTAAATGCCACCCTCTTGTTATCGGGGTTATTCAAACATTTATATGTAGGATGGGGCTTGCCACAAGTCTTACATTCCACGACGGGCCTTTGATCTTGATTGGGCTCTACCTTAGGCTAGTCTTTATCTACAACTTTATTTTCATGTTGCCCTTTAGCAATACACATGGGAACACCCCCCTTTGCATCAGCGAACAAATCCGCCTCAATGGCTAACTCACCCAGGACTTTAAGCGGCTTAGGTTTGAGATACAAATAAAGTTCATGACTGCAACAGTCGAGGAACTGGTCTCAGGCCAAAAAATCACAAACAGCCTAATAAGTCTTTTCGACCTTAGCCAAACCTAACCATTTATCTAGGTAGCTGGCTAGCCTACCACTAAATTGTCTAAAAGTTTCGGCTTTCTCGGGCCTACAATCCCAAAACTTCTTGCGAAAAGAATGTTCAGTGAGGTCGAAATTAGTTAGCAGAGCCTCCTTAATCTGACCATAATCAGACTGGTCATCTTTAGAAAGCCTAACGAAGACTTCCAACGCGCGTCCCTTTAATAATGCACTTAGGTATGATGCCCACATAGACGGGTCCCATTTATTTTAAATGGCATAACTTTCCAACCTAGTTAAATAGCTATTCATCTTATCCGTATGTTCGTCAAAGTATGGAAGCTTGGGACTCCTAGGAATTGAACTTTTCTCTTTGGGCCCCCAGGGATGTGAAGTGGTCTCGGCCTCAATTTTTTTTAGTTCCACTTCGGCCTCAATTTTTTTAGCTCAACTTCTATTTCCATTTCCTTATCTTTTTCCCTTTGAGCGGCCTGGAGTTTTAATTTTACTAACTCTAGTTCCTTATCTTTTTCCCTCTGTGCGGCCTCAATTTTTAATTTTTCCAATTCCCGATCTTTCTCTTTTTGCTCCCTTTCTTTATCTTTTTGCTCCCTTTCTTTATCTTTTTGATCGGCCCCCCTTTTCTCTCTTTCATATTCCCTTTGGGCCACCCTTTCCTCCCTTTCTAAATCTTGTTGCCACTTAAGATAATCCCTTAGTTCTTGCCCTTCATATCCTAGTTCCCGTGCTAATGAAATATGTTTATCCATTTTAGCCTATTGTTGGGAATGGTATAAATCAACTATACTGTTTAAAATAAATAAGGGTTCGCTTTGTCCCTTTTAAATAGGTATGGGCTAACCAACGTTCGCGCTGGTAAACTAATAATTTTACTAGGGATTTAAATGACGTCACATATAAGTAACGTAAAGTACAACGTATAAGGGATCACCACGGAAAGGTGCCTAGGATATATATCAACCTTAAATAGGCCTTCACTAAACGTACTTGACTAAAAAAAAAACGTCATTCATTTTCTCGTATTTACGTCAAGTAATGTATACCTACGCGATATTAATATAAACGCGTTACAGTCAAGTCAACAGTCACTTGTCATAGTAAGACATAATAATTTACTAAAAATAATCTTTCTATGGACTTCTTCTAATAATAGAAATCAATTGAGTGGCGTCACACCCTATGACGTCACTGAGGTGATTTAAATTATTAGTACCCTCAGACGATATGAAATTTTCCACATCAGTATCCTAAATTAATAGGAATACAGGTCATAAGCCAATACACAATTATATGGGTCAAACAAAGGTAGACAAGTCTAATAATTAAACTCTGACAAATCTTCCTTGGGTTTTATACCATACTGGCAATCCACAGGACAAGAAAGTATGGGTTCCCCTCAGAGTGTTATGTGATGACTTATTTACATGTGTCGCACTTCATCACAGGGGAACGCATGCAATCAGTCCTGCCAGTTGACACTCACACCTTTTCTTGTGATAAAAATCTACTAGTGTGCGCCTGTAGCAACGTCAAAGCAGAGAAATTTGTCAATAAAACCTCAAAATCCCACTTCTGACACCATTGTTACGACATAAAGCCGGTCAGGAAGGAAGAGGGGAAATCTTATTGGAAAATTCCTTTATGTCAAATGATTTATATAGGATTTCTTATAAGATGGTTTTGATCGTCTCTCGGTATGGAGACGTCAAGTTTATTTAAGTGGAACTTCTTATAAGATGGTTTCTGATCGTCTCCCCGTATTGGGATGTCAGGTTTATTTATCACAATTCCAGCCTGTTGGCTAACAACTCGTTCTGGCTACGTAGATGGTCGCGAGTATTGGGACCAGATTCCATGCTGTTTGTGGCCTGAGGGGACAGCTACTTAGTGCCCTCAGGTGCTAAATCCTGTGGTTCACCAACATTCGGCCTCCAACGTAGGAGGGGACACAAATCAGAGACGATTCTGCAAAAAACAATCTACTTTTAGAATCTCAGAATCACTCTGTTGCGTCAATAATATAGTTGTTCGTTTCAAGTTTACAAAAATAAAATAATTTCAGTGGTCTTATTTTTTAAAATTACAGCCTAACCCTATAAGCGCGCGGTTAGCCCTCACCCGTGGGTGTATGGCTAACGGCTCCCATGCGGTTAGGATGGATCAGCTCTTCTAAATATCCACACTCAAGATTATGTAATAGAGAAGTATTTTTAGTGACTGGCCTATGTCAGCGCTAAACAATACCTCCTATGCCATACGAACAAACCCATATGTTACAAAAATTTCCAGTACGTGTTGTAACGTCACCCTGGTTTGAGACGCTATCGCAGCCGAAACATCAAGAACCCGTGGCCTTTTTTCCCTTTCAGGTCACGTAATCTAGATAGTTTCCAGATTTACAAATACTGATACCAATTCTCTTAAAATTCCCAAAAAATGTTGAACAGCGTGGTGCTGACGTAACGTTTGGACGTTTACGTCGGACATCATCCTGCCCACGCGCTAATTTCGTTCTTGTATAAGGTATCAGTTGTTAACAGCTAATTATGACCCTTCATCAAACATATTTACATCAATATTGAGAGATTACATTCTGCTGTTTTATGCGTGCAATCCGTACAATATTTCTACATGTATTTTGGTGAAAAAAAAACACCTACCTAATCTCTAAACATACATGTCAGCTATTACCTTATTTATGTAAGTGTGTTGTAGTGTATGCACCTAACCCTTATACTTATATGTGTTAGATATAACTCGATGTGACACATACAGGTCGCTACAGAAAGTCGACTATAACTGGCAGTTATATTGTCTTTCCAACAACGCAATATAAATCACAACAACTTAAAACCTAGCTGCTAAAATTGTTTATTCACCTATTGGTTTACGGTAAATCTTCCAGCATACAATTATGGTTTTATGTGCAGACCCAACATGGCCTGCAACTACCTTTGGCTGAAATAACCCGTCGAGTCCATCCGGACAGCTTTACTATAGCAGCAAGAACGGTCCCAACAGATTTTTAGGCACTACGCATGTGCTACGCATGTGTGTAGATTAATACGCAAGTGCCTAACAATCGCTATTTTCGCCAAAAAAACGGGACGTTATTGATAACACCCGATAGAACTCGTACAAGGAATGCTGGCTGATTCAGCAGACGACAAAATAGAAAACGAGTGACTTATTATTTCAATACAATGTGACTTGCTAGAGACATCGCAATTCAATGCAATAACACAAATCGCCATAGCCCGGTCATGTACAATTTCAACACAGTCAAATATATATAACTTCACGTACCTTTCTATAATAATGAATAGCGTCTCTATATCGTACCTCTCTACGGTATCTTTATAATGTCCCCTAACAAGAATGGGAAATTCCACCCGTTATATAGGTAAAAGTGCACAAGATCTCCAAGATCTTCAAGAAAAGTAACAAAATCGTGCAAGCGTTACTAGATGAAGACACGATGAATTCCATCTCAGACAAACCGCCCTTTTATTGGACTAATAGTAGAAAAGGTACCATTTCACAGTTCCTATAGTCGACCAGGTGCATACCTAACCCTTTGCGTATATGTGCGTATACGCAACCATCACTGATTCTGTTGTTCCTTACATTATACATCGTAACAGCGCTTTTGGCGAAATATTTTGAAAATGAAGAAGGAAAGCACTTGGTGGGCCCCACATTTGCTCAATGAGGAGCAAAAATACACGCATGTTAGGACGGCGCACAAACTGTTAAAACTATTTCCAAGATATGATCAGAAATTATTTATGAATGTAGTAACATATGATGAGTCTTGGATGCACTATTTCGAACCGCTCGAAAAATAAGCAATCGAGTATGGCTTACCAAAATGCGAGAAGGCCTTGTATTGCCAAAAGGATTACCAATGTAAAAAAGGTTATGCATGCCATATTTTTCACTCCTAACAGACTAGCAATACAAGTCTCTATACCCAAAGGCAAGTCAATGAATACAAGGTTTTACAGGAACAAAGTTCTTAGAAAATTTGTCAAATTCTACCAGAAATGTTTATCGAAGTTAGGCATCTGTGGTATTTATTTGTAACATGACAATGCCTCAAGTCACAAGGCCGGAAGTGTGGCATTGTTTTGGGAAAGAACAGGAGGTCTTTGTTCTAGAACATGCACCCTATTCCCCTGATCTAGTCCCCTGTGACTTTTTTCTCTTCCCTTGTCTCAAGAAAAATCTTGCTGGCAGAAATATACCTCCCGCCAAAAGTTAGTTGTCTCCATATTAAACCTCCTTAGAGGTATACCACAAAAAGACTATGAGAAAGTCTTCAAGGATTGGATTAAAAGTTTGAAAATTTGTGTATCTGTGAAGGGATGGTATTTTGACAATTTGAAATAAACAAAAATGCAACCCCACCTTTAGTTGTCATTTAACATCATTGGTTGCATTACTTTTGATCCCGCTCTCGTAATTCTCATGTGTTTGCCAAGTTATTCATTGTTTGTAATGTTTGTGTGCTGGTCTGGTTATTCAAATTTGGTTTTTTGTAATGCCTGAGTGCTGGCCCAGTTATTCAAATTAGTCAACTTTGTTTTGTAATTCTCAGGTGCTTGAACATTTATTCATTTGTTGTAATGTTTATGTGCTGGCCCAGTTATTCAAATTTGTTTTTTTTAATGCTTGTGTGCTGGTCCAGTTATTCAAATTTGTTTTTGTAATGCTTTTGTGCTGGACCATTTAGTATTTTTTGTAATAATCATGTGCTTTCCCAGATATTCATTTTTTGTAATGATTGTGTACTGGCCTAGTTATTCAAATTTGGTTTTTGTATTGCTTGAGTGCTGGCCCAGGTATTAATTTTTTTAAAAATGTTTTTGAGCTGGCCCATTAGTCATTTTTTGCTCTTTCATGTGCTTGCCCAATTATTCATTGTTTGTAATGTTTGTGCGCTGGTCTGGTTATTCAATTTTGTTTTTTGTAATGCTTGAGTGCTGGCCCAGTCATTCAAATCTGTTTTTGTAATGCTTTTGTGCTGGCCCATTTAGTCAAATTTGTATTCTTGTAATTCTCATGTGCTTGCACATTTATTCATTTTTGTAATGTTTTTGCGCTGGCCAAGTTCTTCAAATTTGTTTTTTGTAAATCTTGAGTGCTGGCCCAGTTAGTCATTTTTTTTGTAATGCCAGTGTACTGGCCTAGCTAGTCAATTTTTTTGATAATGCCAGTGTACTGGCCTAGTTAGTCATTTTTTTCTTATGCCAGTGTACTGGCCCAGTTAGTCCGATAAGTGTTTTGAAATGCTTGTGTGTTGATCCGTTTTTTGTAATGTTTGTGGTGGCCCACTAATTCATATATTTTTTTGTAACCCAGTTATTCAAATTTGGTTTTTGTAATGCTTGTGTACTGGCCCATATACATGCATTACAATTTGTTTTTTTAATGTTTCAGGTGTATGAATGTATACCGGCACAACTCAAGACTCCACATGGACGCTGAAGTCGATTAGAAGGGCCTATTCATGCGACGAAACACGTTCATGAGCTGCGATTCTCCTGATTAGTTTTAACCCTTTCAACAGTACAGACTTGAAAAAAGGGCTGGGCAAACAGTGTAGATCCAGATAGATGGCTCATATGGGCAAACAGTGTAGATCCAGATAAGATAGCTCATATGGGCAAACAGTGTAGATCCAGATAAGATGGCTCATATGAGCCATCTTATCTGGATCTACACTGTTTGCTTATTCAGTTTGCTATCTTTTCTCCATCTCAATTTTTACATTTTTTCTTCAGGATTTGTTTAGCACAATGGACTCTTCTACAATTCAATTTGGAAGAGTTTACTTCATAAACTTGGGGGTGAAAGGGTCAATATGTAATAGAATCTTTTGCTCTCTGTAAAGGTGGTAACTTTAATATTCATATCTAGGCGTGGTGCGGCTATTTTATCTGCTAAACAAGGGAAATCAGATTTTATTTATAATTTTGGGAAGAATTAATAAGTTGTTTGGGCCGCGCAAACGTGCGTGCATTTCATGAAAATCCTAACAGTATACACAATGAACTCACATTTTTAACCCTGAAAGCGCATTATCAGAAAATGTATGTTTTTGTCGTCCACTAAAACATTTGAAGCCTCATAGACAAACAGTGTTTGCCTTTATGCTTATGTTAAGTAGAAATTTGCGATGCATTTATTTTGCTGGCGTTTTAAGAACTAAAAAATGTGTTTGGCGTCTATTATGAGGTAATGGCGCAAGATAATACAGTTATTTTTGAATAAAACCACGCCCCATTTTCAGCTTTTACCTAGGTCTAAGGTTGACCAGTCCTAATTACGCATTCATGAGGTGCCGCCTTTACAATAACCAAAACTTCATATAATACATGTATTTGAACTGAATGTACCTTCCAGTCTTACTTTATTAGAATAATCGATTTACAATTTGGCTTTCGAGTGGT
Source organism: Loripinus fragilis (assembly GCA_964019695.1). Classification (NCBI taxonomy): domain Eukaryota; kingdom Metazoa; phylum Mollusca; class Bivalvia; order Lucinida; family Lucinidae; genus Loripinus; species Loripinus fragilis. The sequence continues at coordinate 12,367,809 of OZ026528.1, forward strand.
GTGTCTCATCTTTGCTGAATTTAAAAAACACTGCTCAAAATATTTAAAGGAACACCTGATAATTTTTCATATGTGATAATGTCAACGCCTGTCCAATAGATAAGTAATGCATTTCACTAGACAATAAGGCAGAAACCCAGTTTCTTTTGCCATTTTTATTTCGCTAGCCAAAGTTTTGGACCATAAAATGCTCTTGATAAAACAATCGCTGCTTAAGTTCATGGCTTAAATTTTGTAATTTTTAATTTTCTTGAAAATGATGATTTTTCTGGAAGTCTGTTGAATCTTCAGAATTTGTTAATAGCGTAGCCTAATGATTTCAGGGACATAAAAAGGCTATTGACTGTATAGAAGTGATGCTGTTGTGGTGCTTGATTGAAAAATTCGTATTAAAATTTGGTTTCGAAAAAAGGGTTATTTTTAACAAAATTCCATTTTTACAAAAAACGTTTCATGGAGATTCCTGGAAAGGGATTACATCACTTTTATCACCAAGCATCATCCTTGATAGGTAACCAAGCTAATCACAGGACAAACATGTTTTTGTCTTATTAATCCAACTCTCGCTGTGAGTCAAGCCATGAGTACATTTGTCTTGTGATCAATGGCAAAATACGTAGTTTTTCTTTAAATAATTTGAGCAGTGTATATGTTCTGCAAGCAAAAAGTGTTGATCCTAGGGACGTTTGATCCGGGTTCGCACTTTCTGTATATACACAATTAGAATAATTGAATTCCAATTTAAGCGTTTTACAGTGGTGTGTCTCATTTTGTTTAATCAAAAATAAATGTTCTGAAACCAAACACTAGTGGATCTGATCAGGTAGCTGGCCTCTCAACCGGGTTTCAACGAACTGTCTGTATTTTCTGTCTAATTTTCCTGTCACTTCTATTAATAAATGCCGGGGATAACGAACTCAACCCAGGCCCTGACACTTTTCAAAACGACACAGGGTCGGTCGACGATTCGCTAATATCAAGCTACTTCTCTGTAGTCCATTACAACATACAAAGCATTTTGAACAAAGTTGACTTGATAGGTTCTGAACTTAAAAACTTCAATATAATTTGTCTGACAGAGACCTGGTTAGGTCCTAACACAACAGATGAGGCTCTAAGAATAGACGACTATAGTCTTTATCTTTGCGACCGACCAACAGACAATCATGGTGGCGTATGCGTGTACATCAAGGAAGATATTTACTCTCGACGCAGAACTGACCTAGAGTTACCACATGTAGGATGCGTATGGGTCGAAATCAACATTCACCACAAAAAAGATTCTAATAGGAACATTTTATAGGCCACCGAACTCACCTGCCCAAACATTATCATATATCGAAGACTCGATCAACTTAGCATTAGATTGCAATATTAATGATACATTTGTTACTGGTGATTTTAACCTTGATACACTAAAACATGCAAGTAATCAAAAAGTTCGTGACATATGCCAACACTTTAATTTTGATCAGTTAATAGTAGAACCAACTCACTTTCTCCATTATTGACCTTATATTCACCTCTAAAAAAAGTAGCATACTGCTAAGTGGCGTTGGAGATCCCTTTCTCGATCAAAGCGTGCGCTATCACTGCCCAGCATATTTTGTCCTAAGCTACCATAAGGCCCCTACCCCAATATCAACTAGACATATTTGGCTATACGACCGAGGCAACTATCAATCATTTGCACGCGATCTTCATGAAAACAACTGGGAACTTTAAAAGATAACGATATAGACGCATATGCAAAAAACATTATAGATCGAATCATTGCACTAGCAAAACAGCACATTACAAACAAGACACTTAAAATACGCCAATGAACCATCACTATACTCACGAAGAGAGAAACTCTCTTTGCAATATGCTATAAGACTTGCTGCTAACCCATCAAATCCTGCTCATGAAGTTACATTCCCACCAAATTATGTTAATTTATATGAACAAAAACCTAAAGCTATTAAATCATTTGGCATCAGAATTTCACCACTCTTAGAATCTGCCAATATCAAACCACAAAATATTGAAAAACATTTTACACCAAATATTCCAGCTTGGTGTATGAAACCACCTGAAATACTTTTTGATTTACATTCCGGGAAAAAAATCTGAATCAAGTCCACACATATTAAAAGATGATTTCAGAAAAATGCAAAGTCGTTATAAGAATTACCAACAAATTTATACTGATGGGTCAAAGGAAGACTCAAAGGTTGGTTGTGCTGTTATATCAGACAACCATAGTAATATGCAACGTATACCTGACGATTCATCAATTTTCACTGCTGAAGCCAAAGCAATTGATCTAGCTTTAGATTTCATAAGCACTTGTGATACTAACAATAAATTTATTATATTTTCTGACTCGCTTTCTGTATTGAAAGCAATGAACCATACCAGTTCAAAGAATCCACAGATTCAGAAACTTTTAGAAAAATGTCATGAGCTTTTAGCTTATAAAGAAATTGCTCTCTGTTGGATTCCTAGTCATATAGGTATCCAAGGGAATGAGATGGTAGATAAGCAAGCAAAAACATCGCTTTCATTAGAACCAACTTCTTTTAAAATTCCATTTTCCAATTTTAAGCCATCTATCAATAAATATATCTTGGAAGAATGGCAAACTTCATGGAATAACAGCATTGGTAATAAACTTCTTGACATCAAACCAACTATTAGTGAATATCAATCAGTTGTTCGAAACATTAGAAGAGAAGAAGTAGTTTTAGCTCGACTCCGCTTAGGTCATACAAGAGTCACTCATTCATACTTACTACAAGGTGAAGAGCTGCCACAATGTGTTGGTTGCGACGCACCATTCACTGTACGTCACTTCCTTTTGGAGTGTGGCGATTTTGCACAAGTAAGAAATAATTGCTTCCATGTTGATAACATGAAAGAATTATTTCAAGATATACATATTGATAGTATTATGACATTTTTAAGACAAATAAATCTTTTTAACAAAATCTAATTGCTATTTTTAAAATCATGTTTTGTTTTACCTTTGTATCAGACCATAATACAGATTTTTTTAATGTTGTATTCTGTTCAGTTAGAGAGCATGTACAGTTATCTGAATAGCTCTTTGAAACTGTCAGATATTGTACGTGGTCTCTCCTGTCAACAATCGTATTTCAACTAATAATCATTATACAATCTCATCAACATCATTCCTTTTATTTTATCTTATAAATTTTTACTTTTTCCATCTTCATCATGTTTAGTTTAATACCGTCTGACGCTAATGACCCACCAGGGTTGATGCGTCGTTAAGAACCAAACAAACAAACAAACAAACAAAATACGCCAATCAGATCCCCCCTGGTTAACATGTGAAATAAAGAAAATTATAAGAAAACGCAAACGTTTATACAAAAAATACAAGAAAACAAAACGACCCGCTGACTTCGAAAAATACAAACATACTTGAAACATTACCACAGCTGAAATCCGTAAAGCGAAACAATCTGTAATTGACAAATTGGCAGCGAAACTAAGAACCACTGACACTGGACCACGTGACTGGTGGAACACCCTTAAACATTTTATTAAACCAAATAATACCACATCAATTCCTCCACTTTGTAAAGATGACATTGTCCACACTGAAGAAGCCGATAAGGCGTCTTTGATGAATGATTTCTTTGTTGAACAAACTATTCTTGACGAGTCAAATGCTACACTACCTCCCAACATTGATCCCCCTGAAAATAATCTCAATTCCATTTCAACTTCACCTCATGAAGTAGAATCTATCTTGAAATCTCTTCAATTAGGTAAAGCCTCAGGACCTGTTGAAATAAGTAATCATATTCTGAAAAAACTAGCTACCCCTCTGTCCGGTCCTCTTAGTAACCTCTTCAATTTTTCTCTGGCCGCTGGCAAAGTTCCCTTACTCTGAAAAGAGGCAAATGTGACCCCAATATTTAAAAAAAGATGATCCTTCTGTCGTTTCTAATTATAGACCTATCTCTCTTTTAAGTGCAGTGGGAAAGGTCCTGGAAAAAGATGTACATAAGCATCTATTTAACTATATTTGTGACCATGAAATTTTGTCTGCCTTACAGTCAGGTTTTATTCCTTAGGATTCAACAGTAAACCAACTCGTTGACATATACAACACATTTTGTAAATCCCTTATTGAAGGCAAAGAAGTCCGTGCTGTATTTTGTAACATAAGCAAAGCATTTTACAGAGTATGGCACAGAGGCCTCCTCTTTAAACTTGAGTCTATCGGTGTTTCTGATTCCCTATTATTATGGTTCAAGAGTTATTTAGCTGACCGTAAACAGAGAGTAGTACTGCCTGGCGCAGTATCTGCCTGGAAATACATTAAAGCAGGTGTGCCTCAAGGCTCTATCTTAGGACCTCTTTTATTTCTTATCTATATTAATGATATTGTTTTAGACATTCACTCAAGCGTCAGGCTTTTTGCAGATGACACATCTCACAACATCATTGTTGACAATTCTCAACAGGCAGCAAATTTATTAAATGCAGACCTTGCGAAAATTCACTTATGGGCTTCTAGATTTAATCCCTCCAAATCTATGACACTTTCAGGCAAACAAAACAAACCTCTACACCCTCCTTTGAATGTGGCTCAACTAAACATCAACGAAGTCACGTCGCATAAACACTTAGGACTTATTTTTTCTGACGATGGCAGCTGGCATGAGCACATTTACCATGTCAAGGCCAAATCTTGGTTTAGATTAAACATCATGCGTAAGCTGTAGTTTCAGCTTGACAGAAAATCACTTGAAATAATATATACTTCATTTATAAGACCCCTTCTTGAATATTCCTACGCAGTCTGGGACAACTGCACTCAATATGAATCAAATGACCTGGAAAAAATCCAAAACGAAGCTGCCCGCATTGTCACATGAGCCACAAAACTAACATCACTACAATCTCTCTACATTGAAACTGGCTGGGAAAGCCCTGCTTCTAGACGACAAAAATCAAAGCTTGTCCTCTTTTACAAAATGCAATGACCCCTGAATACTTCTCATCTCTTGCACCTCAGACTGTCTGCAGTACAACAAGATATAGATTACGCAATGAATCAGACCTTCAAACTATGCCTGCTTAATCACAACAATACTATCACTCTTTTCTGCCCTCAGTTACACGAGCCTGGAACAGATTACCTGAAGAAACAAAAACATCGCCTTCTATCACAGCATTCAAACACAAACTTAAGAAAGACATAAAAAAGCCACCCCAATATTATTATTGCCGTAAGAGACTAGGCCAAGTGCACCATACACGCCTACGACTAAATTGTTCTTCTCTACATCAAAATCTATTCTCAAAAAACATCATAAATGATCCCTATTGTGAGTGTGGAGAAATTGAAGACACTGAGCACTACCTCCTAAATTGTAATCTCTACCAAAAAATGCGTGAAGAACTCTTAAACACAGTCACCACTTTATGTCAGCCTACTTTAAACGTACTCTTGTATGGAAATGCTAACTTATCAGATTAAGAGAACATAACTATTTTTTCTGCAGTAGAAGAATTTATCTTGAGACTAAACGCTTCTGACCCAACAACAACTTATATTCTAACTCATAATACATTTGTGATCTCTTCAGCCACTTACGCCTTGTGTTTGTTTTTGCCTTCTTGCAGTTCTTTGTGGCCTAGCGATCATCTGCGTGAAGACCCTGGTGCAATACATTACTGTATCGATTTCTGATCTTTGCCCTTTACTTACTTACTATTATATCCCTACACAAACAATTGATTTTGCCTTACGAGTCAAGCACTTGAGCTAGACATATTATTATGCTTCCACATTATCGTAGTATAAGATAGAATGAGCAACAAAACGAAGCGCGCTGCTTGATCCTGTTATCGCATTGAACCTGTGTGAAAAACAAAAACAAAAAAACAATCTAAGTTCCATCCCCGTGGAGCGATATGCAATCGTTGCTGTATATTATAACTAATGGTTACTAAAAGATCCAAAATATTATTTGTATATTGCATGAATACGAAGATAATCACATCATCTTAGCTATTGAACATGTGAGGGATACAGATTCGAATAAGTCTTTGGACTTCCTTCTGAATCCCGTTTGTATAATGCTTATATATATCATAACCTATTTGCTTTGTAATTATTTATCTATTGTACAAATGAAATAAAGTTTAAACTAACTGTCTGTATACACAGACTACTCGATTTCCAATCTAAGCGCTTTTGTGTGGTGCGTCTCTTTTTTGTCAAATCAAATAAATAAAAACATGTTATGAAACCAAACAGTAGTGGACCTGATCAGGTGGAGCTGTGGCCTCTATCTTACCCAGGTTACAATCAAGTGTCTGTATACACAGACTAGTCGATTTCCAATAAGCGCTTTTGTGAGGTGCGTCTCTTTTTAGTCAAATCAAAAATAAATGTTCTGTAACCAAATAGTGGTAATCCTGATCAGACGTCACTGAGACACCTGACCCGTGTTTGAACTTTATAAACACAAATAGACTGGTTGGTTTAAATTTTAAGTGTTTCGAGTGGTGTGTCTCACTTGTTGAATTTCTAAAAAAAATGTTCCGTAACCAAACAGAGGTGATCTTAATCAGACGTCACAGCGGTGTCTGATCCGGATTTGCACTATATGTATACACCCAAATAGACTAGTCGATTACCAAATTAACCCATAAAGCGCCACCTATAATTTGCAGCAGACGACAAATTCAAATTTTGCTGCTTTTTTCAAAATTTACAAATAAGGAATGATTTTTCATGAGAATTGTCTGCTGACAGACAATTCTCATAAAATATCATTCCTTAATTTCTTCGAAAATTAAGAAAGATGTCGCAAAATTTATCGTCTGCTGCAGTCGTGATTGGTGCTTTAAGGGCTGTTGAGCAATGTGTCTCACTTGTTGAATTTAAAACAAATGTTCTGTAACCAAACAGTGGTAATCTTGATCAGACGTCGGTGCGGCACATGACCCTGGTTTGCACTGTTAGTTTATAAACAGACTAATCGATCTCCAATTTAAGGGCTTTTGAGTGGCGTGTCTTATTGTATAATTTAAAATACATTCTGTAACAAAACAGTGGTGATCCTTATCAGACGTCGCTGCGGCACCCGTCCCGGGTTTGTACTGTATGTTTATACACTCAGTGGCCATAAGTGAGTTCCTAAATCAGCTTACAGGAAATTGACAAAAATATGGTCTCAAAAAATGGTCTTTTCTAGCCAGTTTAGACAATTTCCCCAAATGATAACTGCCCGGGATAAATAAACAAGGTATATGTTTACGATATAACCAAATTATATGATGTCATCATCTGTTGTTATGGAGATATTGTGTATCAAAAACATTGGCTCCATTTCTTCAAGAAAAGATAGCAGGTGTTGAAAAATTGCTGTAAAAATGTCAGAATGTAATATTTTTTATTGAAAATTTGCAGAAGTATTTGAAATGCTAGGGAAAGCATTCTGTTAAAGTTCAAATTAGTATAGACACTGGAAATAAAAAAATGCAGAGCAGAGAACTGGACGGAAAATAATGCCATGAAAATGACCCGACTGCAGTTTACTTTGACTGTAAAAACAAACTAAATAAACGCATTCAGAAATATGGGGTATGTATGTTTTGTGAGGTATCATAACAGTGTTCTGTTCGAAAATAATATTCTTTGAATAAATGTTGATGAATATAAGCTATGGTTAGATGCTAAGAAAATCTGCTAACTTTCACTGTCAGTCCTGATATTGGTGCCATAAGCAGCATTACCAGTGATATAATGTTTGTGTAATAATTATTTTCAGTTAAAAGTACCAGTTGGGTTACATTTTTATAGGCCATTTATTTTTTAGAATAACCATCCTATGATGTTGTATGAAAGTTTGGGTACCCCCTCGTAAAGCAGAATTTGACCAAGGGATTAGGTATCGCTGGGTGCTGTCTTCTCGATTTGAAAGAATGAAACATTTAAAGACTAATTGCTTCAAACAAACATATATAGACCCTAGAAAGACTGATACTTGTTGCTAAGTTACCATGTGGATTAATTCAATAATATTTTTGGGTCAGGGGTACAATACCCCATCCATCCCTAATATGACGTTAATAAATTAGTAAGATGTGAACACATCTTGCACAGCTCACGATTATAACATATAAGCACAATTATGAACAAAAATATATAGATAATAAGCAATATCTATTGTCATGTAAAAACGAATTAAGTTTAGAACCCACACCAAATTTTCAAACTGTTTCAGAAATCAGGGGTGGTCGAAATGAATAACACCCACGAACTCTAGATGATATTATTTCTATGATAATCTATCATTCGTAAGTTGAAAATTGCAAATAGTGATATGTTCAAAATTTCAGATAATTTGCATTCCTCGTTTTCAATTTATACAAATTTTAAATGTACTAAAATTTTTGCAAATGAAACAACGTTTGCCCTTTTGGGAACTCACTTATGACCACTGAGTGTATATATATACTTAAGGAATAAAGAAACGCAACAAACACATTGAGTCATTGAAAGCATACAATATGATGCAAGTTTTTAGTGCAAATGATATTTATCCATAGGAGCAGTAAGTGTCCGTCAAATTACAGCAGGTTCAACGTAATTATCGATTACGCAATCATTTTGGTATGCGCTTAACCAGCCTGAACCCCGTAGAAAACTGCTGAAACAGGGTCAATAAAAGCAAAGTTTGAATCATCATCGGTTAATTGTTTTAAAAAGTCTTGGCATAGATTGCGGATCAAGGAAATGATAAAATGGGGACGTTTCTGTAGGATTCTGAAACAACTTAACGTCAACTCTGAATACTGCTTGAGATTTATTCGTTACAAGGACTTTTATTCAAAAATTATGGCTTGAGATCTTCAGACGTCAAAAGACCTAAATTCTGACGTCAAATATTTCGATATCCCACGTTTTAATGGTTTCCATGATGTTTATTTGTTTTTCTAATGATAAAATGGTCCAGTGGAAAAATTTAGGTTACAGTTAACAAGTTTGATGTTCACTCTCGGCATGTAATCAGATGTTTTCTCTTGCATTATGCTGTGATTTGTTAGGCTAACGTCAATATAAACACCTTACCAGCGTATTTCTACGGCATCTTAAAAGTCAGTTTTTCCCAAGCAAATATGTTCTGATGCCTCTAGGTTTATCTTATCCCGTATATTAACCAGCGACCCAAACCTGACGGCTCTAAGTGACGTTTATCGTTTATTCACTACAATTGTGTATCTTGCCCTATAAGTAGCGTGTTTTGACGCAATATTTGACTGCACTACGAATATGATTTGACGTTTGTTTAATTTGCACATTGTCAAGTCGACGCCAAATAACCAAACATGGAAAAAGACGGAACTTCTTAATCTTTATTCTGACGTTAACGTCACCTTTAACGTTTTCATGCTTTCATCTTGTAGCGTATAATGAAGCGTTAAAATGACGCTTTGGTATTTCATCACATGCTATAAATACTCAATAATAAATTTTCAAAAGAGATTACACCAAACCGTCATTTAAACACGCAAAAATTATATTTTTGTCTGTTGCGTTTCTTTATTCCTTAAGTATACGATTACACTATTTTTCTGTTGTCGAGTTCAAGCTGAAAGGTATTTTCAAGAGTGGTGTGTCTCATTTTTGCTGAATTTAATATGAATGTTCTATAAGCAAAGAGTACTGATCCTGATCAAACGTCGTTGAAGCGTCTGACCCGATTTGAACTGTTGTATATACGCAGAAGATGCTAAGCATGAATTAGGTCATATAGCATCACAGAATTGACCTCAGACATAATGAATATTCAATGTCTTCGAGAATCATCTTGAAAAGTACCCTTTACATTGTAGAAGCAAATTTGTAACAGTCTGTCATTAGCAGTCAAAAACATGTTAGTTCGAATACAACTTCATCACTTTAACAGTTTTGTCTCATTTTTATTTATTTGTTCGTTTTATTTTTGTTGATTTTATGCATAATAAATGGATATTTAAGAAATGACTTCAATTTTTGGAATGTTCATGAATCATGAATACTTCGGGCATCTTGCAAAGTAAGTGAAGCTAGAAGGGCGAGGGCTTCACTTACTTTGAAAGATACCGGAAGTATTCATGATTCCATGAACAGACCAAAAATTGAATTTATTGCTTATATTTACCTTTTATTATGAATATCTAAAATATAAAAAATAATTGATAATCTAGGAAACAAAACAGTTTTGTATTTAATATGTAATTGTAATAGCGGTTTGGTCGGAGTGTAAAATGGAAAAGCGGATCAGCCAACGTGAACAAGGACAGCCAATGGAGCAAACAAGAGGCTTGTTTTTCACGTTTGACTCGGATGTGGTTCTCTGTCAACCACAACACCAGTGTCACTTTTGGCGAATGAGTTCGATGTTCTAAGCGTGTTGCACGTTGCAAAAAATCTAAAGATTCATTAAGGGCTTGCTTCGAAAATGTGATTATTTTATGCATTAGATACCCACGTAGCATAATGTTTTCAATAAGCATATTTCGACACCCGTGAGAAAACCTAATGAATTAATAAGCTACTAAAAGATGTAAGTTATGCAAGAGATGACTTAAATATAATAACAATCTTAACTGAAACCTTAATGCGTCCATTTGACAAATTAAGAAGGACCCTCCCCAGATTATTATTTAGTATAACAGCTATGCCATAGATACAAATAATAATTTTATCTTACCATTAATTTAAACATGTGTTTTGCGTGCTCAAAAGAACCGTCTCATTGAGACGGTTCTTTTGAGTACCAACAGCATATGTTTTGGATGAGAAATAAAGAAAATAACTTAACAATACGCACTCTTATCTGGAGTCCTGGAATAATGTCATCAAACATTTACATTTTATTTAACGAATGACCATTGTCTACGAAAATGGACGAGGATCATCTAAGATTTAGGCGAAAATGGATCAGTCTCAGGCCGATGTTATCATCAGTTTATGCATGAATACTGTCGGTTAAAAGATGCATGATAATTAGTCAACACTATTTTCCCATTATTGCTTAACAGCATTTGCCTGACACTAGCTCCGACTACATTCAGTCACGTTCGCAGCGTATTTGCTATTTCAATTGATTAATTTTTGACACAAGTACCTTTCAGCAAGTGGATCTATCACTGCCCAGGCAATGACATATTGGTAAAACGGCTTGCAATTATTCAGGATTGCGGGGGTCGGATTTCGACTGGTATAATTATTTTCAACAACATAATATATTACATATATTTTCAAATTACGATATTGTTTTATGTCATAGTTTTTGTGTCTTTATATTTGATGATTTAATAAAAGAGGCATTAAGAACGTTCGTAGCATGGAATCATAATTCGCGATGCGTTGATAAAATGCTATCTGGAAACTATAATTCAACGGCTACTTGATGGTTGATTTTTGTCAAAAAAGGGCTTGGTGTGCACGTGCAGCGGATGCTCGAAATGAGTAGGATTTTATACAATGGAGGAAATTTTAAGCGGAATAATTGGAATCAAGAAAAAATGCCAAAAAGCATTATAGCCGAGTTTTTTTTTATTCATATCTGATAAGGATAAATATGAGTAATATGGCGGAACATGTTTTGATTCAAATATTTTAATCCTTTAACTTGTGCACAACATTCTATAGCTTGTCAAATGTTAAGTGTAATATCAAAATTTTTGGTATGTATATTCAAATTATTTATTGGTTTTTAGTCTAGCCTGGCGACCACCTCCCGGGAAGGTGCTATACTCCTATATATCCGCTTGTGAGTTTAACTTTCTATGTTTAATGTTGCTACCATATTCGACCCATTTAGTGCACAATGCAGTTATCTTTTTCAAAATGATTGCAAAAACATGTAGCCAACATTTTTCTTAATACTCGACTCTTCGACAAATGAGTCATTGCTAACACAATTACAAAGCCTTACTTTGGGCACCAAGTAAGCACTATCAGGAGTACATTTAAAAGTATTTTTCATATTTTGTTTTAGAAAATACAGCTTGACATTACATGTGGACCATCTGCTATTCACATGTTATACTTAAGGACTTTGAAAACGCATCACCCAGATTAAATCCTTTATTGCGCAAACCCTGAGAATGTCAGCGAAATAATTGCTATTGCATATCATAGTCTGACCACCTGGTAGTGTGTCCTAGAAAATTCATGGTTGTAAATTTACTTTAAGGTATTGAAAAAGTATCCATTTTAAGACAGGGGTGGTCGATTTTGAAGGACACAAATTCAGATTTAAGTTAACATGCGTTAGTTTTGATTCCTGACTCAACAGATTTGCGTTCTTTGCTTCTTACACGATTGTACATTCATCATTGATAGATAAGAAATGAATTGACAGTTCGGTATGCTCAAAATTACACCCCTTTAAAAATACTGACACACCCCACCCACCCTGATTACTTTAGTCTAGTAATAAAATTCAACGTCTTGGGCCTTTCAAAGTTTCGATTTGTTTTCGTCCGGTTTTATTGGAAGAGGCTAAGAGCATACACAAATGACAGATTATGCATAAGTTACGCTTGTATCATGTGTCTTTTGTATTTTGCAAGTGACGTTAATGTAAAATTTTAAGACGTTCTCGATCACATGACAGCATATATCCTGCCATGATTTACATCAAAACGCCTCTCCCACACGACTGCCCTTGTATGCAGTCAATATTAGTAATGAAAGCGTGCATACAGGTAACTTATGGAGATGTTTCTAAAAAGGAGCTATGAATTGATAATCAAATTTGACGTTTATTTTCGAAATGTTGAAGTTACCAATTACTTTTGATCAGAAAAAGTCTATAAACTCTTTTGGTGATATGCCATCATACACGCCACAGTTTAAACATAAAGATTATCAAGGAGCTTCATTTAACTGTACAGAAAGGTGCTGGATGCTGTATGTACCCATGTGACGTCAACAGCAGCGTCGCGTGATAGTGCAGCCAAATTAACGACTGATTCATACTAATTCTGGGTTGCACTTTTAAACCTGCGAGTAACTTTTCAATCGCATGTACGGTTTGCAAGAAAAATGCAAAAATATGGTGATGCGTTTTCAAAGTCCTCTAGTATATGTGAAAAATTGTCACTGTGTGCTGATCGGGAACCGACTGAAATGAACATGGCATCACATGAAAGAAGAGACGCTGAAGAAAACATTTGTGAAATTTGAAGCATCTAGGTTGAATACTTTGCGAGAAAATAGACATTTCTGGAAACTGGTGTCTCCAAATCATGATATCAACTTTATGCAATCCATATTAATTACAATTCATCATTATATATATCTATGAAGGTATTATACTTTCATGGAATACAAACAAGTAAAGTCAATAAACATAGGCGTTGCTTTTCTTGCACGGGACATGCCCACTCACGCACGGGACATGTCCACTCACGAAGATGTTAATACCTCAGGTTGCACTTCACAATTAAATTTCCATAGACGACAATGTTAACGTTTCGTCACTTTATTAAAAAAAACTGTACATACAAAGCTTAACAAACCTGTCTTATTTAAAACAGCCATTCTATCCGATCAATTTCATATAAAAACAATCATATGTTTCCCTGGCCAGGGGCCTGCCATTTCAAAATCAAATATGCCTATAAGTAACTGACATTGGTTGGTCTGCTTTTACACTACAAAATAATGAGCATGCATGATTGACAGATGATATCATCCATCTTATAATGCTAACCTAATGCTATCCCCACAAAAGGCGGGGCCAAGCTTTGTCTATATTTAGTGGTGTGTAACCTAAATTGAAATAAAATTTGGTCCCAAAATGTTTGTTTTGCAATTTAAATACACTTATAAAGAGAATTGTAAATTGTAGAGTCGTTGCTTTTAGTTTGTTTCCTTCTGTAAGAGGTTCAGTGTCACAACCACTAACCCTCGGCAGCATCATGAGAAAATATTGAGTAAAACAACAACCTCAGGTTCTCACCTTGGGGATTCAAAATTTATATGGTACAGCAACATCTCCATCCATAAGTTTGTTTCGTGTGCCTCTACTTTTTCTGAAAAGGTTATAAAAATTGCTTTTGACTTATAGGAGATGAAAATAATCACATTTTTAGGCCTACCCCTTATAGGTCATGAGCGATATGCAATTTTTTGCCAAACATGGCAAATGAGTATAGCAAAATACTTAAAATGGATAAGCTTTATAAATGGAATCAAGTTTAGTTATTATTCTCTCAGTAAAAAACCTAATTGAACATATTGTATTATGAGCACCAGAAACATGTGGCGTACTAAGCCAATTTCGCCACACGTCATTCTTATATAATTGCCTTTATATACGATTCTCATATGAGTCTTATATAATTCTCATATGTAAACCTTAATATATGATTTTCATATGTGCAGTTTCATATGAATTTTATATAATAGGATTTATATGATATTTACATGTTCACAAAATAATATAATTTTTTATGTAATTAATATCATATGAAACCCATGTAAGTTTTAGATTATCATTTTATGTATATTATTTCATAGAATTATGACATAAATTAATTTATATGAATTGTTGATAAAAATAAGATTATATAAGAATCATATATATATAAAATAGATTCAAGTTCATAAAGAAAGAAAAAAAATGATGTGAACAATTAATCTCTTATCCCATAAATATACTCACCCCAAGTGCTTATTCTGTATGTACGTTACGTATGCATGCCCATATATACATAATCATGAAGCAGCCATTTATTGAATTGCTTGTTTTATTTATCTATAGATATTGTATGGACCGGTACATATTTTGGTTCTTATCACACCTGCTAGCAGCAATTTCAGGCTCAGACTAGCCTGCGCATTCAGGCAGTCTTGCTGCAGAGCCTTTGCTTTTCACATACACAAAGTATGGATGTAGATAAAGAATCAGACCAAATTTAAGGTATCTAGATTTAAGGTCTCTAGCTTCACTGGATACGTCAGCATATGAGGATTTAGCGCATATGCAATAGCACCAAAATATTTGTTTGCTATCCCATATCCTAAATTTACTGTTTGGGATGTGGTTGGGGCTAGGTAGGAGATTGTGAGGAAACAAGTGGTGATGTGAATCCGGAAAAGCTGGTTTTGGTTGTGGTCTGGGGTCCAAACTTGGACACACAACTTATTCTGCACATTACTCCCTTATTATTAAGAGAATGGATATAAATATAATGGAGAAAAACAAGACAAATTCGACGAATTTATATCCCCCGACGAAGGGTTATTTGAGAGAAACATGTAAATCACAAAACATAAATCCCATTTATCTAACCCTTAGTTCATCTTCAGTGTTATTCAGATCATAACAAACACCTGTCAAGCATGTTTTAGTGCTTAGTTTAATAAAAATATACTTACATCTACACAATTTCAATATCTGACCTTTAAACCCAACACCCAGAGGTCAAGGGTGTGTGTAAATTCAAAGTGTTACCTTGCATGTAGGTCTGCACTTCTACCACTTTAATTTGATATGCAACATGACCACTTTTAGAAAAGAAAAATAAAATGACCTTTTGACCCCACCCCAGGTCATTGGTGTGTGTAATGACAGCATGTTTGCTTTCATGGTGCTCTGTGCTCAATTCCCTTTAATTTGATATGCAACATGACTACTTTCAGAAAAAGATATAGTTTGACCTTTTGACCCCACCCCCGGGGTCGAGGGTGTGTCTGTGGGCAAAATATTTGCTACCATGTTGCTGTCAGCGTCGTCAGCTTTAATTTGATATGCAACATGACTACTTTCAGAAAAATATATAGTTTGACCTTTTGACCCCACCCCCTGGGTCGAGGGTGTGTCTGTGGGCAAATATTTGCTACCATGTTGTTGCCAGCGTCGTCAGCTTTGATGATATGCAACATGACCATATTCTGAAAAAACTTAATTTTGACCTCGGCCCCACCCCCTAAGTCCACCCAAAAGGCTCGGACCCAGGCCTTGAAACTAAAATCCCGTTTGATATGTTTCATATCTATTGATGCTCTGCCTGTGTGCAAAATTTCAGCAAAAAATATTAACAATTGCCTTAGTTATTGCGAAATTTAAATATTTGACCTTTGACCCCTTAGGGGGGGTCAAAGGGGTCTTTGACCCCGTAGGGGGGGGGGGTCAAAGGGGTGGGGTAAAACTTTGACACTGCCATGCTTATCTACAGGCACTTGGCAATCATAGTCTTAAAGTGAGAAGTTGTTAAATATAATAGCTTTGATGAAAT
This sequence comes from Loripinus fragilis, assembly GCA_964019695.1. Classification (NCBI taxonomy): domain Eukaryota; kingdom Metazoa; phylum Mollusca; class Bivalvia; order Lucinida; family Lucinidae; genus Loripinus; species Loripinus fragilis. The sequence continues at coordinate 12,384,087 of OZ026528.1, forward strand.
GTGAAGATCATCACACAAAAAAGCTAATACAGGTTTTGCCTTATAATTGCCAATACTTAAACAAGGGCAATAACTCAAGTGTTAAGGGGTCAATTTTGACCAAACTTATAGGATATCGAGAGTTCATGGTACTTATCATTTGTACCAAGAATGAATCAAATCTGACCAATAGGTACTGAGATATGGTTCCGGACAGACAAAAAGGGTGGACGGACGGAAGGACGGACGGACGGAATGGACGGACGGACGACGCCAAAACTATATCCCTCCGACTTCGTCGGGGGATAATAACAATAAAGGGGAATAACTAAAAATATATTGAGGCTAGAATTATGGTTCTTGTTTATTGCACCCCATCCCCATTTAGTCATGTATGTTTTGTTTGGTTTGTGGTTTAACGTCCCAGTCATCTGAAACAGAAAGGCATGGTTTTTATTTCAAATACTCTAAGCATAGAGCAAATACTGACTATCTTCAGAGGATCATGACATCCACCATCCAAAGACAATGAATCTCGCCAGGCTATACCAAAGACGGATTGTGTTGATTTATGACGAGTTTGGTAGTTCTATAATAATAATAATAATAATAATATAATAATTGGAATCGAGTTTTTGACTACACTATCACGAGCCAGTGCCGTCACTCTGCAAACGGTCATGATTTAGAGTGTCTGTTCCTGCATCGAATGTCAACAACAATGGATCTATCTGGCATTTGGGATAATTGTAATAACCTTACAGGTAAGTTAACTCATAAGAAAAAGTATTCATATCTGATCATAGTTTGCAAATTGCTTTGAGCGGAATATTAGAATGTGGAACATGCGGATACGGCCCCTGGTTGTTTCGGGTACTGGTCAACTCGTACCTAAGTCAACTTGTACCCATTTTTGGTCAACTCGTACCTTAGTCAACTCGTACCATAGTCAACTCGTACCAAAGTCAACTCGTACCTTAGTTTATTTATAATAGAATATGAAAGAGTTTTATGCCGTTGACTACGTACGTTAATCCTAACAAAAGCAAAGTGATAATTTTTGTTACGACTTAGGCGAATTCTGCACTCAAAATAACCATAGAAGGAGCGTTCAATTACAGTATGGATCAGGTGATGCTCATCCTTACAAATTACAGTAGATGAAGAAATAGCTAGGTTCTACATCTAAAAGAAATAGGTGTAACTTAACACCCATTTTGGTGGCAGCCGGACTGCCACTGGTCTTGATGTATTTAACATAGGAGCTGTTTTGAAATAACATGGATAACTGTTAAACAACTATCAATGGTTAAATGTTAGCCTCTGGTAGCGTCGTCAGGCGGTCTTAGCATGAAAGTGTAACTAAATGACCATCCAAAATGGGTGGCAACTACATGTACGCAGCCATCTCTTTTGTCTATTTTAGGATTAATTTACAAGGATAGCACATTGCAAACTTATCATCGCAAATAGTACTGGTCCAATCGAAAATCATAAAACCTGTTTTTATTGCAGGCAAACAATAAAGGTACAGACTTGAATAGATAGACAAATCAGAGCATCCAAGCAGTCTGATCAGCGCATTTGTTATACGATCTCTAAAACTTCAATAGCTAAACTTGCTATGCGCATTATTCAAATTGAAACCTAGTCTTTGTAACTGAGCATGCTGGATGTGTCCTTATAGGGTAACTAACCCCCTGGGGGATGCTCTCATTTTTTCTTCATACGTAGGCTTTGGCCCAGCATCTACCGTTCACCCCAAAATATATCAGGTATTTCAAGCACCCCCAATTTTTTTTGGGAAATTTTAGCAACCCCCAAAAATATCCCCCATTCTGTACCTTGACCTTAAAAAAGACCATAAATTGCATAGAAATTACCCCTTTATATAGTCCAAAAAATATCCCCAAAATCTTCATTCCCCCAAAAATATTTTTTTTTCTGAAACCCCCCAAAAATATTGAAATTCAAAATTTTGAACCCCCTCCCCCCAAAAAATGACCCAAGCCTACGTATGTATGAAAATATCAGAGTACCCCCCTCCCCCCTCCGAGCTAACCCCTGAAGATATGTTTTCTCGTGGCGCGGGTTTTGTTTACATAAAGACGCTTTACAGCTACGTGCTGGTGATTGGTAGGGTGTGAAAGACAGTATTTGGTACCTAATCAATGATGAATATGTGATTGTATTGTCTGACAGTGTAAAACTTGCATAATTAAAAAAAATAGTACAATCTTATTAAAGAAAATTCGGAATTGCAATGTAATAAACTGAAATCTTTCTGGTTTATAACTGATTAGAACATTTTAAAAATAAACCCAGCTTGGTTCTTTAATTTAGAAAGTTCAGGTGAGCCTCTCATCATGCAGTCTCATCTGAGCCTTCACTACTTGCTACTTAAATGACTCCAAGTTTGCATTTTGTTTTGTCGTCTGCTGACTTTTTTTTTTAAATGAGTATTTCAAAATACCTTCTAATGTTTTAGCGCTAAATGAAAAGAAAAAACACTGCGTGCTAAAACAACAGACCTTTGTCCGAAATTCAAAACTTTGTGTATACGAACAGCGAAGACCCTGCGGAGCCGTCATTATATACAAAGGTCTATGATATTGGAACAGGCAGATCCGAAAAAACCCTAATCGCAGCCTCACTGGTCGTAATTTATAGTGTGTTTAATATTTGAACAGGCTGGCCCGAATCTCTCCTTATTGCAGATAGCAAAATTGTGTTTGATTTGGTCGCTTAAGCAGGCTTTTCCGAACATCGACCCATAGGGAAAAAGTAAGGGAACTTGCCACAGCTGGCCTGAACCTCGTCTGATCGCAAATACTAAATTGTGATGATTCTGTATGATTGAACAAGCTCTTGCCTGCTCTCGGAACGCCGCGCCATAGACATAAGAGTTGGGAGGCCCGAACCTAACCTCAGCACAAATAGTAAATTATAACGTTTTAGTGTTTGAAAGGGCTCGTTAGGACCTAGAATTACCAAATCTCCGGCTATCATGCTCTACACTGTGCCGTTTTTACTCAGGTACGAGTTGACTTGGGGTAGGTACGAGTTGACCAAAGTTCAGGTACGAGTTGACCAAAAATGGGTACGAGTTGACTAAGGTACGAGCTGACTTAGGTACGAGTTGACTAGAAACCGTTGTTTCGGCCCTGAAAAGAGTAGTTGATGTGTTTGGGGAGTCTCGACTAATTAAACAATCCTTTCTTCATTATAGAGTAGGTGTGCATTTTTCTATACTATGCACAATAAGTTTAGCAATTTCTAATGTTTCACATCTTTTTTGTGCTCATCTTTGTGCAGTGCCGATCAATTTCAATTGCAATGACGAGAACAGGATCTTAGGCAAATGAAACCACTAAATTTCAGACGACATCCTTTAAATAAGCATTTTGGGAGAGCGAGAATTGCAGAAGGTGTCAGTAAACAAAAATCACATCCGTTGTTAGTAATGCTAAAATGATAAGCATGTTATTTTTCGTTTGGTGGTCTTTCATCTTTCTCGTGCATCATACGCCTATAAAAACTACTGGTTATGTGACGGATGTGATAGAGATTTCATGCTGAAAAATTCAGCTGCCATCAATGACGTCAAAACGTAGTCATCATTTGATTAAACTTCTAATGTTAATTGGCGTGCCAATTCAACAGAGACTCAGTTTACAAAGATATCATAGGCTTACAATGTAACGCATCTTATGGTTGATTAAAACCTTAAGTTACTGAAAAATGGTGCGACGCATTTGCGAGATAATGGTGACATTAGATTGTATCTTTCGGCTCGTGCACTTTAGTAGTGAAGATGTTTCATTCAACATTATTTGTCTGAATGTGTTGGAAGGCATCAAACAGTTTTACTTGTTAATGCGGTTCAAGAAAATCCGACTAGCAACCCCGTTTAAAGGTGATAACGTAAAAGCATCAGTAAAAACGTCAAAAAGTGAAAACTTGGTCCTTTATTTCTCTGAGAAAGTTCGGAAAATTGCAGCATTTGCTATGCTTTTTTGGTTTTCAGTGACCAAACAATCGTTTGAAAATGGTTTCGGCTTCCCAAAATGATCTGAAATGCCCACGTTACCCACTAGTCTTAAAATTAAACGTCACTTTAGCACGGCCGCTGCGGTTGGTAAATCTGTATTTTTTTAAATGGAAAATCTTGTCAGATGATCGGCGCTTGTATCTTTATGACAGCAAAAGAAACTCGAGATCTGATGTGGATGGGCGCACCCATACAAAACAATTGCTAAATTTAGTGTGCATAGTATATTTAGCAACTGCCTGTGGTAGACTCAGTCAAAATGCTTGAATGTTGCAGTTAATAAGCCGCCCATAAAACCTCAGACACAACAACTCGGTCATAGAAAAACAGATATAACGTTATATTATTAGGGGTGCCACAGCCCCCACATCCCCACTCAAACTATTTATGACACCTGAAGCAATATTTCAAAAGATTTGTTCGACTTTTTGCATGGGAACAGTGTCAAAAAATGCAAGTGTAAATGACCACAAATGTCTTTAAGAGGCATTATGCACCAGTCATTTGTATCCCGCAGGGCCAGGAAATAGCGTGGCTTTTTAACTTTTCAATTTTCAAAGCCCTGCTAAAAGCTTCCCCTGTGTAGTCTCTGGTTAACAGCTTTCTTGGTAAACCAGAGGTGCGCCAAGCCCTGCACTGTGGGACCAAATTTGTGGTAAAATCCCTGCCCCCCTCCCCCCCCCTGAGGTTGACAATAAAGAATAACAACAAATGACTTATATCATTTGTATAAGCTTTCCATCTTTTCTGGTCGGGTGTGAGTATGACAGCGCCGCGCTGCCGCCCGAAATCTGCTGCGCCAGAAATATATTTTTCCTTTTCAGAAGCACAAAGAGGTGTAATTCCATATTTTTTGCTCTAATAAGACTATCATCTACAAATGGTATTATTAACATTTGCCAGTAAAAAATAGATCTATATTAGTTTTCCCTGTAATAATGGTTTAAATGGTGATTTGACATTTGTCAGGGGGTATGAAAGCCCCTGCTGCACCGTGTCACTTGCATTAGTGGCAGTTAACTGTAAAAGTTTTAACAGTCGATTACTGGAACATTTGTCCTGGGTGTATTTTTACTAGAAATGTGGGCAAGGATGATTCTTAGTGGGTGTTTTTGGCATGCAATGGAATATATTAATAATAACGCACACACTCAATAGACCCTATTTCATGTGTTGTAACAGCTTGACATTTAACTGGTCAGTTAAACTTGTTCACGGACTGCTTGCATCATAATATATATGTCTCCGTATTCTTGAACACCAGAACACAACCAATGACAGCTGTTCCAAATGACAAAAGTATTTTGGCTTTCTACATGTACATACATTTGAAATTAAATAAGGACCTTAACATACAAATGTGTAAAATGCAGGTAAATTATAGGCACACAATGTCACATCATGAGCGATGAGTAAACCTCTGTCTTTGGGGTTTAGAAATCCTTTATTTAAACAGTATTGATGAAATGGACATGATTCTGTGTTGTGAAATGTACATGCTTTTAAGTAAATAACAGATGCTGCACAAGATAAAATGGTATGAAAATTGTATTGTCAAGCTAAAACATGTTACATAGATATATTTTGTAGCTGATTTAAACAAAAGGATATCTGAAGTTTATTTTTTAAAAGGTATGCAGAAATAAAGGTTCAATTTTCTTTCAATCAGGCTCACCATAAAACAAATTGGTTTGCAGTCAACCAACTAATCCGAGCTTTCTCTGATGTTTTAGTGGCTTTTCCATATTTTGATATTTGCCACTATTTGGTAGTGGCAAATATCAAAATAAAGAAAAGCCACTAAAACGTCAGAAAAAACTTGGACTATCAACCAACCAACCAACCCATACAAAGCTGCCTCTACCCTCAATAATTAGGTTTATAGTCTATGTCACCATGACTGGGGCTTTTTTCTATATTCAGAACTAGTATTCTATTTCTTATAATTCCTTTTCATTCAAAAATCTCTCATTTGTATTTCAGCAATGTTGGGTACTGAGTAATGTCCCAAGTGACTGCCTATTGCTTTAGATGGGTATTGAAATAGACACTTTTACAAGTAGCAAAGCAGGTATGTACATTGTATGGACAGTTAAGTCTTCAAAAAGTAAGAAGTGAGTATGACCAGAAGAAATCACAATCACTGGTATTGGTGGAATCATCAATCCAGTTTGATACAATAAGTTGTATATGTATAGTCTTTTTCTAAAGGGTTACTTGCTATATAAAATTTTACATAAACAAATGTCTTCTCCACTTCTTCAAGCTTATAGGCATTATTACTTTTAAGTTCATGTTTGCCATAGGCTGTATGTGAGCCTTTGTGATTGTGTGATGTCTTTCATGGGTTATCAATAACTGCTTCTGGAGGACATCTTATAAACTAGCTCGATTTTGATCAAACTTTGCAGGAATTATCCTTATACAGCCTTAGTCCATAATTGTTAAAATGGGTCCAGTCCATTGCATAACTAGGTCAGATGGTCTAAAATATATTTTTTAAAATGAAAACTTTAAAGCACAGGGTCTAGAGCCTGTATATTTGGTATGTAGCATCACCTTATAGAGGTATCTCTACCAAATTTATCTAAATCATGGCCCTGGGGCTAAAACGGTTCAGGCCCAGGGGATCACTTATAGACTTATAGCTAGGGTAAACCTTATTTTACCTTTTGTATTTTTTTTTACCTTTTTATCTGCAGGAAGTGTGGGAGGTCACGTGGTAAGGGGTGGGGGTGAAAAATATTTTATAAAAGTTTATGCAAATGTTATCCAACATCAGACAGTTTTCAGAATGCAAGAACAGTAACTCTGGATGGCTGTTTTGGAATTATGGCCCTTTGAAGCTAAAAATTGTAGACTTTGTGATTTTTATTGTGTCGCAAGACTTGCACCTAAGATGATGTGTTGTTGTACATGTCGTAGGCATTTTAAATGCCACCCAGTAATAGCTCATGGTTGTCACAAATACCATTCAGTTGGGTCTTGCATATAACATCGTATTCTACACCATGGCTAGGTGGAGAAGGGAGGTTTTCTTTAATCCAGTAGAAGACTGATGTATTGCATAGCAATACAACATTATCATGTTTTTACTCAATCATTTTCCGGCTATTCAAGACAATTGTTGTCTGCTCTCTCATCTGCTTATGTACTGCCTATATTGCAAACAATAAGACCCAAGATCAGACAGTTCCTTTTGGAGCAGTCTGATCATGGTTCATAGTGTTCGTTTCTGTGATAAAATGGTGTGCAACTTGCAGCTGACATAAAAACTAATAAGCAGAGGATTTTTTCTAGACAAAAACAATGTTAGCAGGATAAGAGTTAAAGAGATCAAAATTATTTTCTCTTGGAGTAATATGAGCACTTCAGAACCTATGATCCTCTGGTTTGTGAATTTTTAGATTTTTTAACACTGGCTAATCATTTATAAATGGTGTAGACAGAAAGGCTAAAAGTTTGCAAGTGAATGGGCAGAGTTTAAACACCAATAAAATCAATGAAAATAGAACCTAATTCATGTTTATAATTTTATTCTTTTTTTTCAGAAATTTTTTACAGCTTAGAAGGAATTAAGTAGACAGAAGACCATTTTTTGGAATGACTTTAAAAGTTTTGACCATTTTTCAAATGCTGATGGGAGAAGTTAAAGGACAAGCAGGAGAGGAAGATAGTGTTATACAATTCCAATAGACAGTGAAGCCAGTTATGTCTCCCCTGTCATGCCTACCCCATGGATTATTCATAATTCAGGATTTTGAGACTGACTTTCTATCTATGGAAAGTCAGGCTCAAAATAATGAATTGGCAGATTATTATTGCTTTTGATTTATTTTCAGATTATCTAAAGATAACTGACCTTTTAAACTTTTTATTTTTAATATTTTATATTGGCATGCTTGAAGTTTTCAGAATTGTTTGTTTGTTTGGTGCTTAACGACGCATCAACCCTTGTGGGTCATTAGCGTCAGACGGTATTAACTAAACATGATGAGGATGGAAAAAGTTAAAAATTTATAAGATAAAATAAAAGGAATGGTGATGATGAGTTTGTTTTATGATAATAAGTTGCAATACGATTGTTGACAGGAGAGACCACGTACAATATCTGACAGTTTCAAAGAGCTATTCAGATAACTGTACATGTTCTTTAACTGAACAGAATACAACATAATATAATCTGTATTATGGTCTGATACAAATGTAAAACAAAACATGATTTTAAAAACAGCAATTAGATTTTGTTAAAAAGAGTTATTTGTCTTAAAAATTTCATAATACTATCAATATGTATATCTTGAAATAATTCTTTCATGTTATTAACATGGAAGCAATTATTTCTTACTTGTGCAAAATCGCCACATTCCAAAAGGAAGTGACGTACAGAGAAAGGTGCGTCGCAACCAACACATTGAGGATGCTCTTCACCTTGTAGTAAGTATGAATGAGTGACTCTTGTATGACCTAAGCGGAGTCGAGCTAATACTACTTCTTCTCTTCTAATGTTTAGAACAACTGATTGATATTCACCAATAGTTGGTTTGATGTCAAGAAGTTTGTTTTCAGAATTGAATTTCTTAAGTTTAGCATTTTGGAAATTTTGAAATTTCACCCATGGATGCTATATTCAATTTACTATTACATGTCTTAACTATTATATTAAACAGTAGAACACGGAAATACATGTTGTTATCTGTTTTTGGAATGTTTCTATTTTATGGGTCAGTATAGCAACAGTTGAATGTAATGACATCTGCATATGTCATTGCAAGGGAGCACAGTAGCTCAGTGGTAGAGTGCTTGACTCGAGACCGAGGGTTCAAGCCTCACCGGCGTCACTGTGTTGTGTCCTTGAGCAAGAACATTAATCCTAGCTTAGTACTGGTTCAACCCAGGAAGACCCATCCCTTTATAACTGAAAGATTGTTGATGGGGCGTAAAGAATCAAATCAAACAAACAATATGTTATTGCATGACCTTTGTCCCTATATCCCCATTCGAAATTCTGAGGACTGTTGTTTGTAATCATTGCAATACTTCTTGAGCTGGTTTTGTTCCAATACTTATCTAAAACAACCGGCAATTTCTGACAGTAGAGACTGGACACAAGTGGTAAAGTAGAAACTATTCCTATTCCACTTGCAGACCTGGCTCCGGGGTTATAACCCTTTTTTCATGCTCAGCTCAACTGAGCATGAAATTTAGCATACTTATGTACATGTTAAAATCCAAACAATCTTTGGCATTTTAACATTTTTATGCATGATAAACACAACCTCTGAGAGTTTGAAAGCAAGAAAAGTCTTCATTTTCAGCATTTTAGTTTTATGAGGGTTTGAAATTTCATTCTTAATAGAGTTGAGCATGAAAAAAAGTTTTATAACCACGGGCCCTGTTGAGATGCTGGACCATAAACTAGGTCATACATTAAGTCCTGATTCTTTAATGATTTTTACCCAAAAATAGTCATATAAGTTTTATATGTAAATTAATACATAAAGTTTTGTAACATTTTTATATAATTTTTATATACAGTGCATTACACATCATCCTCATGTGACTTCCTTTTTATATAAATTTTATATAAAGGCACTCATATGATATTTATATAAAAGGGCAATCATATGATTTTCATATAATTATTATATGATTATTATGTAAAAATGCTTATTAATATCATATGATTATTATATGTATTTCAGTTTACGTAAAAATCATATCATTCACATGTGAAAATTATATAATCTGTTTTATATGATCCACACGCAGCTGCCTTTTTTAACAAGTATTTTAAAAAAGTTTTTATATAAGAATCATATGATTATTATATGATTTTTACGTGTGGCGAAATTTGTAGTGTAGCCAGTACCAGGTATGAAACCCAGGCTCGGAACTCCTTATACAAGGACAAGCAGCATGCAAACTATAAATCTCATTCCAACGTTAATATGACGTCACAATATGCTTTCATAGCAACCATAACTTTACAAAGTTAAAGTCTGCTTATAGTAACATAGGGAAATGGTATTCAACGAAAAATCACGAGCCCTCAAAACGAAATTCAAGAGATTGTGTTGATCCAATGAAGGGTAAAACCTTCAAAATTTGTTAGAAAATTGAATGTCAGCCTTTTAAAAGCCTTTTACAAGGAGGAATAGAAGAAGAAGAAGAAGAAGAAAAAATATGTTTTGGGTGTTCAAAAGAACCGTCTCAATAAGAATCGTCTCATTGAGACGGTTCTTTGAGTACCCACAAACATATGTTTTGGTTGAGAAATAAGAAAATATTTTTTTGGTACACACTCTGAAGGCCTGAAGTTAAATAGCGATGAAACAAGGTTGAAGAAACAGTATAGAACAGATTTTCTCCCTTATCATTCTGCAACCTCATAACATTTCCCACGCCTCTAGGTCATTTGTCCCTGCATAATTTTAAAGGTCTACATTTGTTTCCCTAACGATAAGTAAATAATGAGGCATATATAATAGGAATCGATTTATTCTAATTTAACAGAAGAAGAAGAAGAAAAAAAGAAAAAAAAAGAAAATATGAAGTAGAAGAAGAAGAAAAAAAAAGAACAGGAAAAAGAAGAAAAAAGGTGAAAAGAAGAAAAAAAGAAGAAGAATAGAAGAAGAATACCCTACCCAACAATTTTGCTATCACATTTCTCCACTTCTGTAAAAACATAAAGCAGAATCATAGAAAATTCATAAAAATATGACAGAACTGACTGCTCATATGCCAGTCAGAACAAAAACACAAAAAAATCGCGATCGATCTTGCTGCACGATGCCAAGCAGAATTTAATCATGCTGACTTCACGATCAAACCTGGTGGTGACAGTTTGGTCATGCTACGCAAATGTGTAGAATATCGCCTGGGACAAGGAATGCTAGAAAAGACCAAGCTCAACACAAACATTCAGAAATGTGATGCAACCAATAGAAGTTTCTGAAGGTCATTGCCAAAGTACCTTACCTTTGCTCGAAATTTTTCTGGTCGGTCCCACAGTGCAGTGCATAACATCAACAATGGTCCAGGGGAATCAGTCTTTAAGCTCTGTAAAGCTGCCGGTTCTACCATTCATGGAGTGACGAGGTTTTGTCAAGCCCTGAAACAACAACAAAAAATCAGTCATAGCAACCGAACGCAAGCATACAAAGACACTTTATGCAGAAAGAGACGTGCTTTTGTTTGTTTGTTTGTTTGATTTTATTCTTTACGTCCACTCAACAATCTTTCAGTTATGCGGGACGGTCTTCCTGGGTTGAACCAGTACTAAGCTAGGATAAATGTGAAAGAGACGTGCACTGTTTTGCTTATATGAAAAAATTCAAGAAGAAATTAATTACCGTAAAAACATGATGCTGGTGTCTATACACAACAAAAATGCCACCGTGACCATACATACACAAGAGCTGATGGGCCAACAACAAAACAGGCTAAATGTGATTATAATATGCAATGGCATCAATCTGATTTGAATTAGAATGTATTATTTTAAATTTTACCTTGCCTTCAAAACAAACAGAATGGCTCATGTAATGCACTGCAATTTTAAAATGACATCGAGTTGCTGTCCGATTGTTGATAGGAAGGATCATGTTCAATATCTTCAGTTTCAAAGAGCTATTGATATTTGAAACAACGTTGCAAAAAGTGAAGTGCTTGATTTGCGGAAAACTGTCCTTGCGAGATGTTCTGGATAATTTGACTGATCTATATATTATAATAATATAATATGTTAAAAATGGAACAACAAGCCGGAAAATAGCAAGCATGAATCAAAATATGAACACACACAACCCATTTCTGCTTGACCGTGATGAAACTTTGTATATAGGTGATGTTGTATCAGTTGAGGAATTAGTATCTGTGATAACTGAGTACTGCAGACTTTGTCCTTTAGACCTACAAGTGACTAATACCGCCAAAGCTGGACATGTACTTATGCTAAACTATAGATGTGAAAACGGCAATGAAGTGAAATGGATCTCATCTTCAGTTTGTGGGGAGAATTACAAGAACAATTACAGGTGATAGCAGTATACATTTGCAGTGGAATGTCTGCTGCACAGTACGAAACATTCTGTGACTTTTCCACTCTCAGCATACCACCAGCAGCTTTTCGTGCTAGAGCAGTATCATATCTATCTACTATTGTGAACGTATAACAATAAAACGTCCATAGTTACAGCAAGGAGAGAAGAGATACAGAAAAGTAAAGACTCTAATGAATCTGCAATTTTAAATTTGTGACTGATGCTAGACATGCATGTCGTAAAAATTCATTTCATTCCGATCATATAGCAATTGGGCAAAAAACTCTCAAGATCTTGGACGTTCAATATCTAACTAAGAGAGAAGAAACTTCATCCCAGAAGCACGAGGCATTAGGATGCCCCAAAATGTACAAGGAGTTTGACAGACTTTTGATTGAAGTAAAAGACCACGCCCACGATAGAAATACATCGGTTAACAAACATGTAAAGGACAGACCTGGGACTACAAATTCAAATGACACCTGGCACGGAGCTAAACCGATTAAATGTGGATTAAAAAAGATAGAATCTGAATGGCAATACCTGGCATCTGGAGTTAGCAGATAACGCAGCCAAATTTCGCAATCATGTGTATTTTAGCATGGAAAAGTGGAATGGGAATGCCGCCTCTCTGAGAAATTAACTTGATAATAGTGTTTCACATTTTCAAGATAACCATATTTTTTTTTTACATTTAATCGAAAATTTCAGTTTGATCTATATAGCTGAAAAGAGAAAGAAGATATCTAAACATGATAAAATAAACGTGTACTTTTAACTTAACTAACTAAACTGTTCCGATGAAGTTAGAGACTGTCAGATAACACAAAATGAGCAGGTGATGAGCCCAAAGCTTGATACTCACTATATACTTTTAATTTATTATATTAGAATTATGGCTAGGCTTCTGTCTCCTCAGCACATCACGGCGCCGGACACTGTCTCCAGGGCACCTGTGTCTTATCTTGCTTATCTTCCAAGATGACCAATTCACTGCCACATTGATTCTCCATGTATACTTCCCGAATATGTTCCAGATTATGATACTATTATATCTCCAGAAGCTGTAAGGGTCCTAAGGAGTTTAATCACAGCCTGATAGCGTTGGCTGCTGTCCGTTCTAAGGCGGTGGTTCTGTTGTTGTTGACTTTCTGTTTATTGTTGCTCCCATTGTGGGAGTCTGTAATTGTTCTATGTTTTGTTGTACGTTACTTTATGTCCATTTTAGTATTGCAATCATCTTGATGGGGAAGAGAGAGCTGATTGCTTTGCTTAATTTGTCTTCCTGGTGTCTCGTGATGGTTGAGCGGCTCTTCCTCACGGTGCCACTGGGTTGTCTGCAGTTTGTGATTGTGGTATTTCCTGATCATACTCATTTACTATTTTAGTGTTAGCTATATTGAAAGTATTAATATATTTAGATAAACAAATTCACTACAAACACACAATGTATGAACTAAGAAAATATAGAGAAATTCGACCTACTAACATGGGCAGAAGAAGTGGGAAGAAAACATACAAGAAAAAAAACCTTATATCTTTGTCAGGGACGTTATAATTGATTTGGAATCTGTGGCTGGTGACAACAGGGATACTGCACCTTTAGTAGAGCGATCCAGAGGACGAATCCGGACTCGTCAGATGATAATTCAGACGGTGTAAGTAATTGATATTTTTCCTTGCTATCTCTCCCCTATGAAATGGTCTGGATCTATTCTATAATTATTTTATAACTTTGTTCTAGAACTGCTCTGAAAGAGAGAGCTCGTTGCTTTGCTTAGTTTGTCTTCCTGGTGTCTGGTGATGGTTGTTTGGCTCTTCCTCGCGGTGCCATGGGTTTGTCTGCGGTTTGTGGTATTTTCTGATCATAATCACTTACTATTTCTTAAGATATTCCGGGCCCAGACCGTGTGCAGGAACGTGAACAATTCATTGCCAATTTCGCTGACAAACGTATCTCCATGTCAAGAACTCTTGTCAATAAACCTGGTCTCCATCATATCGTTATTGCTCAATTTTTGCAACGTTATGACACTCATCACTGTGATCTTGTTACATATAATTACTGCGTGATAGCTGTGAACAGACTTTTAAAGGGCAAACTCAGTGGAATCTCTAACATTCACTTCTGAAAATTAAAGGGGCTTAATCACACCAACACTTTATTTACAGATGGTGTGCATTTGTCAACAGCCCCTCAATGCATATATTACAAAAACATTCGGGTGCAATTATTCATAATTTCAATGCATAAATCGGCTAAAACCGTACATGCCATATCTCAAACTCTAAGATGAAATCTCACAGAATTGCCTGATGTGCGGTTTTCGGCAGGAGGAATTTGGCCTGTGAAAATATAGGCTTAGCCAGCAATATAGTTTGTGCTGTGTAGCATTGCATTTATGTGATGGATAGCTTTTAGTTTTATTATGATAAAACATTCCTATTTTTCTTTTTCTTGTATTTCAGGTGGGCTTATCCATTGAGAATCTTTCTTGATAATCTTGCTGAATTTTCAGTAAATAATATATAGAGTAAGTTAATCTGACTTTACTATACCTTTCATGCCATATACAAATGGATATAGTCGGGAAAGGTTTTGGTTCTGCTTATCTGTACGATAGTACAGAATCTAAGCTTTACAAATATGCAAACTCTTTATTTATACTTAATGTAACACAATTTGTGTAAATCACTTACATTATATTTGTATCAGTTGAGTAATTGATTTCAGTTACATTAAAATACAATCAAACCTGTCTTAGGTAACATCTGCACTACACAATCACATGTCTTAAAAGGCCAAAATAAAATAATTATACAACCCATTCAATACAAGTGATTTATATTAAGCAATCACCTGCTTAAAACAAATAATTTAATTTTGTCCGATGGGTGTTTGCTAGTGATAGTGTAGGTTTTATTAGGGCATAAAATTTTACACGTATATCTTCAATTAGGAGACATACATGTAACTAATAAGGTATAGTTCTGTACCACAGACTTATTGTCATAGCAAGAGACCTCAAAGGGTATACATATATTCTCTACTAAATTTAGATATTATTATTATTGGTGCCAAAAATAATTTGCCACTTTAATGCTATAATTTATAGCAGCTCTTATACTTTGAGTTTCAAAGTAAGTAAGGATGCAAAGATCAGGAATCGATACAATCAAGTACCACACCTGACCCAGGATACCAATGGGAAAGTGACATAGTCTGTAACTTTTGATATTTTTCGAAATGTTTTATTTTCTTTTTAAATCATTTGTAAAAGTAGAATTAAATTATATTTTTGCAATAAATCTGTTCACTATAGCTGAAAACTGCACGGAAAAGTGAATAATCTTATAAAACAGGTGTGTTTTTCTCTTGTTGGTAATTATTTGCGTCCCTCCAATAATTATAGACAGTTAATTTTAACATAAATGCTGTTGTTTTGATACTGATAACTTGTTAAGATTTACGAAACAGGTAAAATGTTTACCTGAATTTTTGTTATTTTACTGTGTTCTTGAAAAATAGAAACTTTAGTTCTAAAATCAAAAAATACAGACTATGCAGCTTTAATGGACCTGGATAATAATATTTCATATCGTGGTGGTTGTGCCAAAAAAAAATTCAGGGGCGAAGAACCGTCAGCTCAACGTCGTCTAATCGACGCCTCTTCAACGCTGCCTGTCGACTGGGTTATGATTGGGACTGGTTAACAGAAAAATTGATTAACTCTTGTACAAAGAGTTTAGGGGAAGACTTGTTTGTATAATAATTTCTCAATTTGTAATTTTATATTTTTAAGTAATCACTCATATTTTGTTCAAGATCATTTAATCTAATTACATGTAGGTACATCTATGAGGAGCACAACGTGACCTATCAAATAAATCGAAGTCTGTTTCTCTAACATATCTGACTAATAAATAGATGGGAGAAATAATGGTGATAATAAGCATTAGACTTAATAACTTCATGTACATTTTACAAGACCTCGCAAAAGCTCAATGTCCAGTTTATAGGCGTGGAGCTACTGAAGTGTACAATTATAGCGTATGCTGTCAATCAAAAGTGACAATTTATATCAATCACGCCTTCACTCACAAAAATATGAAACTAGCATGTGCTGCATATGCTTGTGTCTTGATCATTCCACATAGTGTCAGCGTTGAACACAGAGCAGGTCAATGGATTATTACAGATGCGCTAAAGGTAAGAGTTTGAGCTTCTTTCACCAGCCAGGTCGAGTGACGTCAGGCGCCATACCCGATCAGAGTCTGCCATGGTTGTAGGGGGTGGGGGGCAATTGTTATTTTGCAACAATTTCTGAGTCCTACGTATTTCTATCCAAATTTCTCCAGACTCCAGAAAATAATTTTGTTTTGTATCTTTCCTATGTTTTGTGGATTCACTACATGTTCATAAATAATTGCCATTCTACCTGCTTAGATGAATTTTATAAGTTTTCAGACAAGAGTGTATTGGTAAACTGTGCACACGAAGATCAGACGGCTCCGATACTAGAAGTCTGACCAGGGTCATTACTGTTTGCTATTGTGTCTGCATAAGTTTTAGCCATTGTCAAAGTAGCTAGTGTCAAAACTGTGGGATAACTACAGCGCTTTTTCAGAAATCCAAATTCTGCGAAATTTATGATAAATCATGAGCAGGACCAGTTAAAGTTGTGAGGGACACGTTGCTTTTGTTTTCAATGATGTCAGGTTAGGTTTATGAAGACTCCGATAACGATCTCTCCGCAGTGCATGTTGATTAAAAAAATCCCCAATGTTGAACATCATTGGGAGATTGTTTTGAAGTTTGAAAGTTTATTCAACGATGGACTGTCTGGGTAGACCTATCAATGTGAACTAAGTAGGAGGAAAATGGCTGCATTGGTGATAATCTAGGCAACCACGGATGCAACATTTTGTATCTGGAGGATCACTAAAAATCGATCACAAACCGCAGACAACCCCATGGCACCGCGAGGAAGAGCCACTAAACCATCACGAGACACCAGGAAGACACTTTAAGCAAAGCAACCAGCTCTCCCTCAAAATAATGCTGTCAATTTCCTACATATTGTTTAAATTTGGATGTTTTTGGATCTTAGACCACCAATGCAGCCATTTTCCCTGTTCTTAGTTCTCATGTGGGTGTCTTTATATATTGATCACCCAATGCAGCTATTTACCTCTATTTTGCAATAATACCTATCCAAGTAGCTCCCTGATATTAACCGCTGTCAAATTTCCCATTGCTGCTCTTGTTAAATACATTAATGTAATTCTTTTTGCTTACAGTGATCAGAAGAAAATTTTAGGTCGACAGGAGATTGTGTGATACAACCAAATGCAGCATAAGAAATAACATCATATGAGAGGCCACATGGCATGTTAAGATTTTCTAAAGTTCCCATTAGTCCAAGCTGTCATGCTTAGAGGAAAAAGCAGCCTGATGAGTGCATGATCTTGAACCCAATGTTGAACATCATTTGGAGATTGTTTTGAAATCTGAAAGTGTATTCAACGATGAACTGTCTGGATAGACCTATCAATGTGCACTAAGTAGGAGGAAAATGGCTGCATTGGTGATAATCTAGGCAACCACCGATGCAGCCATTTGGTATCTAGAGGATCACCAATGCTGCCAATTTCATACTTATTTTTTACATTTAGATGTTGTTTGGATATCTGGGTAGACCTATCAATGTGAACCAAGTAGGAGAAAAATGTCTGCATTGGTAATAATGTCAGCAGCCAACAATGCAGCTGTTTTGGATCTATAGGATCACTAATGCTGCCAATTTCCTACTTATTGTTTACATTTGGATGTTTTTGGATCTTAGACCACCAATGCAGCCATTTTCATTGTTCTTAGTTCTCATTTGTGTGTCTTTATATCTCTATCATTCAATGCAGCTATTTACCTCTATTTGGCAATAATACCTTTCCCAGTAGCTCCCTGATATTAACCTCTGTCAAATTTCCAATGACTGCTCTTGTACAATAATGTATTATTTTTTGCTTACAGTGGTCAGAATTAATTTTAGGTCGACAGGAGATTGTGTGATACAACCAAATACAGCACAAGAAATAACATCATATGACACGTGGCATGTAAAGATTTTCTAAAGTTCCCATTCGTCCAAGCTGTCATGCTGAAGGGAAAAGCCGCCTGATGAGTGCATGATCTTGAACCAAATGTTGAACATCATTGGGATATTGTTTTGAAATCTGAAAGTTTATTCTACGATGATCTGTCTTTAAGGTAACGTAAGGTAAGATTGTTTCAAATCTGAAAGTTTACTCGACGATGAACTGTCTGTAAGAAGGAGGAAATAGGCTGCATTGGTGTTGTTTTGAAATCTGATAGTTTATTCAACGATGAACTGTCTGTAAGTAGGAGGAAAATGGCTGCATTGGTGATAATCTAGGCAACCACCGATGCAGCCATTATGTATCTAGAGGATCACTAATGCTTCCAATTTCCTACTCATTGTTTACATTTGGATGTCTTTGGATCTAAGACCACCAATGCAGCCCTTTTCCTTGTTCTTAGTTCTCATTTGGATGTCTTTATATCTCAATCACCCAATGCAGCTATTTACCTCTATTTGGCAATAAAAATAGTTAGTATGATCAGGAAACACCACAATCATCAACCGCAGACAACCCTGTGGCACTGCAAGGAAGAGCCGCTCAACCATCACGAGACACCAGGAAGACAAACTAAGCTAAGCAACCAGCTCTCTTCCCCATCAAGACGATTGCAATACTAGAATGGACATAAAGTAACGTACAACAAAACAATACCTTTCCCAGTAGCCCCTGATATTAATCTCTGTCCAATTTCCCATGATTGTTCTTGTAAAATAATGTAATTGTTTTTGCTTACAGTGATCAGAATTATTTTTAGGTCGACAGGAGATTGTGTGATACAACCAAATGCAGCACAAGAAATAACATCATATGAGTGGCCACGTGGCATGTTATGATTTTCTAAAGTTCTGCATAGTCAGAGCTGTCATGCTGAGGGGATAGCAGCCTGATGAGTGCATGATCTCGAACCAAATGTTGAACATCATTGGGAGATGGTTTTGAAATTTGAAAGTTTTTTCAACGATGAACTGTCTGGGTAGACCTGTCAATGTGAACTAAGTAGGAGGAAAATGGCTGCATTGGTGATAATCTAGGCAATCACCGATGCAGCCATTTGGTATCTAGAGGATCACCAATGCTGCCAATTTCCTACTTATTGTTTACATTTGGATTTAGACCACCAATGCAGCCTTTTTTTCTTGTTCTTAGTTCTTATTTGGATGTTTTTATATCTCGATCACCAAACGCAGCTATTTACCTCTATTTGGCAATAATAGCTTCCCCAGTAGCTCCCTTATATTAACCTCTGTCAAATTTCCCATGACTGCTCTTGTGTTTAATAATGCAAATTTTATTTGCTTACAGTGATCAGAATTAATTTTAGGTCGACAGGAGATTGTGTGATACAACCAAATGCAGCACATGAAATAACATCGATACAACCAAATGCAGCACAAGAAATAACATCATATGAGTGGCCACGTGGCATGTTAAGATTTTCTAAAGTTCCAATTAGTCCAAGCTGTCATGCTTAGGGGGAAAAGCCGCCTGATGAGTGCATGATCTTGAACCAAATGTTGAACATCATTGGGATATTGTTTTGAAATCTGAAAGTTTATTCTACGATGATCTGTCTTTAAGGTAACGTAACAAGCTCTAGTATTTTAGCCTTAAATCCCGGCATGTCACAACTTTTGAACTCTGCCGCTTTTAGGCCCTTTATCCTACTTATGTTCTCTGGTAGCCCATATTGGAAACAATATGGACCCATTTTGACTGCTGTCTTACAAGCAGACTGATAAGGGCTCATACGAAGTGTTTGCTTCCATGAGAAAAAAGGAGTCGAGTGTGAAATGCGACGGTCACAGCACAAATTAACCTATGCTACATGTATCTGGGATGGGATTTTTCAAAGACCAGTGATATTTGTTCTTTTTTTAAAGCAGAGCCTTCCATATGTTTAAGCCTTTTATTATGATATGCTAAAGTATGTATTGAAGTGCACTTGAGTATTTGCAGCAGGCGTTCTAAGCGGATGACATTTTTTTCAGGACAAAACAATTAGTGCAACTGTCCTGCCAGCCAAGAGTGACAATGACATCATGTTTTGTTAACAAAGTTATCAGGAACTTAAAATCGATAGATCACTTGTGTATTAATCCTATCCGCAGGATAGGATTAATACACAAGTGATCTGACGATTCACGTTAGCTCAAGTTGAGTGTACACGTTAATTTTTTACTTAACAATTGTAAACAAAATATTACGTCTTTGTCATTCTTGGTTGCCACGACAGTAGGCTATTGGTTAAAGACAGATTAATACGAGTCGTTAGAATAACAGTCCGTTCAAATTATTTTTCTCATCTCTCAACCAAACCATATTTTGTGTAATGTGTACTCAAAAGAAACATTTCACTGAGCACCATAAACATAATGTTACCAGAAAAGGAAGTTTTATCTGAGCAAAATTTTAAAGCTGCATACTCTGTAACTATCAACATTTTTCGTAAAATTTTATTTTCTTTTTAAATCATTTGTAAAAGAAGAATTAAGCTAGGTTTTCACAACAAAAATGTTCAGTACAGGAAAAGTGAATTATCTTATCAAATAGGTGTTTTTTCTATTATTGGTAATTATTTGCGTCCCTCCCATAATTCTAGACCGTTGAATTTTAACATAAATGCAGTTGTTTTGATAGTGATAACTTGTTAAGATTTACGAAAATGGTAAAATGTTTACCTGAATTTGAGTATTTTTACTGTGTTCTTGAGAAATAAAAACATTAATTTTATAATTAGAGATCAAAAGTTACATACTATGCAGCTTTAAACATGTGCTGTGGGTGCTCAAAAGAACCGTCTCATGGAGACGGTTCTTTTGAGTACCCACAACATATGTTTTGAATGAGAATAAAGAAGAAAATTGTCTATACGCACTCTTATCTGGAGGCCTGTGATGTCTAAACAACTTATCGAAATTTTATGCTCAAAATATGCCACTTGTATGTTTTAGGTATTCTATCCCTGCTAGACGATAGTTTGTCTAATTTCTTGAGAAGAAGGATGAGATTACAGCAAAACTGAAGTCTGATCTTAAACGAACAGAGAGTGTTTCCATAACTCATGATGGATGGACCAGTCTTAAATCAGAAAGCTATAACACCATCACAGCACTTTACATTGGCAAAGACTGGAGTATGAAAGTAAGTAAGGGTGCAAAGATCAGGAATCGATACAATCGAGTACCACACCTGACCCAGGATACCAATGGGAAAGTGACAAACTCACAGTAGACACCACAAACGAGAGCCAAGAGGTCAGCCCTTTCCCAGCAAGTGACCACAAAGCACATATAATCAGACGCGCACAAAGACATAGCAAACACAAGACAGAACAAAAACATAAAAGATCCATAAAAGAAGAACCCCCTTGGAACGGTCATTAAAATATTTTACTGGAGGGCTTAAACCTGTTAACTCACAGTAGACAGCACAAACGAGAGCAAAGAGGTCAGCACTTTCCCAGCAGGTGACCACAAAGCACATATAAACAGACACGCACAAAGACATAGCAAACACAAGACAGAACAAAAACATAAAATATCCATAAAAGAAGAACCCCTTTGGAACGGTCAGTAAAATATTTTACTGGAGGGCTTAAACCTGTTTAACGGCGCCAACCTCACCCTTAATTCAGATGTGGATCAAGACACATAGATATTTGGTTTGCATGAAAGACCCCTAACTTATCAAAGCATCATCTCCTAAAACATATAATTCAAGATATAACAGGAGATAAAGCAAGGATAAGGACTCAACAGTAAATTAAACTGAATACCGGAGCAAAAGAAATCCAACAGGTAAACCCCAGACTGAAGACTGCTTTTCTTAAAACAAAAAAGATTTGAGGAGAAGGCTATAGTGGAGAAAATGGTGATTCTACTCAAGCCATTTGAGAATGCCACTTCAATTTTGTGCGCTGAGAAGTCTCCTACTATGTACAAAGTTCTACCCAGTGTCGCAAAATTGAGCCTTTCAGTGGCTGAAGATACCAAATAATCCTCCCATTATAACAGCTTTGAAGAACAAAACGAGATCCCAGTTGGAACAGAGAACAGAAACTGAGAAAAATTGCATTACTGGCTAGTATTCAAAGTCCATACATGAAATTTTGAGGTCAGCTTTGGGATTGAAGGATACAGCTCTTGTGAAGGAGACACCAGACGACATTCAGAAAATTGATGACCCCCTCTGCCAGCGCTTCCTGTCCTCCTTGAAGAGAAGCCCAATGTTGAGACAGAGCCTGAGCCTGAGCCACAGATAGTATCTGACTTCTTGGCTCTCGTTTGTCGTGTCTAATACAGAGCCCGAACCACGGATGGTATCTGACTTCTAGGCTCTCGTTTATCGTGTCTACCGTGAGTTTGTCACTTTCCCGTTGGTATCCTGGGTCAGGTGTGGTACTTGATTGTATCGATTCCTGATCTTTGCACCCTTACCTAATTGGCAGCCCCCTTCTAAGAGAATTAAGTCTGCTGATACTGATAATTGGCTGATGGAAATTGTAAGTGTTGGAGAGACAAAATAAAATGTTGAAAATTTGGTTGAGCAAGAGATTGCTCGTTATCTGGGTTCAAATGTTAAGGCTGGGGATGAATGTCTTACGGTTCTTCAATGGTGAAAGGCAAATGAGTGTTTTTATCCAAGGATATAAAGACTTGCAAAAAAGTACCTGGCTTGTCAAGCCTCATCTGTTTCATCAGAGAGGGTTTTCAGTCTGGCAAGGACCCTTGTAAGCAAAAAGGGGGGCAGCAATGTAGATTTAATGATATTGCTTAAAAAGAACATGGAAACATACTGGTGAGCCTGATCTTCTAACTCTGCATGCTGGGTGAATTTTATCAACTGCTGATATTTTTAAAAACAATTGTTTTGAAAAAAAAAAAATTCAGAAGTATCATCTGGGTGTCAAACAGTTTGGATCTTTATCAGCCAAGACATTGTTGTTGACTTTTTGTTTATTGTTACTCCCATTGTGGAAGTCTGTTATTGTTCTATGTTTTGTTGTACGTTACTTTATGTCCATTCTAGTATTGCAATCATCTTGATGGGGAAGAGAGAGCTGGTTGCTTTGCTTATTTAGTCTTCCTGGTGTCTCGTGATGGTTGAGCGGCTCTTCCTTGCAGTGCCACGGGGTTGTCTGCGGTTTGTGATATTTCCTGATCATACTCACTATTTCTGATCATCAGGCCAGACATTTTGTCAGGCCTGACCAGGATCCAAGCTGTTTGAAAAGGTTATCAGCAGCTGGCATAATTCATCGCTGGCAGGCAAAAGAGTTAAAGCCAGATGCTGCTTTGCAAGTTCCTTAATTCTAGTATATAGAGTACTCATTTGCTGTTAGTGTGACATACAGACTTTTTAATTGTATCTAGCATCTAGTCACTTCTTATTGGTTCTAGTCGAAATTGAGTTCTGTTCTAGTGCAATGTTTTATTTTTTACTCATTTTCAGAATAAACCCTTTTCATTCTGATCGATTTTCTAAAACATATTAAATCAGTGATACAATAATTATGGGATAGCTTTTTTCGATTTAAGGGGTCAAAGGTTGAAATTTCAAAATTATTAGCCATGGTATTTCCAAGGTTGTTTTTAACTAAACAGCAAAAAAAAGTGAACCCTGATTAAATGCTGCTTCAAGTGACATTTCATCTGGGTTCTCACTGTAGGTCAAGTACCTGTTTTCATGTATCCAGAATGAACGTGTTTTGTAGATTCTATCTAGTCAAAAGGTGTTTGAAATTTAAACAAGTGGTCAGTTTGTATTTTTATTCCTTTATTTGACATGTGCATACTATTAAAGCACTAATATAATCTTCTATTACAATGGCAAAACGATGGAATCGATTGATAGCTTGTTGGTTTAGTCCTTCTGATATTTTAGACTAGGGCCAATGAAGTGGTAAAAACAATACTGGGCCAATTTGGACATCATTCAAATCGCTTATCCATCAAAGAAGCATACCTCAATGTCCGGAAGACCTTTGAATCATACCAGAGGGTTTAAATTTATACATAGTGTAAATAACCTTGGTTTGAAGATTTTTTCACAGTAATATGGAAATTATGGGCATTTTACAGTTTTCAGATGGAACATTATGGCCTAAAAATGTCTTTCTGCGTTCGGTGCTATAGTGTTCTATATTTTCATACAGCTTATTATTCTGTTCATGGAGTCTATTTGTAGACTATAATCAACAGAACTGATTAACAAACCGAACGGATTATGCCATTAAAATGCATGTAAGGGAGGTATTTTTTTATACATTTAATTTTTCTGTCAATGTGGTCAATTTTGTATAATGTTTTGAACTTAACTGATTATTTGAACCTAAAAGTAGCAGATTTAACCATTGATTTGTAGTTACAATTCAATTAAAGTATTTAAAATATGCGTAAGGGAGGTAGTCTGTTTCTACAGCTTATTGATCAATTTGCACGATATCTTTGACTGAGCGGATTATTTGGAACAAAAAGTAGCAGATACAGCCATAAGTTCGTCATTACACCAACAAACCACTTCAATATAGGAAGTTTAAATTTATGTTAGGGAGGTAACTGCAATTTTCACCCAATTTCTCCAAGGGAAGTGATTTTCGGTAGATAGAACAGTATGACACTGAACTCATCTAGTCACGTGACATAATGATCATTGGCCATTGGATGAAAATCACTTAGAACACTATAGCACTGAACGAAATTGTCTTTTTGTAGATAGAACAGAAACGCACAACGATTTTAAGCTTACTGGGAGGAGATAGGCAAATGAAACTTTCACCAGTTGATCCCCTTTCCAAAGGTATGCATAACTCATTTTTGACCAAAATGTCACTTAGAACACTATAGCACTGAAGCGACGATATTTTCGCCAAAATTTAGAAGTATTAAGTATTTTGTTTTGAATATTATATCAGATTCTTTGAAATACCATTTAGTATATATAGCAAATCACCAGACGACAATCGATGTTGCATGCCCCTGATCTTTTCAGAAATAAACAGGCTACAATGACTTCAAAAAAAGGAAGACAAAGCGTAACCCATTGTCCAGCAAAGATTTAGATTTGATTTTCATGCTGATTCACTTAAGAGTTTATTAACAAACGGTACAGAAACAGTTCTGAACCATGGTGCATATGTGCAGGTCATACTAAGCATCTTGCTGTATATTTATCCTAAAATGCTAAGTATTTAGAGAACCAATCCGATAACTCTGAAAGAAACAAAAAATTGACCACCCAGTGCACACTATTGACGAGTATGCTACCATTCAACACAGAACTCGAACCTTGTTCAATGTGAAGCACAAATATATTTTGCTCGAACAGGCGATGAAAGTTTTAGGCAATTATGATTCACTAACTTTCGATGAAGAAATTTGTAAGTTTTAGGCAAGTATGACCCACTAACTTTCGATGAAGAAATCTGTAAGTTTAAGGCAATTCTGACCCACTAACTTTCGATGAAGAAAATTTAAATTTTAGGCAATTATGACCCACTAACTTTCGATGAAGCAATCTGTATTAAAAGAATTGAACCATTTGGCGAGATAAGATTTTTTGCACACTTGGAAGTTGGTATTTTTTTTGTACACTTGGAAGTTGGTATTATCAGTTTTTGGACTGGTGGTTCTGTTGTGACACCAGAAGCACAAATGGTAACTTAGGGTCCAAGAATGGTTCAGAAATTGAAACATCAGCTACAGAATGTCATACTGCAAAACAACAAGTTTTTAAGTCTATAAATTGTCAAATATTGCAAATATTCAACCAGCTATGGTTGACTATCTATTCTGAGCTTTCACTTTATGCCTCCACAAATGAACAATCCAGATATTACAGATCAGTGACTTCTAAATAAAATAGATTAATGACATCGTATCCACTGTTTTTGGAAGGAAGCCAAGATACACTTGAAGCCCTGTGGGATGTGTTAAACCCGAACATGGTGAAAATAACAGAGTCAATAATATATCGATGGTAGATTCTATTGTCATCTATGTGAAAATTCTTACAAGTTCCTGGGCAGCCAATGAATGATTATGCTAGAAAAAAGACCAAAACTAAGAAAGGTCAAGATTATTATGTTGGAGTTTGATAGTGAACAAATGTTTTAACATCAGTGGTGGATACTAAGATACATGTTCTGAACATAAGACTATAGAAAGTATCATTAATCAATCTTAAATCTACCCACAGCAAATTGATGCTGTCAAACATGTGGAATATATACAGTGACATGAGATTTCAAACAATGTGGTATGTGCGACCAGCAAAGCCTCAGACCAGCCTGCGCAAATGTACAGTCTGATCAAAGCCTTCGCTAGTCGCTTGGATATTCTATGACTGTTAAGCAGAATTTTCCGTTTTTGAGCATAAAGGACATAGGCTCATCTGAGTCTACACTTGTCGAAATGCCACATCGTTGGAAATCACGTCGCGGCTCATATAGGTGTCTAGTAATTGCAATCATCTTGATGGGGAAGAGGGAGCTGGTTGCTTTGCTTAATTTGTCTTCCTGGTGTCTTGTGATGGTTGTGTGGCTCTTCCTCGCGGTGCCATAGGGTTGTCTGCAGTTTGTGATTGTGGTATTTCCTGATCATACTCACTATTTTTGTAGCCAACAGAAAAGGGTTCCACAAAGTCAATTCTTATAAAGCAGATGTTGCAAAAGTTAATTAAGACATACAAAGCTATGTGCTTTTATCATGAAATAGAAAAAGGATCGTTTAACCTTACATTTATTTTGGTTATTGTTCTAAGTATTTTGCTTCAAAACATTGGTACATGCTGCTCTTACAGAGACAACTTTGCACGTTCAATAAGACTGCACAAAATTGTTTCTGGACTGATGTGCATGTTATAAAAGATATAATAGACTAGAAGCTAAACCATCATTTGTTAATCCAAATTACAACTGCATATATCTAACCACAGTAAGGTCCAAATAAAATATGACTGTTTCCAACTACTCATTGGATCTGCCCAATTTTTCCTAAAGGTTTTAGAAAAAAAATCTTTTCAAACGGACTACTGGATTCATCGTTTTAAATCGAATAAAACCCCCATCACCCAATGCTAAATGTAAAATAAAATCGTTTGTGGTTTTCTTATACCTCCTTTCTTTTCTCTTATACATTGGTGAAAGTAAAGCATGAGGAGATAACTACTCATATTTTTAACCATTCAAATACATCAGGTGACGGTGGTTTATGCTTGTTTGCTGATTTTTTTGTTTTGCTGCTTTACGTCAAAAGTCAACAGCTAGGTCATGGCGGGACGGCCAGTTCACCTAACCACACTTTTTCTTGGCCAAGCTTGAACACGCAGTTAACCAGTTGTCCGTGCACATACTTTCGCTTGTAACTGACAACAACCCTTCTTGAATGATTCAGTGGAAGGAAGGAGAACAACTGTAGAAATTATTGGTAGATTGAACTCGCGACTGCTGGATCTGCAGTCAGACTCCCATCTGTTGCCACACACTTTACCGGCTGCACTATGAGGCCCGCTAATCTTGTTTGCTGACTACACTTTTATAGGCAAAGTGACTGAGAACGTCCATGTTGGTAGATAGCAAAGGATGCAACGACAGTCTGACAAAATAAAATTGATTACAATGATACTGGGTCATTCAATGAACCATTTAAAAAACATCATTGCTACATTTAGCCAGTATTGTGAAATCAATGAAAAATGTAAGACTTTAAATGCCTACAAATTGGTTAGTGTTGTTGCATCAGATGTTTTGTCTAGAGTTAATTATCTTTACTAAAAGAAAATGGTACCTACATTTTGCCTGACAATGAGTATGATATGGGCCTCGACGCGACAAAACCTATCTTTGGGGTTTTTGAAAAAGCGAGGCTCAAACCAGTCTCCTCAGCTACACAGACTATCTCAAAATTTGACATTTCGCTTGTAGCAAGCCTTGATATTATACTTTCTAAAAAGCGAATAACAAAGGCGCTGATCAGAACCACCAAAGACAGGTTTTCTCGCGTCGAGGCCCATATCATCCATGAAACAGTTATGAAAATATTCCAAAGACAAAGCAGTGTCAGACAAAGGCCTGAAACCTGTTCAGATGAAATATTTTGTTTGATTTGATTCTTTTACGTCCCAACAACAATATTTCAGTTATAAAGGGATGGGGTCTTCCTGGGTTGATCCAATACTAAGCTAGATGTTCTTGCTCAAGGACACAACAGTGACGCCAGTGAGGCTCAAACCCAGGGCCCTTTGGTCTCGAGTCAAGCACTCTAACACTGCGCTCCCTCAGATGAAAAATCAAATTTGATGGGCGCTTCAGTGAAATCTCACAGATGGTCACAGAGCTTCTGGGCGTATGAGAAAAACAATACATTATCTTTCGTAGGATCAGTAACCAATATGTGACTGGACACTTCATTATTCAGCCATATAGGTGATTCAAGATCTGGTAGAACAATCAGGCGTAAATAACCAGAAAAAGTAAGAGCGCCTTAGAGAGTGAAGGACAGTGTAGCAAAGGAGTTTGAGTTGAAGAAACTGAAATTGTACAGAAAGGCGACCAATACTATCAAAGAGACAGTAAGCCATCTTCGTAAGCCGATGGTCCACAAACAGGATATTGGTGTACAAGTCTCCGGTCATCGATGTGAACAATGTGGCATCACTTTTGATGATGATATTCTCTCCACCCTTCATCGCTGTTGGCTCAGCCATGGGGACCCATTTTTGTGTAATATGTGTGGAAAGGGATGTGAGAACAAATATGAATTCTATTCTCATTTGGTCAATGGGGATGGCAAGTAAGAATGTACAGGAGAGCCATTGATTACATGGTTCATACAGGCAAGTATGAGTAAAATTCAAGGACTTTTCAAGTACATCTAAACGCCTTTCTTACAGTTTCCAAGGACTTAACGTAATGAAAACTACTGATAGAAGTGTTAGAATTATTCTGCAGAAAAGCTAGACTGAGATAATGGCGACATTAGTACAAGAACAATAGTATAAAATCGTTGTGCCTTTATTTGGTGCAGCATATGCTGCACCAAATATAGGCACAACAATTGTATAATGATTAAGTTCTCTATTTACAGTGCTACAGTCCTACAAAAATAGTAGAATTCAAGGCTTTAAGTGATTTTCCAGTACTTTTTAAGGCAGATTTAATTTTCAAGGACTTTTCAAGAAAGCCCTATAAATTCAAGTACTTTTCAAGCCTGTGCGAACCCTGGATTATGATTCTGTCATGAAAGTTTTTCTGACTTGAAAGTTTCTATTTACTGTATCCTTTCATTGAGTATGTTCTGTTGATAAGTGAAAGAAAAAAAAATACCTTAAGAAGTATGAATTTGTTTGTTTTGATTCTTTACGTCCCATCAACAATCTTTCAGTTATATAGGGACGGTTCTTTCTGGGTTGAATCAGTACTAAGCTAAGATAAATGTATCTTGCTCAAGGACCACAACGCAGTGACGCCGGTGAGGCTCGAACCCACGGCCCTTCGGTCTCAAGTCAAGCACTCTTCCACTGAGCCACTGCGCTCCCTAAGAAAGAAGTATGAAGGTTTAAAAAAATGTTTCATAGGAATAATATTGAATGAGTTGTCAACTAAAGCTGGGTTTTACTTAGAATCTTTTCGTTTTTATATTTGATGCATGCGGGACACATGAACTCGGAGGCGTGGGTAGTGTGACGAAAATGTAACTAAACAATATCAACAAAGGTAAAGAACGGTCATAAGCCCATTACCTGGTGTCACAGATTATGTCCAGTCTCCTCTGTTCCTTTAATGATCAAAATTCATTCCATTTTGGTTATTAAGAAATAGATCAGCTCCAGCAGTGCATTTTACTCGTGACCAGGGTCCGAAATTAAGCCTTCATTTACGCTAAATGTGGGTGAAAATCTCAAAATGCGAGTCCAAAATACTTGTGCAAGACATTTTTTGCGAGTGCTGCAAAAATGTCCGAATCGTCGGCTGAAAAAAAAAACAAGATACAATCGCAATAACTTACTCGTCATTTCGCGTGCGAGTGCTGCAAAAATGTCCAATCGTCCGCTGCTTTGTTTGTTTGGTGCTTAACGACGCATCAACCCTTGTGGGTATTAAACTAAACATGATGTGGATGGAAAAAGTAAAAATCTGTAGGATAAAATAAAAGGAATGATGATGAAGAGCTTGTACAATGTTAAAAAGTTGCAATACGATTGTTAACAGGAGGGAATACGTACAATATCTGACAGTTTTAAAGAGCTATTCAGATAACTGTACATGTTCTTTAACTGAACAGAATACTTCATTAAAGAATCTGTTTTATGGTTTGATACAAAAGTAAAACAAAACATGATTTTAAAAATATAGCAATTATATTTTATTAAAAAATTTATTTGTCTTAAAAATGTCATAATACTATCAACATGTATATCTTGAAATAACTGTTTCATGTTGTCAACATGGAAGCAATTATTTCTTACTTGTGCAAAGTCGCCACATTCCAAAAGGAAGTGACGTACAGTGAATGGCGCGTCGCAACAAACACATTGTGGCTGCTCTTCACCTTGCAGTAAGTATGAATGCGTGACTCTTGTATGACCCAAGCGGAGTCGAGCTAAAACGACTTCTTCTTTTCTTATATTTCGAACAACTGATTGATATTCACCAATAGTTGGTTTGATGTTAAGAAGTTTATTTCCAATGCTGTTATTCCATGAAGTTTGCCATTCTTCCAAGATATATTTATTGATAGATGGCTTAAAATTAGAAAATGGAATCATAAAAGAAGTTGGTTCTAATGAAAGCGATGTTTTTGATGCTTATCTACCATCTCATTCCCTTGGATACCTACATGACTAGGAACCGCTGCAAAAACAGCCAGATACGATTGCAATAAACTTACTCTCCATTTTTGCGTGACTGTTTCTGGAATCCAGACGTTCTAAATTAAGATTATAAACTTTCCATTGGACACGTCATCAATTTTTGAGTTGCCAAATGTGCGTCATCGATTTGTGTTATCCTTGTTCACGGAAACGAAGCGTCTGCTACAGTATGAATAATTTTTTGAAGCGACCATCGACTTTGGTCGATTCATCAATCAAAAATACAAAAAACAGAACAAAAATCCTATGAGCAATCGTCTGTTACAGCCACAGTAAAAACAGTCCGAAAATGGATGAGAGAGTTAAATATCGATCTAGAAATCACCGTAGCGGACAATGACTCCACCCTTGTGATCAAAATGATTTGCACAACCTGCAAGAGTTTGCTCCGAAAATGAGTTCAAATGTAAGTTCATCTTTCTTTAGACTTTGAATGTGTACCTACGAGTAAGCATTGTCTTGATACTGATGAAGAAAATGCAACTGTGTGCGGAATATTTTGTCACACAGTCACTCCCATCTGGTCTGATTTTGACTCCCCCCCCCCTTATAAAAACGGAGACTGTCGTGCAAGAAAATGAGATTTTCAAGTTAAGTTGTCTTTTCACTTTTTTGAACTTCAAAATTTGAATAACATATCTTGTCACTCACAGGGGGGTGGGGGCAACAGAAAAATCAACCAATGCCCTCATAAAAAAATTGCTGCACAGGCTTGACTATTGTGTTTTTTCACTTTCCATATATGTTGTCCTAGGTCTGGTCAGGTGTGCTGTTTGATTTTATCGATTACATACTTTAAAAGCTGCCTTTTTATATGGCCCATTGGAGTCGAATGGAACCTGAACCTGTTCGTCTTGATACCTAGTCTTGGGTATTCAACAGAACCGTCTCATTGAGACACTTCTTTTGAGTACCCAGCCAAGATTATTTTGAAATCAAAACAGAATCACAAGTCCATACTTTCGTGGAGATTGATCATGAAATAATTTCTACGGCCATTCTCCTCCCTTCCGCTGAATCATTCAAGAAGGGTTGTTGTTAGTTACGAGCGAAAGTATGTGCACAAAGTACTGGTTAACTGCTTGTTCAAGCTTGCCCAGGAAAAATTGTGATAAGGTGAACTGACCGTCCCGCCATGACCATAGTTGTTGACTTGGGACGTAAAGCAACAAAACAAGAATCGCAAGTTTATTTTTAGACTAATTTTAATTCTTCTATTCCTATACTTTCAGTTCATTACTGGAGTGACTTGGGTAAAGAAAGAGGCAGTTGTGAGCCATGCAAATTCGCTTGTACACACACTGGCACAAGAGGCAAAGGCAGCCAAGGACAAGCAGGCTTATAACCAGCCATCAGAGCTGCATAAAGGGTTCAGCAAAGTAGAAATATACAATTGCGATAAACTGTGTAAATTATTCAGCACAGCATATTATATTGCAATAAATGAAAAACTCTTTTCAGATTTCCCTGGTCTTATTGATCTTCAGTTTGGCAATGGTATTCAGTTAGGCGAATATCACAATGAAAAGAGAGCCAAGGTATTCATTGAGAACATTGGGGGAATGTACCATGATGCTGTACGTAGAGACATACAGGAAGCAGATTATTTTAGTATTTTCTGTGATGGCTCTACGGATAGATCTGACAATGAGCGGGAATTATTTTTTGTCAAAGTCCTAGAGGACTTCTCACCTAAGATGAAGTACCTTAAAATAGAAGAGCTGAAAATACAAAAGCCGAGGGTATACTGACAGCCATCAACAAGGCATTCTTGGAGTTTGATATGAGAAACTATAAGCAAAAAACTGTTGGGTTCTGTTCCGATGGGGCCAGTGTCATGATGGGTCAGCGAAAAGGGGTTATAAAGCTGTTAAAAGATGAAGGGGCTACCCAGTGGATCCTACCAGTCTGGTGCCTAGCCCATAGGCTTGAATTAGCTGTAAAAGATGCTTTTAAAGACACATATATGGACACGGTCATAGATATGCTTGTGTCCATATACTATTTCTACAGTGGCTCTGCAAAGCACTACAAGGGGGCTAGGGACATTGCCGAGCTACTTGGTGAGCACTTTATGAAGCAAGAACAGGCAAATGGCACCAGATGGGTGGACCACAAACTCAGGGCAGTCACTAAGCTGTTCCACAACTGGCCCATTATTATCACACAGATGGAAAACTACGCAGAAGACAGTATTAACAAGGCTGCAGACAGGGCGAATGTCAGAGGATACCTAAGAACACTGAAACAGCACAAATTTGTTCAGTATCTAGGCTTTGTAAAAGATGTTCTGAATAAGGCTCCTTTTTCAGAGAGAGGACATCAATGAGTCTAGTGCTGTTACAAAATTGCAGAGTGCTGAAGGCTCTTTACGGCTCCTGTGTGATAATAATGGACCAGCTGTGGAAGAGCTGGAAGAGCAAATTATTGATGGCCAGTTACATGATGTCCAATTGCTAAATCTAATCCCTCAAGCTACACTGGCAGTAGACAGGAACAGAATTGCACAGTCCCTCCTCGACTGTATGAGCTCACGCTTTGAAACTTTATTGAGTGAGCCTGTGTACCTTGCTTGCCATGCACTTGACCACAAGAACTGGCCTTTACTAACTGATAGACAGGCATTGATGCAGTACGGAAGAGAAGATGTTCGTGTTATATTCAAACATGTCTCCACTGTACTAACCAATGTTGGGTGTGATCTTGTCAATGCCTTCAGTCAGTGGAATGATCTGAACTGTCATGTGTCAAGCAGTGCAAGGTACACTGGCTTACATCCCCTCCTAGTATGGCAGATGGTGAGTCAGGCAGATCAGGACAAGGGAGATTTCAAGGATATATTAAAAATTATCCATCTTACTAGTGTTTTGCCTCTCTCAAATGCAACATGTGAGAGAGCCTTCTCAACCATGAAACGCATCAAGTGATTGGAGATGCAACCTCAGTTCCCAGACATTAGACATTCTGATGAGAATCAGAGTGAAAATGCCTCATTAAGACAGTATGACCCAAAACCCGCTGTGAGGAGATGGTGGTTCAGTGGAGAGAGGCAGAGGAGGCCACATCTAAAGGATTCAGGCAGAGCTGAGGTTTCCTTTTCAATCTCTTTTGAAGAATGTTAAGCAGAACAGGTCTAGTCAATGTAGTAGTCATGAATATCCATTTAAGATTATGATAATCATTTCTTTTTTTTTATCAAAGTTTCAGCTCTTAGTAAAAGGGTTTATTAAACAAATCGGGTTGATTTTCATTTAGGCCAGTAGATTTTTTTGTAACAAGCTAAATTTTGCTTGCGATTAAAAGAATTAAGTTAGGACCCTGATGACATGTACATAGCAACCCTATATTTGCCCTTTGGACTTAAAATCGAACTGATCTTGTTCTATGAAAGAATGATGCAAAAAATTTCAGGCGCAGTAGCACACGCAAAGTATGGATGTATATAGATAAAGATAAGACCAAGTTTTAGACCAACAGCTGGATTTGAAATTTGGTCTAGTCTTTATCTACATCCATACTTTGTGTGTCTGAGCAGCCAAAGTTCTGGGGAAAATTTAAAAATGCACAAGCTAATCTCAGTCGTGGCACATGCGATAAATGACAAAATCTCATGTACTGACACATATATACATGTAGATAAATGATATACACTTAAAGCATTTTAGACCGGTGGACCAGACCTGATACTTACATCTGTAGCGCATCTGCGCAAAAGGCTGAACTAAAGGATGTGGGTGTCTTTGAGGTGAGGACTTGGAGTGGGCAGGGGCAAGTGTGCTAGTTTGTACACGGGGAGCAGCGTTTGAGATGGATTGGTGGTGGTTTGTGGTGTTTCAGTAGATACTACAATATAACAAACATTTCTCTCCGCGCCTGCATGTACTGACATGGTATACTCGAAGGAAATAGAGCATGGCGTTACAACTACCGCGATTGCGAAGGTGCTACTGTGCCTGGAATTTTTGGCATCATTCCTTCATCGACCATGATCGATTCAAATTTTAACGTCCGAAGGACGAATAAGAGCTGTAATGTACATGCCATGTGTAAATGCTCTTGTTCTGAGCTAAAACTGGCAAAATATTTGCATACTTTCTTCGTTGGACATTAAACTGAAGAAATCCCGTTCTGGGTTCGATTTGGTAACTGTCCTCATCTCAAAGCAAAGCTTTTTTCAACATCGCGTTTCGCCTGTTTAGCAAGGAAATCATATCTACATGGAATAGCATTGCCCGATTTTTACATATTTATCTCATTTTTTACAAACATTAAAACAATCGAGAGTACCTACATTTGTTTGGCTTTTCCGTGACGATGCCACTATCGCGAAAGTTCCCGAATGTGACGAAGGAACAAATTTACGTTAACGCGATTTCGCGGTAGTTCCGCCAGTGACCTATATGGGAATGATTTTTTTTTACATAACTTATTTCATTTTGTGCGCTGTGTTTTAGATAATTTCTGCGGTCTGAAGATCCTATAATTTCACGTGTACGTGTAACTACTATTCTCTCAATTACCTATCTAATAGAATTTTCGGCAATATCCCGTTATCTTCCCCGTGGGGAACATTCTTTCCGGACTTCAACAAAATTATGTAAAATAGACCTTTTATTAGCAGCGATTCAATTGATCTGGGTCACTAGACGCTTGATTCCAAAAATAGTACCAAATGTTTCCCACTAAATTAAAATACGTCCCATCCTCGCAAGAGGAGCGATGAGGCCCCCAGGGAGGTCTGTGCTCCCTTGATCCCTGAAAATAATGCACTGATCTCCCTGTCTCCCTGCAAATAATGTCCTCGTCTCCCTAAAAGTATTTGCCTTTGCTCCCCAAATCCTAAAAATAGTTCAACTTTTCCCCATATCCCCAAAAATATAAGCCAATTCTCCCTAAAATGTATTTCTCTTTCCGTAGAATTAAAATCACATACTTTAAAACTATGAAGCTATATAAGGGCGCATGACTAAATGATCACTTAATATTTTGTTTTATACATGTAAAGACGGGTCTTTTCCATGGAAAACATGACATATAAAAGCCATGGAATGCATGACATATAATTAATTTTAATGAATTGCATTATATATGGTTCAAAGTATGAGGCCATCCTTAAAATGTTGCTGCTGTACCTGGTAGAGAAGGCTGCTGGAGGTTTTGAGACATACCATTCGGTTTTCTTTTTGGGAACAGGGGCTGATTTTTACCAACAGCTTAAACAAGATTTTACTAGAGACTTTAGTGATAGTATTTAACTATAAAGAGTATTTTCTACAATTGCTTATAAGTGCCTATATGCTTATTTAAATTTAACCTCAGTTAAATCAAGTAAGTATATATCTGATAAGAATTCTTCAAAAATTACTTTAAAAAAGGCTAATTACCTTAAAAGATAATAACATAGGTGTGTAGGTGGCCCCGTAACATTGTGTAGTCACACTGTTGCTAGGGGGGTTTGGGGGCATGTTCCCCTGGAAAGAATTGACAAAAATGGTGTGATCCGGCAAGCTCTGTGGCTTCCCAAAGTATGTTATAACCAACCTAAAAAGCAACAATTTTAAGGAAAAAAATCAACAAGAAAACTTATTTGCTATATTTCTCTCTCAGATCAATCTTGATGAGCATGTTAGCACGAAAATAAATACATTTAGAATTTACAAGGGGGGGGGGGTACCCCCAAGAAGCAGAGGATTTTTTTAAAAAAAATCAATCAAAATGGAGGCTTTTCCTTATTTTTTTTGCAATGCTCCCTAAATCCCCAAAATTATGAGCTTGCGCCCCCAAAATAATTACCAGTGCTCCCCAGCTCCATGAAAATAAATAGCAATTCTCCTCAGATCCCCAAAACCCCTGGGGGGCCCAGCGATGAACAATGCGACTTATTCCGTTTATGACACAATTTTATAGTGACCATGCTCTAGAAATGTAAAAATCAAATAATACATTGGCACAAATCAGATTCATTAAAGACCAATTTCAATTAAAAACTCCTTAGCAGCTATGAGATTTATTCCGTAAATATAACGCATGTCGAGATATGTAGGCCCAATGCGATCCATTCCGTAAATGTTTGCAGAATTGTGGCACTTGAATAGGGATTCAGTAAAATATGAGACAAACCGGTAATAGCATTTTTCACAACGTAATTGTCAATGGAATGATCCCCGATAAAATAGTTTTCCCTGGGGAAGTTAATAACGCTGCAAATGCTCATTCAAATGCGTTTAAGTATCTTCCCCGTGGAAGATAATTATGCAGAAAAAATCTATCAGAAAATCTTGTTATTTTAAGACACTTGCCCCAAAAGATTTCCAAGCCCCATTTCTCTGCAATAGAGGCCCCCGAAGAAAACCCTCTTCCCGGGAAGACTTCCCTTGCATGGCTCATAAGTTTAACGAATCTGTCTTTTCTATATATATAATCCCATTATCTTCCCCCGGGGAAGATAACGGGATAATATATATAGCGGCAATAGATTCTGTCAAACTATATGCCACGCAAGGGAAGTCTTCCCGGGAAGAGGGTTTTCTTCAGGGGCCTCTTTTGCATAGAAATGGGGCTTGGAAATCTTTTGGGGCAAGTGTCTTAAAATAAGAAAACTTTCTGGTTTTTATTGAATGGAATTGTCTTCTCCGGGGAAGTTATTACCCAGCAAACGCTTATTCATTTACGTTTAAGTATCTTCCCCAGGGAAGATATTTATACCGGATATATCTGTAAGAAAATCTAGTTATTTTAAGACACTTACCCCAAAAGATTTCCAAGCCCCATTTCTCTGCAATAGATGCCCCCGAAGAAAACCCTCTTCAAGACTTCCCTTGCATGGCACATAAGTTTGACAAAATCTGTCGTCCCTATATATATAATCCCATTATCTTCGCTGGGGAAGATAAAGGGACCTTATATATAGCGATGAAAAAAGTTTTGTGGCGACCACACAATATGAAGATATGTTTAGAAAGCAACGAAATCACGAAGAAGAAAACAATAGATACTATAGTTCCTAAATTTTAAGTTTCAAACATTTTCTATTGCTATATATATAATCCCGTAATCTTCCCCAGGGAAGATAACGGGATTATATATATAGCGAACACAGATTCTTTCAAACTAATATGACATGCAAGGAAAGTCTTCCCGTGAAGAGGGTTTTCTTCAGGGGCCTCTGTTGCAGAGAAATAGGGCTTGGAAATCTTTTGGGGCAAGTGGCTGAAAATAAGAAGACTTTCTGATTTTTTTTGCATGGAACTGTCTTCCCCGGGGAAGTTAATTACGCAGCAAATGCTTATTCATTCACATGAAAGAATCTTCCCTGGGGAAGATGATTATATGGGATATATCTATCAGAAAATCTAGTTGTTTTAAGACACTCACCCCAAAAGATTTCAAAGCCCCATTTCTCTGCAATAGATGCCCCCGTAGAAACCCTCTTCCCAGGAATACTTCCCTTGCATGGCACATAAGTTTGACAAAATCTGTCGTCCCTATATATATATAATCCCGTTATCTTCCCCGGGGAAGATAAGGGTACTATATATATAGCGCTGAAAGAAGTTTTGTGGTGACAACACAATTTGAAGATATGTTTTGAAAGCAATGAAATTATAAAAAATAAATCTTTTAGACACTATATATTTGCTGAATATTAAGTTTCAAACTTTTCCTTCGCTTTATATATAATCCCATTATCTTCCAAGGTGAAAGTAACGGGATTATATATATAGCAACGTCAGATTCTGTTAAACTAATATGCCATGCAAGGGAAGTCTTCCCGGGAAGAGGGTTTCTTCGGGGGCTTTATTGCAGAGAAATGGGGCTTGGAAATCTTTGGGGCAAGTGTCTTAAATAACTAGATTTTGTAATCTCATTTTTCCGTAGAATTATCTTCCCTGGGGAAGATTCTTTCAAAGCAGTGAATAACTACTTGCTTTGTAATTAACGTCCCAGGGAAGATAATGGGTCAGATGAGACCAACAGAATAAATCTCATTTGTATGTAACTGCATTCATGATCGTACATTTACATATGCAAATTAGCTACCTGCATTGTGGCATGCATTTTCCGTGTATGGCGAATATTTGGTGATGTGTCAATATCAGGATAAATTGCTTTTAAGTAATAGCACGTTTACGGAATAAATCTCAATATTTCCATTTTTCAGCACAAAAGTCGAATTGATAACATTTACGGAATGAATCGCATTTCCCACTACGTAATTGCGTAAGGTAAGCTAAATATAATTTAATAAAGTTCGAGCCGTTTCATTTGCAGATAATATTAGCTTACTACAAGCGTCTGAGTGACGCAGATTTTAATGGTGGCAAGAATTTCCCCGTGGGGAAGATAACGGGATATTGCCGAATTTTCAAAGAATCTGACAGAATTGAATGGGCAATATCCCGTTATCTTCCCAGCAGGAAGATTCTTTCCGCACTTCAGTAAAAAAATATGTAAATACGGTGCTATAGGATCAGGAATAGAATTGCCAAGTATGAAAGAATGCATATCTTCTATGCATCTTGTTTCGTATCCAGCTTTCTTATATCCATTGGTGAATCTAATTCATACCCAGTTGAAAGCGCACAAGGACCACAGCCACATTTAGATAGCTGCTGTCAACAATGCACATAATCTAATAGAAGGAGCCAGCTCAGAAGAATTTATGAAATGGTCTTTCCACAGGTTTTGGTACACCACCAGACCCAATCAACATTTTCCCTGGTACCAAGACAGCTGAAACTATCGCA
Source organism: Loripinus fragilis (assembly GCA_964019695.1). Lineage (NCBI taxonomy): Eukaryota > Metazoa > Mollusca > Bivalvia > Lucinida > Lucinidae > Loripinus > Loripinus fragilis. Next base: position 12,423,941 of record OZ026528.1, read on the forward strand.
AGCAGCCGACCGTCTGGCAGCCAGACGATCACTGGCAATCAAGCTTGTGGTTCAATATCATCTAGTGATGATAATGTTTCTATCGAGTTGGATCATATGGATGAATGCTAGGTAAGTTAATAAGACTTTAATGGCAAGTATCTTTCGGTCACTTGATATAACTTATTGACTTCAATAATCATTTAAAAAAATACTGAGCTGACAAAGATAAGAATAACTATTTACAAACTACACCAGGACCCCACCTTAAATTATTTTCTGTTTTCTCAACCAAAACATAAGGTTCTTTTGAGAGCCTGAAACGCATGTTTAAATTGATAGATAGGGACAAATGTCATTCTTTAGCTCAAAAAAATTGCTTAACTAAACCTATGCTACAATAATCTTTCTGACCAATAATATACCCTATTCTTCATGAAAAAGTATCATAATTTTACCTCACAGTGGTTATCTAGAGACCGCAAATGCACACCAGTGATGGATTTAGGATTGAGTTTTACTGAGTCCGTGGGACTCAGGACATCAATAAAAATGGTCCTAGGCTGAAACTATCGCAAGCAGCCAACCGTCTGGCAGCCAGACGATCACTGGCAATCAAGCTTGTGGCTCAATATCATCTAGTGATGATAATGTTTCTATCGAGTTGGATCATATGGATGAATGCTAGGTAAGTTAATAAGACTTTAATGGCAAGTATCTTTCGGTCACTTGATATAACTTATTGACTTCAATAATCATTTAAAAAAATACTGAGCTGACAAAGATAAGAATAACTATTTACAAACTACACCAGGACCCCACCTTAAATTATTTTCTGTTTTCTCAACCAAAACATAAGGTTCTTTTGAGAGCCTGAAACGCGTGTTTAAATTGATAGATAGGGACAAATGTCATTCTTTAGCTAAAAAAAATTGCTTAACTAAACCTATGCTACAATAATCTTTCTGACCAATAATATACCCTATTCTTTATGAAAAAGTATCATAATTTTACCTCACAGTGGTTATCTAGAGACTGCAAATGCACACCAGTGATGGATTTAGGATTGAGTTTTACTGAGTCCCTGGGACTCAGGACATCAATAAAAATGGGGTCCTATGCACGTTTCTCTGGGTCCCAGAAAAAAATTTAAGTTGACAAAATGCTAAAATTGGCATTCAACATGTTCAAAAACATATAAAAAAGAAAAGTGATTGAGTCTTGCAGTTTACCTATTGTAAGACTTTAACTGTTTAATTTACCGGGCCGCGTTTAATTTACCTGACTGCAGATCCAGGGGTCGGGAGTTCGATCCCGGCCCAGTACTATACTTTCGTGGAGATTGATCATGAAATAATATCTACGTTCATTCTCCTCCCTTCCGCTGATTTATTCAAGAAGGGTTGTTGTCAGTTACAAGCGAAAGTATGTGCACAAATTACTGGTTAACCGCTTGCTCAAGCCTGCCCAGGAAAAAGTGTGGTTAAGTGAACTGACCGTCCCGCAATGACCATAGCTGTTGACATGGGACGTAAAGCAACAAAAACAAAAAACTGTTTAATTCACAAAATACAAGTCATTGGGACAGTAGGTGCTCTTTCAGTTACAAGCAAAAGTATGTGCACAAATTACTGGTTAACCGCTTGTTCAAGCCTGCCCAGGAAAAAGTGTTGTTAGGTGAACTGACCGTCCCGCAATGACCATAGCTGTTGACTTGGGACGAAAAGCAACAAAAACAAACAAAAGTAGGTGCTCTTTGAATCTGTGTGGTCAGTGATTGATTACACTTATTCTAAGAGCATCAAATTATGTCGACACCAAGTAGCTTTAGTTTATTTCTTCCTGTCCTTTAGAGCTCTGTAAGACTTAAACTGTTTAATTCACAAAATATACGTCAATGGGACATTTGGCGCTCTTTGAATCTGTGTGGTCAATGGCACCACAGGTTCTAAGAGCATCAAATTATGTCAACACCAAACAGCTTTACAGTTTGAACATTAGATTATTTCTGTCCTTTAAGGCTCTGAATTTCAGATCAGTTTATGTGTAATCAAATTCAGCAAAGTGTGGCCCATTGAAATTTTCATTATGTCCTGCAAAGTATCTTGACCCAGTCTATTTCTAGCTTTATTTGTTGACAAGTTTTGTGTTGAGAAGCCTCTCTCACAAGATGCACTTTTGAGAGGCACTGCCATGGCTAGCTGACCCAACACAACATTGTCTGGATACTCATCATGGAGGTCCTCAGTCTCATATTGTACATATTCTGGAAATGTCATGCGGTTAATAAGCCTGGTGTGATGCTTAAAAGGAAGATAGTCCCTCAGACACCTGTTCTTGTTTAGCAGATTATCAGCATTATCTGGCTGGTAGTGGTCCAGAAGAAGTTGTAGGTCTCCACCATAGGTGGCTACTTGACACATGTATACTTCAATGACATTTAAACAACCAATCGAATGACCTATTTTCCGCATTTTGCCATTAATCTTTCTTAGATAATTTTCTCTGCTTATTTATATGTTCTGCTTATAGGCTTATTTTGGGGAGAATATTGCATCAAAGATCTTCATAACATTCATTGTCTGACTTGGAAAAAGCTCCTCCAGTTCTCTAAAAGGCTACCTAGCAGAGCATCTTAAGCAGCAATGAAGTTAGTCTCCTCAGCATCAGTAATGGTCACAGGAATGCCCTGGTAGCTTCCTGCGTTGGTAACTTCCTGACGCACTGCTAAATATGTTGTCAAGGTGGAAATACCTTGGCCAACACAGTGCTGAGTATGTTGTCAAGAGTAGTAGCAAAACACAGGTAGTGCGGGTGGATAGGGTGGATTTGGGCGGGCTTTGCCTAGTGCTAGAACGCCCGGACAAGGTCAGATAAAGGTCATGTGTTTTGGTGGATCAGTTGGGTCGAAGGCGCCTTTATTAAAGTGTATTTTGAGCGGGAAATGGTTTGGTCAGCGCTCATCTCCATCTTCCTACATTTAGGCGCCAACTTTTCGCTGGCGCGCAGTTTGGTATGTGTAAGTGCTGGCCTGATATAAAGTCTGGCCTTTAAAAGACTTGGCGCATTATGGCACAGGCGCAACTCGAGTTCTCAGAGGATACAATAAACTACTTGACAAAGGAAGGGTTTAATTCATTTCAATGTTCACCTGTGCTAAATCATATTGAGTGCAAAATAGACGAAAAACATACACTTATTTTGAAGAAAACGGAGAAAATCTATTTTATTTTATTGAAAAAAGGTTAAATTGACAATTTAACTATTTAAGGCGCTTTGCGAATTAAAAGAGAATGTGCTTCTGCTAGTCATTTTTAGAAGGACAGTAATACAAGACTCTTGGACATAGTAGGTGATATATGCAAATACAAATCGTTTATCTATTACGACGATAGACTTTCATTATTTGATCCTTGGTATCACCAGATTATTCCAGACAAATGTCAGTGAGCCAAAGCTGGTTTCTTTTATACGGGTTTTGGGGATAAAGTTGCGTGTTTCTCCTGTGAGTTAAAATTGCATAACTGGGAGAAAACAGAAGAACCTTGGATTGCAAAAAATCATCACGTCTATGGATATTGTTCCTAATTTGACATCTAGTTCTTCAATCACTAAGTTCGTTTCTCTACCCACAAAGACACTTGAAGAAAGAAATCCGTTATTTCGCATATTTGCCTCTGATCCAAAATGACTAGTTCTACAGTACATGTGATGCTTATGGATTCATATTTAGACTTTATGTATGCATACGACTAACCAATAAAGGCTAAACGTACTGGGCCATATGGCTAGCCAATATAGGCTAGTATGGCTCCGTACATATAGTCTTTCCTATGGGAATTGTCTAGCCCCACAGCCAGGCACGATTACAGGTCGAACTCGATTAGCGTGGACTTGCGTCACGTTTTTATGAATAGATATATAAATGAAATGCCTGTATCTGTCCAATCTATTGAAGAATGCCTGTATCTGTCCAATCTATTGAATAAAGTGACCAACTACGTAAGTCCACACTTATCCAGTTCGATACGGAGACAGATGGCAGACGCTGGAACACGGGTATACTATAAGCTCATCTATGAGCATATGGTTCAGGTGAGTGGTCACACAGACCAAATATTTGTATCATCTTAATGTTTAAGCTTTGCTCACATTATGAGCACATATTTAAAATGGGGTCATGAAGAAAAGAAATAAGACAAAATACAAAACATTAATCATATTCAATCAGATAAAAGAGCTTCCTGCTCAGTCGAAAACAAAGTAGAAAACATGTATTTCAATATATTAGAAAATATAAAACTAAAACAAAAACAAACAACCTGATTCACAGACTCTAACTTGCAAGGGCGCAACTTATTTACTACTCAAAATTCGTTAAGGATCAAACATTTCTATATGATTGTTGGATATCCTGCGAAATCTGATACCCAAAATTTGATTACAGTTATGTCACACAAGTATGACTATAAATGTGATAACTTTTTAAACGTTTTTACAAGTTGTTCTCCCAAACACCTCGTCTAGAATTTACAATCGTGACTGATTGCTTCTTTGTCTAATTTTGCCACATGACTACCCTCATTTCTGGAGTTTTATAAATGTGAGTTTTGCTTTTCAAAGGTACAAGCGTTTCAATTGTAAAAATATTTCTGCAGTCAAATGCACCCATGAGAGGCGACAAATGATAAAATTAGACAGTAAAGCAACTAGACACAATTGCTAATTTCAGGAAGTTTTGGTGCGAAAACAACTTGCAGAAAACACTAACAAAGTTTCAAGTCTTTAAAGTTATAGTTATGCTACATATCTGTTATAAAATTCTGGGTATCAGATTAGCAGGATATCATGCAAACACAAATAAAAGTTTGATCCTCATCAAAATAATGAGAAGTATATTCCCAATAGGTTGCGCTCCCTGACATGGCACGAGAAAATATGTAAATCATATCTGAATGCTCCCTGCTCAGCTGAAAGTAAAAATGATTATCAAAAATAAGAAATAATACCATTGGATTTTTATATATGCATACTGCCCAATCAAAATCACGCCAGCACGTGACGCTACAACACAATAGCATCGACATGCACATTTAACTAGTCCAGAAGAAGGAATAGGTAAACCACCGCTATTAGGTCACTGTATCGCCAAGTGGTAAGCAATCTAGTAGATCTTGCTGAGATGGAAACCAGTTCGGGTGTTTGACAATACAATAACCTAGTATCCATGGTATACCATGTCCTGGGATATCAGTGTGATTATTTGGTATGCGCCTTCACATGGTGTACCCTGAGTGTTTCCTCAGACTTAAATGTTTTGTCACAATTGGTACAGCTGTATAACTCAGTTGAATGTTTCTTGGAGTGACGACAAAGATAAGACTGGAATCGGAAACGCTTTAAACAGATTGGACACTGGTGTCGTTTGCTCTCTTCATCGTCAACATGCATTGTTAGGTGATCCACCAATGCCCCCTTACTCTCCGCCTTAAACTAACAAATGTCACATTTGTACTTAAGCTTGCCTGATTCTCTGGCCTTGTGCCTTCTTAGATATGTTTGTAGAGCGAAACTCTTACCACACACATCACACACGTAGAAGCAAGTCTCTGCGTGCAGATGACATTGGTGGCGCTTCAATGTACCCTTCGAGAAGGTTTTGTTGCAGCACGAGTACAGACCCAGTTTGGAGTGACGTAACTCGTGCTGCCGTAGTGAGCTTCTGTTTCTAAACGCCTGCCCACACACTCTACATAAGACAGGATCCATAGATCTGAAAGTACAACAAAAGAATGGTAACTTGAAAACTTGTGATTTGACAGGTATTTTTAAATGATATTGTCTGTCCTATATCCACTTTTATTGCAATTCTGTGTCACGTTTTACTTTCATTGCTCGTTTTTGCTGCAAACAGTATTATTAAAACATTTCGTGATCAAAATAGGGTTGACTTTGTCTGAGGCGAGAATTCAGATCCTTCCCACTGTTTGGGAAGACCTCGTTTGCTCCATTTCATCATTTTTGGATTCACGGAGGAGTTGGTGTGTGTCCCATATATTCGGAAAAAGCAAGATTTTTATGAATAAACTCGAAAATGCCTGAAGCCCATAAAAAGATGAGACATGCATTTAAAACTATAAATCAATGCGGGGTAACTGCCTTTTACTGTTTTTAGCTATGTTATGTATGCTCGGCATACGAGTCAATTTTCTTACCTGAAGTGAATGTTTTTGTCACTAAATGTATGTGTACTATATCACTGAAGTCACGTGACTATGACGTACGTTGGCCACCCTGGACTAGCTCTGTTAAGAAGTGAAACCTGTAAATCAATTACAAAAAATGTACAAGCAATTGGCACTGACTAGAAAAAAAACAACAGGGACACACTCAAAAAAGTCCTAACCAGTTTGAACACTGAGGCTCAAGCTAAAAAATGAATAGTGTAGACTCATATCAGGCTGCTCAGTCTAATAAGGATCTACTCTATTACTAAGGTGATACAGCTATGCCCTTACAAGTTATGGTGTTCAAAGTGTTTGAACTTTTATGGTACGGACTTAATCTATATAAACAAAAGCAAGATGAACATGAATGAGGGAATGGAAATGAATTTCTATGTAGGTGCATTTTGAGCAGGTTTATCAGAGCATTAAAATGATTTCAATATAAAAATATATCTTTTATAAAAACAAATTATGTTTATCAACAAGCAAGCAGTTTTTTAAAAGCGATGAAGCAGCATAAAAACAATAAAATTTTAAATGAGTAAAAACATCTGTGTCAGTCCAAACAATGTATTTGATAATGACTAAAAGTCTTCATGACAAATAAAGATCAATCAGGCTTACAGCGTTGCCTTTCTGGATAGCCACAGGCTTGACGTTCTTCAGGTTCCAGTGTTAAAATGAAGGCTTTTATTTTCCGTCTCAACTTTATAAGGGAGTCTAATATGAAATGGATCAGTCTTTGATGAAGAAGTCTTGCACCCAGTTGGATCGAAATAATAAGTAGTCGTATAATATAATTTAGAATGGAGCCAAGAATGAGGGATATGGTACTCATTATCAAATACACCGTGTGCTGTGAAACAGAAAAGAAATAAAACAAAATTTAATATCTGTTTCTGGAGTCGGTCTAAGTTAGTCTCTCTTTCTGCATGGGAAAACAGTTTCCTGGGAACTGACAGAAGCCCTTGGCATGCTTCCAAACAGGATCCCGAGTTCAATATTTTCACTTGATCTTGTACTAGAACACCTATGATGGCACTTGCGTCGGATGGTGCATATGATTAGCCCACTCAATAGCATGATGACTTTGACTGATGAGGCTGTGATGATTATGATATCTAATGAAAAAGAGAAAGCAAAATCACTTATAATTAGATCACATAAAAAACACAGTCTGATAATACAAGTTGCTGGGTTAATGACCTTGATCTTGATGGGGAAGAGAGAGCTGGTTGCTTTGCTTGATTTGTCTTTCCTGATCATACTCACTATTTTTTAATGATAACTTCATTGCACATTCCATTGCTTTTATATGATTGATTAGAAAAAGTGAAAGAAAAGCAATGACCAGGAAGCGATATAATATAAAATATTGGATGGTTTAAACCCGTTTGACATAATTCAATTTATAAACTATCCATTTCTAATATGTCAAACGTATAAGTTTCTGTCACTGGTGATCCTAACCGATATTGACTGCTTTTTATGGCATTTATAGCAATATTTGTATATCAAGGTTTGACAATAAATAAATAATACTACAACAACAATCAAAACCAAGACAGATATTGTGATGGGTAAAACTGTTGACAGAATGTTTATTACCATTGTCCATGATGTCTGTTGAGGGCATTGATATGCCTATATGCCTTCATCAGTGGTGTTGTCATCTGTTAGTTGTGTTTCTTCCTTTGTTGATTGCTTCTTTGGGAGCACAGTTGAAACATCTAATGCTGCAGGGGTTTGGATCAGCTAAAATCAGACAAACAAAACTGCGTTATACATTCATTTCCATTATGAAAAGTAACTGATACAATTATAACTAAAATCAAAGTAGGAAATATTACTAACATAGGTCTAGATAAGGATAGTTTGTGCACCTAAAATTACATCAATTTCCTTACCCATCATTTTAAACATGTATTTTGAGTACCCACAACACACGTTTTGGTTGAAAAATAAGAAATTATTTTTCTGTTGCACGCTCTTAACTTCAGATTCGCAGCACTCACACACGAATACAATGCAACTAGCTCTCGGTCAGTTGAATAGGAAGGACATCAGAACTGCATCATCAAAACATGCAGAGAGCCAGTAAAACAATTTTCTTAATGTCAAATTGCGATTTATTTCTTACCCATCAGTTTAAACGCATGTTATGGGTGCTCAAAAGAATCGTCTCAATGAGATGGTTCTTTTGAGCACCCACAACATGTTTTGGTTGAGAAGAAAATAACTGGATAGTACGTACTCTTATCTGAAGGCCTGACAAAGTGAAAATACAAAGACAATATACAGTAAACCCAATGAGCAGCTCTTTCTCAAAAGGTGGTTACTAAGCTATCTCTACCAATGTCCTGTTTTTCTTTTCCCTCTACAACCGTAATTGAGTAACTAGTTTCAGAACAGTCTGAGATCATGTTCTTGACTGTTTTGAAATATTTCTCAAGACCTACCTTCTAGTGAAACCACCAAGAAAAGGTGTTAGGCTATTACAATGTACTATTTCAAAACAATTTTTTTTTTAAATTTTTATGTACCTTTGTCAAGAATGACATGTTCTCCATTTCGTCGGTACTGGTTTCTGGTCTGTCAGTCTTGAGATTGTCTGCTGGCTGAAAAACACAATGTAACAAACAGATTAGACATTTACTTCACATTTCTTAATTAATCCACACATGCCCTTGGCTTGTTTCATATAAAAGAAGAATCAGTCTCTAAAAGACACGCGTCTGCCATCAAGGCTCAAATGGCGTCTCACACGAATGCGGCTATAATTGAGGTGATAAGCATGAGTCCTTTTGCCTGTGCTTTACCTCGTCACCCATCCGTGTTGAACAACAGAACAACGAGAGACCTGTACTTAAGTGCCATAGCCAGCGACAAAGTAATGCTGTTTGGTTTGAACAAATGGGACGGAAGCCACCCGGAGATGAAGAACAGCTCGAACTTCTTCGACGCTCTTATGAGTACGTTTGAAACGAACACCGACATTACCACTCTACCAGAAAACATGCCGGTGGTGATAATAAACGGACAAGAATATATTCCAAGAGTTTATGTATGGTTCTTACCTCAGACGTTTGATTATCTGCTAACCAGAACGAAATTGATCAACACGAAACAGGGTCGTCTCGTACAAAAACTGACTAAAATCAGCCTGAACACAAACGATTACAACCCACTGAACACCATGGCTCTACAGGACGGTGTTACTCAGAAAGGCACTAGTTTCTTGCGGAACAAAGATGGAGGCTTCTCTAAAGACACGTACAGCGTCGAGTGTCAACTTCACACGATGACCATCAAAGGACAGCCAGCTATAGCTTGTGCTCTGGATCAGTCCGTTCTGACAAACGAGAGTATCAACCAGACGGGACTGAGAAAAGTCAGTAGCTTTGATATGATCATACCTCAAGGAACAGTTATGACTGACACCGGGAAGACGACTCATGCGGGAGCTTCCGTTATTCGTCCCAGTACAGTCAGTTTCATGGACCATCATGGAGCGACACACACTATCCCTGAACAGGACTGGGAATCTAGAAAGTGGAAGAATTTCGTTTACGCCACATTCAATCCGTATCACTGTGTACCCGACACAGACACAGACATTGCCGGTGTAGAAATGACTAACAGAGGTTTGCGTCTGTTTGACGAACTGGGTCGTATTATGTTCCGAGGCATTCACAGACACGAGGATGATTTGTATCGACAGAACAGAAAGTATCAACAGAAAGAGAATCACAGCATTCACCACGTCGGCGAGTCGTTCTTGTTCTATAGAAAACACCCTCAAAAGGCTAACGGATACGGATCTTCTTCATACCTTGGTGGTGGTGGTGGTTTAGATGGTGAACTTCAAATGCACGAAAACAATGCGATCGCTCTAAACGAACTGGTGGTAGACAACCATAACTTTGACATGAACATGTTCATTAACAACGTTATAGTCTGCATGTACAACTACGAACGCTTTAACAAACTATTCGAAGACATGATGAAAAAAATACAACTACTACGACCAGAGAATGCTGGTGGTAGTAATGAGGAGGAAGAGAAGAAAAAGGCTTTAGAAAAAGCTTTACAATCAGATGATAAATTCAAATTCTTAGTACCGGGATACATCATTAGAACATCTGGAGATGAAGTTTGGAACGAGCAGAACGACGGGTTTACCATTATTCCCAGTGAAGAATATCTGTATGGAGAAAAATCGATCCAAAGGTGTCCTAAACGATGGGCATTCAAAAGTCAAGAACAAGTGTGTTTGAGAATCTTGGATGCAGTCGTGGCTGGCCTAGATGCACTCAACATGCCTCTTATGGTTTCGAATGGAAAAAAAGAACTCGACAACGATATGCTACAAAGATTCAAGAACGTGGTGCACATTTTACGTCTGTTCCCAAACCCGGGATACTCTCTCGTACCAAACATGTTAAACCTGATCAACCCCGGTTGGTCTTTTAACTGCCTGTTAGAATTGTTGGTAGAAGACGAAGCGTTCGTGATGAGCAGACCAGCTAGCTACATTAACGTGAAGACGATACCAGTTACTAACCGCACAGAACACAGAGAAGTAGATCTAGTCGACTATACGATGCAACAGAGTCTTGCCATACACAAACAGTCCTTAAACTTCGGGTCGATAATCGACCCTCACGCTTACTTCGCTAAAAGTATAACCAGAACAACAGCTTATTGTCTAGGACCCGAAGAGTTTGCTGAGTACGATTGGAGTAAAAACTACAGCATTTTATACAGCGGCTACGCCGATAATGAGACTACCGACTCTGACGATCAAGACACAGAGATGTCCCCGTGGATTCCGTTAGTAGCGGCTCCATGTCAATCTTCAAACTACTGGAGTTCACAGATGAGTCAGGTGGGAAGGTTAGCCGGTCACTACGAGAGTCAGGAAGACTTCAACAACAGATTTTACAATCTGGCAGAGAACGACATCATGCACACTGGGGTGTATACGATGAACACCGTGTGGACAAACATGAATGTTAACATCAACAGATGTTTGCTTATCGAACCGGAGACGTACAGTAACAAGAACTTTCCTCTGTACAAGTACGTGAACTACAATCACGCCAGCACAATGAGAAACAACTCGTTCCGAAACAATGCGGCTCGAGTGAACAGAACCAAGACTTACGCGGCTATGGATGATGAAGTGAGCTCTTCAACGTTTTCAGCAGAAAGACCAATCTTGTCAAAACTATACTCGACAGTGAGAGGTGTAGCTATGCCAAAACATTGTGCCACTACAGCTGATCAAATTTCACCCAAAACGGTGGAAGAAGCGAAATCTGCTCGCCGATCTGGAGTGATGCATAATAGTAAGATAAACATTCATGACTACAGAATAAGGGGAAGCATTAGTTTAGAGAAGTTTGATAAGAACGGTGTTAATCATTATACATTTTATTGAAGACACATATAGACAACTTAAGACATTTTTAAGTGAAACTGTGTTTATTTTAGAGATATATTGTTATAAAAAAACAACTGAAGATGTATAAAGGTTGTTTTTTCCTACAAAGTAAAGATAATCGTTTCGTTAATAAAACAATGAAACAAAACCCATAAACTGGTTATTGTTGATTGTTTCTACCAAAAAAAAAAAAAAAAAAAAAAAAAAAGGGGGGGGGGGGGGGTGTTGCGGTTTCCTTCACCAACCATCACTTTTTTTAAAAAAAACTAGGGGGGGGGGGGTGTGTACAGGATTTCACAATGAAAACCTTTGTTAGATCGATCAAAACCTCCGACGTTTCCTTTATCTTTGTGATTAAAAAGAAAAACCAGCAGTGATCATTTTGTTGTTTATAATTTTAATTTTTCACGTGGCGACGGCGACAGTTTCTGATTAAACCTGTCTGTCTGAAGGAGGTAGTGTCAGTCAGTCAGTCAGTCAGTCAGACATTGATTTTGTTTCTGGTGCATTTTGTTTCATCTTGGTAATCATCAGCGGCGGAGAAGTGGATGTATATGTGACTTTTTTGTTTGGGTTTTTTGGATGGAGATCGGGCGTAGCGAAGTTTTGACTTTCAAACTAACCTAACCTAACGAACAGTAGAAACAAGCCTGGTTTAGCGGCGGCCGGTGAATGAAACAAAAAAAAAAAAAGAAGGGGAAAAAAGATTGGCGCCAATCTTTTTTTCCCCTTTAATATACACCGGCCGCCGCTAAACCAGGCTTGAACTAACATCGTCGCCGATGTATTGTATGAAACTTTTCCGTTTCTGGTATAACTTTGATTGGCGGCGACGATGTTAGTTTAAAAAGACTGAATGAATATAACTAACAACAAAGAGATGTAGTGTGTATGAGACTTTCCGTTTTAACCAGAAACAACTTGCTGACTGACTTGGATTGGTGCCACGGAAGAGGTCGTGTTATCAGGTCAACTGCTAAATATAGAATATAATAAACTTCCTTATTTCTGTTTATATGTAACACCCCAATTAACCACTTGACCCCTGTTTTTATTGGCTGTTGAAATGACGTCATAAAGGTCATGTAAAGGTCAAGGTCATTAATTTTAATGTGGATTTTGTCAAAAATTTTACTGGCTACTAATTTTGTGATTGCAAAATTGACTAACAAATGCAAGCTAATTTAACTGCTAAAACTTTCTTCTCAATATAATATAACTTTCGGCCCGGAAAAGCAAAACCCGCTAGGGTCGTAATGGACTTTTGATCAAAAACTGAACAAAATCGACTAACAAATGCAAGCTAATTTAACTGCTAAAACTTTCTTCTCAATATAATATAACTTTCCGCCCGGGGACAGCAAAACCCGCTAGTGTCGTATTGGACTTTTGATCAAAGTCTGAATGGTCTAACTGTACTTTGAATAAAAACCTGAACGATCGTACTGGACTTTTGATGAAAATCTGAACGGTGGTAGTGGACTTACTTTTGATATAACTTAGGTTTTTAGGCTGCCACATGATAGCTTTTTTTAAGGAAAACATCTACCTTTTTTATATATATTGTCAGACTTTTGATATAACTTAGGTTTTTAGGCTGCCACATGATAGCTTTTTTTAAGGAAAACATCTAGCTTTTTTATATATATTGTCAGACATCAGACATACATCTCTGACAAAAAAATGGAGGCGAGCGCTAGCGAGCCTCCCTTATAACATTTTTTTAATATAAGCCAACAGTAGGACATATCGCAGGCATATATCACAACATATCAGTATACCAGCAAAAGCCAGCAATGGAGGCAAGCGGAGCGAGCCTCCTAATATTGTCAGTGGCCAGTTAGTCTTAATATTGTCAGTGACCAGTTAGTTAGTGAGTGAGAAGGAAATAATTTTAACAACAAAGTTTTTACTACATTTTATTTCTCTCTATATTAGTTGACTGACCTAGTCCGGCGGTGTCAGACTGGGTGCGACGTATATGAGTCCGCCATGAAAGTCGTCGTATTTTGCTATTGCACATCTAACTTTGAGATAAATGTATACCAAACAGCTATCTGATTTTGTAAAAAAGTGGTAAAGAAAGTTGAAAAGCTAAAACCTCCAGGGGAAACTTGTGGGAATCGAACCCACAGTCCTGTTTTATTAGGACTGACCAACAGTGACTGGGTTGGGGTTTTTTTTGCTTTTCTTTTTTTCTTTTTCTCTTTTCAAAATCTGATTTTGTTTTAATATACAGTTTATTTCAATATTATATGGCAATAGTAATACATATACATATATACATACATACATACATACATAGAGATCATAACATTTATATTTCGTAAAAAGTGAAATGTGAGTCTGTCTCTTGACTCTGTGCGGCCGACACGAGCCCTGAGACAGACCCTCATTAGCAATATATAAAAAAAAACACAAAGATATAATGAAGTGTACAACACATTAAAAATGTTTCTGTTTCACAGTAATGTCTATCCAACATATTAAAAATGTTTCTGTATCACAGTAATGTCTATAGTTGTTTTCATAACGGTAATGTCTATATACAAAATGGTTAACATGATGATATTTTGAATAAGAAAGATGAAAAGAGCTGTCCTAATAGTATAATATACACGATATTTTACAAAAAATAGCAAGTTAATGAGAAAGACACCGATAAAGACACAAGCTTTTTTTTTTCTACCTGCGAGGAGTTTTTGCCACCATATTACTGGCAAAAGTTCTGGCCACTGCGGCCTTTTTCTTTCTTAGAAAAGTATCGCTGGCTGAAGGAGCAGGGAAAGGTGTTGCTGATGAACTAGACTCATCAGTATTAGCCTGTTCCTTCATCGCCGCGATCTCTGTTTTTTCTATGACATTGCTGGCAGTGTTTGAATTCACCATCTTTTCTGTCTTTCTAATGGTCAAGCTTTCGCCTTGATACGAAATAGGAAATAGATTGGTTTCCGTCACTCCCTTTGGTAGTTCTTTAGAAACTTTGTCTATTTCATTATTGGCGCATTCGCCGCAAAACTTGACCGCTATTGTCTTGGCAAAGACTCCCCTTTTTCCTGACCTTGTTTTCTTAAGTGGGTCAAAATATCCCACGTTTGCCTTTCGCTCCTTGCAAACCACGCAAAGAGCCTTGACCCCTAAGGCCTCCCTCATGACGTCCGCATTTGATTTTTTATCTTTGTATTGCAATAAGGAGAAAACTTTTTTCTTAGTTCCTGAACAAAGCTGTGACAACAGGTCAACAGCTCTGTAAAGTGCTTCCTCTGCAGCAGATAACTTATTATCAGAATTGATCGCGGTATATAGCTTGTTTGCTATACAGCAAACACGTTCACTCATATAGTGGTCAGCACATCTGGCGACCACATCATCAATTTCCATGTTTTCTGGGTCCCGATTTGAGTTGCTGGTATTTTCCACATATTGTGGAAGCCAAAGTAAAAAATAGTTAAATTCGAGAGGACTTAGTACTTTCAGACGTTTTGCGAGCCTCGCGTTCTGTTCGGGAGTTCTGTTTGCCACCCGGTCATAAAACCTAATGTTACAAGGGCTATCTTGGGTGGCTGCCTCCGGAACAGGCAGCTCTTTTGGGCTGATTGAAGATAGGCTTTGGGACTTTAGAGTTGGCATGGGTTTCATAACAAAACTCATTGTATCTTTTAGATACTTTGTGAATTGCTTGTTATTAAGGACAGGTCTGCTGATGCTACCATCGCTTGACACACTTTCTAGTCTTTGAGTCGTGACACCTGCGGCACCGGCAGCAGCAGCGGGACTGACAACCGCGGTTACCGGCTGGGCGAGGGGAGCGTCCTTTACTAACTTGTTGACTTTGGTCAAGTTATTATTAATTTCAGCTGTGCGAATCGTGTTTGTTTTGGTCATGTTCTCAACACTTCTTGTCATATCTAAAATCTTGTTAACATTTTCATCCTGAGCATAGGCAATTGAGAGTATCTTGTCTAATTTTGTTTTAGACTTTGAAAAATAATCATCAAAAGAGGAACTCATTTGTTCCTGAAGTTCGTAGAAAAATGTATCAAATGATACTTCATCCTCTGAAGATTTGGTGGTTGGTGTGACCTTTTTCAAAGGTGGTCTGCCGCCGTCCTCTCCTTCAGACTCTGAGTCTGAAGATGATCCACTGCCGCTGGTGTAAACATCGTTTACAGCCCTCTTCCTTTTCAACTGTCTCTTTCTCTTTTCCTGAGAGACCGAGATAGTCGGAGTGGAAGGTGGTTTTACATTATCATCATTATCAAGCTCAGGGTTTGAAAAATCAGAGTCAGAATCTTCAGATATTTCAATTTTTTTAACGGGAGCAAGGATAACTTTGTCTTTTTTACTAATGGAAAGCGACTCGGTCTCAGTAATAACTTTGCGTTTTTTGCTGGTTTTGCTAGAGGAAACAGTAGAAACAGGCTCAGTCTCAGTAACGTCCTCATAGTCAAGTTCAGGCTGATACAGAGATTCCACTTCAGTGACCTCTGTCTCAGCCTGCTGCTCAACTTCAGTCTCATCCTGCTGCTCAACTTCATCACTGGTCTGCTGCAAGTTAGTAAGTAAAGTTTTTTCAATATCACTGGTCTGCTGCAAGTTAGTAAGTGAAGTTTTTTCAATGTCTAATTTTGCAGCTATCTCATCAAGGGAAGAATCATTTACCAGAGAGGTAAATTCATCATCGGACAGCTCCAAAATGACATCATTTGTCAACTCAGCAGTGAAAGGCTTCTCCTCCTCCTGCTGCTGCTGCTGAGTTGTCAAATAATCATTTAAATTAGGCAAGCTAGAATGATCTGGTAATATAGAATTTATGGCTATGTTCATTTCTTTTTCCTTCTCAGATAATTTTTCAGACTCGGAAACTAATGCTTCTGAGTTTGTTGAAGACTCAACAAACTCAGAAGCATTACTTTTCGGGACTGTTGGTGTAGAGTCCGATTTAGTAGCGTTTTCCAGAAAAATACTGGAATATTTAAATTTGATACTAGCATCTTCTCGAAATAACTTTAATCTATACTCTTTATCGGTATCTTTCACAAACTTTCCAAAATTCTGATGATTTGTTTTAGACCAATCGCGGTCAGAGCTAACGACACCTTCAATAAACTTTATAAGTTTTTTGAAAAATCTCATGTCAACCCGCATGAGATTATCCTCGGGCAAGGACATCCTTATTGCAAGGCTGATAAGCATCCTAGTGGGCGACGCCATAGGATGCTTATCACCTTCCAACTCAATTGCCAAGCTATCATGACAATTGTACACGATGTCCTTGATCGTCTGCCATTGTTTGACCTTGCTGAGAAACACGGAATTATCCCGTCTTACCTCAGCATCGGTCTCACGCCGGCACAAGCCAATCAGTCTCATATACAAGGCAACCACATGAGTCGCAATGTGGTTGGCCTCGCACAAACTTACTTTTTCATAAATGTGCTTCCCCGTACTTAAAAAACCAAAATAGACGGCCAGCCTTTCCTCAGGAAGCACATTTTTCCTAACAATAGACAGCTCGTTCTCATCAATCTTATTCAAAATTTTTGTTCTTAAAACAGAAAATTCAGCTGCTGTTTTCTTAAATTCTTCCCCCAAACTCTCCCCGAAAATGGCCCGAAAAACAAATGCAATCGGCATAACGTCCAGAGGTGCACCAGGATACAGATTGGCACCTCTGGATACCAAGTTTCCCATCCTTTTTGTTAACCATGGGCAGATCCTGTCTTGACTATCTCCAAAAGTGGCAATGCTCATTACTCTTCTTATGACACCTCTTCTATAATGCTGAAGAGACAAAAAAGTATAACAAAACTATCACTATCTTGATCACAGACAGACAGACAAACTATCACTATCTTGATCACAGACAGACAGACAAACTCCACGGACTTCGAACCCTTCCACAGACTTACTGTGCAAAATCAGACCCAGGCACTGGCAGTTTTTGTTTTGGTTTTTTACATATCACATACATGTCCAATTAACTAGTAACATAACTATCATTTCACAAGCAAAGCAAGCAAAGGAGGCGAGCGGTAGCGAGCCTCCAAAACATCACAAGTATATTCATTTTATTTTGACTGAATTGTAAATGTAATAACCACAAACTACTAAACATCTACTGCTAAACACCACACAATAAGGACATTTTAACAACAAGACTATAACATTTACAGTCTCGCTCAAAATATCCTTCAATTCACAGCCCCTCAGACCCAAGACCCCAATGCTACCCCACAACCACTAATAAAAAAACATATACACTGCAAAAAAAAAACTTACAGGTGGAAATTCCTCCACTGGAGACTTTGTAGGAGACGACTTTACCGGAGACGACTTTACCGGAGACGACTTTACCGGAGACGACTTTGCCGGAGACATAGTAGTTGCAGTAGCAAGTTTGGCTGGAGGCTGGCTGCTGCTGCTGCCGCTGCTAGTGCCGGCAACATTCTCAACCTTCTTTGAGGCAGCAGCATCATTGGTCTTTCTCTTTGTAATCTTTGTGTTTGCCATCTTTAATATTTTCCTGAAAATATAAACAGATATATTTTCATGAAAACATAAGGAAAACTACCCACAGAACAGACTTTCAGAAAAAATAACAAACAAATTCACAAATTTCACAAAATAAAATTAACCAAAACTAAAATCTACTTACTTTACCACCACAGCAAAAATAAAATCCAATCCAAAAATAAAATCCAATTATCCACAAGGAAAAATAAAATCAAACTATATTAACAATAATATTTACTAAACCCCGTTAACCACTAGCTCTATCAAGAATAGAAGGCCTATTAACCTAAAGATCAGCTATATATACCCAATGGCGGGGGTCATTTGCAATACCACGTGACCTTTATCTCATAAAGATCTTATCTCAAGTCACGTGGTCTCGGCCATATACTATACCCCACCCACTCTGGCCAGCCATTCATACCCCTGTCCGTCCGTACGTACTTTTAAGTACGTACGTACGTAATTACGTACGTCTGTCCCGACGATGATGCTCTCTAACTCGAATATTTTTTATCAGAATTTTATGAAACTTGCTCACATTGTTTAGTACCATAATGTCTTCTTCAAGTTCTATAATGGCCCATATCGCACCAGGCTTTCAAACCGGGCCGCGTAGCGCAGTCGGTAACGTGTCTGGCTATAGATGCGTGTCTGACTGCAGATCCAGGGGTCGCGAGTTCGATCCCGGCCCGGTCCCATACTTTCGTGGAGATTGATCATGAAATAATTTCTACGGTCATTCTCCTCCCTTCCGCTGATTCATTCAAGAAGGGTTGTTGTCAGTTACAAGCGAAAGTATGTGCACAAATTACTGGTTAACCGCTTGTTCAAGCCTGCCCAGGAAAAAGTGTGGTTAGGTGAACTGACCGTCCCGCAATGACCATAGCTGTTGACTTGGGACGTAAAGCAACAAAACCAACCAACCAACAACCAGGCTTTCAAGAGTTATGGCCCTTTGTTTATGAAAATTCACCATTTGAAACAACATCCGCTCTCCAAGTCGAATACTTTTTATCAGAATTTTATGAAACTTGGTCATATTGTTAAGTACCATGATGTCTTCTTCAAGTTTGATAATGGTCTATATCGCACCAGGCTTTCAAGAGTTATGGCCCTTTGTTTATGAAAATTCACCGTTTAAACGACATCCGCATTATCAGAATTTTATGAAACTTGGTCACATTGTTAAGTACCATAATGTCTTCTTCAAGTTTGGTAATGGTCCATATCGCACCAAGCTTTCAGTAGTTATGGCCCTTTGTTTATGAAAATTCACCGTTTTAAACGATGTCCGCTCTCTAACTCGAATATTTTTTTATCTACATTTTATGAAACTTGGTCACATTGTTTAGTACCATGATGTCTTCTTCAAGTTTGATAATGGTCTATATGGCACCATGCTTTAAGGAGTTATTGCCCTTCGTTTATGAAAAACAGGGGTTGAAACTACGTCTGCTGTCTAAGATGAATAGTTTTGATTATAATTTTATGAAACTTGGTCACATTATTGAGTACCATAATCTGTTCAAGTTTCAGAATGGCCCATATTGCATCATGCCTTCAGGAGTTATTGCCCTTTGTTAATGACAATTCCCTATTTATACCAATTTGGCAATAGCGGGGGCATCCGTGTCCCATGGACACATTTCTAGTTTTTCATTATTTTTTTACATAGGCTAAGTGTGATCAAAAGAAACGTCTAATTGAGTCGGTTCTTTTGAGTACCCACAACATATGTTCTGGTGGTCAAATAAGTATGTAGGATGATTTTGTCTGATAACTAATTCTTCAATTGACGGTGTGTTGGTTCTTGTCAACAGTGCGTTTGCATCATATATCTACGGGGGGTTGGGGACATGGTGCCTCTATGTTCTCGGTCTTGTGTTGTCAAATTTACAATGCAATGTAAAACTGTCAAGATTTGGTATGGACTCAGAGTTTTGTGTATTGTCTCTTGTACTGTCTACAATCATGTGTATATTTATAATTAAAATAGTAGGTGCCAACGACCAGGCCAGGCTGACTTGACCCACATTCACCAAAATATATGCTTAGCACCTATTATAATCTCTTCTTTCATATTAACCAGTTCTGATGCTAGTTTATTTTGATTTAATAAAATTACACTTACACACAGCCCCTTCTGGTCTCCCAGCACAACTGTCACTGGCTGCCAGTTTCTTCTGATCAGCCTACAAGGTGTTCTCCTGTCAAATGCATCTGACGAGATCTCCACGATGGTTACCCAGGGTTGCCACTCAATATCCATTTCAAAATTCCCTGACTTTTCACTGACTTTTCCCTGACTTTCAACCGTTTTCCAGACCCTTTTGGAAAGCCAATTTTAGCCATTTTCATCCATCGACTATTCGAAGATTTAGCACAAATATTTGAACTTGCTGATTTAATCTTTAAAGAAAAATCTTAAGCCATAAATATTAGAAATGGAATGTTTCTGAACATAAATTGCATGCAATTTATGTTCAGAAACATTCCTTTTCTAATATTGCTTGCAAATTATGGAAACTAAAATTTCCAGAAGCCTGTTAACTAGCATCTTTTTAGGAAAATTTTGAAATTCCCTGACTTTTCCATGACTTTTTTCATTTTTTTTTTAAATTTCCCTGACTGAAAATGTAATTCCCTGACTTTTACCTGACCTGGAAATTTTTCCATTTTCCAGAACTTTTTCCCTGACTGTGGCAACCCTGTTACCATTGGAAGGTTGGCTAAATCAAAAGCAGCATCAGTCATCCTTCCAATCTCAATTCTTTCAATGGATCTGAAAAAAATAATCTTGTACATTTAAAAACCTCTCACAAATACAGCATACAGAAATGGTTAATTTTCACTCATTTTCATGGGTTAATCCAGAGTCCATTGCCTACACCAGAAAATTTTCTGAATTCGCAGGTGTTTAGTAATGTAAGTTAAGTCAAACTGAGTTTAATAACTACTTTGTAATTCTTGTAATACAAAAAAAAAACCCCAGCCCATCTCACTTTCCCGCCCATTTATTTTGCGTTACATAATCTTTACAGCTCAATAAGCAATTTTACCTGTCTAGGGTTGAACTGAACTTGATCCCTGAGGTCTCGTACTCGCAAACCGCCAGGTTGCCTTCTACCATACACACCTTTGATACCTCGTACCTCACACCACAATGGTTAAAAGAACACACATCGACATTAGCCTTACGATCATTTCCGAGGCCATTTTAGACTGGTTCTCTCCCTTTAATAGCTTGTCAGCATATTAATATGCGTAGCGGAAGTGGAGCTTTATCAACGTGGGGAACCAATCTAAGGCCATTTTGGATTCTTTTTTCTGCTAACTATGCTGTTAGCACGAGGGCCGTGCGGTCCACGACGACCCGCATTGTGTACCTCACCAGGCTAGGCTGAAATTTTGCAGGGGATATAAAACCAGATAGCACTAAGTATGATAAATACGATGTTAAGTTTGGTGTATATGATAATTTACTTTCATCAGGTTCTGTTTAACTATTTTGATACATTAATGACTTTAATAGACGCCAGATTGTCTAAATCCTCAAACTTTTATCATAACAACAAAGGGCCTAGACTGGCAGTTTATTTATGTTTCATCATTTATCTGCTATTTAAATGATTGTTTTGTTTGTTTGTTTGGTTGGTTCTTAACGACGCATCAACCCTTGTGGGTCATTAGCGTCAGACGGTATTAAACTAAACATGATGAAGATGGAAAAAGTAAAAATTTATAAGATAAAAATAAAAGGAAAGATGATGATGAGTTTGTATAATGATAATAAATTGCAATACGATTGTTGACAGGAGAGACCACGTACAATATCTGACAGTTTCAAGGAGCTATTCAGATAACTGTACATGTTCTCTAACTGAACAGAATACAACATTAAAAAATCTGTATTATAGTCTGATACAAATGTAAAACAAACCATGATTTTAAAAATAGCAATTAGATTTTGTTAAAAAGATTTATTTGTCTTAAAAATGTCATAATACCATCAATATGTATATCTTGAAATAATTCTTTCATGTTATCAACATGAAAGCAATTATTTCTTACTGGTGCAAAGTCGCCACATTCCAAAAGGAAGTGACGTACAGTGAATAGTGCGTCGCAACCAACGCATTGTGGCTGCTCTTCACCTTGTAGTAAGTATGAATGAGTGACTCTTGTATGACCTAAGCGGAGTCGAGCTAAAACTACTTCTTCTCTTCTAATGTTTCGAACAACTGATTGATATTCACCAATAGTTGGTTTGATGTCAAGAAGTTTATTACCAATGCTGTTATTCCATGAAGTTTGCCATTCTTCCAAGATATATTTATTGATAGATGGCCTAAAATTAGAAAATGGAATTTTAAAAGAAGTTGGTTCTAATGAAAGCGATGTTTTTGCTTGCTTATCAACCATCTCATTCCCTTGGATACCTATATGACTAGGAATCCAACAGAGGACAATTTCTTTATAAGTTAAAAGCTCATGACATTTTTCTAAAAGTTTCTGAATCTGTGGATTCTTTGAACTGGTATGGTTCATTGCTTTCAATACAGAAAGCGAGTCAGAAAATATAATAAATTTATTGTTAGCATCACAAGTGCTAATGAAATCTAAAGCTAGATCAACTGCTTTGGCTTCAGTAGTGAAAATTGACGAGTCGTCAGGTATACGTTGCATATTACTATGGTTGTCTGATATAACAGCACAACCAACCTTTGAGTCTTCTTTTGACCCATCAGTATAAATTTGTTGGTAATTCTTATAACGACTTTGCATTTTTCTGAAATCATCTTTTAATATGTGTGGATTTGATTCAGATTTTTTCTCGGAATGTAAATCAAAAAGAATTTCAGGTGATTTCATACACCAAGCTGGAATATTTGGTGTAAAATGTTTTTCAATATTTTGTGGTTTGATATTGGCAGATTCTAAGAGTGGTGAAATTCTGATGCCAAATGATTTAATAGCTTTAGGTTTTTGTTCATATAAATCAACATAATTTGGTGGGAATGTAACTTCATGAGCAGGATTTGATGGGTTAGCAGCAAGTCTTATAGCATATTGCAAAGAGAGTTTCTCTCTTCGTGAGTATAGTGATGGTTCATCTGCTTCCACATAGAGACTAGCAACAGGAGAAGTTCTAAAAGCCCCTAGAGCTAATCTAAGTCCTTGGTTATGTATAGGATCAAGCATTTGAAGATATGATTTTCATGCAGAGCCATATATAATACATCCATAGTCTAATTTTGACCGGACTAGAGACCGATACAGCTTGAGAAGTGTAGTTCGGTCTGCACCCCAAGAAGTATGGGAAAGTACTTTTAAAAGATTCAATGCTTTTAAACATTTAGCTTTGAGATATTTAATATGGGGTATAAAACTGAGTTTTCTATCAAATAAAATGCCAAGGAATTTAGATTCCTCAACAACTGGAATAGGTGATCCATATAAATGTAAAACCGGATCATCATGTTGCTTGCGCAACTGACAGAAATGTACACACTGTGTTTTTGATTTGGAAAACTTAAAACCATTGCTTGTTGCCCAATTTTCAATCTTATTTAAATTTTGTTGCAGTTGGCGTTCAATCGTTGCCATGCTTTTTGAGCGATAACAGATACAGAAGTCATCAACATATAATGAGCAATCGGTAAGATTACCTAAACATTTCACAATATCATTAATTTTTATGCTAAAAAGTGTTGTTGATAGAACACCTCCTTGAGGTACACCTTGCTCCTGGTCATAATAGTCAGACATAGAGGAGCCAACTCGGACTTGCATGATGCGGTCTGCAAGGAAGTTTTCAATGAATGTAGGAAGTCTACCTCTTAATCCTAATTTGTGGATATCTTTTAAAATGTCATATCTCCATGTGGTATCATAAGCTTTTTCCAAATCAAAAAAACACAGCAACTACATGTTCCTTTTTAATAAAGGCATCACGTATGAAGGTTTCCAATCTAACTAAATTATCAGTTGTACTGCGGTCAGATCTGAAACCAGACTGGAACCGCGATATATGATTATTGGATTCTAAAAACCAAGTAAGTCTTTTATTTATCATTCTTTCAAGTGTTTTACATAGACAACTTGTTAAAGCTATAGGTCTATAATTATTAGGTTCCGCAGGATCTTTCCCAGGTTTGGGAATTGGGATTATGGTTGCTAAGGTCCAATCTTCTGGAAATTTACCAGTAGTCCAAATGTAATTAAATATATTCAAAAGAGTTTCAAGAGAAGTATCTGGGAGATGTTTAAGCATTTGATAGTGGATCTCATCAGGACCCGTGGCTGAGTCATGTGATAGTTGAATAGCTTCAACTAATTCATCTAAATTAAAATCTTTGTTGTAAATTTCATTATTTTGTGATTTAAAATTCAATTTAACTTTCTCTTGTTCGATTTTAATCTTTCTGAAGGATTCAGAGTACTTGAATGATGATGAATTGTGACAAAAAGTTTCTCCTAAAGTGTCAGCAATGTCTGTTTTTGAAGTTGCTTTGCTGTCAGTACCCACCATGTTTAGATGTGTGTAACTGGGGGATTTGTTTTTTCCAGAGATTTTTCTTATCATATCCCAAACCTTTTTAATAGGTGTTTTATGATTGAATTTCGAAACATAAGATCTCCATGATTTACGCTTCGAAAGTTTAATTGTTCTACGGGCTTTAGCTCTAAATACTTTGATGTCATTGAAATTGTTGGTATTTGGAGATCTTTTGAATTTAGATAGAGCTTGCTTGCGCTGTTTAATTGCTTCTTTACAGTCGTCATTGTACCATGGATTACTTTTAGTTGGATTTGTCGAAGTTTGAGGAATACATTCTTTAGATATTTCGATAAGAGAAGAGATAAAATCAGCTATAGGATCAGAAGATTCTTTGAAGTTTTCTGGCACCAATTTACCAGTGCACAGAGTATTAAATAGATCCCAGTTGGCTCTATTTAATTTCCACTTTGGATTGTGATCCTCAGTGGAATAAGTGTTCTGTTCAATGATGATAGGGAAGTGATCACTATTGTGTTGGTCTTCACATACAGACCAATTATAATCAAGAAACAGTGATGGATGACATAAGGAAAGATCAATAGATGTAAAAGACTTTGTACTTGGAGAATGATAAGTGTAAGACTTATCATTCATAATACAAATGTCGTTCTTTGTAATGAAATTTTCGATAAGTTCACCTCTGGAATCATTGTTTTGACCACCCCAGAGAATATTGTGACCATTGAAGTCACCTAATAAAATATAAGGAGAAGGAAGTTGTTGCAGTAAATTGTCCAAATGTTGGGAGTTAAGAGAAAACGATGGAGGAATATATACAGAACATATGGTTATTTCTCTGCCTAGAGTGACAGAAACAGCAGTTGCTTGTAGTTGTGTTTGTAAATCAATCTTTCTTTGTGGGAAAGATGATTTTACAAATATTGAGGCACCACCAGAGGGCCTCAAACAGTCAGTATGAACATAGTTGTATACATTAAAACCTTTTAATGATATGTTATCATCTGGTTTAAGAAATGTCTCTTGAAAACAAAATACAGATGGGTTATATTCAGAAATCAATAATGATACTTCATTATAATTAGGTTTCAAACCTCGACAATTCCATTGTATAATTTTATGCTTAAAATCCATACTTGAAAATAATATTAAAATGGGTAATAAAATAATGGTTAGATTGAAACCCTCCATTATTTAAGCTAATGGTAATCGTGATAGTGTGCCTTTAGGGAGGTGATCACTGGAAGATGGCTCTGTGAAAACCACAGACTCATCGTCCATGACCTCCTCGCCATCTTTTTCAGCAAACACAGAATATGGATTCATTTCAGCTTGTTTTGCTTTTTCCATTTGTTCTTTTTCTTTCTGTGCTTGTTCTTTTTGCCATTGCTGTTTTCTTTCTTCTTTTTGTTGTTTTTTAAGTTTGTCTTTCTCTTCTTTTTTCTTCCTCTCCTCCTCCTTCTTCATCATTTCCAGGGTTGCTGGCTTAAGTGCTGGCCCTGGACGAGGAGATGAAGCATTTTTGTCTTGTTTTCCCTTAGGTGTTTCTTTGGGTGTTTTTTCTGATGTTGATTTTTCTTGTTTTTTTAAGTATTCGTCAAAGCTGTCGTCTGTCTGTGTGGTTTTGTTTTCAGTTTGTGTTGATTTGTTGCAAGTGCCTGGTTTTACAGCACTTGCATATGATCTAGTATCATAAAATTGCTCATATTGTTTTCGAGCTTCTGGGAACGAGATGTTCTGTTCACATTTTATCTTAAGTATTTTCTTCTCTTTCTCCCAAGCTGGGCACTGTTTAGAGTTGGCAGGGTGTTCCCCTGAGCAGTTTACACACTTGGCTGGTCTTTGACACTGGCCAACTGGGCAATGCTCAGGCATACTGCAGTTGACGCATATAGCCTGTCTGCCACACTTGTTCTCGTGGTGGCCAAACACTTGACATTGATAACAACGAAGTGGATTTGGTATATATACGTCAACTTTGACTTGCATAAAACCTATTTTTACTATTGATGGTAAAACTGGTGAATTGAACGTGAATACAAATGTGTTTGTCGGTTTCTTTGCTCCATCACGGAAGACACTGATTCTACGAACATCTGTGACACCCTGTTCTCCCATGAACTCCAGAATATGCTCACAAGTCTGCCTGTTCAAGGCAGGACAGCGAACAATACCCTTGGATATGTTCAAGGAAGAATGTGGGGTCACTTTGCATTTCAGTCCGCAGAAGTTCTTCAAATTAAGAAGAGTTGTCTCATGTTTTTCCTTCGCACACTGTATCAGAAGGTCACCAGACCGTAGATTTTTTATGCTTTTGGGTTCACCTGTCAAACCATTATAGTTTTATGTACAAGGAATGGAGAAAGAGAAGAAATACTTTCATCTTCCTTTTCTGAATGAATTATTAAAAATCTGGGTACATAAGGTTTTTTGTTTGAGGTAGACGAACTTGAAGTAGTTGGTTGAGAAGCTGGGTACGAGTTTTCAGAGTCAGTATCTGAATTTGCTATGTGACGTTTTTTTGCTTTTTGTTTAGCCATGTAGTTTGTTTGTTTGATTCATCCTCCATGCTCTCCACCCACCGTGGAGCCCAACAAGGGAGCACTTTAATGGAGTGGCTTTCCGACCTCCAGTGCTAGAGTTACATAGAAGGTATACTTGCACAAATAGAATCTGCACAATTGACCTGTTAAGCCACTGCCTTCCAGGATTATTTTATAAAAGAAAGAAAGTTTAAGATAATGGACACATGGTTGGCATCAGAACGATACTATAGAACGAAGATATAAGAAATATATTTTTTTACATTTTCAGAATCCTGGGGCTCAGCATGACAAAGCCGATTAGAAACACCGGGCCGTGTTTCCACCTCAGTCTACCCCGTCAAAGAGGCCAAAGAGACGTGTTGAGTCATACAGAATTTATAAACGTCCATATTCTGCATGCTCTCAGTCTTCCAGGCCATCCCCTTCGAGTTACGAGAAAGCCACCCACGGCAGACTGGTGGGTCCTACTCTTAGCACTCCCAGAGGAGACAAGTATTACAATCAATATCGTCCCCTGTGTGAAGTGTGCCCCAGAGACCGCGACAAGGTGGTAGGGACTCTCCAGGGCTATTTAAATGATGTTATAATTGCCTCTTAATGTAGAAATGTACGTCTGAAGAGAAACAGTGGTGTCAGAAAGTAAGATGTCAAAGTGATATGCTATTTGTAATCATCCACCGCCCTTCTCAATTACCTTTTAATTGACATAAATGGCTGACATCACTTTTCAAACGCGTCTCATAGCACATAAAAGCCAGAAGAAAGTCTGTGTAGCTAACAGAGCTCATATCAAACGCCAACATGGAACGAATACGTATCAGCATTGGCTATAATATAAACCTGATTGTAAAAGGAAACGGTCAGTATTTGAATGTATACGTCAATGATAATATCTTTGAAAATGGTCAACTATTGCAAGAAAAATCCACATCGGTGTGGTTAAAGTGGACAGAAGCCTTCGCCCTAAGAGACGCCATCACTTCCGCAGAGGAGCAAGTGATATGTTTAGAGGTAATTTATTTTTGATGTATCTTACATGCATTTATAACTCTATTCTAAAAACCTGTTTGTTTTCTTTATTTTGTTAGTGGCATTATAGGTGTTTATAAATGAGGAACTAAAATGTTGAATGTATATCTTGGATGTCATTTCTTTCATTTTATTTGAAAGGTTATTCAGATAAGAAAAACAAGATCATTATTTGGATTTCTTTTTTTCTTTGCTTGCAGGAGTTTGGTGCAGAGCCAGCACCTGAGCCAATGGAAACTATAACTACCTCCACTACACCAATAGTTACAGTTGGAGTGAAACGCTACAATAACAACAAAAACCATAGCCAAAAAGGTGGTTAACTAGTATAAACAAAACAACAGGAGCGAAACGCAAAGAGATTGCTACAAGAACAACAAACACACTAACAAAAGAAAAAAGATGGTAAACTAACATTTAAAAACTTTAAACGAGAAACCTTTATTCCATAATCCAGTTTCATACTACAATGTGTGACGCTTTTGAAACTGGAAGATGTCCTTTGAGTATTCTTGTAACAACATATTCTACATGCTTTAGACAGCTACAGCGTTATATGAGAGATAATCTGATTCCATTTGATATTGTTTCCTTTTCAGAAACTGACAAAGGTATTTTATTGTTTTCAAACCAATACAGAGATGAATGTCACATATTTTTAAAAACTATGTACTGTCAAGCAGCACAGGCTGGAAATTGCTTTCACGAATATGTATAAAAAGATTGTTTTAATTCAAACAGAGCATCATCAAACATTTGCCAATGTGACAGTACATCGTGATTCAATTAAGTTCATATAGTTTTTAAACCAGTTTTGCCTGCAATGTATCTTTAATTTTTACCTTTGTTTTTTTTTTATTTCGTTTGAAAAGAGGTCAAAACTGTAATATGAAAAGTAGAAGATCGAAGTTAATAAAAATCGCTTTGTCAGTTTACAGAAAATAGAAACAACATAAAGTAATTTAGAAACAATGTCCTTTTATGTAGATAATCAAGTTAGATATTGTTTTATATGCATTAAAAGAAGATTTACACATCTAGTAGAAGAAACATTGAACAATAAAATAGTCATCATTAGGAGATGTTTGCTTGTGGTACAAATCTACACGAACAGTTATATTGTTATGAGGTTCTTGTTGATTAAAAGTGAGAGCGTAAAAATACTCTTTCAGTTGTCTTGTCTAAAATATTCTATCAGTGGTCTTATCTTACAGACTTTGGATTGAAAGTCATATAGATAGAATTGCAAAGAAACGTTCAGTTCTTGAATGTGTATTCAGGAAAATCTAAATCGGTGTGACTCAAGTGGGTAGAAGTCTTTAGCCGCTAATAGTTGATAAAATACTTATCCAATCAAATCACTGTTAATCAGGTGTTTACAAATAAAGGGTAACTTAACTGTATTTAAACAGAGGCCGGTAATCACTTGTAACAGAGTGGGATAGTTGAATGAAAACCAATGTAAATCTGTGAATGTAAATCTGCAATTTAACGCCATGTGGAAACTTAAGAAAGATGACATTAAAAATATTTACTGCTCTACATGTGAAAAGTGGATGACAGAATTTTATGTCTCTCGACATATACATAGTAAATTTCATTTGACCAAGAAGTGTTTTGCAACAGAACATCTGCATAAAAACAGTCACAGACGAAACGTGTAAAGAAAAAGCAATCTGGTGTAAATAAGAGCACTAACGGCAAGCAGAACAAATAATAGCAACAGTTCAATCGGATTATCAACAATACAAAATTGGGGTCTCTACGGTAATAACTGGCCTTCTGTTTTGGTATTTTCAATATTACAAAAACTCGCTAGAGAACCTCTGTACTCGAACAGCGCAGTCATCGCGTGGTGGTCACAGTCGACGAGTGGAAAAATGGCGTATTTATGTGTACCTTGCTGTTGAAAAGGGTAATAGATTTATTAATACTTTACTTCTGAGAGTTTTTTTTTTTGCTGATCATTGTCACATATATATCCAGCTTTGTATCTACGTATCAATACGTGTGTGGGTTAAGCGATAGTCAATGCAGCGCCTTATTTATAAAAAGTTGTTTTTTTTTCTCTCCAAAAAAAGGATGAAAGATATTTTTTGTTTATATTCTGAAATTTATGCTTACTTTATATAAAACGCTAAATACCATGGCTTTAATGTGCAACAGTTTGAAATCTGTGGGTAGAGCATTTTGAAAGTTATTCAAGTATTTAATACTGTACGCACAGTTCTCTATATCGGGTGTTCTGGCCCAATGATCAGGTGCTCCTGTACACAGTCGTCTGGATTAGATAAAAGAGAACTGTACGCATATGTCGCGGGTTGTCCATGCTATATTTGAGCCAGCACATGTATTTAGGGGTACGTGTTGCATTTTCGACCAACGAAAACCCAGGCAAGCCTGTGCAGACTCGTATTAGCCTTTGACTAATATAAACAAAGTATGGATGAAGATAAAGACTCTAAACAAAATTAGGACCTCTAGTCCAACTAGATGCGTCAAAAGTCTTTAACTGACCAACGCAACGACACCTTAGCAGGTGCATGCCCCCATTAACAAATTCAGACATGTTCAATCTTCCAATCAAATCCATGGCCAGTGGATTTCACTCGTTGCATGTTGGGCTATTTTCTATGCTTTTTGTCATCTGCTGATTTACCTGATCTGGGTCCAAACTGTTTACTAAGGTTATCAGAAGGTGGCACTTGTATATAAAGAGTGTGGTCTGGCGCCCTTATCAACTAGCTCCTCAGGCAGTCCAAAATCACTTTTCATGGTATTTACCAATTCGCGCCGGTTCGACACGGGGTGAGAAGTCAAGAGCTCTTTAAAATTGTAGGTATACTTTCCAGTATCTCACTTCTGAAAAACGGAACAAACATTTGATAGTCCACGCGTCAGGACGCGCGTTGAACTATTTTTCACATTTTGGTAAATTTGTTGGCACTCCAATGCTAATTTACAGCCACAAAGCCCTCACGGTCCACGAGGGGGGGGGGGGGTGGTGCTCTGATACTGTTTGATACATGCGTAGGCTCGGGTTTTTTTTGGTTTAAATTTTTGAATTACATTTTTAGGGGTTTCAGAAATATTAATATTTTGGGGGTATGAAGATTTTGTGGATATTTTTTGGGGTCACGACAAAATTGGACTAGTTTTAGGTGACTTTTCTATGTATTGAGGGTCTCTTCTTAAGGAAAATGTACAAAATGAGAATATTTTTGCATGGCGAAAAAAATTTCAAATATTTTTAGGGGGCTTGATATTCCCGATTTTTTTTTTGCGGCAAACGGTAGATGCTGGGCCCAATCCTACGTATGAAGAAAAAGTGAGAGTACCCCCCCCCCAACACACACACACTTCACACACACACTGCGTCACACACAGTATATGATGAGAAGTTGCTATCTAAGTGATCTGTGATGGTGGATTGAGATCATTTCTGGCGATTTTATAGAGGATGCTTTTTGTTGTGAACCATACATGTATTAACTATGCTCTACGGGAGTTCGGCTTATTCTACATTCTGGAGCTCCTAATGGTCCGTGATCGTAGTAAAATTATGGGTTAAATCCCATGTAATAGTTTTCAACCCCTTAAGCCCAAGCTACCCACACCATAATCTAATGTCCACACGCAGAACCCGTTTCATCCCCATAATGTTACATGGCAATGTACGAGTCAGCGGATGGACAACGCCAAATATCTCCCCAAATTTTTCGGAGGATAAAATAAACAAGAATATTGAACTTTAAAACGCATTACATATTTTCCTTTTACAGTTTAATAAAGTTATATTCAATGCATGCATGTAAAGCTCTATAATGAGAATAGGCCTGCATTTGGGATAAAAATTGCATCTTCATACCTGAGTATGCGAGCAGCGAATGCTGGGATACACATGCTTGCATGAGCTGTTCGTCCAAAATCTCCTGTGCTGTCTTAGTGCCAGAAGAATTTGTAATTAGCCTGCGAATACCTATAGTAAGCACGTAAAATCGGGCCACTATCGGCCCGCAAGCAAAACCCCATCCGTGTTTCCCTGGCGAGCCAATAGTAACCCGAGATTGGATGTTGGCAGGGCATATCATCTGCCGAAGTCGACCGTTAAGTAGTTTTGCTGTCAGTAGAGCGGCAAACAGTATTGACCCAGATCAGACTGAGCCTATACACTGTTTGCAAAAAATATTTCTAAAATGTTCCAGCAGAAGACAAAATAGACAAGCTTTATTATGTTTAGCGTTTTTCGGCCTATTTCCAAAATGTAATGCTTTTCTCTGAAAAATGCGCAGACCCTGATGAAAAGTCGTATTATGCTTGCGGCAATTAATCCAGGCCTTCACTGTTTGGCAAAGTGCCTCCTTTAGAAGAAAGTACAAAGGGTAAATAGATTGGTTCTTCTCGTATATACAGCTCTACTTCCGTTACGCAAGTAATTAAAGGGAGACCGGTCTAAAGGGTAAACAGATTCACAAACCGAAGACAAACCCATGGCAACGGGAGGAAGAGCCACACAACCATCACGAGACACCAGGAGGACAAACTAAGCAAAGCAACCAGCTCTCTCTTCCCCATCAAGATGATTGCAAAACTAGAATGGACATAAAGCCTGGTCTCAAACCCCCCCGGAGCAATCTGATACCAAACTCGACTCTTCCCCGCTAGTGTCAAATAGTTTGATCCAGATCCGGTTGACATTTCAAGCTTTCGTCCGCTCATCCGTTTATTCACTGATCGGCCATCTATTGGCGTCTTTTTTTTTATTCTACGTGGTAAGCATATGGCTGAATATGACATCCACATAATGGAGTCCCTCCCAGGGGTTTGGCGAAACAGGGGGAATGACATTTATTCCTAGGGAACAGGGAACAAAGGTAAGTAATGGTGCAAAGATCAGGAATCGATACAATCAAGTACCACACCTGACCCAGGATACCAATGGGAAAGTGACAAACTCACAGAAGACACCACAAACGAGAGCCAAGAGGTCAGCCCTTTCCCAGCAGGTGACCAAAAAGCACATATAAACAGACGCGCACAAAACATAGCAAACACAAGACAGAACAAAAACATAAAAGATCCACAAAAGAAGTACCGCCTTGGAACGGTCAGTAAAATATTTTACTGGAGGGCTTAAACCGGTTTAACGGCGCCAACCTCACCCTTAATTCCGATGTGGATCAAGACACATAGATATTTGGTTTGCATGAAAGACCCCTAACTTATCAATGCATCATCTCCTAAAACATATAAATCAAGATATAACAAGGAGATAAAGCAAGGATGAGGACTCAACAGTAAATTAAACTGAATACCGGAGCAAAAGAAATCCAACAGGTAAACCCCGGTGGGCCCGACAAACAGCCAAAGCATCAGGCCCCTACCATCTCATCAATAGATAAGTCTTTAAGTCGGAACCATCATAGAGTCTGAAGTCCGACCCACCGGCGTGCAATTATAGAGGAAAGCAAAGTTGCCAACCGTGATTGGGTTGACTACCAAGCATGCAGTCTGTTGCAATACATTAATGTTATAGCCAATCTTTTTATAATGGGAAATTATTTTAATGAACTGCGCTGAAAAATTATTAGAGCCAACAATCTTCTTCAACTTATACACCAAGTCACCATAGAAATCAGGTTCCGAAAGTCCTTGGCGCAAGAGAGATTTAAGTCCAACTTGGAATTTAGAAATCAAATCATAGTATCGTCTATAAAATTTTGAAAATGTTTTGCGAAGTTTATGATACCGATAGCCTTGTTTAAGAAGTTTCTGAGTTAACAATTTATTGCGAGTGTTGAAGTCAACAACATAGCTAGATGCTCTAGCAAAACGAATGAGTTGAGAGATATAGACTCCATAGGATGTAGAACGAGGAACATCACCATCTAAAAATGGGAAATTGACAATTTTAAAATCAAAAGTCGTCACGTTTGTCATAAATTTTGGTAGAAACAATATCATTAGAAATTGACAAATGCAAGTCTAAAAACGCGGCTTCGGTATCAGAGGCATTGGCCGACATACAGCAGTTTCAAAGGTCAAATTTTGAGTGGAACAGGGTACAAAGGCAATATTGGGGAACATGAAACACAAGAAAACAATTTTTGATTCTTGGGGAACAGGGAAACAAGCCTATTTATTTCAGGGGAACAAGCGCTCCAATTTTCAAAGCATCCACTAGTTAGTTTGTTTGTCTGTTCATCCGTCTGTCAACACGTCATATTAAATTGTCTCTCTGAAGCACTTACAGCTGTGAATGTCAAAACATGCATATTAATTGTCCTTTGCATATTCTTCATACACTGTAATTTGTGACCCCATACCATGATCAACAACACATTTGCAGTAGAGTATGCAGCAGAGATATATGAAGTGTCATTGTTGTTCTGGGCATATTCCTCAAGCACGCACTATGCCTTAAATCGTATGCTTCATTGATTGTTTATGATTCTGTAAAGCGCATATATCTTTTTTTTATGAAATCCGTAAAATTTTAACCTTGATCTACATATCACTCGCCAGTGACTCTGGTTATTTTATGCACTTAAATGCATGTCTTGCACAGCAGTGATAAATTAAGTAGCAAACCTTGCAATGGTTATAAAAGAGTGTGGCACAGCTTGATTTATGTATTGGCATTGCTTTGAAATTGTTGCCAAGACGGTTTGGCATCGCTGGAGACAAATAAACAGCAGTTCAATCGCTTTGGCTTTGTTAAAACCGCTCGTGCTCCCATCAACTGCGTACAGTTACAGCTTGACGAATGCATACAATTAAATATTTAGGCACTCGACATATGGGACAGTCCACTTGACTACTCAAAATTTGCGTTCAGAAGAAAAATGGCTTGCCACATCGCAAATAATTAACAGAAACATTTCAAACTTTCTAGTCCTCGGCTTATACGTATTCTTCATTATTTGATGATATAACATAATAATTGATGACTTAAATAGCACACTTATGAGTCGTTTAACACATTTCAGGCACATAAAATCTAATTGACTAGCCAGAAACTGACTGGTACTCTGCTGTTTTTAAAATTTAAAGGCTCTTATTGGACCAGAATGGACTACAAAACCTATGCAATAATTCCAAATGAAAAAAAACATCGTGAAAATTAGAAGCTGTAAAGAACTGGCTCATAGAGTGGATCACAGTAAACCAAAATAGTATAAATTGTGCACTCGTCGACTGCGAACACCATGCGATGACTGCGCTGTTCGAGTACAGAGGTTCTCCAGCGTGAAAAAGGGTAAGCACTCCTTTGAATGCTTATCTTTGCCGACATACAGCCATTAGGGATAAACAAGTAGAAGCGGCTTTGGACAAACCCCCCCACAAGTTCACTGGAACTGGTGCCTTTGTCTAAGAAAGGGGTGCCGACAGGGCCGCCTGGTGAAGAAGAGATCGCCACACCAGTCACCCTAGAACGCGCCCATGGTGGAGGGGTGCACAACTCTGGCCATAGTGGAAACGATTCATTTGTACGGGCCCTGTATCCTGTACTGAGGGATCCGTAACAGTAAGAATAAGAGCCCTTAGAACTGAGAGTGTAGGACATCGTATAGAAGAAATAATCTATTCTTATTGCTACTTTTATGCTGGCCAAACTTTTCATGTATAAAATTATTTGGATAATTAATCGGGCCATAAAACGTGCTTAAGAGATATTGTTCCTGTGAACTGAAGTTTTTAATGAGGCAATTAGTTCTGGGGGGATCCAGACGCTAAGATAGCACTCACCCTAAAAATAAAGCACAAAGGGGGAGGACACTACTCAGTGCCAACTATGATAAGCAAAACTTAAAACAATGAAACCCCTAGTGAGCTGTGCATTTTGCAAATCGCCGTTTAGACAACAACCTCACTGATCGTATACTAATTTACGTACAAAGAACCATGTCGCAAAGTTGGGAGCCAGTAACGGCAGAAGACTGGGGCCGAATGGCTCATCAAAATGAGCTCGGATGTAACCATTGCTGAGGTCCGGTGGACGCGGCTAGCCCAGGAGGCATACAAGTGCTGGGAAGATGAACGAAACAGGGAGCGAGAAGAAGAGAACTGGTGCCAACACATGGCTCCAGCCAAGAGGGACCTGAGTCCAGCAGTGGACTCTGGGAAGGTGCGCCCAGTCGCAAGGGTGGCGCCCACACCCAGACCAGTGGGGAAAACAGAGGCCGAGCAGGAGGCTACCCGAGCACAGGCCCCTAAACCAGCGGGGCCAGTGAAATTACTGACAAGAACTTGTAGAGTATTATTTTATACGATGGATTTGCTCTATAGAGACACACGAGGCATCCAGTGAAGGCCAGAGGCGAGTTCAATAATGCGAGTGCTCGCCGAGCGCTCGTTGATTGGTACCTATCTTTATTCATAATGTGTAAAGCCTGACAACAGTACAACGAGCGCCCGAGAGCGCTCGCATTATTGAACTTGCCTCAGATGAGTGATGTGTAAATAGTGACGGTGTTATATATGATAAGTAGTGACAAGTAGTTCTGTTTTTAGTGGACTCAGTTAGTCATGTGCATGTAGGATTTATATTGCCACTGCAGAAGAAGTGAGTTATTAGGACAAGGTTTGTAAATATTCTCTTTCACGTTTTAAGGTCAATGTTTATGTTAAGGGCTAATCCGCATAATCTGTGTAAAGTATTCTTTTACATGTTTTTGAGGTCAATGTTTATTTACTATATCATGTTTTTGAGGTCAAGGTTTAA
Source organism: Loripinus fragilis (assembly GCA_964019695.1). NCBI lineage: Eukaryota > Metazoa > Mollusca > Bivalvia > Lucinida > Lucinidae > Loripinus > Loripinus fragilis. The sequence goes on from OZ026528.1 coordinate 12,460,932, forward strand.
TTACTATTTCATGTTTTGGAGGTCAATGTTTAATAACTATCTCATATTTTGAGGTCAATGTTTATTTACTATTTCATGTTTTGAGGTCAAAATGTTTAATTACTATCTCATGTTCTGAGGTCAATTGTTCATATTAAGGGTGTTTTTGGTTGAGGGCAATGTTCATATTAATAGTAAATCCATGTTAAGCTAGGTGTTTTATTCAAAATCTAATAAAACACCCCTGGCGTTGATAGTGATGTGGCGAATGGACTGCACTACCTAGTGGGCTGGTGGCTAGAAAACCCCTTGGCTGTAGGGCATGCAATGGGGCAGTATTCTTGCCTCTTTGATACGTCCGTAATTTCTTCAAAATATAAGTAATTGGCCTTTCTGGAATTCTGTAAACAAAACTATAAATCTGTCAAGACACGCCTTGACTATCTACTTGATTATCTTATTAGAGTTCTTTAAGAGGTGTTAGGGAATTGTTTTCCTACCACGCCTGACAGGTTTATGTTAGTTCCATAGCTTATCTGACAGGTCTGCTACATAAACAAGATTATATTATTATTAGGTTAACACCCAATTTACGTCATTGTCCGGCTCATTTTGATGACGAAAGTATATATACCAGTATGCAAGAGGTGAGAGTTCAGTTAGTAGTTGTTTGTGTGCCCGTGAAGGACTTCTGCAGTGGGCTGACTTAGGAACTATTAAATACCAGAACAGTACATACGACTTGTTCCAGGCCCAGCGAATAAATGGTAAGTCATGGACACTACATAGCTTGGCCTGCACTAAAGGTGGAGTGATGACTCCTAGCTACCCCAACTAGGCTATGCAACAATAGCACAGAGAAGCCATAGCTTCAGAGCTACAGACCCATCACCTGAAAAACAATGTTACCTTAACCTCAAAAGATGCATTTACTTGTAAGCAGTGTTTCTCGACTAAATGAGCATTTTATGCGTACATAAAGGATATTGTGAAGCATCTGGTCATTTTAAAAATAGCAGCACACTTTGCACTAAGTAGGTCGACTACGGTAGTTTCAGTATGATGCTTCACAATATCATTCCGTCACCTAAAGTTAAGGTTATGAGACTTCTACCTACTAAGTACACAAAGTGGTTTGTTAAGCAAGTGTTGAAATTCAGATACTTATAAAAACCGTTGAAACTGAAACGTAAACAGCAGAATGTAATAAATGAATGATCTTCAAAGGATTCAGACAACCCCCTTACAACCCTCAAACTCAATCAGACACGAAGTTGTCTAGGCTTCGTTGTCTATGAAGTTTAAATATACAAGTCTAACAATAGTTTGGGCATTTATTAGAATGATATTCGGTTATTTAAAAAATCGTTTGTGCATTTATTGGATCATGTACAATAAGTATGTCGAATACGCTAATTTTAACTGTTTATCAGTACATCATACATCACATTTTGTATCAATTTGGCAATGTTGCGACTTTCGATTTTACTGAGCATCATTATGCATTTCTTCTAGACCACAACAAACTTTCAAAGTAATTCAAACACTCATTTTGAGATATATATTAAAATATCACCGCTGGGTTGGAATTTTAGCATATCTGATATCTAACCAAACAAGCTTATGAAGTCACATCATGATCAAAGTTAGACTCAGTACCGAGCACATTCTCGAATTTAGAATATTATCTCAAAGGGGGTCACGCCTCCGATCAGGATGAGTCAGACGAAGGTTTACCATCTTATGACCAAAACATTGGAAAATCAAGGGAGTTTGTTCGCATCATCACCTGTCCCTCTGAATTCTGTACGTTGTGGGTCGAAATAAGATACATGAGGCAATAACCTCGTCATTTAAACCATATAAACTGGGCTACAAAGCCTGCTTCGTTACTGGCAGACAGACAACGAAATGTGAACCTTGTATTGAAATTTGATTTATTATAAAAGCTCCTATCGTTCAAATTGAAACTTGAAATCTCTGAAGTTTCAAACCCTGACGTTTCACGCAACGAGTCTTAGCCTATTCGTTTTGTTATACTACAACATTGCCAAAATAATTTGGACCCTTACAATTAACACCCAATCACAGTTTACCCTATTAAAATAGGACAGCATGCCTGGTGGCACCGTTAGAGTATCTCCTGCAATAATATGCAATCTGTACTTTGCATGCAGGAGAATCAATATTTTTTAAGAGTGTCAGATTCTTGGTCGCAAGTTCGGCATCCGTCTGGATCGCGTGTCCTTAAGCAAGACACTTCAGGTATCACTGTACGATTAGATACCGTGGTTTTGGATGCAATAGGATTTATGCGCATTAGAAACAAGTACAGGGGTACTTTGGTCAACCCTGATTTTCACTCTCCTAACACTTGGTCATAATTTCTTTTTCAGACTGGAAGCCCTCCCTATGCCAGGCAGCTCCAGAAAGTTTCAGTCAAATCTGTGCTCTTTCCATTTCGGGAAATGAATTTTGCGAGGTCAGTGTATTCATGGGCGGGAGCAGCAGAAAATTTGAAAAAAAAGTACGGTCTCCCCAAACTCTAAAGAATTTTAGAAAAGCAATCTGGCGAAATCGAGACTTTTGACACTTAGTTTGTTTTTCTTGAGTTTCTGAACAAGAATAAGTGTTGATTGATGTTGCAGAAGTTGTCATTTAGAAATTACTTGTGGTCTTTGCACATTAAACTACATAGGAAATTCCAATAGTACAGTGAGACCTTGTAGAAAGTATCGATCATATCTTCTGAAGGCTTGTTGCTTAATTCGTCTAGGTCACATGGAGTCTGTTGTTTTGATTTTCTGAAGGAGTTGTAAATTTTTGACAAAATAGAATGGAAAAGCAGCTTGATTTTGAAAAATATTTAATGATTTTGCAAACAAAGATTGATTATTCGCCGGGCAACATGGATTGTATGTTATATGACAGAAAGTATAGTCAATTGACACTAAGAACCATGAATCATACTGTTGAATATGGAAGACAGAAACTTACATTTATGAAGGGAAAATCTGTATTTGTAACTGCCCTCAGGGCTATGTACATGTGCATAAAACAAATATCTTCTTTACCTAGGAACTTTGAGATTAGTCACTACAGCCATAACAGCCGGTGTATCTGACCAGATCATCTCAGCATGGAACCGCATCATATAAACATGGAAATACTTTGGTGCACTCATACATTACCGAGACATTGTCTACATCATGGAGTTTATCCGGATTGCATGATTAAGTTGAGCATTCAATACACAAATGAGACTTTTATCTTGTTGAAGGTAAGACATACCCCACCCACCCTTTACACAATACAAAAATGAATTCTGCCCTATCCTGTATTAAAGATTTTTAGGATTATTTTTTCAGCACATTAGTTGAATATGTCACTCTCCGTTCTCGCTTATCATCATAGGTTCTGTATTTTTCAATTTTTCGCCAGTATCTGGACCTCTTGTAGTTTTGCGAAGTTTGTCGTTGTTGATCGTACAAAGCTTTCTGTTGTAATTGCTTCAACGGTTTAATAATTTTTATTTCTGGGTTGAGGGGTGCACCAACAGAAAGAGCTTTTTCTAAAGCTGAATTGGCATGCCCATCATTCAACTTTTGCATTTCTACGAAATGTCACATCCTTTGGGTTAGAGGCATTAATGCCCGATGTAAAGCCTCAAGTTTATTAGTGGTGGCACATGCTCGTGTTTTCCTAACAGCAATTTTACCGAGTCGCATATTAAGACACTGTAGAAGCAATTGTCTATCCTGACCCTTTATAACACAAGATCCTTTTGTTGAAGGCCAGAAATCCTTCTTCCAGCAATCATTGGGGGGGGGTTTACATTGCAAGCCAGTGAGAATTTTCTACAGTATTGACCACATTTACCAGAATAGCATTTGATTATGGCAGTTTTGATATTTTTGATGCTGTCGCATAATCTTGGGGGTTGTTTTTCTGTAGTCGCACGGCTTGTTGATGCAATTTTGAATTCAACGAATACTTGATGGGCTATCACCTTCGCAAATCTACCCCGAAGAAATTTGTACTCCTTCTGATTAGGGGCATTAAACATTTGTCGGCTGAAATTTGTCTTCTTTATCTTGTTTCACATTGATTTTGTTAAGTGGATCACATCAGCCATTCTTGCAACTGGCTTGCCAGTGATTTGTATCTGAGCATCTCTGGCCCCTTTATAAACATTGCTGTCCCCATCAGTGGTCATCTCTCCTATGTTAAATGGCACTTCACTTGACAGAATGGATGACATGCAGGCTTTAGCCTCTCTATACTCAGCACCTAAAACCAGAGTTAATATCATAAAAATTTCTGTCCACAAAAATTAAGTAATAATGATGATAATAATAATAATAACAAAAATTATGATGATGATAATGTTTCAGTGTAAATTATTATTATTATTGTCATTATTATTATAAATATTATTATTATTAGTTTGTTGTGGCTGCTGTTGTTGTTGTTTAGAAGCAGTACTAATTTGTTATCTTCATTAACTGGCATGAACTGTAGAATCTGGTCCTGAGGTTATATTTGTTTTCATGCTCATCCCCAACTGAGCATGAACAGTGAAGTGCTAATTGAAACCAAAATACTGTAAATTACATTTTTCTTGCTTTCACACTCTCAGATGTGGTATTTATCATGCTAAGAAATATTCAAATGCCATTTGAACCTTCATGAGCATGATAAATTTCATGCTCAAATGAGTTGAAATGCTCATGAAAATAAGATGCTGCAAATTACAGACTTATCTTGCTTTCAACCCCCAGATGTTGTCTTTATCATGTCGATGAATGTTAAAATGCCAACAAATGTTAAAATATCAACATGTTAAAGGCATTTTAACAATTTTTTGACATTATTACATTTTTTGCATTTTAACATTCATCAAGCTTGGTAAGTTTTATGCTAAATTAGATTGAGCATTGATTTTAGTGTATGTCCTGGAGGCCTGGTCAGATATAAGATAAGAGTTGCATCATAGTCTCAGTCTGTGTTCAAACTGTGTTGCATTGAAATATATGCAAATAAAAATTGGAAATTTTTATGAGAATTTTTTTTTGCATTTGATATGATTTATATTTGATTTACATGATTTGATATGATTTGTATTTGATTTGCATGATATATGGTACAACCGCTTACCTATTACATCTGTTTCAAGTAAATTCTTGGTACATCCACCTTTATCATCACAAGTAGTATGGTCTCCTCTACTGCACAATTTGTTGCTCACATGCATTCCGATGATTTTCTTCTGCTTTGTTTGCATCTCAATAATAGATGTGCTGACTTGTTTTGTTTGTTTTGTTTTGTTGCTTTACGTCCCAAGTCAACAGCTATGGTCATTGCGGGAAGGTCAGTTCACCTAACCACACTTTTTCCTGGGCAAGCTTGAACAAGCAGTTAACCAGTACTTCGTGCACATACTTTCGCTTGTAACTGACAACAACCCTTCTTGAATGATTCAGCGGAAGGGAGGAGAATGACCGTAGAAATTATTTCATGATCAATCTCCACGAAAGTATTGGACCGGGCCGGTATCGAACTCGCGACCCCTGTGCTGACTTGTGTTGCTGGTTACATAGGAGTAGTGTCACTGTATCGCAAGTCTGATGGGCCAATCTTCGTATCCGTCAAACTACTGGCAACTGATAAATTGATGTTAGCTGCTTTAGCACCAGGCTTGTCAGTGTTTATTTCCTCATGCAGATTGGATTTATCACTGATAAATCCGCATGTTTGGCATACTAGTCTCTCCCGCCAGGCCAAACCCCACTGCATCTCACTTTCTAGGTCGAATTCTAATCTTCCTTTGCAGGTTGAGCTCCAGAGATTATATCCTGCATAGCTGTGGTGGAACAAAGCTGCTGTTTTTCCAGGTGGAGAAGAGGGTAAGTGTTTTGTGTGTTGCTGGAAACATCTGAGGCAGTATCTATCAAAAGATCCCTTGTCCGCAGCTGGCCGTAAAATCATAGAGGGTGGCACTTTCTTATCTGTAGCATCAGATAGAAGTATACCAGAACTTTTTTCTGTGGAAATTATGTTATGGTAATCCTCCAATGTCATTCTAGTAATATTCCTACTTACTTGGCTGTCTGTCCATCGTTCATTTCCCTTCGCTCTCCTTTCATCATTCCCTTTCTTAAAATGGCCCTTGTTCTGGCCCTTCATACGCTTTGACATGTTGTAATTAATTCTGAAAAATAATGATACATATACCACTATCATATAGAAATATCTTTATAAGTCTTCTTGAGTATCACATTTGATAGATCATACATGGTGGAACAGTAGTTAACAAAATGACGTTCCTATGCAACTGACGCTATTAGCGCGACGTCATAACGTTGACTGGTTCTATTACTATAAAACAGGATTTGTATTTGAGGGACCTCTTATCACTGATAGATATAATACACTGGCACAGCAAGCAGTTTGCTCAGTATGTGAGAGTGGGTTATCTTTGACAAAGAACACCTGTTTTGGAAATGCATGTCTGAATCAAGAATAGGGTTTTCAGTTGAAGTATCATTTGAGTGCCTTGTGCTATAGAATATTATGTTATCTAGAGCTCAAAAAAATATTTTAATTGATCTAGAGCTCATACATTATTAATATTTCAATATCATAGGTACATGAATTTGTTTAAAAGTACTTCAATTATTCCTTTAAAGCCGGATATCAAAGTATTAAATGTCTCTGCAAGCCCATATTTTTCCTTTAAAAACACCTTAAATTGGTTGGTCGTGTAGGTATACCTTTGGGGTCTGTTTTGTTTTTGGAGTTATGCAAGGATACTTTTTTGGGGCTATTTGTTTTATTATAGATAGCTTATTATGAAAATAGGTATGTTTTGTATTAGAACTGTTGAATGCAGTCTTCAAGGTATCACTGTACGATTAGACACCGTGGTTTCGGGTGCAATAGGATTTATGCGCATTAGAAACAAGTCTGGGGGTACTTTGGTCAACCCTGATTTTCACTCTCCTAACACTTGGTCATAATTTCTTTTTCAGACTGGAAGCCCTCCCTTTGCCAGGCAGCTCCAGAAAGTTTCAGTAAAATCTGTGCTCTTTCCATTTCGGGAAATGAATTTTGCAAGGTCAGTGTATTCATGGGCGGGAGCTGCAGAAAATTTGAAAAAAAAGACGGTCTCCCCAAACTCTAAAGAATTTTAGAAAAGCAATCTGGCGAAATCGAGACTTTTGACACTTAGTTTGTTTTTCCTGAGTCAAATAGAACTATGGTCCGACTTAACAGGTGGTTGTGGTTCTTGATCACCTAAAAAATCGATAAGCCAATTGTCCCCCTTTCACCATGGTCATTATATAGCGAAATCGATTGTATCTGAGTCCAAGTATCGATGGTATTCGTCTCGCGTTGATGATATTGCTGTTCAGTATTGGTGCAGACGAATGCGGCCGAATAGGGTACCCAAATATACCATCTGAATATTTTACCAGAATTGTTCAATGGATTTTTCATTTATGTAACATAAAATGTGCTCATAAAATTTGTTTCAAATTGGAGAAAAAGGTTTTTCATCTTAAATGTATTACATGTTAGTCCACTATTCGTATGTTCTGTATGGAGTCTTAAAACAGCACTTGAGTATTGCAGTTCTTAATGTTCATAAAACATATGGACCACTCCGTGAAAAAACAAAGGCGCAGACCAGCCTGTGCATCCGCAGTGGTTTAGAAATAACACAGCTTCCCCAAAGGCCGTCGGCAGCGGTACAGTCGGTTGGCAGAGACCACTTTTCAGTCGGAAAAAGGTTTTAGCAGAACTGCTTTTTTATCTGAATATGCTTATTTGGTCTGGTCATTTTTTTTCATAAAACTTATTTTTTATTTAATAATTGAAGCGTACTTGTTTACCCCAGTGCGTCAAAGGCGGTCATTATAAAAATGACACCTGTGTTAACGACGGCAATTATAATTAAAGAATTATCGTTTGGAGTGATCATGCAGCAGAACGTTTTTTTAATATGAACGTTCTTTTTTTATCAGAACAAAACAGAACAATAAGGCATATCTCTTTGATAAGAGAAGGAACAGAATATTATAATTATGTACATGTATTCCTAAATTATGTAACATTTTTCACGTTTACCCGTATCAGTAATGTTGATGCCAAGCCTGATTTTAGTCTTCTCTCGGTATAGAATTTGTTTGTTTGATTTGATTCTTTACGTCCCATCAACAATCTTTCAGTTATAAAGGGACGGGTCTTCCTGGGTTGAACCAGTACTAAGCTAGGATAAATGTGTCTTGCTCAAGGACCACAACGCAGTGACGCCGTTGAGGCTCGAACCCGCGGCTCTTCGGTCTTGAGTCAAGCACTCTACCACTGAGCCACTGCGCTCCCATCGGTATAGAATCATAGGTCTAGACTCGAAGCCAATATACCTTTATTCCGGGGTCTAGATAATAAGGATAAAATCCAGCATAATATTGTGTATATTTTCTTATCCATCTTTTTAACATTCACTTTGGGCGCTCAAAAGAACCGTCTCACTGAGACAGTTCTTCGAGTACATGCTCGGTTCTTATCTGGATCCAAACGGTACACTTTTTTTTCGAAAATAAAATCAGCTGACATCTGTAAAGACTCGGACTGGGTCCGAGCATTTACCTATTTAAGAATACGTCACTGTTCCGAGGTAAAGAACATTGAGCTTGACAAAAAGGTCTGAACAGCGTCTTCGCTTCAAGTTTAAAAAATTATAATACAGAAATATAATGCAGACAGAAAAATGCACCAAAATTCACGAGAACAGTGCTTTAGGCCAGAAGATCCTTATCAGCTTTAAACACAGATGAGCGAACTCCCGCTGAGATCTCGCTGTGTCAATGTGAAGATGACCACATCGTTAAACGTGTGCCAGAAGAGTTTGGAGCAGGTCAGACTATGCAGATATTACATGCTCATAGCAGTTCCTTGTCTTCACTGCCTAGATGCTGCTTTATGCATGAATTTTCAGTTAACCATATGCGAACAACAAATGCGCATAATAGTTTATCTGCGCAGTCTGATCAGCCCCTTTGCTGTTTGCTGCTGAAAAATTTGTTTTTGTCAGTTCTGGTTCTCGGGCCGATGTAAAGGGATTGTTTCAAGCTGTGCATTCCGGGAATATTTAACCGAAACATATGGGACGCAAACAGCACTGGTTCAGGTCAGACCTGCGATTTTCAATCTCACCAGGACCTTTTAAATTGCCTCACAAAAAATTAAATCATACGTTTACAATTTATTTAAAATTTATTGCAATCGATACAGGCCCGGAGAGATGTCTTGTTATAAAGTATCTGGATCTACACTGTTGCTAGGACTCTTCGGCATAATATATGCATGTCTTTTACAATACTTGCAAAGCCTAAACAATACGAAACTATTTGCGCAGTCTGCGCATCTTCCCATGAAGTGACTGTTTTGGTAGTATGGCTGAAAAAGGTTATTATACTGAACAGTAAAGACCCTGACGAGAAGCCGTATGACCAAACTAGTAAGATAGGTGTACAGTGCACGAAGACTGAGATCAGCCTGGGTGTCTGATGCACAACCATGTCGCATTTTTTAGTAGCATGGCAAGTCTTCAACACAAGACAGTTTATACAGTCATGTATTCAGTAAAAACCGTAAAATTAGTATTTCATTACAATCAAGATAAGACATTTTGCCCCAGGGATTATCTGACACCTATAGGATTATCGGATATCCCGTTATGAGCGTCTCGAAATCCTTTGTCACCCAGAATCACACTGGACAGGCGACAATCGAAAACGCTCTCAACAATCGACGAAGGCGGATCAAAAATCGCTAGAAACAGTGTTTTCGATTGCCATTTGTAACCAGTCTGGCGAAAAATAGCAATCGAAAACTCTGTTTCTAACTATTCTGATCTATTTTCGCCGATAGTATTAACGTTTTCGAATGCCGCCTATCCGATGTGAGAATGAAGTACAAATATTCTGCCAGTTAATTTCTTTTGCAATAGATAGGCGTTAATAATAATAATAATAATAATTGTTATCCTTAAAATAAAGAAAATTTAAATAAATTGAAGCAACTTATAATAAAATGGTTTTTATTTCGGCGATTTGTCATGGTCAGTGGTACCTCGGACCATTGGGTCCGAGGTGGTACTTTACTTCTTACATGTCTTACGTGTTACAAAATTATGATTTTTTTTTCATATTCATGTCTCTAAATCAGCTAAGCATTCCCTTTCTTTTAAAATGATGTTAGATTTCTCGACATTCGCTAAGCATATCGAATAGTGCGGGAGCATTATAGACCCGCAATCCAATTAGGACTAAGGCATTTTGTCCGTAGGTAAGAAGGCGCTAAAACTCAATTTTCAACCTAAAAATGACAGAACTAAAATTAAATTTATTTTTTTGAAACTTATATGGTTGATATTGTTGGATGATAGAGATGCCAATTATAACTTATAAAACATCGAGAAAATATCAGAATATGATTATTTTGGGGCACAAAATGCTCACCCTAAGCATTTTCATTCAATTTACATAGAAATGAATGGGATTTTACCAGTTAAAAAGATGAACAATTTGACAAAACTAAATATTAAGTTATTTCATATTTTTTTTATATCATTGTAAAGATAAAATATTAAATTTTCTTGTGATAACTTATAAAACAATGGCAACTCAATAATAAGTTAGCTATTAATAATTTATTTAAAGGTTTGTATACTTTTCTGTGTAATTGACGCCACAGATTTCAACAGGTAAGTTGCGGGAGTGGTCAATATTCAAGGGAGATAATTGGACAGCTAAAACCGATAACAGCGGATATTGTCCCATATGTTCTGAACAAGAATAAGTGTAGATTGATGTTCCAGAAGTTGTCATTTAGAAATTACTTGTATTCTTTGCACATTAAACTATTAGGAAATTCCAATAGTACAGTGAGACCTTGAATGCGACTTGCCTAGTACACGCGGGGGGGGGGGGGGGGGGGGGGTGCTTCCTTGTTAGTTGTGTAACGATGCGTGAAAAAAAAACCCGATGATAAAGGGTCCTTTTTTTCGAGCTGGACAGTGCGCAGCGCTGTCATCATTTATGGTAGGGAAAATGTTATTTTTGTAGGAAAATGTATGTTTCAACAAAGTTTACAAAAGGCTGCAGAAGTAAGAGAGTAAGCGTTTTACTACATTTACAACATTTGAAGCTTACTTTTCGACTGGACACAGTGAAAAAAGGGGCATCAATTTCAAATTGTAGAACTCTATGTGTAGGTAAGTTTTGCGACACTTTCTTCTCGCATCGGCACACAGTTGACCATAAAAGCCGTCCGACTTGACTGAAAAATTGTTGACACGTCACCGGGAATTATAACCTCAAACAAAACAGACTTTGCATGCATTTCTAATGTAGAGTGGCAGTAGGTAGATTCGTACAGTTTTGCAAGCTAACTAATTATAACTTTCTTACCTTTTTAACTAGCCTTTTCATATGTTGTAGCCAAGAAAATACACATGTCTAGTTTATTATGCTGACCTAGTTTCGTTTTCGGCTTTTCCAGTTAGCTAGGGAGCTACCATTATTCAACTGGCGGAAAATCGGAAAAAATTGAGCATGGCAGTATGCAGATTCGTACACCTTTTTATCTGACTTTACACGCAAATCAGAGATGAAATAATATAATATATATATAATTCAACAAATTATACTCTAAACTGCTGAATTGTATGGTTATTTATTCGCTAGAAACTTGAAAGTAGCTGGCTTCTTTTGTTAGTGGAATAGAATAGAACAGAATAACACTTTAGCTTGTTGGGGACGTTGTCATGTATGTGAAACATAAAAAACACAAAAAACACATTTGATTGCATATATTAGGTCCGCATCAAGTAGTCAACCGAATTGAAATAATGAGGGCTCCCTCTAAGTTGTTGTTGTAAAGGGAAATAATCACTCTAGAATATCTGGAATATCAGCTGCGACAGAGGGCAGCAGATCGATAAAAAATTGTACACAGATTAGCAAAGGGGCAGAAATTTAAGTACCTGAAATACAAAAAGGATTATTTTCTTACCATCTGGTGCTTAGATTGGCTTTGTATTGGTTGCGGATTCTGAATATGTTCACAAACGTATTACGATTCAGTACAATGTCTGTTTCGGTGGCCCGAAAAAGTCGTCTGCAAAGCTCTCGCACTGCCAAGCACGCGCGAATCGGCACTGAAAATGATTGACAGAAATGCGTGCTTGATTGCTGGTGTAATTAATGGGCTTTTAATTTGCATACTAAAGGCAGCAGAGCGCTAGAAATGCCAAGTGTACGAATCTGTCTACTGTACGAATCTATCTACTGTCACTCTATGCTGACTTAAAAATACCTCCGATTCCCATTGCTGCGGCATTGTACAAGCAGTTTCCGTCCCCTTTGGTCTTTACAGCAGAGAAACTGTTTTGAAATTCTTCGGGCATCAAAACTTGAGATATAACATCTTCTTGAATGTCATAATTTTGTTGGCGGAATGTTTTTATTGCTTTACTTTTGTCTCTATAAAGTTCCTCTATTTGAGCTGCCCTCCCCTCTCGCATTAACTTGGCACACCGGCCATTGTCCTTGACTGAGTTCTAAGTAAATAAAGAAGTTGAACTCTGCCGGAACTGTAGTCTACAAGCACAACTGCAGTCTTTGGAAACCGCGATTCTTATATACGATATGCCGAAGTCATTTCCTGATTTTGTCTTTTTGTGCACTTTTTTTTCTTTTTTTAGGTAAAATATTGGTGAGACATGTCGCATCAGCAGAAATTATTGGTGCGACGTCGCACCTTCAGCTACGCCCATGTTAATATATAGTTCATGTGAATAACTAATAATTGTAGAGCCGTACCCGTAGCCAGGCCTCGGTGGACTGTCTAGAGGTACGGCTCGTACCAGTCTAGGGTTACGGGCCCATACCTTGGGATACGGGCCTGTACCTGTAGCCACTTCCTTTATAAAATTCGTGCTAACTCGATATTTAATTTTGTGCGCTGTGTTTTAGATAACATCTGATAGGTTTATATTTACATGTGTTCATGTAACTACTTTTGTCTCAACAAGTAAAGCTTTTCCAAAAAGCTTGCCATCTTTTAGCGCAGAATTCAGTGCAAGGAAGTTGTTGTTGTGTTTGTGTTTAACGTCCCACCAACAGCTAAGGTCATACGGAGACGGGGCCACGGCTTAAAGTATCATCCGACAGACTGGTGAAGCCGGGAATCGAACCTGCGATCCTTGGTTTACAAGGCAAGCGGTTTATCCACTACACCACAGCGGCTCCTAGTGCAAGGAAGTTAAAACTGTATTTGCTTCTGAATGATATTCTGTCAAAAATGCAGCAACACTGCAATACAATACCTGCTTTTTCTAAATGTATAAAAATCATTTAAGGTTTATTTCTGTAAAACAAGCAAACTGTGGTTTAACTGGGTTTCTTTAGCTCTGGTTTACATTACAACCCTCTTCATTGATTTTTTTTTCATTTCAAATGAGTGATATAATCTTGAAAGCGATGTAAAAATGACAAATCATAAAACACGGATAAGACCGATTTGTGTTGTAAACAAAAGAACAAAACGAAAGTGCAGAATGCTTTTTTCCCCCAATAAAAGACTACTACCAGCAAAAAAAGTAGCCGGCACAACTGAGTCTTATAGCAGGCGCGCGCCATTCGCCGGCGCCGGGGCTTGTGGAGAACACAGGTTACTATTATGATAAGGTGTATTTATTGACAACATTTAAGTTTGGATTGTTACACATCTCATTTCGCACATTTGTATGACCCTTGATTTACGGCAGAATTTTATTTCCACTCGATTTCTTGAGAACAAATTGACAGAAATTCACCAAATTTTATATATGCTTTCATATTGACCAGATCTGGGTTGGTATTGTTACTCATCATTTTTCGCACATTTATACCAGAGTTATGGCCCTTGATTTACACCAGAATATGATTTCCATTCAATATTCTGAGAACAAATTGACAGAATTTTACCACATTGACTCATATTGGCTCAAATATGTAATTTTTGCAAGTTAAACTGTCTCTTTGATAATCATATGGGCCTCTAGTTAACTTTATATCTGATAATCATATCAGTACGAGAAAGCTGTCTTCAGGGTTTGCGAACAACAAAGACGCAGACCAACTTGCACATCTACGCAGTCTGGTCACCAGCTTTGTTATTCGCTTAGTGAACAGTATCATATTTAAACTTGCTACAAGCGAAATGCCAATGACCTAGCTAGACTATTAATTAAGCAGGCTGTTTTGGGGTATGACCTGGTCGGAAACCCCAAAGACAGGTTTTCTGGCAACAAAGCCCATATCAGTTCAAACAGTTAAAGATGCAGTATTAAGTTTCAATAAAGATTTTGGAAAACAGTAATTTCCGCCTATAATAATAATCTTGAATCTGAATCTGTAGAACAGTTCTGAACTGGTATTGTTGGCAGCATGGATTGGACTATCTTTAATATTCTCTGACAGTTTAAAACTGTTAGTGTTGACATCATGGTACATAAAAGAACTTTGACTGATGACAGTCTAATTTAACTTGGTCTGTAGAAAGAATGGCAAATAGTTCGAATACTTTTGAGTATGCAGGATGCAGGGTATAACTCATTGAGCAAAATCCATCACTTCCCAATAACACCAACATTACTATAGAATAGTTCTGAACTCCAATGATATCCCTCTTTCATGCAGTATATTATACAGTCGTTTGACGGTAACAATATAGTGTTTACTCTTTTTAGGACTTTGACTGGGATGAATTCATCATGTTAAGCATTCAATCAAAGGTGTCTTGAACTGTTGGCAGCTTGCTGCATAAATATCTAAAATGTAAATAAATATACAGATTAACTAGGGTATTTGACATAGTTATCTTGTTTTTAATCTGACCAAACCAGCTTCAGACTGTCAGTGCCTTCATTTGGTGAGGTAAAAGTTTGACAAAGTAGGAAAAAAGTAGGAATTATGAGCTAAAAATAAATAGTGGGAAAATCTGGTAAAAACCTTACATGTTGGATGCCTACATGTTTATCCTAATACCCTTGTGTTCGTTTAGATTAACTGGCCCATTTATGCAAAATGGAATTTCAAACTGTTATCAATTGGACGAGTCCATTTCCAATTAGGGTTGTTGTGTGGTAACTTTTCATTTTTATTTAAATTTTAAAAGAAACTTCTGTAAGCAAACAATGGAGAACCCGACCAATCGCCGCGCGTCGTGGCGTCTTATCTGGTTCTGCACTGTTTGCCGATGCCCCATAAAAAGTTGCAAGGGCTATATATGGGTTAACTCTTAACAGGAGAACAACAGACTCTTTGAGACAGTTCTTTTGAGTACCCGCACCATTGTTTTTGTTGAAAAGAAGGATAAGTATATTTTGAATACACTCCTATCTGGAGGCCTGCAGTTTACAACACCTATGTTAATGCTTTTTGCTATTTACCATTTTGGGAACAGTCACAAATGATACCTGATGATCTATCTTTAATATATTTGTCTTTTTTTGTCACTGTGTTCACGACAGAGAATCACAGAAATCACAGCAGAACCCTTTTACTACATTATGACTAGGTGCATTATAACCAAAATACTCGAACATGAATACTCTGTAACACCTTGAGGTATTTTGGCAGTAAGTAATAATAGTTTGTTCTATTCCAAGGCTATTTTCTCTGATGTCTGTGCTGTTATAGTATAATACAGCTGTACTTTGCAAACCATCCCTCCCTGTTCTGCCATTCTCTTGAAAATACATTTCCAGAGATGTGGGTGGCTTATAATGTATTATTTGACGAATGTGTGGCGCATTCAAACCCATTCCTAGAGCAACAGTTACAAAAGCAATCCTCACTCGATAAACTGTTTCATGGTCTCAGTGTACACTTGTTGATATTAAGCAAACAGCCTGTTTTCAGGTACGGCTTCACCAACATACTGTTTCTCCCCCATTTTCTTTTCAAAGAAACTGTAGGTAAGCTTATCACACTTGCATCTATGCACATAATAGTTCATGGGTAATTTAGTATATCTGTCATCAGCTGATCTGCTAATGGTGTGAGAATTTCTTCTAAGTGGTCCTCTGTGTCAGTTGATGGTAGTCGTAAAACCTTTGATTTGATGTTCAGTCTATCTGGGTTTACTGTTATTATTTTATGCTGTTGAGGTTTTAGGGATTTAATAAGCTCTTGTTGTGCTGGTGGTGGAACTGTTACGGTCAACACAATGACAGGTATCTGGGGAAATCTTGATAGTAGCTCAGTACCAATCATTGAGAACTCTCTCCTAAATTCTCCACCCCTAATAATGATAAAAACCCTTGTTCTAATGCATTATAATGAAAAATTCTGACGATCAATGCTAATAAATTCATGCTCCAAACTTCATCATGTAGTGAAGCATATTATTTTCGGCTTGTCCTCTTGGCTCTCTGGTTTTTGATGTTTGTTTGTTTTTTTGTTTTGCCACTTTCCCATATGCTGTCTATGGCCAGGTGTGGTACTTGATTGTATCGATTCCTGATCTTTGGCCAAACCTACGTAAAGGCTGTGGGGTACGTTAAGGTTTTGGTTACATTTGACCTCATACTGCCGCTTCAAACAATGCTTCATGTTCTGCCTAGGTTCTTTACACGAAAACACAGCGAACTTCAGACAAAATGTTTGGTCTGTTGACTGAGACTACTATCTGGTCCTTTAACTTTTTGTGGCACTGAAATTGTTATTTTTTTTCTGATATTGCTCTTTTGTCACCATCTACTATTCCAGTCTTATGGAGTTTCTTCTGTACGCTTATCAATGTTATCTTTAAGCTGGGTAATCTCCTTATTTCTGTCGGTATCTATGTATGTTGGCTCATCAGCAATTTTGGTCAGTTTAAGTAACTTTAAGGATGGATTTGCAGTAACTGGTTTACATTTAATCTGTGGATTTCAACTACATTTTGATGGTATATGTTTGGTCAAATGTATTCCCATCAGCATCAATGTGAACGAACACTTTTCAAATGCTGCCGATAAAGATTGGGTGTCCCGAGTTGATCATGAAAACCGGAGATGATGATGAAAAGGACAGTGAAAATTAATATGGTTACTGTAATTGTTTGTTGTTGCGATCATGGGTGTGGTAGTGTGTTCGTTCTTAGTTTTGGTGTGGCTCTTGTTGTCTTTTCTTGTTCAGCAATCATCTTGCTGAGGAAGAGAGAGAGCAGGTAACGTTAATTGTATTGTGGCTGTAGGTGTTCTGCCTGTGTCTCTTCCTCGTAGTGTCGTGGGTTTATCTGTGATTGTAGCATATCCTGGACATACTCTTCCTGTGTATACTCACTTGCTTTGTAGTATAATTTAAATTGTTTTAAAATGTACATAAAGCAATTACTATAATCTTGTTATTACCATTTATATAATTGTTTTTATAGCTTTAACTTATTCATTTGTAAATTTAAAATGTTAAGCTGACTTTACATTCTTGTTTCTGATGATTATTAACTGTAAGATGTAAAGGCCGTTCGACAAAATAAGCAAAAATCTTTATTCAAAACAATCAAGAAACAAATGCCTTTATTAAGCTTCATTGAAATATATTAATAAGTCATACACTTATTAGCTCACCTGAGCCGAAGGCTCGTGGGTGAGCTAATAGTGTACCAGAGACACGGGCGTCTAAATGGAAATTTTGTGAAAAGTTGATTTTTTTAATACCGTTTAAGCCAAAGTAATTTATCTAACTTGATATGTTAAAACTAATGAGACAATGGCTATAAATAAGTTCAAGGGTCAAGGTTGACCTTTGCCCTTTCAGCCAAGGTCGCTCATATTGTGGTCCCATCAATATATTAAAAGTTAGTTTTCTCACAAACCATTGGCCCAATTGAACTCAAATTTCATGTGAAGACTTCTTATCAGTTAGCCAAAATTTATACAAATCATTTTGGTCACATGACAAAGATGGCTGCCACGCCCATATATGATAAAAACCTTTTAAACATCTTCGTCTCCAGAACCAGAAGGCAAGTGACCTTGAGACTTAGTATTTAGCATTGGGGATATGGGACGTACCCAGTTTGTTCAAATGATGATCCCAATATGACCTTGACCTACTTAACGTCAAGGTCAAATTTGCTCCCTAATGCATTTTAATGGGACATTTTTTGAAAAGTTGTTTTTAATACTGTGGAAGCCAAAGTCATTATTCTCACTTGATATGTTCAATCTTGTGTCTATAAATAAGTTTCAAAGTTCAAGGTTGACCTTTCAGCCAAGGTCGCTTCTATTGGAGTCCCATTAACGTATTCAAACATAGTTTTCTCAGAAACCACTAGGCCAACTGAACTCAAATTTCATATTACGACTCCTTATGATTGGTTAGCCAAAATTTGTACAAATTGTTATGGTCACATGACTAAGGTGGCCGCTATGTCCAGATATGGTAAAAATTATTTAAATATCTTCTTCTCTGGAACCAAAACGCCAATGGCCTTGGAACTTACTATGTAGCGTTGTGGTTCATACCAGGTTTGCACAAATGATGAATCTGTCGATTAAACCAAGCAATTATAAATGATGGTAGAAATGCCCCATTTCAACTATACATTAATAATAACACGCTGATAATGTTCTGTTACCAAGGTATTACCTTTACTGTGCCTTTTTGTGAGCATAGCCATTTTTCGTGAAAATTGCTTGGTCAATGAGGTTAGGGCATCCCTGTTGAAATGGCCCAATTTTCGTCGTGCTTGCCACATGCATGCACTGTTGAAAATATCTGCACGTCAACGTGGGTTTATAGCATGAGTTTGCTTGACCAATGGCTCGGAACTAATTAACTAATTGCCACCATTGCAGGTCCCACAGCCCCCTGATCCTTACTTACACGTGTACTAGGACCGGTAAAACTTTAGAATTTTTTTGTAGAATAATGACTCGTTTTTATTGTAGCTTGTTATCAGATCATTTAAAATTCGAGTAAAGGGTGTGTTGCATTTGAACAATTTAAAAATAGACTCGAGAGACGTGAAGCATATCGATGAATATTGATGTATTTTATGTGGCAATCATCGTCAACTGGACTTAGTCTGTGGGCGCATTTCTGAATTTTCTGATTTTTCCCAAGATATCAGGGCTTTTCCAGAAGCCGCACAGCCACGGAACCTGCTAGAGAAATTAGGGGAGGTTTTCAAGAATAACTTTCTCACAGCAATGTAGGACCTAAAACGACATATAAAAGCGGGAACTGCGAAAAACCGGTGCCACACAATTTCTGAACGGAGATTATATACAATTATTTTACGCAAAAACAGATAAACATCCATCTACATCATGTATCAAACATCGGGATCTATTCTGATATATTGTTTCGTCAGAAATAAATCAAAGTATACATGTAGCAGTTGAAGGGCTTAATGCGCCCTGTATGTCATCCCCACGTACATGTTTTCGATATTTTTAATTTCCGCGAAATCTGATGACATTACAAACATGTTTTAAAATCCATTCTTGTACCGAAAATTGCGTATACCTCGATATACATTATATAATTATGTCCCCTGAACATTTTGAAATACAGAACAAAGAGTTGCGTCCCTTATAACCGTTTAAAATAGACAGCTATCAACTGTACATGTACCTTTAATTTCGACTGTAGTCGCGTTTGGCAGTGAACGGTAAATTCGACTACAGTCACGTTTGGCAGTAAAAAGTGTTAAGAGGAAAGACGTATGGACTAACACAGAAGCGAACACTTTGACCTTACACACACCTCTGGGGGGTTGGAGAAATGGGCTTAATGTTTTGTGACACACCTCTGAGGGGTTGGAGAAATGGGCTTAATGTTTTGTGATTTATAAGTTTCTCTAAAATAACCCTTCGCCCGGGATATAGATTTGCAAATTTGCCTTGTTTGACTTCTGTTTGGCCACGCGACATGTCCGATTCTCGGAATTCTAGTTAAACACCTCGAGAATCAGTCACAGTTAAACGCAAAGAGACATGTGTCATAGATATCGAAATACTTTTTAGCTCACCTGAGCCAAAGGCTCATGGGTGAGCTAATAGTATACCAGTCACTCCGGCGTCCGTCCGTCCGTCTGTCAACATTTTCAAACATCTTCTCCTCTGAAACCACTGGGCCAAATAAACTCAAATTTGATATGGAGACTCCTTAGGATGCGGGAACGAAAGTTTGTTCAAATGGTCCTGGTCACATGACCAAGATGGCCGCCACGCCCATATATGGTAAAAACCCTTTAAAAATCTTCTTCTCCAGAACCAGAAGGCCGATGACCTTGGGACTTGGTATGTAGCATTGGGGGTGTTGGGCCTACCAAGTTTGTTCAAGGTATCACTGTACGATTAGGCACCGTGAGTGCGGGTGCAATAAGATTTATGAGCATTAGAAACAAGTACGGGCGTACTTTGGTCAACCCCAATTTTTGCTCTGCTGATACCTGGTCATGATTTATTTTATATACTAGAAGCTCTCCTTTAGCCAGACAGCTCCTGTAAGTTTCAGTTAATTCTGTATTGTTTCCACTTTGGGAAAAGAATTTTTCTAGGTCAGTGTATTCTTGGGCCCGAGCGGCAGGAAATTTGAAAAAAAGTACGGTCTCCACAAACTGTAAGATATTTCAGAAAATCAATCTGGCGAAACCTGGGCTTTCACTGTTTATTTTGTTTCTCTTGTGTTTTTGAACAGGAATGAGTGTTGATTAATGATCAAGGAGATGTCCTGTAGAAATAACGTGTGTATTTTGAGCATTAAACTATATAGGAAAATGCAAAAGTACTGTGAGACCTTGAAGAAATAACTTGATCATATCTTCTGAACGCTTTTTGTTATGGTCTGAGTGACGCAGGCTGGGTTTGTTTTGATTTTTTGATGAATATGTAAATTATGATGAAAAAAATAGAAATGAAAGGTGCTGAATTTGATATTTTTTTGATGATTTTGTGGGCAAAGATTGAATATTGCACGAAGGAAACTGACTGTAGGAAGTGAAGTTTATTGACATTGAAGACAAGCTATCGCACAGTTGAAAAGGGAAGCCAGGAACTTGCATTTAAAAATAGAAATAGGTTATTCCTAACTGCCCAGTGCATTGTTAATGTGAATTAAACGATTTTCTTCTTTACCAAGGACCTGCAAGTTAGTCACAATAGCCGATGTATGCAACCAGATGATCAGAGTACTGAACCGTACGGTATCAATATTGAGAGGCTTTGGGTGCACACAAAGATTACCAAAATATTGTCATGTCTGTGGACTATATATCTGGATTGAATAATTAAGGAAAGCACTTCTTATACTAATTAGCGTCTTCACCTGCTGTTGTTGGAAAACCATACCCTACCCACACCTTTACACTGTACCTGACATAGTGTCTCGAACGGAGCAAGCCAACACATAATTATAGAAAAGAGACACTTTCGTTTGTATCTATCTTGACCCAAAGATTTGAATCATTTTTAAGCACATCCTACAGGACTGACCACTTTTGCTGGCTTTTAGCAGCTGATTATGGCTGATTTGATATTTTTGCTGCTGTCGATTAGCCGTGCGTGCTGTTCATCTGTAGTCTCATTGCTGTCGGCTTAAATTCTATTTTCAGTCACACTGCTATTGGCTTAAATTCTATATTACACTGATATGTGATGTGATGTATATTGTAAACTCTTTGCAAATCCACTTGTAGATATTTATGTGCCTTTTGATTAGGCATGTTAAACGTTTGTTGGCCAAAACACATTTTTCTTCAGCTTATTCTGCATTGATTTAGTCAAATGAATCGCATTGGCTGTGCATTTTTACTTATCTGGAGCTAGATAAATATTTGCATTGAGATAGATTCCTTACTTTTTTAATATTTCTATGTCATATCCACATCAATTTGTTAAAAAGTTGTTCAGACCTTCTTTTAAAGTCAGATATCTGACATTCAAATCTTTCTATAAAACAATAATTTTTTCCTAAAAAAATAGCCGAAAACGGCTGTCCGTGTAGGAATATCTTTGAGGCATGTTCTGTATCTGGAGTTCCTCAAGGTGACATTTTCTTTGCTATTTTGTTTTATTATAGAAAGCTTTATATGCAGATAGGTAGATTTTTAATTAAGAATATTAAATGTAATCTTCAAGGTATCACTGTACGATTAGGCACCGTGAGTGCGGGTGCAATAAGATTTATGAGCATTAGAAACAAGTACGGGCGTACTTTGGTCAACCCCAATTTTTGCTCTGCTGATACCTGGTCATGATTTATTTTATATACTAGAAGCTCTCCTTTAGCCAGACAGCTCCTGTAAGTTTCAGTTAATTCTGTATTGTTTCCACTTTGGGAAAAGAATTTTTCTAGGTCAGTGTATTCTTGGGCCCGAGCGGCAGGAAATTTGAAAAAAAGTACGGTCTCCACAAACTGTAAGATATTTTAGAAAATCAATCTGGCGAAACCTGGGCTTTCACTGTTTATTTTGTTTCTCTTGTGTTTTTGAACAGGAATGAGTGTTGATTAATGATCAAGGAGATGTCCTGTAGAAATAACGTGTGTATTTTGAGCATTAAACTATATAGGAAAATGCAATAGTACTGTGAGACCTTCAAATAATGATCCTAGGTTGACCTTGACCTACTTAACGTCAAGGTCAAATTTGCTTCCTAATGCATTTAAATGGGAAATTTTTTGAAAAATTGATTTTCTTAATACTGTTTAAGCCAAAGTCATTATTCTCACTTGATATGTAAAACTAATGAGACAATGGCTATAAATAAGTTTCAAAGGTCAAGGTTGACCTTTGCCCTTTCAGCCAAGGTCGCTCATATTGTGGTCCCATCAATATATTAAAACATAGTTTGGCCCAATTGAACTCAAATTTCATGTGAAGACTCCTTATGATAAGTAAGCCAAAATTTATACAAAATATTTTGGTCACATGACAAAGATGGCCGCCATGCCCATATATGGTAAAAACCTTTTAAAAATCTTCTTCTCCAGAACCAGAAGGCCAGTGACCTTGAGACTTGGTATGTAGCATTGGGGATGTGAGGCCTACCAAGTTTGTTCAAATGATGATCCCAAGATGACCTTGACCTACTGAATTTCAAGGTCAAATTTGCTTCCTAATGCATTTGAATGGGATTTTTTTTGAAAAGTTGATATTTTTAATACTGTTGAAGCCAAAGAAATTATTCTCACTTGATATGTTCAATCTAGTGCCTATAAATAAGTTTCAAAGGTCAAGGTTGACATTTGTACTTTCAGCCAAGGTCGCTCATATTGCAGTCCCATCAACATATTAAAACATAGTTTTCTCACAAATAACTTGGCCAATTGAAATCAAATTTCATATGACAATTCCTTATGATTGATTAGTCAAAATTCATACAAATTATTAAGGTCACATGACTAACATGGCCACCACGCCCATATATGGTAAAAACTCTTTAAATATCTTCTTCTCTAAAACCAAAAGGCCATTGGCTATGGGACTTGGTATGTAGCATTGGGGATGTGGGCCCTACCAGGTTTGCACAAATGATGAATCTAGGTTGACCTTGACCTACTTTATGGCAAGGTCAAATTTGATTCTTAATGCATTTATATGGGGAAAATCTCAAAATGGTTTTATATTAAGTACCAAATGTCAAGCTGACCTGTGCCCTTTATCCAAGGCCACTCATTTGGACTGCCATATAACTATCTGAACATCTTTTTCTCGGAAATCACTGGGCTGTTTGATGGATTATTCATTAGATTGTTTAGGTTACTTGACCAAAATGGCTGCAAATCCCATATATGGTAAAACAAAATTTGTTCCATTATAAGGTGTAGTTGACCTTCAACTTTTTTAACATTTTTAAGGAGATCAGGTGAGCGCCTCAGGACCTTCAGGTCCTCTAGTTAGTTAGAAATATGCGCTAAAACAAACAAATGAAACGGGTAAAATGAAATAGTGGTAAAATAGCCATTCACGAAAAAAATCGCTTATATACTTAAGGGCATTGAAAACGCACCACCCAGATTTAATCCTTTATTTCACAAACACTGAAAATGTCAGCCAGATAATAGTTATTGCATATCATAGTCTGACCAGCTGGTACTGTGTCCTAGAAAATCCATGGTTGTAAATTTACTTTAAGGTAATGAAAAAGTATCCGTTTTAAGATTTTAAAGGACACCAATTCAGCTGCAGGTTAGTTTTGATTCCTAACTCAACCGATTTGCGTCCTGGGTTTCTTTCACGATTGCACATTCAACATTGAATGATTCGAAATGAATTGGCAGTTCGGTATGTTAAAATTTACATCCCTTTAAAGATACCGACATAACCTACCCACCCTGATTACTAGTCTAGTAATAAAATTCAACGTCTTAAACCTTTCAAAGTTTCGATTTTTACGTCTGGTTTTGTTTGAAGAGGCTAAGGGCATACACAAATGAAAGATTATGCTAAAATTACGCTTGTATCACGTGTCTTTTGTATTGTGCAAGTGACGTTAACGCAAATTCTTAAGACGTTCTCGATCACATGACAGCAGATCTCCTGCCACGATTTACATCAAAACGTCTTCCAAACATGATTGTCAGTGTATGTAGTCATTATCAGTAATGAAAGCATGCATAAAGGTAATTTATGGAGATGTTTCTAAAAAGGAGCTGTAAATTGAGGTTCAAATCTGACGTTTATTTTCAAAATTTTGAAGTTATCAATTACTTTTAATTAGAAAAAAAAGTCTATAAACTATGTTGCTTGATACGGTATCATACACGCCACAGTTTAAACACAAAAATAATCAAAAAGCTTCAACTGACTGTGCAGAAAGGTGTTGGGTGCTGTATGTACCCATGTGACGTCAATGCAGCGTCGCGTGATAGCGCAGTCAAATTAATGACTGATTCATACCAATTCTGGGTTGCACATTAAAACATGCGGGTATCTTTTCAATCGTATACGCTTTGCAAGAAAAGTGCAAAAATATGGTGATGCATTTTCAAAGTCCTCCAGTATACATGTATCTATAGTTTACACAAACCTGCAGTTTTGTCGGTTCCTCATTTCAAAGAAATGCTTTTTTACCATGTTTACAACAACTCTGAAACTAAAGTTCAAAATATGAACCATGGAAAGGCTTAAATTGCAGGTTTTCTTACCTTCTCTACTCTCGCACCGTTACAGTTTACAATCGAAAACATTGTTTCTCTAGCTATTTATGATCCGCATTCGTCGATTATTAAGAGCGTTTATGATTGCCGCCTATCCGATGTGTACAAGCACTGGCACTGGATAAAAGCGTTCCATATTTTCGGCACATGCATTTGTTCGTACACTTAAGCTTCATGTAACTTTAGTACCAAAAACGAACATTTTCATAGGAAATAAGGAAAATAATTAAAAATATATCATATCGATTTGATTGAAATGTTCATGTATCCCACATAAGTTTCACGTAAACGGGTTCGTTGAATTTTAATAGATTTAATGTAATATATAATTTGACAATACTCCATTGAATTTGACTTAGTAAGGAGTTACTTTGAGCTATCAGAAGTAAACATATCCTTTGTCTAAAGTGCATACCCCCTGAAAACAGTGTAGATCCAGATCAGCTGGCATCACCAGAAGCCAGCTGATCAGGGTCCAAACGCTTTGAAAACAGTGTAGATCCAGATCAGCTGGCTCCATCAGAAGCCAGCTGATCACGATCCATACTTTTTATCCACACCACGAATCAGTTTTTTATAACCAGCAACGTGTGTGGAATAATCTCTTTGAGCCCGTATATATCAGTCCACAATCTGGTTCAATCCAGGAAGGGGGCTCAGTGGTAGAGTGCTTGACTCGAGACCGAGGGGCCGCGGGTTCGAACCTCACAGGCGTCACTGCGTTGTGACCTTGAGCAAGAACATTAATGCTAGCTTAGTACTGGTTTAACTCAGGAAGACCCGCCCCTTTATAATTGAAAGATTGTTGATGGGACGTAAAGAATCAAATCAAACAAAAATCAATCCAGGAAAACGATATTGCTGAAAATGTGTTGCCTTGGGCTATAAGAATCAACCCTTACAAACACGTATTATAACGTACATTTTGAAACGATTTCATGTACATGTAGCCATGATCACACCTATTTTCCGCATATTTAGTCATCCCTCATATTTGTATTTCTTTAAGTACGTTTTGGGCATCAGTTGAATTTCGAATTTCCTGACGAAATGACTATGAAAACGGTCTGGATCTACCTCGTGATAGTGATTGTGACAGAAACCACACAGTGTAGAGGACATTCAAACGGTAAGTGTGACCCTAAATGGTAGAATTTGGTTCTAATCGCATAGGCAAACCAAAATTTAATACATGTACGTATCGGATAGGCATACCAAAATGTGGAATGTACATGTATTACATTGGCAAATTAAAAATTGGTGTTTATCGCATAGTATTATTTACGCTAGAGAACCTTATGTACTCGAACAGTGCAGTCATCGCTGGCTGGTTGCAGTCGAAAAAAAGGTTAAATGACATTTCTGTTTATTTCCTGGAATTTATGCTGACATTAGCATGTTTAGGTGAAATGCAAATTATCAGTTCTTTAATGTGCAAAAAGTTCCAAGCCGAGTACAGAGCATTTTGAAAATGTGTCAAGCTGGTCTTATTGTACTGCATAGGTACTGTATACATGTATCCGGTGTTTTGGCCCAGTGATCTGGCCGTTGACTGCTACATATTGATTTTATTTAGACCCTTGACTACTCAAATTTTGCGTACAACGACAAAATGACGTGCAACTCCGCAAATAATACACAGAAGTATGCAGAACTTTCTATCCCTTCTCTCATTCGTCATTATGTCATGCCATTAACCAATAGTTAATGACTTGAATAGCGTATTCATTAGGCTATGAACAAATTTTGGACACATGTAATCGCACCGGCTAGCCAGAAATTGGTGCTTAGCTAGCTTTAGAATTTAAAGGCTCCTATTGAGCCAGAATGTGCTACAATACCTAAGTGATAATTTCAAATGAAAAAAAAATCATCGTGAAAATTATTGGTTGTAAAGAACTTGCTCATAGATGGAATCACAGTAAACCAAATTAGTATATTATGTGCCCTCGTCGACTGCAACCAACCCGCGATGACTGTGCTGTTAGAGTACAGTGATTCTCTAGCGTGATTATAAGGCATATTAGAATGATGTAGTTTTCGTATAGGCAAGCAAGAATTATTATACTCCTGGGTGAAAGTTTTCAGGATTATTCATGAATTCAGACTTTTGAGGCTGACTTTCTGTGGAAAGTCAGCCTCAAAATGCTGAATTAGGAAGATCATAACAGCTTCTATGATTTATTTCAGTCTGTTCAAGGACATTTGACCATTTAAACCTGAAGTGAGTATACAGCAAGTGTTAAGATTGGAGTTTCGAAAGTCAGGATTTTAGATATTTTGAACTTTCACCCATGTATACTTGTCGCATAGTCAAACTGAAATGTGGTTCTTATCGCAGTGGAGCATGCGTATGTATATGGGCCTCAACGCGAGAAAACCTGTCTTCGGGGATTCGCGAACAACAAAGCGCAGATCAGCAGTCTGTAAGCGACTTTGTTGCTCGCTTACTGGAAAGTCACATTCGTATCAAAACTTGCTACAAGCAAAATTTCAATTTTCTAGCTAGTCTCTGTAGCGGTTGGTCGCAAATCCCGAATATAGGGATATATCAGAGTATGAAGCAGAAAAAAGGCTCTATGGCAACCTAATGTAGTACAACGCCAAATGTAAATAAACTATGTTTATTACATAATGCGTTATTATATTAGGCGTTGCACTCAACGCCTAATGTAGCACTCAACGCCTAATGTAATAACGCCTAACGTAAAAAACTAATTGTTCCAAGCCAAAAATATGTATATGTATCAATTCCTTTATTGGGGTCGGGGAGTCGGAAAAGGAGAAGAAAGGTAACACTATCATATGTTTGAAGGCCAAAATGACTGAAATCGTATATACTGTGTAATTCAAGACAAATGATGCATTCTGTGCTTCTTACATTTAGACGTTATTATATTAGGCGTTGAGTGCAACGCCAAATGTAATAACGCCTAATGTAATTACATTAGAGGTTGTCAGGCTTAGACCAAACAATGATCTTCTAGTTTTTCTCATAGAAGATGCTTATAAGCGTGATTTATTCAGCATACTTTCATTAACTGTACATAGATGCCCTTTTGGGAGCGCAGTGGCTCAGTGGTAGAGTGCTTGACTCGAGACCAAGGGGCCGCGGATTCAAGCCTCACCAGTGTCACTGCGTTGTGGTCCTTGAGCAAGACACATTTATCCTAGCTTAGTACTGGTTCAAACCAGGAAGACCCGTCCCTGTTTAATTGAAAGATTGTTGATTGGACGTAAAGAAACAAATCAAACAAAACAAAACAAGATGCCCTTCATTTCTATTTGCTTATTTGCATTTATAAGTATGGTGAAATGAAACATACACGAACACACAGGCACGCACGAACGCGCGTAAAATGTTACATGTATGAAAAAAGGCATCAGTGACAAAACACAGAATCACACTTTATTAGCCCCACGCAGGCCCCCAGATAAGAGTGCGTAACAGAAAATTATTTTTCGTATTTCTCAATCAAAACATACGTTGTGTGTACTCAAAAGAACCGTCTCGATGAGACGGTTCTTTTGGGCACACAAAACACATGTTTAAACTGATGGGTAAGAAAATCGCAATTTTACGCTAAAATTGCTTATCTGGCCTTATGCCTATGCCTCTTTCAAAAATCATCTTCTGTCTTACAATCATCAGCATTGAATTCACATAAAGTGGGTGTTGAAAATCACTGGAAAAAACAAAGAAACCAACTCATTGTTGCCTACAAGTATTACATTCAGCTTTTGACCATTAATGCGCCAATCACAACAAAAGTCGTCTGCTTTTCTCGTGTGCTGAAATGTTTAAGAAGCCTCTATGGCAAACAGTGTGGACCCAGATCAGACTGCTCCTATAGGAGCAGACTGTTCTGGGTCCACGCTGTTTGATTCTATACTTAATTCGTCAGTAATGTTAGGCAATTATTTGCAGCAGACGACTTCAGCAGACGACATTTTCAGATGCATTTTTTTTCTTGGCGTTTTTAGGGTTAAGGTGTTCAATTGTGCGTGTATATCTAACGAGTTGTCACTAACGACTGTCAGCCAGAGGGCAATTTTGAACATAGAAAAGTAATCTTCTCAATCCTTTATCACTGTCAAAGATAATCCTCGAAAAACTTTAAAAAATATCGCTCCTTGATTGATCTTCATATTTCTGTGGGGCTAAAGTCAATACCACTAAAATTTTGACATTTTTTCTCGTTTTCCGCATTGACAACAAACGGAAACCCATATAGAGGATCTTACATGAGTGCTCATGTTGTATAGAATTTTTTAAACGAATTTGGTAGAGAGTGATGCGATGTTGTTATTGACTTTATTGCATATAACGTTACTAATTCTGCAAACCAATAGTGGTCTGTGAAAATCTTGGCTGTGTCGGTCAGTTAGAAATAGGAAAGGCTGGTTACTTATTGAATCACCCTCGTAGTCGAGGAATGAAATATTTCACTAGCAAGAGTATTATTTCACTTGCAAGAGTATGATTTACGCCAGAACTACCTTTTCTTTATAGCTTACATGTAAATCTCTTGACATATTTCACTAGTGATGGTACATGTAAGATTTTCTATCTGCCTGCGTATAACTTGTATACTTTTGTATTTGTTGCCTTTTCTTATCTTATTTTCTGTTGTTGTTTTAAAAAGGGTATATAATATGCAGAAGAATACATTGTGTTTCCATGATAATAATATTATGATACATATGTCACGAAGGCTTGGCTGAATACGCATAGACAATGTATCCGGCAGGACAGGTTGTTAACGCGTATTCCGGCAGGAAACAATGTAATATTCTCTTTTTACGCCACGAAAGCTGCAAAAAGAATAAAACACAGAGGACAAAGATACAAGTTAAACCAAGACCGGATCAAGTCAGATGCGTGACCACTGACACATTAAATAATAATACATGTGTACGAAATGTACTAAGAATATATGCAATAGTGATCGGCTATTTCACTAAGGAAGTCATCATCAAGGATGATGGAAATCCAATTTAAGCCCAATCCCAGACGTGATCCATCATCTTGTAGCATAAAATTAGCAACATGTATAAAACATAGCTAAGGTACATGTATATCCGCCCCCTGAAGATCAATCGAATCTGGATCGAAAATGTACCGGTACAAGGTTTGTGCTTTTATGCTACTATGTTCCTGGCAACCTAGGCAGTCACGACAGCCCAAAACGTAGCGTGTCCTGGGGTTTTGGTCATTCTTGTCTTCGCATACATGTTCTGTTAAGTCTCATTTAGTTTTCCCACGTTCAATCAAGGTATCTGTGACAGACCGTGGGTGCTGAATCCCGCAGACTCGACGGCGCACTGAGTTTAGGCCCACGGTCTGTTGATTGTACGTTTCCTCCCGGCTTGACACGTTTTGTTGGGACCTCTCAAATGTCGTCACGTTTTGATCAAGTTCTGCCACGTCTATCAAGTTCTGTCAAGGTTTCCTACGGTGAAGCGTGGACGACGGGTGGTGTTTGAGTCCGTTTGTGCCCACGGTATAAAAACGAGGTCCCAAAGTTGCTGCAAGCATTGTATTCTGACATCAATATGAATTTCAAAAACGAAAATTTCTTATTTTGATCTTTGATTGGCGCGTACATCCTGGTTTTGCGACAAGAGCCCCAGAGGAACAATTCCAAGCAGATGATATTGTTTCAGGAAAACATGTTTGATGGCTACTATTGTTAGTCATTTTCTTGCTTGAACACACCGGATAGGCGGTCATTTTCTTGATTGAACACACCGGATAGGCGGCAATCCAAAACGCCGGTAAAATCGCTAGGAACAGTATTTTCGATTTCCATTTGTCGCCAGTCGGGCGACAAATGGCAATCGAAAACACTGTTTCTAGAGATTTACTGGGATTAATATGTATAGCTGTCTGTTTTCGCTGTCACTTCCTCGCTGCCTTTGGTCGGTTGATGTCCTGTGCTTGTGGCATTTACTGATTAGAATGACTAACCTTTTCATTTTTTTCTTCTTTTACCATGTAGCTGACAGGAGATGGAGGAAACCAGAGGTTTGTAGTGAGTATACGTTTATATCTATCAATTGAGACGTGGCATGAGATTTCCAACAATGTGGCATTTTGACATGTGTAGACTCGGACGAGCCTCTGCAGCCTCCTTTTAAGCTTAAAAACTCCAAATGGTGTTAAGTCAGTAGCTTAACAATCATAGAATACTCAAGCGACTTGCAAAGGCTCTGATCAGACTGCGCGTATGCGCAGGCCGATCTGAGGCTTTGCTGGTCGCACATACCACATTGTTAGAAATCTCATACTGTTCGGTTAGACAGACTGACGAGTATCAAAAAACATGTATCAATTGATACGTATACCATCGAACCTAAACTTACCAAGTATTATTTGGGCTACGACGCGAGAATAGCTGACTTTATTGGATGCGAATTTGTGCAATCTGAGCAGCACCTTTGTTATTCGCCAAGCCAAACTTGATTCATGCACCTTTCAATACTTTAATTGTATTAAAATTTGTACATAATGGTTTGAGACTTACTTGTAGTTAACTCCGAAAGCAGGTTTTCTGGCGACGGCACCGTTATCATTTTAGTCTCGTTTAATAAACCCTTATGCTGTTGCATGAGAAGAACTGGGGTCCAACATCGCATAGTCAGGTCCGAACATTTTGTTATCCGCTGTCGAAAAGAAAAATCACTTAGTCTATAGGGATCGAACATGGCTTTCTACGCATTAAAACCTATTGAGCACCAAGGGTGGTGTTGTACTCCGAGTCTGAAAGGCGAATAATTTGAGAGCTCCCGATGGACCACTCCAAGCAGATGATAATATTTCAGAAAAAAACATGTTTGATGAGCACTATTGCTAGTCATTTTCTTGCTTGAACACACCGGCTAGGCGGCAATCGAAAACGCGATTAAAAATCGCTAGAAACAATGTTTCCGATTGCCATTTGTCCGCCAGTCGGGTGACAAATGGCAATCGAAAACTATGTTTCTAATTATTTTGATCAGCGTTTATCGATGTTAGTTTACGTTTTCGATTATCGCCTATCCGGTGTGAATCTCAACACTTTAAATGGGCCAATATGGATACTTAATGGGTCAATATGGATACTTAATGGGCCAATATGGATAATTTTTTAGATGAAGAGACACTTATGAAGTACCTGACCTCCCCAAAGAGGTACTACAAGTCACTGATACCTACAGGCAATAATGGACCACTAATAATTGGACACCGAGCTGAACTCCTTCGTCTTGTCGACTTTGTAAGTGAACCCTTAATCCATGCATACAAGTTACAAAAGCCGTAAAATGAAATGGGCTTTTCTCCTATTTCTTCGAATTGGTATAATAAAAACAATAACAGAAGTGTAAATTTCTGAATTGGCTTAATTTTGACTGTTGCTATACATGTAGTAACAGAAAGTGACCATCGAAACACAGTAAATTCAGGGTTTATTTTCACGAAACTTCAATATGCGATGAAACTTATCTCCCTATCACCCGTGTTAGCGCAAAATTTTAAGGATTCAATCTGGATGATGTGGTTTCAAAGTTCACCAGTAAATATGTTGAAATAATTTTCATTTATATTCCATTGGGAATATGATAATTTTACTCGTAATTCAATATTTTGGCCAAAGGCCATGATCAAGAAAAAACATGCACTCATAGTCTCTGTTCTACCATTTTGTACTTGTTTCTACAAAATGGTGGAACAGAGACTATGCAGGTTGATATTGAAGTGCATGTTTTTCTTGATAAAGGCCTTTGGCCGAAATATTGAATTACGAGTAAAGTTATCATATATATTTTAATATGTTGTGTGTCGTGCACCATTTCATCAGGGTCTAGAACGTTTGCTAAGACTGAAGAAGGGAGTATGACCAAGAAATGCAACAATCACACACTGCAAACAAACCTAAGGCACCGCGAGGAAGGGACACATAGAGAATCTTACACTATTGAATTTATTAACCGAGTTAAGGAAAAGAGATAAAATGCGAGGCTTGTCGAGTATAATACGAGTTTAATAAATTCAATAGGGGAAAGGTCGTAACTAAGGTTGTGAGAACTTGTGACCCAACCCCATTGCTGTATAAAAAATTGTAAATAAAATATGTTTAAACTAAACTAATAAATTCAATTATAATTAATACATAAGCACGAATGTTAAATTCTATTTATCATATGACATTAATCTCATTTCTGGCGTAAAAAACGTTATAATTAGTTCACCTGAGCCGAAGGCTCATGGGTGAGCTAATAGTATACCAGTCACTCCGGCGTCCGTCCGTCACAATTTCAAACATCTTCTTCTCTGAAACCACTGGGCCAATTGAACTCAAATTTCATAGGAAGACTCCTTAGGATGCGGGAATGAAAGTTTGTTCAAAAGGTCCTGGTCACATGACCAAGATGGCCGCCACGCCCATATAAGGTAAAAACCCTTTAAAAATCTTCATCTCCAGAACCAGAAGGCCGATGACCTTGGGACTTGGTATGTAGCATTGGGGATGTGGGGCCTACCAAGTTTATTCAAATGATGATCCTAGGTTGACCTTGACCTATTTAACGTCAAGGTCAAATTTTCTTCCGAATGCATTTAAATGGGAAAAATTCTGAAAAGTTGATTTTTTTGAAAACTGTGGAAGCCTTAGTCATTATTCTCACTTGATATGTTTAACCTAATGAGACAATGGCTATAAATAAGTTCCAAAAGTCAAGGTTGACCTTTGACCTTTCAGCTTAGGTCACTCATAATTGAGTCCCATCAATATATTAAAAAATAGTTTTCTCACAAATCTTTGGCCCGATTGAACTCAAATTTCATGTGAAGACTCCTTATGATAAGTTAGCCAAAATTTATGCAAAATATTTTGGTCACATGACCAAGATGGCTGCCACGCCCATATTTGGTAAAAACCCTTTAAAAATCTTCTTCTCCAGAACCAGAAGGCTGATGACCTTGGGACTTGGTATGTAGCAATGGGGATGTGGGGTCTACCAAGTTTGTTCAAATGATGATCCTAAGTTGACCTTGACCTACTTAACGTCAAGGTCAAATTTTCTTCCTAATGCATTTAAAAGGGAAATTTTTTGAAAAGTTGATTTTTTGAATACTGTTGAAGCCAAAGTCATTATTCTCACTTGATATGTTGAAACTAATGAGACAATGGTTATAAATAAGTTTCAAAGGTCAAGGTTGACTTTTAACTTTTCAGCCAAGGTCGCTCATATTGAAGTCCCATCAACACATTAAAACATAGTTTCCTCAGAAACCACTAGACCAATTGAACTCAAATTTCATATGAAGACTCCTTACGATAGGTTAACCAAAATTTATACCAATTGTACTGGTCACATGACCTAGATGGGCACCATGTCCATGTATGGTAAAAACCCTTTAAATATCCTCTTCTCTTGAACCAAAAGGCCAATGGCCTTGGGACTTGGTATGTAGCATTGGGGGTGTGGGCCCTACCAGATTTGCACAAATGATAAATCTAGGTTGACCTTGTCCTACTTTATGGCAAGGTCAAATTTGATTCCTAATGCATTTATATGGGGAAAATCTTGAAATGTTTTTTTCTTTCTATAACTGTTTAGGCCGAAATCATAATACTTGCAAGAAATGTTTAACCTAATGAGACCACGGTTTTATATAAGTTCCAAATGTCAAGCTGACCTGTGACCTTTTATCCAAGGCCACACATTTGGATTGCCCCATACCTATCTAAACATCTTTATTCAGAAATCACTGGGCTGTTTGATGGAGTATTCATTAGATTGTTTAGGTCACTCAACCAAAATGGCCGTAGCCCCCATAAAACAAAATATGTTCATTATATAAGACGTAGTTGATCTTGACCTATTTTAACATTATTAAGGAGATCAGGTGAGCGCTTCAGGACCGTCAGGTCCTCTAGTTTTATCATTATGTAGGCAACGTTGTTATGGACTTCACAACGTTTCCCGTAAATCTGTAAACCACTAGTGGTTTATCGATGTTATTGCATGGCCTTATTTCACTCCCAGACGTGCGCGACATCATATGATAAGTAACGTCATTATATGATCTATAAATAAACAACTTCTGATTGGCCCAGATGCATTTCCACTCGAGTCAATAAAACTTCATATTGCATGGTTTGCCGGACGTGACGTTGCATAGCACACGGCACGAGGTAATATTGTATAGCTTACGGGAAGTGACGTCAGAGCGTCAAGAAATTTCGCATGATCAATCCGTAACGTCAATGGTTTTAATGGTATAAAATGACAGGAAATGCATAACATACATTTATTAATAATAAAACAAATATTGACTAATGTTTCGGTAGACATGGAGTGTTACAGGTATTGAACAGTAAACTTAATCATATTGACCTCCCCTCCGCGTCGGTCAATATGACGTTTACTGTTCAATAACACTCCATGTTCACCACAACATACGCCAATAATTGTATATTAACAGCTACATGACACCCAGATGACTATAAAAATACACCAGCGCTGTCTCCTTCTCAGACCAGATTATACACAGCGTCAAAAGTTAAGCACCACCTATATTTTTCTTGAAACAATTATCAATTTCCCATGATTTTTTTTTATCGAGCATGTAAAATATTAATCTGTTGTGCCAAATTGCATTAATATCGAACTGAAAATTAAAACACACATGCGATATCCAGATTTGGCTACAGAGTCATGAGCTTTCGCGACTTATCAAAATTTCTCGCTACAGCCACAAATTCTTCAAGAAGTAACCCCCTCTCCCACACCCCAACATCTTGAAACAAAATGTGTGCCCTTTTCACACAAAATTTTCTACATTCATGTACACAAAGTTGCAATAAAAACAAGTTGACCATACTTTGGCAAAATAACACGATTGTTTCACTATCTCTATTTGATGTAGTTCTCACTATTTATAAGGTTTATTTACATCAAATAACATTGTTCTGAAATATTTAGCTACGAAGTTAGTGGTGGTTAACTTTGACGCTGTGTATTGTACTGCAAAGCAAAACAATGACCTAACAGAAAAACCCGTAAGCAATTGGAGAAGTAATAAATAGTGAATAAACAACAACATAACCACCGCCTTCTCTGAAAGAAAATTTATAAATTTTGTTTGGAAATCGCAACCCATGACCCCTCCAATCATACAATGGACCATCCCAACTGTATTCTATCAAATCAGAAGGCTGATTAATTGCAGGATTTTGATGATGGCGGACAAAGCAGAATCTTGACTATAGAAATGTACGAGGACTGGGCTTGGACTGATCCAAGATTGTGTTGGAATGAAAGTCAGTGTAATGTTAAGGATGTGCGCCTTCAGTTGGACACGCTGTGGGTACCAGATATAAATCTCTTTCCAAGGTAATAATTGTAGTTTTTTTAATGCAGACCTTAAAGCAGAGGGCTGAATGGACCATTTGTATTCAGGAGGCCCCTAAATGAGTACTTTTGCAAACAGTAAAGTCCCAGATGAAATTGACCATAATGTTGCATTTCATCAAGGTCTACAAAAATAGTATGATAGTATGAATGCGCCTTCTTGCTTTATTATTTTTCGTTTCCCTCCAACATTAAAAAATGTAAAATTTTACAGTTAGTTAAATGTCATTTGGTCCAATTTGGTGTAAACTTATACTGAACGTTAAAGTTTTATAAAGGGAAACTGGTATCGTATATAACAATTGAACATATTCATTGGATGAGATCATATCATTTGTTATCACTGTCTTGCCACGTAAAACCCATCGACTCGAATGACCACC
This sequence comes from Loripinus fragilis, assembly GCA_964019695.1. NCBI lineage: Eukaryota > Metazoa > Mollusca > Bivalvia > Lucinida > Lucinidae > Loripinus > Loripinus fragilis. The sequence goes on from OZ026528.1 coordinate 12,497,902, forward strand.
CCACCATTTTAACTGGAATATCTCATTCACTTTTTTAAGTTTACGTTGCTTTAGCAAATGATTAGTAGTATTGATTTGATAGGATTATCAGTTCATTGATTAAAAATGAAAGCCATATTAGAAATGAGCTGAAATCTTACATGTATTAAATAGCTTGAATAAAGCAAAAAGGTTTCTTCTGAGTTTTGATATACGCACAAATATATGTGGGCAATTCATTTGCATATTGGAGCCATTTTCTTAAAAGAATAAATGATACGTTACACATATATTGCCTAATATTTTATGCAACGGTAACAACAGTTTACTTCATATAAACTGAAACCAAGTTCTAATTGGTGAATTTTCAAAGTTTGTTTAACTCATTATTTCTAACCAAACGCTTTTAAAATTTAAAGAATTTTTGCCTATATAATTTGCGTTTGAATGGGCAAACGTTTAGCGGTTTTTGAAACAGTTTTTTTTACTCCTAAGTTTTTGGGTTAAAATGCAAAAATCGTCGTTTTTTTAAAGAAATATACATTTTGAGCATAGTTTTTATAAAATTTAAGTGTAAGTGGTTACAAACTGGCATACCCGACTTGAAAAACATCAACAAAATGAAAGTTTGCTTATGGTATATTTTTTACGCATTTGTATTGCATTTTTCGAAATTTTCGAGATTTTTGAATTTCATCTGTAGCTCATGCTAAAATTGTTAAATGCACTTTATTTATCTGAGCACTGAAGGCCAAACACAGTGGAACTTTATAAGTCTATTTTGACGATAAAAAATTAACAACTACTTAACACTTCAGGTTTCAATGTGGAAGTCTAAAAACAATTTGATGGCATTGTTTTTTTTTCAATTCTTAAGAAAAACGGTGACGTCTGGTGCAAATGAGTATTCGCTGAAAATTTTAATGCTGTGTCGCTGAAAATAAAGCGTACAGAGCAGTGCAAATTTTATATGTAAATTGCAAGCTTAAAGCTGAATTTGTATGATTAAGCTGCTAAAAGTGCTTATCCTATGTTATTGAGTGAAGAGTTCTTGACTCGAGACCGAGGTGCCGAAAGAACTTGCAGAGTATTGGTAAAGTATTGCTACATTTATAAAATCATGCATTCTGTATACCCTATGTTTTACTTTCTGAAATAGCGTAAAAATATAAGGAGACCGATTAGAACTTGGACTCAGTATATTTATAAAGGGTTGGTGCTCTCTGGGTGGCCAGCAAACCTCTGCTTTTTACAAATGAATATGACCAGGAAATGTCACAATCACAAACTGCAGCCTGAACGCAGGCATCATGAGGAACGGATACAGAACACTCATAGCCACAACACAATTACAGGAAAGCAACCAGCTCATGAACCAAGATGACTGCTGAACACGAAAGGGCATCAAGAGCTAAGCTTGAAAACAGGTGACTCAAAACAAAACTTCCACAACCGATTGTCGTGGCTCAAATGTTATTAAGTAATACTCTTAAGTCGATTGAAATTAAACCAATGGCCAGAAGATGTTTATAAGCTAACAGAAAGAATTACAATTTTAAATTCAAAATTTAAAGGTTATTACCTGATATAATGTTTTATCTATGGTGATCGAATTGAACAGCTTATAAAAGACAAAGTATTTATGTGCGACCAGGTCTCTTTGCAGTTTTAAAATGACCAGTAGATGTTTGTTTAAAAACGTGTTATTATGAATTAAAATGCTTATTAATTATTTTGTCAAGTAAATCTATTTATATAAAATATAATTGATTTAAAGGGTATAGCTGAAAATATATCATAAGTAACATTAGATTGGACCCAAACAATTTTTACTAACATAAGTATGTGTAAAAAATCATCACATGTTCTTACAGACTGCATAGCTGTTTTGTACATTTAAGCATTTTAAACAATACCTAAACAGACGTAATTACATTATATTTGTTTTAAGAAAATGATTGATATCGTTATAAACACGCTGTTACATATACGTTTACATGATATAAATTGAGTGGACTATCTGGTTGCATACTGCTATGTACTAATAGATAAACAAGTGGAAATTCTGCTAAACAGGAGTCATACCTAAATGCTTATATTAGCTCACATGAGCCGTCCGGCATTCATTGTGCGCCCTTCTATCGTTAATCCGTTGTCCATAAACTTTTTCTTTAAATGACATCTAGTCCAAAGTTAAAACAATTTCACATGAATTCCCCATAATGCCTTCTACTAAATTTGCATAAAAGGTTTGGCTCCACTGAACACGAGGGCCTATAGAGCTCTTGATAAGAAACCTATTAAACACCATTTCCCATTTCCTCCGGCACCACTGTTACTAATTCAAAACAGTGAAACAGAATTGTTCCTCATGATGCCCTCTACCAAACTTGCACAAACGGCACCACTCCACAGAACGAAAGTACCGTCAGAACTCTAAATAAGAAACATCTTTACTGAGTCACTGATCTAAATTCAAAGTGATTTCAGGAATTGTTCCACATGGTGGCTTCTACTAAAATTGCACACATGGTTCTGCACAGCCCAATAAAGGAGCCACCAGAGCTCTAGGTAAGAAATTTCTTTAAACGACCGTTTCTCCTGAACTACCTGTCCAAATTATAAATAATTCATAGAATTGGCCCTAATGATGTTTTGTTTGTTTGTTTGTTTGATTTGATTCTTTACGTCCCATCAACTATCTTTCAGTTAAACAGGGACGGGTCTTCCTGGGTTGAACCAGTACTAAGCTAGGATAAATGTGTCTTGCTCAATGACCACAACGCGGTGAGGCTTGAACCCGTGGCCCCTCGGTCTCGAGTCAAGCACTCTACCACTGAGCCACTGCGCTCCCTTCCCTCATGATGCCTTCTACAAAACAATCACAAAATAGATCAGAAAGTTCAGCTTGGCTGAAAAACATGGCTATCAGAGCTAAAATTAGAAATATCTGCAAATCATATCTATTTTAATGAGACGGTTCTGAGCACTCAAAACATAGGCTTAAAAGTATGGGTAAAAGAAAATATTTTTTACAATTTTACGCTGACAATTTCGCTTATCTAAACCTGTGATCCTCTACTATTCAGTGCCGCTCCTGCAAAAGACAAAACCAACCGTAACAGCGCTATTGTTGGCAGCAGGGGTAACGTAGGTATGTCAGAATATAAAGCAAGTACCACCTTCTGTGACCCAGTGGTTAATGGTGTTGCAATCAGAAGCCCACAGGACCTTAACTGTAACGATGAATTCGACTGCCCAGTTCATTTTGTGAGTTGGGTCTACTTCGAAGACAGGATGATATTTGAGGTAATGTAACATTAACAACTACAATAATTTTAATGAATGTCGCAAAAGTCGCCGAATTTAGCCGAATGGAATTTCCTTTTCTTATCAACTGGACCAGATCAGTTCCGCTTAAATTAAGGATTGAAATTCATATTTTCAGCTTGCACTTGATGATGAAAAACATTAGCTATTTAATGTCTGTGAAGCTCGAAGGACTCTTCGGAAACATTAAAATGCTAATGTTTTTCATCATCCAGTGCAAGCTTAAAATATAAATTTTAAACCTTATATTTACATTCTATTCATATAATGAAACAAATTTACTTAATCCCCGCTAGATACCCTTATAAAATGGAATAAAGTATTTGTAATGAAGGTGTTGGAACAGCCAGGGAGCGAATTTGGTGTACATAACATCGTGACAATACATGAATTACGTCACACAAACATCGATAAACAAAACAGGTTATTGACTGACGTTGACGTTACTCCGCCTAGAGGCGCGGTCTAGGTCACATGACATTTCAATGTTTGCATCAAAAGATGCATGCAGCTAGAAATGTTGGATAAATGAAAAGCAACTACACTGAGAATATAAATATTGGTTGTTTAGTGGTTTTGTTCTTTTTTATTAGAATTTTAATATCTAGCATTCTGTAAGTAAACCGTGAGGACCCTAATCAGACGCCGTGATCTGCAGCATCTGATATGGGTCTGCACTGTTTGCTTATACATTTACCCCACAAAAAAGGACGGTATTATTAAATGTACAGTTGACTACATTTGGCCTGGCAAATAGTGCAGCCTGATCCTATGACCATCCTGTTTCTAAAGGAATAAGCTGGTCTCGGATTACACTGCTTGCCTAAGAATATCTTGGGAATACGGTCGTCTGATTAACAAGGGTGACACCTACGTCATATCAGGGATCTCCGCAAAAATTGATACCAGCCATTTTGGTGGGAACTATATAGTTTAAGTCAATAAAATATGTTTTTTTTTTTTTTGTTTGTTTTTTTTTCACTATAGAAATATACCACTAGAGTGCGCAGTCGACGGGGCGCCTTCACAAAATCCCACGCTTAAGTTTTTTGTCTCCCCCAGCATCCCCAAGTCCCACCCGGGGCATGAACTTGGCAACAGAATGAAAATTCTGTTCAATATGTTTTCTATCTTTTATTTGTGAGAACACACACAAAGTTTGGTATAAAAATCTTTGAAATTGACAAGGTTACCGAAGTTTAATGATATTTGACCTTTGGCCTCACCCCTAGGTCACCAGTTTGACCATAGGATGAAAATTTTATTTGCATTCTGTTCTGCTTGTCATCCCCGCCGATTTGATATGCCACAAGACCATGTTTGAAAAAATATTTTTTTGACCACCTGGGCACTCAAGCGCCCCAAAGTCCCACCCCTGGGGCATGACCTAGGCGACAGAATAAAAATCTCGTCTGGTATCTTTTGTTTGTGAGAACACACACAAAGTTTGGTATAAAACTCTTTGAAATTGACTTTGTAATTGAAATTAAATGATATTTGACCTTTTGACTCATTCCCAGGGCCCTATGCATGTGAGTAACTCACACACCAATTTGGTTGAATTTGGTTAAATGGTTTAGGAGGAGATAGCAAAACGGACAGACCGCTGGACGGAATTTAATATGGAACCTAAGTACTCCAAAGTCCCAACCCTTGGGCATGATCCAGGCGACAGAATGAAAATCCCGTCTGATATGCTTTGTATCTTTCATTTGTGAAAACACATACAAAGTTTTGTATAAAATCTTTCAAATTGACTTTATAATTGAAATTAAATGATATTTGCTCTTTTGACCCCTCCCCAGGGGGCGGAGCCAAAAATTATTTGCCGTTGCACGCCCCATTCATGTGAGTAACTCACACACCAAGTTTGGTTGAATTTCGCCCAATGGTTTAGGAGGAGATAAAATAACGGACGGACAGACAGACAGACGGACGGAGGCGATAACAATATCCCCTTCGCTTTTTTTTTTAAAAAAAGCATAGAGATAAAAATTGTACTTAAGGTGGTGACAGTGAATATTTTCGCTCCTATTGCCTAGCAATAATGTTACACCTGAATTGCTTCAACACAGTGATTCTTATCGGTACTGTATACGATATCTCTGCAAAAATCGGCCACCTGTTTAACTGTAGGGAGGTGATAACAAACGCAGCGATATATCGCGGCTCGCTTATTATTAATTCTGATCAATTGTGTTGTAAGGCACCGCCAGAACTATCTACTGGTATATTACACCTCAAATGGAACACAGTTTTTCGTTTTTTTAATTTTACATGAAGGTTTCTTCACCCTGAAAATTTGCATGCGCATAGATGTAGCAAAAAACCCTAATTAGATTTAAATTTTGGCGGAGAATGATATCAATCTTACTGCTCTGATATCTTGTAAAAATAAATAACTTAGTTTTTGTTGGAATGAAAATACCCGTTTAGTACCCATTTTTGTACTGTCAGTGCAATACACCTTGGATAGATATCATAGTATTTGCTCAGCTATAAAATGTCCATTAGAGATTACAGCAGACGATTATTTTGCAACATCAAATGGTGTGGTTTACGATGCAATCCAAGCTGCTGATATAGTTCTACGGATAATGGGATATTAACGCGCGTTTCATGCCTACCAAGTTCCATCATTTTACCTGCTTCCGTCTGGCTACCTAATTGTATGTTTTGTTCATGTGTCTGTATGTGCGAGCGTACAACTAGAAATGCACAGGCCTGAGATCAATAAGCAGACTCATTCATGGAATAGCTAGGCAAATGGGCGTTTCCAACTAAGAGGGCATCTTGGGTAGTAGACATCTATAGATGTAGCCTTTCGTTTGTGTCACCGTCTTTGTGACATGGTTAGATAACTGAAATATTGTTGTTATGCTGATAAACAGCAACGCAAGCCAATATACAGCTACATTTAAAACCCATTGATGCATTGTTAATTGTCTAATATTAGTTATATATGGTTTTATATTCAACTGATAGTCATTGATCCATATCGCTCAAGGTACAATAAGGGAATGTTATTTGGCACAAAACATTAAGAATGTTAAAATTCCATCCTATCCCAGCATTTATGAAAACGTATACAAACTTCAAAAAATATTTTTTGTTAGGGTTTTTTGGTTAAATTATATTTTTCGAATTAAATTTAAAATTCCTATTTTAGATGTTATTGTTAGTGTTATTGCCAAAAACAGTGTTCCATTGGAAGGGCTATACTCCAGTAGTTTTTGCAGGCATTTATTTGTACTATTTGACAAGCGGAAAAAAACTAACCTTGACATTCAAAGATGGCGGCAATCCAAATGGTTCCGACATCCATGCTTTGACGAAAGTTGTAACGCTGGTATCAAGTTACCTCTGGTATCAACTGTCAACATATTTCACTTTGTACGAGATATAAGCTTAATTTATTTGGTGAAGTAACTCAAAGATGTCCTTTCTTAAGTTGAAAAGTTTCATTTTCACACACAAGTATCAAGGTGGCAATGTAATCAGCCTTTGCAACACTGCATACATGAAAAGCGGTCTGGGCAAACAGTTCAATCTGGACAACAGTGTAAATCTGAGCATACAGAAAAATCCATTCTTAGGCCTAATCTTAGGCCTAATGAGCCATCTCATCAGTGTGTGGAAAAATTAGGTACTGCTAACCGAACAACAAAAAGGCCTGATCAGAATGCGTGGATGCGCGGGCTGGCATGTGCCTTTGTTGTTCGCATGCAACATAGAAAGATGCCCCCCCCCCCATAATAATCCCCCTTCATCACATGGAATTATCTATATTATAACAGGTGCTAAATCCAGGTGGCGGTATGAGCACAGCCGAGTACACAGGATCGAGCGACCCACTCTATGAATTTGTATCAACTTACAGCACTATAACTCCCGAAGATTACGCATGCTGTAGTGGAAATTTCAGCACTATAAACTACTACGTCAGATTGAGGAAAATCTGTCCGTAATTCATGCAGCTTTTGCAAGCCAAGGACACTAACTCCACCTCGTTTCATACGCACAGCAAGACAAGGGCACTAACTCACCTTCGTTCCATACCCATGCCTATGGAACGAAGAGGAGTTAGTACCCATCGGCCTTCGAAGATGAATCTATAGTCAGTATAAAAAACGCAAATGATATTTCGAGTGTGATAAGTGTAGACTCAGACGTGCGCGTGCAGCCTCCTATTAAGCTTAGAACCTCAAAGTGGTATTCAGTCAGTAGCTTAACACTTTCGCTGCCAAGCACCTAAAAAACAATACCTCAGTGCCAAGCATGTTTCAAGGACTCCTAAATATTGTGGGTATATGGGTTCAACACAGAGTATCTCCAGAACAATTAAACCTATTGCTGTGAAACTTTCACAGAATGTTGCTTATATATAAATCTTTTATTTGAACCAATAATAAAAAAAGATAGCCACGTGACCTTTGACGGCCATTTTGGAAGCCATATTGAAAATATGAAAAATGCCTATAAACAACTATTTTATTCACAAAAAAAATAAAACATCTTTCTACATCAAGTATCAAATATCAGGATGTATTCTGATATATTGTTTCATCAGCAATAAATCAAAATATAGCGTTTGAAGGGCTTACTGCGTCCTATATGTCATCCCCATGGACATGTTTTCGATATGTTTGATTTCCGCGAAATCTAATGACATTAAAACTTTTTACAAAGTCCATTTTTGTACAGAAAATTGCGTAAACCTCCATATACGATATTTTTATGTCCCCTGAACATTTTGAAATAAAGAACAAAGGCTTGCGTCCCTTATAACGGTTAAAATAGACAGCTACCAACGGTCCCTTTAAATTTCGACTTTAGTTGCGTTTGGCAGTGAACGGTAAACTCGACTACAGTCGCGTTTGGCAGCGAAAGTGTTAACAGTCATAGAATATTCAAGCGACTAGCAAAGGCTCTGATCTGGCTGCGCGTATGCGCAGGCTGATCTGAATCTTTGCTGGTCGCACGTACATGTACCACATTGCTGGAAATGATATTTCGCGTCTCATAGGCATATGGGTTTAGAGAAGCTACTCTTATGTTGGGAAATTAAAATTGGGATCATTTTCTTACCCATTAGTTTGGTTTTGGGAGCGGATCTTTTGAGTACACACAGCATGTGTTTTGATGAATAAATAAAACAAAATTGACTATGCACTCCTATTGTTTTAGTTTTAGGTAGGGTGGAACTATTTTACAAGATCAGGACCAACCGTTTGGTCGGTCCGACCGTCTGGTCGATCGTCTGGTCTGGTAGATCGTGATCGTGATCTGGGTCCAAACTGTTTACAAATGTTATCAGCATTAGTATTATCGTGCCAACCTGGAGTGACAGTGACGTACTAGTTTGTTCACAATTGTCAAGTAAAACATTTACTTGCACACTCAATTTGAGCTAACGCGAATCGATATATCCTGCGGATAGGATAAATACACAAGTGATCTACCGATTATAAGTCCCTGATATCTTTGTAAACAAAACATGACGTCACTGTCACTCTTGGCTGGCAGGACAATACATTCAATTATACAGGTCTCTAAATAAAAGCATTGTTGTCAATATGGGCTTTGTTTTTGTGTTAACCCTTTGTATACTAATGGATTCTTCCTTCTGGTTTGAAACAATAAACTTGGGCTAGTCCATTGTACATATCTAGGGGTGTCAGATAATAATTTAAAAACTATTTTATTCTTTTGTCTGAAAATTGTTTTTACCTTTTCAAACAGTGTAGAGTTTGATGAGATTCAGCACTATGCTGCATTTCTTCTGGGTCTTCACTTAATCTAAGGGTTCCCAAACACAAAGGGTTAAAAGGTGGGCTCCAATCAGCCTGACCAGTTACACACCGGGAAGGCGACAATCGAGAACGTTAATACTATCGACGAACATGCATCAACAATCGTTAGAAACAGAGTTTTCGATTGCCATTTGTCACCCAACTGGCGACAAATGACAATCGAAAACACTGTTTAAATCGATCTTTGGTTTACATTCGTCGTTTGTTCAGATTGTTTTTGATTGCCGCCTACCCGGTATGAGTTACAGAAACTAGCCAGACTATCAAAATCATACATATCGCTGTTTTCAAGGGCGTGATAAATAAAGGTGCTGGTCAGCTGCCGCAGCAGTTTGCGACTACGTGCAGTCTGATCAGCGTGGGGGTTGATCATGAAATAATTTCTATGGTGATTCTTCTCCTTTCCGCTGATTCATTCAAAAAGGGTTGTTTGTCAGTAACAAGCAAAAGCATTGGCACGAAGTACTGATTATTCGCTTGTGCAAGCTTTGTCAGGAAAAGGGTGTGGTTAGGTGAACTGAAAGTCTCGATATGACCATAACTGTTGACTGTGACGTAAAGCAACACAACAAACTGATCAGCGTTTTAATCTCAGCTTAAGTTATTTAAATTCAACAAATTGAGGTCTTCTTGCAAAGAGGCCAATAAGCATTCTTATTCAACATGTAGAAATTACAGGATCACTGGATAAATCATAGTCTTGCACATTCGTTCATGATTGTCGCTATTTTAACTCATATGAGATAATTCTTCCTAGCATACCAATGCCTACAAGATCGAGTGGTCCCTGTGTTACATATAGCACACTGTCGGAATATTCTGTCCCAAATCGATACTTATAAGAGATAAGCGTAACGAATGATGAATCTAGGTTGACTTGACCTACTTTATGGCAAGACCAAATTTTATTTCTTATGTCTTTATATGAAAACAATCTTGATGTGTTAATTTACAAAATTAATGTAACTATACTGTTAAAAACGAAATGGTAATACTTGTTAGAAATGTGTAACCTAATAAGACAATGGATATGTCAGTACCAAATGTCATGATGACCTTTGACAATTTATTCAATGTTACTCGTTTGGACTACCACATACGTATCTAAACATTTTATACTGAGAGATCACTGGACTGTTTGCACTCAAATATCATATGGCGTATTCATAAGATTGTTTAAGGTAACCTGGCCAAAATGGCGGCAACCCCCTTATATGGCAAAACAAAATGTTTCCATAATTAGCCTAAGATGACCTTGACCTATTTTAATATTATTAAGGAGATTAGGTGAGCGCTTCAGGTCCTCTAGTTTATGTATCTATCCTTCCAGGGTTATTTTGTACCCTTCATATTATAAAACAATCTGGGAATTGTTTAAATAGGAACGGAAGTACGCAATAACGTCTTAGTTTTACCATTTGTACAGTATAAATGGAAATATATCTGTACTTTTAGTTTTAAGATGCTTTGTAATGATTCGCTTCAATTTTTTATAAACAGATAAATAATGGCGTATTTACTACCACAAGCATATTAAGAATTCTATGATAGGTTCACTACAACTGTTCATTTGGCCAGAGATTGCGACCATCTGCGTTACCGAAAACATGGTCAACTCGCCTAGTTTGTTAACAACAATAATCAAACTTCTTGGAACAGACTATAATGGATTAGCTACTGTCGTGCCAACCAAGAGTGACAGTGAAGTAATACTTTGTTAACAATTGCTAGGTAAAACACTAATGCGTACATTTCACATGAGCTAATGCGAATCGATAGATCTCATGTGTATTAATCCTATCCATAGAATAGCATTAATACAATTAATAAGTGATCTATCGATTCTAAGTCCCTAATAACTTTGTAAAACAAAACATGACGTCACTGTCATTCTTGCTTTGCAGGACAGTAATGGGATGAATAAAGACACAATACGACCGTACGTTTATTACCTTTATTAATTCCCACAAAAATTGAACAAACATGACATGTCTAAGAAACCCCATTCAAGTAATGTATCAAACAGAACACCTGATTTGAGGTAGCATACGAAGTTTTGATGCTCTTCCCAGATGCTAAATATTCCCCTTACAAACACCAAAGCCGATGCATCAAAGAGTGTAAGAGGTCTTTGTTTTGGTCTGAGTCTCTATCTACCTTCAAGCCTTGGATAAGAGAGCAACGAAACCTCTGGCAGACATGCCTAAATATTCGACGCTCCATGATAAGGTAAACAGGCTAACCAATTATTTCGGTCATGATGAGGAGTAACGTGCATCAAGGGGCTATTTTGCCGCCCCCCCCCCTCTCTGAACGCAAGCACTGGAATTTATTTCACCTACCGCTGCTTATATGAGGTATAATCAAAGTGTAAAACTGAAGTATTTAATTAACGTTACCATTGATATAGTAACAAGGAACGACCGCAAAAAGACTTGTATCGTTTCCTGATCTTTGCCGTCTTTTACTTGACATACAGAAACTGTCATTTTGGACCATTTGAGGCTTTTGATACAAGGATATTTCAATAAGTGACCTGCCTATCCTTCTTCTGGTCAAGAAAGAATGTTTTTTTTTATGAAAAAGTCTCCAGCAAGATACTTCTTGACCCCATTGTTTGAAAAATGTTATCCAAAAGTTTAACAAAAAAGCTACTATTGAAAGAGTTCTAGAATGATTTGGAAATATGCAACAATACTTTGTTGATGAGTCATTTTCAAAAGGCGAAATGCAAGTATTTTACTTATAGAAAAGATTTATTCAAAAAATATAAGACTAGGTTTCACTGCTGTTGAAAAAATTCACAGTGTTCAAAATAAATTCTTACGTTTTCATTTTTGAAAATTTGAGAATTCAGACATTTAATTACTTTCAATTTTGACAAAAATGTATTTATAATTATATCATGATATGAATTGATATACCTCATACACTGATTTTTAAAGTTTTTACTTTCTGAGAGCTTCCCACATATCTGAAAAGAGTTATGTTCCAGTGTTCTTAACCATGTATCACTTAAGTTAGTATTGTGATTAATCAAATTATGCAATCCGCTCATATTTTATGCCATCCTTTACGAAACGATTTTCTGTTGCATTGATATACATGCACAATTCAATTTTTAATACTTAAGATATGAAAAAAACAAAAACGAATCCAATGAAAGAAACACTTTTGACTAAGCGGTTAATTATTACATTTTGTACATAATACGTCTCATTATGGTGACAAAACACACTGTGAAAATCTTGACTGTGTCAATCAGTTAGAAATAGGTAAGGATGTTTACTCATTGAAATACCCTCATAATTAGTTATACCAAAGTAAATTTAATATGTTGTTAGTCATCTCCTGAAATATCTTTTAGGTATTTGTTTGTGTTCCATGTAAATTGTTTTATCAAAAGTCACGAATTTGTTCCAAAATGATAACTTTCCTATTCCAGCCTATTAGTGTTACGCGTAAAAAGCAAATTAATATCTGACGTTTACACCTCGTCTATTATCATAATAAAACAATGAGAAACACATGTGAAAAAGCGACATTTAGCTTTTGGCCTCATAGTGTTTTTGTCACAATAGCCCCTAATGCACGTAGCTTATTTAAACATCATACATGATACTGTATATTTATGATCTCTGTTTACAGTAAACCCTGTCTTAATTGGCCACTCAAATAAGACAGAACAAAGATGTTAATGACAAGTGGTAGCTAAATGAAGTTCGAAATTATTGCAGTATGTTACCCTTCAATACTTTTGACCTGCATAAAAGCGAAAATGGTTCCTAATAACCAATATTTGGTCTTCATTTTGAATGGATGCTTAGGACAGGCTTTACTGTACACTTTAGAGAATGCATGTGGCCATCTCAACCACGTACTCAACATTGATATCTTATCTGAAAGAACATGAGCCAGTCTTAAAATACTATGTCACATTTGACAGAACCCACATAATATACTGAGTCAAAGTTGTAAAGCAAAAGAGAATCTATTTTGATGGAAATTCGGATTCTCTGCATATGTTGACCACACTGTAAATTCGGAAATTGTCGCGGGATTTACATACATCAGTGAACGACAGAGTAATTTCGCCATTTCACGAGCGTTTTAAAGTTTATGCCTGGTAGCGTAAAATAAAACCTTTGCGAAAATTTCCGAATTTACAGTAAATTTGTCCCATATAAATGTTGACTCCATCTGGCATTTTACCATACACTAGTATTGATAAACTGCTTTCATTAGATGAGACAAAAACATTTTTGTTAAAGAAGAGTGAAATGCTTGTCATGCAAGGATCTAGAGGCTGGGAAAGGAAGTCAAGACCCCTCATCTGGAAATGGCAAATATATAGACTTTATTAGCAATACGATTCCGATTCCAGCCTTGAAATTCACAAAGCTACAAGTAGCAATTCGATGATGGGCCATGATCCGCCCGCCAGAGGAACGCCATTTTAATGTCGTTTTGCTGATGGTCCACTTTAAGTGGTGTATTGATCCTTTCTCAGCTCATCAACTGAATAAAAAAACGTTGTCAGATTTGGACCCAATCTGCCAAAATTTTCTGGTTACACGCTTCCTTGGTGGTGCACCGTTGCATGCAACACGTTTCGTGCGTTGTTAGAACCTTTAATTCATGCGTCTTTAGCTGAAACATTTTTTTTTCATTTAAAGCTATGAAATGTATCAAAATTATAAATTAAGTGTTAACATGATTTGTCCAACGTCCATTATTTTTGCCAAACTATCACATCAAATAATTCCTAGCTATTTCCGAAGTCAGCATAGAAAATGTGACATTGTACTACAGGAATAAATACTGGATTATGCATTGAAATAGTTGTATCAACACAACTGTTATATGTATGTCATACTTGATTGGCTTATTTTGGAATTTTAGAAAATAAGGCACCATCGATTATGTGGTCTTTTTTATTTTTAATTCTTATCTCTTTTGGTTTGAAATACAGGCAAAGAACTGGCCAAAGGCCAGAGTTAAGGATATGAAAGAGTTTCAATGAATTTAGCTAACCCATTGGGACCCAAAAATGCATTTGACCCATCAAAATAAACCTTAATATAACTATGCAGTGTCCACATCAGACTTAAGGGATAGGTTGGCGCTGTGAAAGTTGTTTAAGCCCTCCAGTGAAATATTTTTACTGACCATTCCAAGGCCATACTTCTTTTGTGGATCATTAGTGTTATCTATGTCTTGTGTTTGTCATGATTTCGCGTTCCTTCATTGCTGCCTTTAGGTCACCTGCTGGGAAAGGGCTGACCTCTTGGCTGTCGTTTGTGATTCTAAATTGTGTATATGTCACTTTCCCATGTGGTATCCTGGGTCAGGTGAGGTACTGGTTTTTTATTGATTCCTGACCTTTGCCATTTTGATTACTTTGCCTTGATTCTTTGTTAGTTTATAAAAAAGTAAGAGAGTGTGCAAAGATCAGGAATCGATACCATCAATAACCACACCTGACCAAGGATACCAAAGGGACAGTGACAAACTCACAGTTAGAATCCTGAAATGAGAGTCAAGAGGTCAGTCCTTTCCCAGCAGGTGACCACAAGGCACAAATAAACTGACGCAACATAAGCAATATATCAAAACTCGAATTTTCAAAATACCATGTTCGTAAAAGAACTTAAGCAATCGATGTGTTGCTTTATAATTTTGATTCAGCAGATATATTCAACCCATCAACAAAACACAATATAATTAACAATATCAATCCAGACCACAAAAATTTATTAACAAACACGATCCCATACATGTAACAATAAATAACAACATTAATATACAGTTGATTCAAATAGATGAGAATCGTTGTTAACAAAAACATATAAACTAATCCAGGTAATTGGTATTTTATACAGGATATCATACATTACGTCTACCTGTAATGATATATATATTTACAGTAATTTACCTGTGCTTATCAATAATTGTACAGCCCTATTATCATATATCTTTGAACCAGCTGTACAGTTGATTCAAAGACGCAATAAAAGGACTCTACTATTTTATATAGAAACAGATAAAAATAACGGAACGTATCTTAATGCCGTCAGAAACAATCCATGATATATACCTGCATAAATTACCAAATACCTAGATTAGTTCTAATCTTTTGTTTACATAGATTCTCATCTATCATTGAATCGACAGTACTGTCATGCCAACCAGAGTGACAGTACTTCACTTGAGCTAAAGCGAATCGATAGATCACTTGTGTATTCATCCTATCCTGGGGCCCCAAGGAAGATTGATTCGTCAATTGGGTTACCCTCACTAAATAAAGTCGTTACTTACTTACTTACACGTGATCATTTGATTATAAGTCCTTGATAACTTTGTTACAAAACATGACGTCACTGTCACTATTTGCTGACAGAACAGTACGCACTCCTACGAATAGGATAAATAAATCGAGCAGGTCTGATCAGGATAATGGAGTTCTATAAATAGCAATTACCCTAGTCCTAGGAGTGTACAAGCTCCCATCAATTTAACAATATCAACCCACAATGCAGAAGAAAATAAAACATTAATATACAATCCCACGAACCTTAAACACTATTAACCACCAAATGAATATAGAACAACATAAATATACAAAGTCACGTAATTGTAACAATATCAACCCACAATGCAGAAGAAAATAAAACATTAATATACAATCCCACGTAACTTAAACACTATTAACCACCAAATGAATATAGAACAACATAAATATACAAAGTCACGTAATTGTAACAATATCAACCCACAATGCAGAAGAAAATAAAACATTAATATACAATCCCACGTAACTTAAACACTATCAACCACCAAATGAGTATTGAACAACATAAATATACAAAGTCACGTAATTGTAACAATATCAATCCACAATGCAGAAGAAGAAAATAAAACATTAATATACAAGCCCAGGTTACTTTAACACTATCAACCACCAAATGAATATAGAACAACGTAAATATACAAAACCACATAATTGTAATGATATCAGCCCACAAACCGTCATGTTAACCTGCATTAATTACTAACATCATACAACAAGCATGCACGATATCACTTAGATTTGCTTAAGCGCACCGGAGTGGCTATACTTTTCGCATAGGCTCATATTCCTATTTCAAACGCCAAGCAGGACAAAAGATCAACATTTTGTTCTGAACCTCTAAGAACATTAATAAACCTTGAGGACGCGAGCAACGAATGCTCTTGCGAGTCTACTCATATGCATCAGTAGGTCGATGACGAGGTAAGTAACAGATCGTGAGTGCTCAGCAATTCTGTCACTATATGCTCCTGCAAGTTATGATGCTGTAAATGACTGCATTTATGATAATTGAGACATGACATGTGATTTCCAACAATGTGGAATTTTGACAAAGTAGACTTAGGTGAGCCTGGGCAGCCTCCTTTTAAGCTTAGAAATTTCAAATGGTGTACAGTCAGTAGCTTAACACTCACAGAATATTCAAGCGATTAGCAAATGCTTTGGTCAGACTGCGGTATGCGCAGGCTGATCTGAGGCTTTGCTGGTCGCACATACCACATTGTTGGAAATCCAATGCCATGGCATTATGATGAATGTATTTAACCATTAGATAATATCTGACTTAAATGAGCTATACTTGTTAATCTATGACACATTTGACATCCATAAAATATACTAAGCCAAAGCTGTAACGCAACAAATTTGATAAAGAAACAAATAAATGTATGATATACATGTATTATAATTTGATATGTTACACGTTTCCTGCACAACCAAACTAAAAAACGCATGTGAGTTTGGTTGGCATTCTTTACATTTTAAGTGATGAAATTTTTAAAGATGCTATTCGCTATGTTAAAAAGTGTTCAGTCTGTTTTACGCAAACCTTTTGGGTCGTCATATATGTGTAAAGCTATTTTCAAGCAATTCCTCAAACTACGTGTAAGCCTGCTAAATCTATCAAAGAATGGCAAATGGTGAGTCAATGTAATTTTAGTAACATAATTGTTACGTAAGCCGTACCTATTTGTCATAATTTTAGAAATTCACACCTTTAGATGCATAAAACATTTTGAGTATAAAATTGTGAAAATTTCCTTACCCATAAGATTTAAATAATTCATTAAGACGATTGTATGTGTACCATGTTCCTGGAACCAGCCTACAGATAAATGTACGTAACTGAAAATTATTTTTCTTATTTCTCAACCAAAACATATGTTGTTTGTACTCAAAAGAACCGTCTCAATGAAACGGTTCTTTTGAGCACCTAAAACAGATGTTTAGATTGCTTGGTAAGATAATATTTGCATTTTTACGCTCATAAATTTTGCTCAACTAGACCTATGACCAACAATATACACAGGCTGGATCTTTTGAACACCAAAATCATACCAGGGGGGTCAATTTGTAATGAAAACAGCTCAGTAAATCCAAAATTGTATATTTCCAATGCATTATAATACTTTTATAAAAAGGTCTGCTTCTTTGCTATGCATATGTAAAATTACAGCTGCCCAGCTCTTTTCCTAATTTACACAAGCCGCTTTCAAGATAGGGTACTGAGATACACTGCAATATCAATGAAACAGTGTTTTCAAAAACAGAGTACTACATTAACTAAGGATATTTTCAGTATGTTTCTTTGTGTGTTGAATGTCTAAATATATGTGATTACTAAACTGCAAAAACCTTTGACATTGCTTTATATTCTACGAAGTAATGAGGCCGTCATCTCGGTTAAAATCCTCCTTGGTGCCGATTTCTCTGGCATGCAGATCACATAGCCGTTTTTGCGTGAACGATAACATAGCAAACATGTATACGAAAATCACTTGTAGCATTTCTTTTGGTCCCTATGATGTCCGTTTGCAAGTAATACAGCCGCTTTTGAAATTTATATTTTTTTTCACTCATCTATCAATTATCGGGCTTCGACGAGAGAAAACATGCATGCACAGACCCAGAGGATTTTGTTACAGGGGGTCCTATTTTGACATTTTTTTTTAAGTTGATGAGGGAAAGGAGAATCCAAAAATCATAAGGGCGGGCAATAATCAACCCGCCAGCAAAACGCCATTTAAATGACGTTTTGCTGGTGTGCTGATAATGGCCTAACATTAAAGCTTTCTTAATTGTTAGGCTTTCCGGACCAGAATTGCTAAGAAAAGTAAGAAAGGGGGCAAAGATCAGGTATCGATACAAGCAAGTAGAACACCTGACCCAGGATGTTTTTGTGATTTTTTAAGGGGGTGGGGGCAGACTCCATTTCCTCTCCCTCTTGATCCGCACATGTCATGTGTTTAGTGTTGTTGATCAGGCAAGGCAGTCTATGGCTTGCTCAGCTACATCAGCGACAGAAACTTGCTATAATAAGTTAGCAAGTAACATCTTAAACTTTCAAACACTATAAACTTATCAGAATGCCCTGATGCACACTCTGGTCTGAACTTTTTTTTTGCATACAACAAAGTCAGGTGTTTTGGGTACTATGCCCATATTTGATGCACATAACAAGTTTTTATTTTCATAAAGATATGTTCACAGAAAATTTTGAGTAATACAAAGTGTTGTGTTACAGCTTTGTTCAGCAAACAATTTGAATTCGTTTACAAAAGACAAAGACATAAAACAATATGAACCCTCAACAAAGAACAATATTAATATACAAGACAACATACATTTGAACACAAAATGCAATAAATAAAATAAGCCCTCAATAAACAACAACACTAATATATACAACGCTATTAACCCAAACTCAACATGGGCATTTCAACCCACATGAGTTAACTAACATAAGCTATCAACACACAATGAATATTTTAAACCACATGATAAAGTAACACCAACCAACTGTTTCTAGGCCTCCAGATAAGAGAGCGTACTGGAAAACTTTTTTTCTACTATTTTCTTCATTTCTCATCCAAAACATATGCTGATGTTTCTCAAAAGAATCGAGAATCTGAATGAGACGGTTCTTTTGAGCACCAAAAACACATGTTTAAATTGATGGGTAAGCAAATAATTGCAATTTTACGCTCATAAAATTTCCTTATCTCCATCTATGAATTATTCAAGCCCAAAAAATAGTAATAACATCCACCCACAACATAACTTGAACAAACAAACAAACCCACGTGATACACAATGGCCAACGTACGTCATTGTCACGTGATTTTTTTAAATAAGGGACACATACATTTTAGTAAACAAAATGCTCGACTCAGATAAGAAAATACTCTATGTTATGTGCATCCATTCATGAGCGAAATAGGGTAAAACACAGTAACGCCGCATTGATTTTGAGTTTTACTTGCATATTTCATCTTTTCATGAACTTAAGGCATTTTCGAGATTATTCGAGAAAAATATGTTTTTTTTCCAAATATATGGGACACAGACATACTCATTATCGTATATACAAGATCGTACATGAGTGCTCATGTTTTATTGAATTTATTAAACGAGTTGGGAAAAAGAGATAAAATGGGAGGCTTGCCGAGCATTTTACCTCTTTATCGCAACAAAGTTAATAAATTCAATGATACAAGAGCAGGAATGTTAGATTCTATTTATCATATGATAAAATCTCATTTCTGCCGTAAAAAAGTTATAATTTTGTCATTATGTACGCAACATTGTTATGGACGTCACAGCGGTTCCGGAAATTCGATAAACCACTAGTGGTTTACAGATTTTATTGCATGGCGTTATTTTACTCCCAGACGCGACGTCATCTGATATTTTTTTTTCATTGTGGCTATCCGCCATAAATATATGTAAACAAAACAAGACTAGTCATCTAATCAGACCAACTCTGAGGGCCTCTTTTGTTTAAATCGTCACTTTTTATTCGTTGATCAGTGCGGGGGTCGTGTTTCCCTTATATTTGAAAAGCAAGGTTTTCTTAAATAATCTTGTAAATGCTTGAAGATCATGAAAAAAATGAAACATGCAATTAAAACTAGAAATCAATGCGAGTTAATTACGACTGACTATATTTCTTTCTCTGTAATGTGTGCATGACACACCAACTAATTTTCTTATCTGAAGCCAGCGTTTTTGTTTACTAAATGTAGGTGCGCCTTATGAAAAATCCACCTGATAGTGACGTACGTTGGCAACCCTGTGACAGTAGTAGCAACAACATACAGCATACAAATTATATAAATATACTGTAAATTCGGAAATTTTCGCGAGGACTTTATTTTCGCGAAACTTCGCATATGCGAAGTTTCGTGAAAATAAAACCCTTGCGAAATGGCAAAATCACTCTGTCGTTTATTGATATAGGTAAACCTTGCCTTAGTCGCGATTTTTTCACATCACTAATACGTCTTTTAATGCTATTCGCGAAAATAAAATTCTCGCGAAAATTTCCGAATCTACAGTAACATTCCTTGAGAGAGTCACAGTGATAGTCAGTGATTTCTCCCCACGAATGTGTTTATCAACTGAGTTGCAGTCAATATTGATAATCATTCATATTTCCCTGCCCTTCACTATAGCGTAGATTTTATTTTCTTGTCCTTTGGGATCATGGGTTTCATTGCGGAACTTTGAAACTATTAGAGGGTCACTGATGAAGCCTAAATGGCAGAAACTAGCTAGTCTGGCCCAGGAAATATGCACACTCTAGTTTCAGTTCTTTGGTGCAGTCTTTGCTTACAAAGGATACCCTTTTAAGAACATATTTGAAAATTTCAACCACCACCCTCTCAGGGAATGTGTTAATTTGTTTTTTTACAGAACAAGGCATTAGGAACTTTATTTTCTACTGTTATTTTTTTGTTCTCTCGCAGTTAGCTTACAATCTTAGGACACCATCGGCCTGCCAGTGAAACGTTTTTAGCCAATAGTGGTCCGCTTCCTTATGCTTATAGGGATTAGGTCAGCATGGTGATAGGAGGTTCAATTGGAAAAAAATAATGCTGATCCTCTAATTTAAATGCTTGAATGAAAACAGATCTTTCACAAAAGATTATTTTTAAACAGTTTGAATACTGGAACTGACCACGACGTTTGGCTATACAAATTACATCATAAAAAGCTGATGACACAAGACTTTAACCTTAAAAGCGTCATTTAAATGGAGACACTTTACAAGATACGGTTTAATCACAAAATAGAAATATTCGTCTAATCTGCTCAATTTTAGTGGCAACGTGTACCGTTTGTCCTAACTAAGAAAAATAACTACCACAATTTATTTTTCTGACCATAAACAACGACGTTATTGGGAGTGGAAAATGACCAAATAATGCCACATGTTCTCCAATGTAGGGAACCTTACGGGCATCGCTGTTGCGCGTCATAGACATAAAACGTATTTTATACTATCAAACGCTTCTATGGCAAACGAGTGACAATATTCACCGTTGCTACAGCATTTTGTGATAGTATTAAATATCAGTCGTTTATCGTTAAAAGTGTTGTATGGAAAATTCACAAGAGAAATAATAATCTCAAATATTGTGCTGAGCCAGCGTTTTAAAGTTAAAATAGCTATATTGCTTGACACGTTCTTTAGCTACAACAACCCGTGAACATGTAGCATACATAAACGGATATTTTTTTCTAAATATTAAAAGGTTGTCATTTAACAATCTCAAACGTAATATGTAATCAGAGGTTGCAAAAGGCATGCTTAATGTTTAATAATTACTGTGACGTGCGCTGATTCAGAGGGAGGGACCAGGGGTTCCAAATACCACAAAACTATAGTGTTCATAAGCAGTAATGATCAGGATCCCTGGAAAATCACAAATGTGCAAGGCAAGCATTTATTTTTGAGCTATTAAAATCCGCCATTGAAACGCTATGTAAATTGTTATCATAGGAATGAAATAACGCCATGCACCACTAGTGGTTTATAGATTTTAGGAAAACGTTATAACGTCCATGTAATGACAAAATTATAACATTTTTATGGCAAAAATGAGCTTTCAAAGTAGTCTTTATGTCATATGATAAAATAATCTAACATTCGTGCTCTTGTACTATTGAATTTATCAAACTCGTTGCCAAAAAGAGATAAAGTCCTCGTGGACCCTCGTATGTTATCGCTTATTCCCAACTCGTTTAAGAAACTCAATAAATCATGAGCACTCCTGCAAGATTATCTATGTATTTGGATCCTCTTTCTCCTCATTATTTAAAAAATGAAAACATAGAAAATAGTGGATCTTACATAAGTGCTCATAATTTATTGAAATTATTAAACGAGTTGAGAAAAAGACCTAAATGCGAGATTTACAGAGCATTTTATCTCTTTTTCGCAACGAGTTTAATAAATTCAATAATACAAGAGCACAAATATGAAATTCTATTATGATATGACATTAAGATTACTTTGTAAGCTCATTTCTGCCGTAAAACCTCATACTTTGGTCAATCTATATGCAACGTTGTTATGGACATCATTATGTTTCAAGAAAATCTATAAACCACTAGTGGTTCATCGATTTATTACATGACGTTTTTTCACTCCCAGACGTGACGTCATATGATAAAACCAATATTGTATGAATAAAACACCCTCTGATAAAACTTTCTTAATCAGCACATGTTTTTCTTTGACCACAGACAAACATAGGCGTTCATAGCAGTTCTATGTTATAACCACCCAAAATCTAATTGCTCGCGTATTATGTTTTCCCTTATTTAGAAGCTAGTAAGTAGCGTACCAATCGATAGGCAGCTTGTCGCTTGATTCTCCAAGGAAAACATGTTCCCCAACAGCCCACTTTGCAATATCAATAAATCCTTCTGTATTAATTAAGTGAAACTTATGAAATGCATCTGGAGGAATTATAAATCTATGATTAATATCGCTTTGCACGCTTATCAATCTTGCATTCATTGCTCTTAGGATACCAGCTCCAATAATAATACTCTCAGCTCGAAAAATATTATATTGACCAAAACCATTATCTATTTTCATCCTGATGTCTGCACCCAATTGAGCTGCCATTATTAAAGTTTCTTTAGCACCGTCAGATACTGCACCGGATAAATCAGTAGAATAGACGTTGTAAGGCTCTAATTTGTCAACGTACCACTCAATATCTGCCTTCTCAAACTTGGTCTCATTTAATGTAGGGGAACCATATTCAAACAGCCATGTGTTTTTAGTACCATCTGTACAACATATCATCCATTCCCAAAGCACATTTGTGTTGACAGTATCAAAAGTTGACTTGGAAAGAGAGTTATGGATAAAAGCGCATAAATGATTGTCTTTAATTATAATTTCGGTTGCTTCAACTGCCAACATGTTGATGACTACCTTCACTTTGTGGCCTTTGGACGCTGCATCTATAAGGTCAAGTCTGTAACCATATGTCTCACTCCCAAATTCATTATTTCCAAAAATGTATTTCCAACATGAATCAGCAACCCAGTCCATCCTGACACCTTCGTTTTGACTACCATGAAACACGGGGTCACCAATATCCAACTCTGAAGTTACCTTAGTTCCGCTTGTAGAATACAGAGTAAACTGTCGTGTGTTATTACCTGAATCATCCTTGAAAAAAAATACAAGATCTTACGTGAGTACTCATGTGTTATTGAATTTTATTATACAATTGGGTAAAGGAGATAAATAAGAGGCTTGTCGAGCATATAATCTCTTTTTCACAAGAAGTTTAGTATAAATTCAATAACACAGGAGCAGAAATGTTAGATAATGTTTATCACAGGACATTAAAATTACTTAAAGTCTCATTTTTGTTGTGCAAACAATCAATATTTTGTCATTTTACGCAACGATATAAGGGAATTCATCATTACACAACGTTACTAAATCTTTAAACCACTAGTGATTTATCGACTTTATTTTATGGCATTATATCACTCCCAGACGCGATGGCAAGTGAAAAATACAGGATCTTACAAGAGATCTTATGTATTATTGAATTATTGCATGAGCTCAGGATAAGTGAGAAATGTAAAAAATATTCAGACCTGTGCAAAATTTTCATAATTTTTACATTTTACATGGTTTTGAAACCTTAAAAGTGAAACATCGTCAAACTATTATTCTCGCACACCAGATCAGGATTTCTTTTGTTTTACCTATGTGAGATATTTATATTTCACATACCCGTACCATAACGTGGGAAAGATAAAAATTGGACAGCCTTGCGTCGAACGCAGATGTAGATTAGTGGCGGCATTTAAAAGTTATAATGACGTCACTATGTCGCATCTCGGCACATTGAGGATTTCCCTTAAGCCTTTTTTCATGTTTTTGGAATATTAAATATGGTATTTAGTGGTAAATTCAATAAAACATTAGCACTCGTGTAATGTCTCTATTTAATGTGATAAGTGGTTCAATAATATTATAAATGATTCTTTCAAAAGTAAAATTGGGTAAATCCTCTCTGCAAAACTGTGTTAATATAGAGGATCTTACAGGTGTGCCCATGTTTTATTGAATAAATTAAACGAGTTGTGGAAAAAAGAAAAAAATGTGAGGCTCACAACGATAATTGATAAATTCAACTCGAATTCCAAGAATCGGATGTGTCGCCTGGCCAACCATGAGTCAAACAAGGCAAAGGGGTACGTGCATTGAGGGGCTATTTTGGCCCCCTCTAGAGCCAAAAACTGAAAGTTGCCTTTGACCAATTTCATCTTATTGGTTTACTAGAATAACTCAAGTGAAAAATTCTGGCATTATTTTACTTTTACCAGTTGCTATGGTAACCAAAATGGCCAACAAATAGGGCTTAAAATAGATAAATTGCCATTTTAGGCCAAACTTGAGGCTTTTGGAGACCGATTTTTTTAAGAATTAGATATCAGCACAAGCAAATACCAAAAAACCCTTTTATATATTGTGTGCCATGATAATTCTCATCATCCGTTTAAAATACTTTTTTGGTATTTGCTTGTGCTCTATATCAATTCTTCTGTTACATGTCTCAAATTTGCTCCAAAATGGTCATTTTTCTATTTTCAGCCTATTTTGGCGGCCATTTTTGTTACCATAGCAACCGTAAAAGGCGAATCAATACCAGAACTTTACACTTCGGCTATTGTTCTAATAAACTAATAAGAAGAAACTTGTGAAGAGCAACTTTTATTTTTTGACCTCATAGGGGGGCCAAAATAGCCTTTTAATGCACGTAACCCTTTGTCGAATTTATATCCCAGTCGAGGGTTATAATCTACCCTTCATCGAAAGAACCATTGGATATAACTGAGGAACCCCGGGTGTGGACCCCCAGGGTTTTGGAGATCTGGATATAATGGGCTATTTGTTTTCAGGTAGCTGGACAGCACTGCTAATTATTTTAGGGATCTGGGGAGAAACCTCATAGTGCAGGGGATTTTAGGAAGCCCTACAGAAAGTAAAAATTGGAATAAAAAATCTCACCTTAAAGGAAAAACTTATATTTCGTTTGACTTTTTTTTAAAGAAATCTTGTTTATATCGATGGTAGTTATCGATCAAACACAATAGTAAATACAGAATATCCCAGAATCCAAAATAGATCCCAGAATTCAAAATAGTTTTTCATTTTAATTATGGTTATTCTTTCACTATTTACATGTTTCACGTCCGTATTGCCATAATGTACACTTTTCCAAAAATAATATCGTTTTTTTTTAATTGGACTGTAGATTTATATATCACGCTCGACCGTTGCCTTTGAGAACGCTAAATAAAGTATACAAAGGATCATTGACACTTGCTATGGGTAAATGCCTATGGTTTTCAGCAAAAATAAAAGTTTGTCAATCCTCCCTTTCTTCACCTTGAAGCTACCCTGACCTGAGTACTTTATGGCTGTGAAATCCGTTTTCGATATTAAATGCTTCAAGGATATAAAATTTTGTGTAGAACAATCAGTTTTTCATTAAGATATATAGAAATCCGAAAACATTTTTTAAAATATCATTCCCCCCCGTGTGCCAGCAAAAGCTTTTGCATGTATATTTGTTACCATATTTTACACATTGTATGGAAGTAGCTTGCTGGCACACGGGGGGGAAAGATGTTCAGCAGCCCAAAAACCCAGGGCCTAAGCCCATAAAATGCCTTTTCTACCAAATAAGAAATTAATGACAGTATTGAATTTATCTAGAACCAACCTCCTAAATTGCTTTGTATTCTGTGCTAGTTTAATATAAAGTACTAAAGATCAAAAGTAGAATTAGCAAGGTTTTATGCATTTTTTCATAAGAGAAAATCTCACTGTTATTAAATGACACAATATTTTGCAAACGTCCTGTACTTATATATTTGCATGCTAGGGAATTGTTCATGTTTTTATTTACGTCTGCTGACTTTCTTCAAAATTAAGTGTTTTTTTTTAAAAATAAACCACCCAGGACCACCATCAGAGTGTCAAACAGTTTGGATCCAGATCAAGACCGACATTCTGTTGGTCTTCATCTGGGTTCAAACTGCTTGCAAAAGACTATTGGCAGACGACAACATTATCCACTGGCATGCAAAGAGTTATAGCAGGTAAATACTTTAGTGTTCAATATATTGTCTCATAGAGGGATATACATGCATATGTATACCATAAGTATTCGGACACTTTTAATACATTCAACATGCTATGCCCTTTAAACAAAGCAAAAGTAATATTAAAAGGATCTAGTAAGAATCAGTTTTACTTTCCAATGCTAAATGGGACACTTTCATTCCTTCAAAAATATTTATTTCTTTTGTTGAGCTTTCAGTTTTGTATTATTTACGATACATGTAGTCGAAAATGTACAGGTAACTTCTAAATTATCTCCCCAAAATCATTTTATTACAAAATATATTTTGTTTTTAAAACAATTTCATCAATTATCGTGATTCGTTAATACTCTGCGTATGGTATGTTCAATAGATATTACCATGCCTACCAAATAAACCCAAGAAAACGTGCAGAAATCACTTTTTAAAGCACTTTTTATTTTCGTGAAATTTCAGACCCCCTCCCCTTTCTACCCGCCATAACTCTCGAATGCGTAGGAACTTTGCAAATATTTTGCTAGCTGGCTCTTGCCATTAGATTCACCTATTGCACCGATACTACGTGCACCACAATACAAGCCCAAAAGCAGCGTGCCGGGAATCAGAAAAATAGGCGTATAAGGCCCAAACCGTCAATGATCCTTACTTATCCAGTGAAGATTGATGAACTGGGCCTTGAATAACAATGCCTTCTTAAACTTAAGTTTTTCAGACATGATGTTTTTCTTTTCTTCAGTATTCTTGAAGATTGAAGTGTCCATATCAAACAACTGTTTATCCGAATGGAATGCTATACGTTAATTGCATTAAAATTGGAGAGAACCGTAGTACATAAAAATATTTAGCATGACAAGGGTTATTAAAAGATTATTGACTTGGCTTTTATATTTTATTCTCTTAGGAAAACTCTGTAGATCCAGATGAAGCCATCTGATCAGTACCCATACTGTTTTCCACTCTGGTTAAAAACATGGCCAAAAACAATTGGGCCTCGGCGCAAGGAAATCATTGTTGGAGAGTTTGCGAACAACAAAGACGCAGACCAGCCTGCGCATCTGCGCAGTCTGATCAGCACCTTTGTTATTCACTGATTGGAAGGTAGAATATCTAAACCTGCTACAAGCGAAATTTATATTTTCAAGCTAGTCCCTGTAGCTAAGCAGGCTGGTTTGAATCTTACTTCATCGGAAACCACAAAGACAGGTTTAAATGATTATCGACTTGACTATTGCTTACAGTGAAGGCAACGACGTTGATTCCATGATCGTCTTTGCTCTCTTTATTACGTAATCTCCATATGACCATTGCTACGACCATAGTCTCATTTATGTCAAACTCTAGGTTGTCAGCAACTGACATTATTTTTTCGTCTTCTATTAAGTAAATGTCGTTGCCTTTTTTTACTGCTTCAATCGCTAAGTCTATACTGCCCCCTATTACTGCGCCACTAGAAGAAAGACTTAGTAATGGTTCGCTCTTGCAACGATGTCTGGAAAAGAGTTAATAAAAGTAAATCTTAAAGGTACAACACCGTCATGGGTTTAAGTCACCAATGAACGGGTCCAGGTCCATTTAGCTCACGTTCATAGGTTGTTCCATTCGCGGTACGTTCCAGTTCATCGGTAGTTCCGCTCTGGTATACATCGTTTCATTCCATTCCATCATAGGTAGCTCAAAGCCATTCATTCTAATCAGGTCGACATGATAAACACCATGTAATACAAAATACAGGAGTTAGCGCTATTATTATTGTATAAAACGATATACTTATAAGAAAGCACTTAATAATATATTTTTGTGTGATTAAAAATGATAAATCTTAAGCTGAATCCTGTATTTTGTATTCAAAATATGTTTATATAAGTGTTATTCAGCCTAAAATACATATGAGCCGTGACACGAGATTTCGAACAATATGGCAAAAACGACGTCATTGAGAAAACGTGATTAAAGTTACGTCATTGTTCAGCGGGCTTGCTCAAACCAATAATTTACTGACGTATTTAGTTGCGTATAGTGTACGTTATTTGCAGAGGAAAATGTCAGCTGTTTAAGTCTGCTAGACGCTAAAATCAATGAACATTTCTTCGCACAAAAATAATTTAAATGTGGATTAGAGGATTTATAAATATTTTAATTGCTGTCACACAAATTGAATGGGTTACAGCAGAGATATTTATTGTCATGATTTAAAAAAAAATAAAAACAAACATGTTATCCGAAAAATCTCCAGTTCGGTGTATTTTAGCTAGAAATCAATTCCATTTAGAACACAAATTTTATCCCCTAAAAATGTTTGTCCGTTGATCTTTTTGTCCCGTATTTTACCGCATAGCTTGTGAGTGGTTGTGTTGTCTGTTGTGTTGAGACGGACACATTACAATTGGAATGGTCCATCCTATTTTAATGGGTAATGAGGTATGCGACGCTCCTTTTTGTGCCTTCTTTTGCGGTCATGCCGACCACACAGGAGTTTAGGGCTCTCATTTGTTTAAAAAAACCAAGAGATTCTTGAATGAAGCACTCACTCCCAAAAAACAAGAGATTTTTGAATGAAGCACTCACTACCTGGCAAAAATGTTCAGATATGAGTGTGCCAGTAGAGTGCAGACTCCGATTAAAAGTTTCATCTGATCAAGATTGTTTCTGAATATTTGCGGTCCAAATATTAATGGAATATAATTTATAGAATTTGGTCCGACTTTTTTGAGTGATATACGATCAAGTGATAAGAGTTTGAATAGTGTCAGACAGTTTCTCGCAGAAGATCGAACCTCACGCTGAGTAGGCTCACAAACAGTTGAACAAGTATGCACCGGTGTATACCCAATGAAGAAATTAAGCTATGGGTACTCATCGCTAGTGTGTCCGTGAAAATAACGTTTTGGAGCACAAAATGTTTTGGGTCGTTTTATCATTCTGCTGAACAAGGATTAATTTATTCCACGTGCGATCTACTGGGTGCTAGATACAGATGCCATCTTGTATGACGAACAGTCAGATAAGATCAAATTGCACGGGCATAACATGCATCAGTTCTTTTCATGTTGGGTAATTTTGCATGCTTTTTGTAGCCTGTCGATTTCTTAAAATTTTTCTTAAAAAAAATCATTTAAGAATACCACAAACAGCCAGATCCGGGCAGAGCGTCCAACGGTTTTTGGATCCAGATCAGGCATCGTTCTAAGGCGGTTTTGCGCCCCAGTCAACTGCTATGGTCGGTTCACCTAACCACACTTTTTTCATGGGCAAGCTTGACTAAGCTTCGTACACATACTTTCGCTTGTAACTGACAACAACCCATCTTGAATCAGGGGAAGGGAGGAGAATGGCCGTAGAAATTATTTCATGATCAATTGCCACGAAAATATGTTGGTGTTGGTTCTGTTGTTGTTGATTCTTTGTTATATGCACCTCCCATTGTTTGTGGAGGTTCTGTGTTTGGTCTTTTTTGTTATGCATTACTTAATGAACTTTAGTTTTCTTCTAGTTTTGCAATCATCTTGGCGAGGAAGAAAGAGCTGGTTATTTTGTTTTTGTTGTCCCCTGGTGTCTTGTGACTGAATGTTTGTGTTCTATGGCTCTTCCTCACGATGTCGTGAGTTGATCTGCAGTGTGTGCTTGAGGTATTTCCTGATAAAACTCATTTTCTGACAAAGTGCCTGTCCTGATCTTGAGCCGAACTGTTTGTAAAGATTATTTGCAACGGCTAGAGAGAGAGAGAGAGAGAGAGTGGCCGCACACAATTTTGACACTTTTACTCAAGCAACCACTGACATAGACTTGTGCAGTCGTTTCAGTTAAGTTTTATCCTGATTATACTATTATATTATAGATATATACATTTTCTCTTTCTCTAGTACCCCAATGAAAGCTAAAACTGTAACAGTTTGAAAAAGTTAAAGTGCTATTAGAGAGGATAATTTCTTGTTAGTGTGAGGTATTGGTTGAGTTAAGGCACATTTCAACTGTTTGGGTGGTTTCCAGTCTACCACTGACACTGCGTGCCTCTGAAACGTTTTGTTCACTGCTCTAGTTCTATCAAAAAGCATACGCAGCGTAAGATTTCCTATTTGAAAAACGTATTATATAGTCTATAGAATTTGTTGACGCTGATCATACAGATGCCTTGTCGTTTTTTACTGATCAAACTTGGCATATGGGCAGATGAAGAGCGAGCAAAAGCGTACTCAATATTTTGTTTTGTAAATCAAATTGGAACAGTGAAGTAAAGCAATACATGTAGTACGAGAGATCTAAATAACACATATACAAAATTTGATTTATTAATGTTGTTCACGTTGATTTTCGGGGACAACTTTTTTATTTTTTATTTTAGAAAACAGTGTTCGCGATGAAAGCTGTAGAGAGAAAAAAATAGCGCCAACTTCTCCAAACAGTTCCAACATCAAAGATGCTGCAGTTAGCTCTGCATTTGAACATTTTATGCAACGCGGACATCAAAAATGTCAGTCAAAAAGTTTGCATTGCACCATATGCACCGCCAAAAGGTACTAACTAAAGCGAGGGATGTCTGGAAATCGCTCGTGCGTTAAGCGGCGTTGGGTTCATCTCAAACCTGTTCGTTTTCCAGCATGTGCGTAAGAGAAAAATGGCACGTTGTGCGAAATCTCAGCTTCTGTACCTACAAATGACCATGCTCAAAGTATAGATTATTCATATGCACGATCTATTCTGAGTGTGCAAACGCCAGGATTATACTATACAACCATTGAATAACGGTATATACGCTGCTTGTTTATATTATTTTGAGGAGAACTCTTTCTGCCACGCCTCTACGAATTTTAACGTCGAAAATTTGACCGAATACGATTTATATCAAAATCTTCATACAAAACAAGCTTGGGGTCTTTTGGAACAGTTGGCGCTTATTTTTCTCTTCAACTTTAATCGTGAACACAGTTTGCTAAATAAAAAAAAAAGAAAGTTATCCTCGAAAAACAATGAGAAAAGCATAAAAAGTCGATTTTCTACTGTCGCTCCAGCCAAGAGTGACAGTGACGCCATGTTTTGTTTACAACGTTATCACAGACTTATAATCGATAGACCACTTGTGTATTAATCCTATCCACATGATAGGATTAATACACAAGTGATATATCGATTCGCGTCAGCTCAAGTTGAGCGTACAAGTTAATGTTTTACTTAAGAATTGTAAACAACATATTACGTCACTGTCACTCTCAGTTGGCACGTCAGTAGTTCTTTTTTATGTGACATGGGATCTGCTCCTGACTTGATGTATGCCTGCTGCTGTACATTTACCGACACGCCACTGAAAGTGTATACTAACATTTATATTTATACATGTAACTACTGCTACTGCAACCGCCGCTGCTATATATGGTAATATCCAACATATTGAAATGAAATTTAAAGCATTTAAACAACAAAGAACCATAGTTTTTGAAATTGTAAAAAAGTGAAAATGTCATTTTTGACCACATTGTTGGAAATCCCGTGTCACGGCTCATATTGTTTTGCGTACGCGTGTGTGAGAGCAGCGCGCACGCCCGTGTGTGTGTGTACCAACAGTTGAGGCAAATAAGAAAAAAATACATTTTGGAGAATACAAATGTGCACGCTGGTCCAGATTTTGGTAGTAGTACAATTTTCTGCGAGGACCCATGATTTTAGAATGGGCTTAATTGGACATTCGCGTAAATCAGCGTACCTTAAATTATTTTTTCTTATAAATTTTCTCAAACAAAGCATATGTTTTGGGTACTCAAAAGAACCATCACTATGAGACGGTTCTTTTGAGCACCAAAGTAGATGTTAAGATTGCTAAGTATGAATTTAATTGATTTTATGCTAAAACATTGCTGATTTGGACCTATTTGATTGTAAACCCATTATCAAAATCAGGCCAGAAGGATGCATATTTTGAAAGATAGATCCCATGGTCTGATAATTCTATCTCATGAGCCGATCGAGAGGGTGCAGGGGATGCTGATCCCCCTCCCCTGTAATCACAAAAATAGAGGGCTGATGATGGCTCTGGTTTAAAGATGTATCTTCTCTCCTTCTTATAAAATTAAAAAAATGGTTTCGGAGTTGAGCTGAACTCCCTCTAACACAACATTATCCCACCTTTGCCCATGTAAGATAGGCTGTCAGCGCATTCTTACATGACCACGTGACTGCTTCCTCACATGGGCAGTGTAAAATATTCTTTTATTCAATAAAAGGATAATCAAAGGACCAATATATTGCGCCTAAGTAACTCAAAGGCACCAAGCAAGGATAATCGTTATTTACTGACGTCATATAACGTTAGTGACGTCATCGAACGTGCGCCGCGTGACGATAAAGGCAATGTGACGCTAATGGCATCTGGAGCATAGCAGGAATTTATTTTGCATATTGCAACTTAACTAAAGCTCCAATCCTGTATTCGAGGTAAGAAACAAGGTGCAAACTACTACGTTGACACCCATCTCAATACCCGATCAAAACACTCCAGAACTCAGAAATAATGTAAATCCAAGGAGTAAAAAGTTAAATATTTCAGCTTTTATAAAGTTTTTTATGTTCAAACAAAAAACCTTCGAAAAGTGAGAGATTAACAATCCATCATGAGCCTGTCCATGTAGGATAGCGAAATCTCACCCTTGGGGTTGGGATTTAACCAAGCCACGTCCCTGGTTAAACTTCCTAACCCTTTGGGTGAGATATCTCTATCCTACATGGACACTCATGGTGGATTGTTATATTCTTGATCCGCACAGTACACCTCTTCCATTGTACCCAAGCTGCAGAAAACTTATCTCGTAAACCATTGATAGTCAACGCGGTCAAGCTGCAGTAAACTTACCTCAGAAACCATTGAAAGTCAACGTGGTTATGCTGCAGTAAACTTACCTCGTAAACCTTTGAAAGTCAACATGGTTGAGCTGCAGTAAACTTACCTCAGAAACCATTGAAAGTCAATGCAGTCGATCTAAAGTAAACTTACCTCGTTAACCATTGAAAGTCAACGCAGTCAAGCTGAAGTAAACTTACCTCGTTAACCATTGAAAGTCATCGCAGTCGAGCTGCAGTAAACTTACCTCGTTAACCATTGAAAGTCATCGCAGTCGAGCTGCATGAAAACTTACCTCGTTAACCATTGAAAGTCAACGCAGTCGAGCTGCAGTAAACTTACCTCAGAAACCATTGAAAGTCAACGTGGTCAAGCTGCAGTAAACTTACCTCAGAAACCATTGAAAGTCAACATGGTCAAGCTGCAGTAAACTTACCTCGTCCACCATTGGAAGTCAACCTGATGCATAACCATTGTTAACCATTGAAAGTCAACGCAGTCGAGCTGCAGTAAACTTACCTCAGAAACCATTGAAAGTCAACGTGGTCAAGCTGCAGTAAACTTACCTCAGAAACCATTGAAAGTCAACGTGGTCAAGCTGCAGTAAACTTACCTCGTTAACCATTGAAAGTCAACGCAGTCGAGCTGCAGTAAACTTACCTCATAAACCATTGAAAGTCAACGTGGTCAAGCTGCAGTAAACTTACCTCGTAAACCATTGAAAGTCAACGTGGTCAAGCTGCAGTAAACTTACCTCGTAAACCATTGAAAGTCAACGTGGTCAAGCTGCAGTAAACTTACCTCGTTAACCATTGAAAGTCAGCGCAGTCGAGCTGAAGTAAACTTACCTCGTAAACCATTGAAAGTCAACGTGGTCAAGCTGCAGTAAACTTACCTCGTTAACCATTGAAAGTCAGCGCAGTCGAGCTGAAGTAAACTTACCTCGTTAACCATTGAAAGTCAACGCAGTCGAGCTGAAGTAAACTTATCTCGTAAACCATTGAAAGACAACGTGGTCGAGCTGCAGAAAACTTATCTCGTAAACCATTGAAAGTCAACGTGGTCAAGCTGCAGTAAACTTACCTCGTAAACCATTGAAAGTCAACGTGGTCAAGCTGCAGTAAACTTACCTCGTAAACCATTGAAAGTCAACGTGGTCAAGCTGCAGTAAACTTACCTCGTAAACCATTGAAAGTCAACGTGGTCAAGCTGAAGTAAACTTATCTCGTAAACCATTGAAAGTCAACGTGGTCAAGCTGCAGTAAACTTATCTCGTAAACCATTGAAAGTCAACGTGGGCAAGCTGCAGTAAACTTACCTCGTAAACCATTGAAAGTCAACGTGGTCAAGCAGCAGTAAACTTACCTCGTAAACCATTGAAAGTCAACGCAGTCGAGCTGCAGTAAACTTACCTCGTAAACCATTGAAAGTCAACGCAGTCGAGCTGCAGTAAACTTACGTCATAAACCATTGAAAGTCAAGGCAGTCGAGCTGCAGTAAACTTATCTCATAAACCATTGAAAGTCAACGCAGTCGAGCTGCAGAAAACTTACCTCGTAAACCATTGAAAGTCAACGTGGTCAAGCTGCAGTAAACTTACCTCGTAAACCATTGAAAGTCAACGTGGTCAAGCTGCAGTAAACTTATCTCGTAAACCATTGAAAGTCAACGTGGTCAAGCTGCAGTAAACTTACCTCGTAAACCATTGAAAGTCAACGTGGTCAAGCTGCAGTAAACTTACCTCATAAACCATTGAAAGTCAACGCAGTCGAGCTGAAGTAAACTTATCTCGTAAACCATTGAAAGTCAACGTGGTCAAGCTGCAGTAAACTTACCTCATAAACCATTGAAAGTCAACGCAGTCGAGCTGCAGTAAACTTACCTCATAAACCATTGAAAGTCAACGTGGTCAAGCTGCAGTAAACTTACCTCGTAAACCATTGAAAGTCAACGCAGTCGAGCTGCAGTAAACTTACCTCGTAAACCATTGAAAGTCAACGCAGTCGAGCTGCAGTAAACTTACCTCGTAAACCATTGAAAGTCAACGTGGTCAAGCTGCAGTAAACTTACCTCGTAAACCATTGAAAGTCAACGCAGTCGAGCTGCAGTAAACTTACCTCATAAACCATTGAAAGTCAACGCAGTCGAGCTAAAGTAAACTTACCTCGTCCACCATTGGAAGTCAACGTGGTCGAGCTGCATAAACTTACCTCATAAACCATTGAAAGTCAACGTGGTCAAGCTGAAGTAAACTTACCTCGTAAACCATTGAAAGTCAACGCAGTCGAGCTGCAGTAAACTTACCTCGTTAACCATTGAAAGTCAACGTGGTCAAGCTGCAGTAAACTTACCTCATAAACCATTGAAAGTCAACGCAGTCGAGCTAAAGTAAACTTACCTCGTCCACCATTGGAAGTCAACGTGGTCAAGCTGCAGTAAACTTACCTCGTTAACCATTGAAAGTCAGCGCAGTCGAGCTGAAGTAAACTTACCTCGTTAACCATTGAAAGTCAACGCAGTCGAGCTGAAGTAAACTTATCTCGTAAACCATTGAAAGACAACGTGGTCGAGCTGCAGAAAACTTATCTCGTAAACCATTGAAAGTCAACGTGGTCAAGCTGCAGTAAACTTACCTCGTAAACCATTGAAAGTCAACGTGGTCAAGCTGCAGTAAACTTACCTCGTAAACCATTGAAAGTCAACGTGGTCAAGCTGCAGTAAACTTACCTCGTAAACCATTGAAAGTCAACGTGGTCAAGCTGAAGTAAACTTATCTCGTAAACCATTGAAAGTCAACGTGGTCAAGCTGCAGTAAACTTATCTCGTAAACCATTGAAAGTCAACGTGGGCAAGCTGCAGTAAACTTACCTCGTAAACCATTGAAAGTCAACGTGGTCAAGCAGCAGTAAACTTACCTCGTAAACCATTGAAAGTCAACGCAGTCGAGCTGCAGTAAACTTATCTCATAAACCATTGAAAGTCAACGCAGTCGAGCTGCAGAAAACTTACCTCGTAAACCATTGAAAGTCAACGTGGTCAAGCTGCAGTAAACTTACCTCGTAAACCATTGAAAGTCAACGTGGTCAAGCTGCAGTAAACTTATCTCGTAAACCATTGAAAGTCAACGTGGTCAAGCTGCAGTAAACTTACCTCATAAACCATTGAAAGTCAACGTGGTCAAGCTGCAGTAAACTTACCTCATAAACCATTGAAAGTCAACGCAGTCGAGTTGCAGTAAACTTACCTCATAAACCATTGAAAGTCAACGTGGTCAAGCTGCAGTAAACTTACCTCGTAAACCATTGAAAGTCAACGCAGTCGAGCTGCAGTAAACTTACCTCGTAAACCATTGAAAGTCAACGCAGTCGAGCTGAAGTAAACTTACCTCGTAAACCATTGAAAGTCAACGCAGTCGAGCTGCAGTAAACTTACCTCATAAACCATTGAAAGTCAACGCAGTCGAGCTAAAGTAAACTTATCTCGTCCACCATTGGAAGTCAACGTGGTCGAGCTGCATAAACTTACCTCGTAAACCATTGAAAGTCAACGTGGTCAAGCTGCAGTTAACTTACCTCGTCCACCATTGGAAGTCAACGTGGTCGAGCTGCATAAACTTACCTCATAAACCATTGAAAGTCAAGGTGGTAAAGCTGCAGTAAACTTACCTCATAAACCATTGAAAGTCAACGTGGTCAAGCTGCAGTAAACTTACCTCATAAACCATTGAAAGTCAACGCAGTCGAGCTGCAGTAAACTTACCTCGTAAACCATTGAAAGTCAACGTGGTCAAGCTGAAGTAAACTTACCTCATAAACCATTGAAAGTCAACGTGGTCAAGCTGCAGTAAACTTACCTTAGAAACCATTGAAAGTCAACGTGGTCAAGCTGCAGTAAACTTATCTCGTAAACCATTGAAAGTCAACGCGGTCAAGCTGCAGTAAACTTACCTCATAAACCATTGAAAGTCAACGCGGTCAAGCTGCAGTAAACTTACCTCATAAACCATTGAAAGTCAACGTGGTCAAGCTGCAGTAAACTTACCTCATAAACCATTGAAAGTCAACGTGGTCAAGCTGCAGTAAACTTACCTCATAAACCATTGAAAGTCAAGGCAGTCGAGCTGCAGTAAACTTACCTCATAAACCATTGAAAGTCAACGTGGTCAAGCTGCAGTAAACTTACCTCGTAAACCATTGAAAGTCAACGCAGTCGAGCTGCAGTAAACTTACCTCGTAAACCATTGAAAGTCAACGTGGTCAAGCTGCAGTAAACTTACCTCATAAACCATTGAAAGTCAACGCAGTCGAGCTGCAGTAAACTTACCTCGTAAACCATTGAAAGTCAACGTGGTCAAGCTGCAGTAAACTTACCTCGTAAACCATTGAAAGTCAACGTGGTCAAGCTGCAGTAAACTTGCCTCATAAACCATTGAAAGTCAACGCAGTCGAGCTGCAGTAAACTTACCTCATAAACCATTGAAAGTCAACGTGGTCAAGCTGCAGTAAACTTACCTCGTAAACCATTGAAAGTCAACGTGGTCAAGCTGCAGTAAACTTACCTCATAAACCATTGAAAGTCAACGCAGTCGAGCTAAAGTAAACTTACCTCGTCCACCATTGGAAGTCAACGCAGTCGAGCTGAAGTAAACTTACCTCATAAACCATTGAAAGTCAACGTGGTCAAGCTGCAGTAAACTTACCTCGTAAACCATTGAAAGTCAACGCAGTCGAGCTGAAGTAAACTTATCTCATAAACCATTGAAAGTCAACGTGGTCAAGCTGCAGTAAACTTACCTCATAAACCATTGAAAGTCAACGTGGTCAAGCTGCAGTAAACTTACCTCGTAAACCATTGAAAGTCAACGTGGTCAAGCTGCAGTAAACTTACCTCGTTAACCATTGAAAGTCAGCGCAGTCGAGCTGAAGTAAACTTACCTCGTCCACCATTGGAAGTCAACGCAGTCGAGCTGAAGTAAACTTACCTCGTCCACCATTGGAAGTCAACGCAGTCGAGCTGAAGTAAACTTACCTCATAAACCATTGAAAGTCAACGCAGTCGAGCTGAAGTAAACTTATCTCATAAACCATTGAAAGTCAACGCAGTCAAGCTGCAGTAAACTTATCTCATAAACCATTGAAAGTCAACGTGGTCAAGCTGCAGTAAACTTACCTCGTAAACCATTGAAAGTCAACGCAGTCGAGCTGCAGTAAACTTACCTCGTAAACCATTGAAAGTCAACGTGGTCAAGCTGCAGTAAACTTACCTCGTAAACCATTGAAAGTCAACGTGGTCAAGCTGCAGTAAACTTACCTCATAAACCATTGAAAGTCAACGCAGTCGAGCTGCAGTAAACTTATCTCATAAACCATTGAAAGTCAACGTGGTCAAGCTGCAGTAAACTTACCTCGTAAACCATTGAAAGTCAACGCAGTCGAGCTGCAGTAAACTTACCTCGTAAACCATTGAAAGTCAACGTGGTCAAGCTGCAGTAAACTTACCTCATAAACCATTGAAAGTCAACGCAGTCGAGCTGCAGTAAACTTACCTCGTAAACCATTGAAAGTCAACGTGGTCAAGCTGCAGTAAACTTACCTCGTAAACCATTGAAAGTCAACGTGGTCAAGCTGCAGTAAACTTACCTCATAAACCATTGAAAGTCAACGCAGTCGAGCTGAAGTAAACTTATCTCGTAAACCATTGAAAGTCAACGTGGTCAAGCTGCAGTAAACTTACCTCATAAACCATTGAAAGTCAACGTGGTCAAGCTGCAGATAACTTACCTCATAAACCATTGAAAGTCAACATGGTCAAGCTGCAGTAAACTTACCTCGTAAACCATTGGAAGTCAACGTGGTCGAGCTGCATAAACTTACCTCATAAACCATTGAAAGTCAACGTGGTCAAGCTGCAGTAAACTTACCTCGTCCACCATTGGAAGTCAACCTGATGCATAATCCTGGCTCTACGTTTATGTATACCAAGAAAATATAGTACAATGTCGTAAAACCCTGTAGTACAAATGTGATACATCGCCCTGGTTGCAGGATTCTGCAATAAAAGATTTGTCAGTTTATAGTAGGTGAGCATGATCAAGAAATGCGACAATTGCAATCTGCAGACAAACCCATGGCACCACAGGAGTGATCAATACAACATTCACGTGTCATCGTGTAGACAAACTAAGCAAAGCAGCCAGCTCTTTCTTTCCCATCAAGATGTCTACATTATCTAGAATGGACATAAAGTTGCGCATAAGTCATAGAAAAATTACAGAATCCCATTAGTAAAGTATCAATCAACAAGGTATCAAAAACAACATAATCAATGCCTATGACCGGAGGGAAGCCTAAGCTACTGGGTTTAGGGGCTTAAATGAATTTTACTGGTACCAAATCTTCGCCATAGACCCTGCTGTTGTTGAAGCGCAAACATTTAAAGCTCACATGGAGACTATCTAAATATTGTAATGAATCGTCATAGAGAATAAATACATTATGAGTATACAAAGAACTTTGTTTCTTGCACGTTATTTTCAAAGTATTTTCATGTTATTCCTATATAAAATAGGGTATTAAGTAGTGAGTAAGAAAACAAATCCATTATCCGTGTGACGTTAGGACAGAAAAATCCATCCCTCAAAATCACCTTGGGTCATCACTTGGCAAGCCATGCTTCCCATTTGAGCGTTTGGCCTTAGGGGTTGTGATTTTTATTTCCTCACTGAACACCAAATAGAAGTTAAATTTATCTTTTTATTACACAAATAATGTTTTTTTTGTTTATTGCTATGGTAACGACGTCAAAAGTTAACAATGACGTTGGCGTAAAAATATGATAGTTCCACAGTAATAAGCATGCAAAAGGAGCTGAAATATTTGCGACATTAATTTTCAGTGGAGAGAAAGAGAAATAACTAATAAAAGGACTGATCTGCAATATGTGTCTCTTTTTTTTTTGTTACACAATACAACTTATCACTATCAAGCTTTGTGCTAAATTTCAGAATCCTAAGTCAAGAAGTTGCTGAGAAATCTTTGACAGAAAAAAGTCCATATATATTTTATATAAGTGACAGGAAAATTTGATAATTTTAAAAACGATAAAATGAAGAATAGCATTTAATTTTCATTTACACAATATATTTTGCATACCTGAAGGTGTAAACAAAATTAAAAAAAAACACTGGCTCCAATAGGAGCTGAGAAATCTGTGACAGAAATGTTCATGGAGAGAAAGAAAAATGAACAAATAAAGAGACTGATATGCAATATGTCGCTGCTTTTTGTTACACAATAAAACTCATCACTACTGAGCTTTGTACCAAACTTCAGAATCCTAACTCAAGTAGTAGCTGAGAAATCTTTGACAGAAAAATGCCCATTTGTATTATATAAGAATGACCGAAGTAAAAATTGAAAAATTGAAAAAGAAGGCAAAATGATGATTAGCATTTTAATTTTCATTAACACAATACATTTTGCCTACCTCAGTGAATGCGTATTCAGTATTTGAAAACACTGGCTCTAAAAGGAGCTGAGAAATCTGTGACAGAAATTGTTATTGGAGAGAAAGAAAAATGAACAAATAAAGGGACTAATAAGCAATATGTGGATATTTTTGTTGCACAATACAACTCATCACTACCAAGCTATGTACCAAATTTCAGAATCCTTAGTCGAGTAGTTCCTGAGAAATCATTGTCAGAAAAAAGTTTACAAACAGACAGACATACCGACAAACATAGTAACAGAAAAGGCAAAACTTATATCCCCCCTATATACTTCGTACCATGGGTATAATAACGTAATCGCATAGTGTTTTTAAAGAAAAAATGCCCCTAGGAAGTAAGTAAGAAGACTATTTTGGTGCACATATGGCTGCTCATACTTTCAAATGCCTTTGACAGTGTATAATTGTATTATCTGGTAGTTAAACGATTTTTCATACCTGTCCTCCAGATAAGAGAGTGTAAACTTATTTTTGTTAGTTCTAAACCAAAACATAGGTTGTGGGTAATTAGATGGACATATTCAATGAGACGGTTCTTTTGAAAACCAAAATCACACTCTTAGACCTATTGATAAGGTAAACATAACAATGAAAGTTTGCTTAACTTGACCCATGTAACATACAATTTATGTAATAAAATGCATTTTCTGCGAAGTGCAATGCTGGCGGCATTGCTATACAGTGGTTTCATATCCGGCACTATTTAGACTATCAGTATAACAGAATCCAGCTGTATGCCTCCCGGGTGCAAAAAATCTGAGTTTTTGCATGATAAGTGACTTCAGTTCCCTGACAATAGACAGGTTCTGGTTCATGGGTTTGCTTTTCTTTTGCTTTCAAGAGTAATTTAGTGATAACTGAAGTTTAAAACAACATGTTATCATATGACGTCGCGTTTGGGAGTGAAATAACGCCATGCAATAAAATCGATAAACCACTAGTGGTTTATAGATTTACGGGAAACGTTATGGCGTCCATAACAACGTTGCGTACATAATGACAAAATTATCACGTTTTTACGCCAGAAATCAGATTTCAAAGTATTTGTCATATGATAAATAGAATCTAGCATTCGTGCTCTTGTATTATTGAATTTATTAAACTCGTTGCGAAAAAGAGATAAAATGCTCGGCAAGCCTCGCATTTTATCTCTTTTCCCCAACTCGATTAATAAATTCAATAAAACATGAGCACTCATGTAAGATCCTCTATTTCAATTTTAATTCAGGTAAGTGTGTAATATGTTATAAAACTGGTCTTGAAAGTATTTTCAAGTTTTCAGGTTGATAACAGGCGAGCATATCGATGGTAGTGCTCTGGTTGTTATTTCATTGGTTGGAAAGACGACACTGCTCCCACAGAAAGTATAACGATGTAGAAGGCATATGTAT
This sequence comes from Loripinus fragilis, assembly GCA_964019695.1. NCBI lineage: Eukaryota > Metazoa > Mollusca > Bivalvia > Lucinida > Lucinidae > Loripinus > Loripinus fragilis. The sequence goes on from OZ026528.1 coordinate 12,540,253, forward strand.
TTCCTTTGTTTATCAAATATTTCACCCCAGCATATTCTAAGTATGTAGGTTTCAGCTTGTAGCTTCAGTTTGTAGTTAGACATTTAAGCATAATATAAAGTTTGTATATTCGTAGACTGTGAGATTTTTTATAAGCGGTTCTGGCTAAGTTGTTTTCAAGAATAATTTTGCAGACAATTATTAATTGGTTACTAATTAATAAACTATATTTAAGAGCAGTGGGAAATTTATATCTTAACTGAACTTGTATATCTGGTATAATAGGGCATTATGCATTTCAAGAATGTGAAAAAATATGTATATGCTTTATAATAGGAGAAATTCAGTGATACACAATTTTTAAAGAGCATTTTAGTTTTCCTTTTGTAGTATATATTCTATTAAACAGAGTACACATAATTTAAGAGTGAGTTAACACTCCTGGGACCAGAGCATAGAGTTGAGGTTCTATATAAAAAGCTTTTATGAACGTACAGAAGAGTAAGGGACTTTCAGGGGACTCTTCTGTAGGTTTATAATAATTTTAACTTGCGAACATGCCTCTGCGTGAACGATCTGCTGTTCAGAGCATGGAAAAAACCCTACCCCCCGCCCCTCCAACAGGGAATTAGGGTTGGGTAGCCCGCTTGCAGATTTAGAAAAATACAGCGCATAAATGAGCTTATCCAAGATTATGCTGTCAGAACATTGTCTTTATTTTTTACATATATATTATTCTGCAATGTTTTTGAAAAATGTTTCATTATACTGTTTTATCAGTCACCCCTTATATTAACTGAATTGTTTCAACATAACCTAATAAACTTTTCCTATCTCACGGCATGTTACCTTTATCAGGTCATGAGGTCGTTGCACTTTTTGAATGACGTCGCTAATGACGCTGAATCAACACAAAAATCAAAAATTACGTCATAATCGCTAGTTTGAAGAGTTTTCAACAATGGGTTAACTGATAAATAGAATACCAGGTTCGCGTCTTTTGATATCAAGTTCACCAGGCTCGGCTTTGAGAACGCATGTTGAATTGCTCGGCAAGCCTCGCAATGTCAACAAGCCTTTTCAAAGCCTTGCCTGGTAAACTTGATATCAAATGACACTCACCTAGTATTCTCTATATACGCTAAAGCTCAAGATTTAAAAAAGATACAAGGGCATATTGAGATATAATTCTGTGAAGTGTTGAACTTTGTGAATACAACGTTTTTGAACAGTTTTCTCAGTTTTTCAGACTGGAATGATTGACAAATTGTGTGACAATACGAACAAGAAGAATCAAGAAGAATTTGTTTGTATGAGAATTTTGTTTTTGTACTTATCATACAAGTAAATAAAAGCAATCTGGACGATCAAAGAGAGGGAGAAAATAAAACACAATACTTACAGTAAATTCATAAACTCCATTTATATTTATATCATGGACCACTTGTACACAAACGTGTCCATCAATAATATAGGCTGTCTGCACAGAATAAAATATATCCTTGTCAACAGCTACTTTAATAAACGCCCCCTTTACCACTGCATACACTAAATCGTCTTTATTGCCACTTATTCCATTACCCAAATAGTCATTGCTGTACACTTTGGACCATCGGTGACCGCAACCATCTAAAAATATAAATAGGAAACACCAGATCAGCGTTTCCACTTTTTAGAATGATGATTTAAAACTCTATCTGTTGTGTTCCTTACCATTTAATGAAACAATAAAAATATTAACGTTGGAAGACAAGTAACACTACAATCGGAACTGCTTGGCCAATTCCGCGAAATTTTGTTGAATCAGACCACTGATGTACTTAATAACACGGATGATAAAGTGACGCTGACGTTATATATAATGTGACGCTGACGTCACAGAAACCATGTTACCACAATATCAAGTGTGATTGCAGGAAACTAAACTGTTATAAATGAAGTTTTTTTCAATAAAATATCATTACAGCGATATTTAATTGTAAAATGTAAAAACTTCATTTATTCTGCTGATTAAGCTTTTCTGATAATCATAATAATCGATTTTGATAGAGCTGAACCCACATGCTACAGAACTTATTTTCCACATGCCAGTTCCCGCTAACAAAAGGAGCTTTTTGGTACATAGTACTATGCGTTATGCTCCTTATATACACCCGAGTCATGATTTGATTCTTAAATTGTGATGGACTTTCCTGAATGGTAACGCTGTTTGTTGCGCTTATATAACGTCATTATGTTATGCCGTATCTCAGCATTTTCGTGCAAGAATTTGCGTGAGGATGGGACAGGAAATTAAGTACGTTGTAATTATTTTTGTCATGCCTGGTGATGCAAATAATCTCAAAAAATTAAAAAACTGATATGGCAGAACCCAACTTCTTTCATGCCAAACCTATGATTTCAAAATGATTTTAATGTCATATGATAAATAGAATCTAACATTCGTGCTCCTGTATTATTGAATTTATTAAACTTGTTGCAAAAAAGAGATAAAATCGTCAACAAGCCTCACGTTTAATAAATTTGATAAAACATGACAACTCATGTAAGGCCCTCTATAAACATTTACGTTAGAATATACTGTATGTTAGCACACTGCACATGCAAAATGTATCTAAATGAAACTGCCTTTCTAGAATATTTGAATAGGATATAAATATAACGTTTCAACCTTCAGCAGATTTGTTTCGTCTGGACCTTAATCCAATTATGCTGAATGGATTTTCCAAGCTCAATTAATTGGTTGAGATAATTTCCAATTTTAGGGTTGTTGGGTGGTAATTTTAATATTTAGTAAAATTTAAGAGAACACTCTGCAAGCAAACAGTGGAGATCATGATCAGACGCCACGTTATGTGGTGTTTGATCTTGGTCTGCGCTGTTTTCCTATGTCCCACAGAAAAGGACCATCGTCTGGGATACACTTAACAAGAGAGGTTGAACGAACTTGATAGTGGTTCACTTTTGCCTCAGGTGCCATCAGCTTGAACGGTTCTCATTTTGAGTTCTACCAATTTATAGCCACGGTCACAACTGTACTCGGATATTGAACCAACAATTGTATCAGTTTAATATGACTTTTTGGTTACTGTTAAGGCGGCACCTCATGAATGCGTAATTAGGATTGGTCAACCTTAGACTTAGGTAAAAGTTGAAAATGAGCGTGGTTTTGTTCAAAAGTTACTGTAACATCTTGCACCATTACCTCAGTATAGACGCAAAACACATTATTTAGTCCTTAAAACGCCAACAAAAATAACTGCATCTGAAAATGTCTACTGAACATTAAGCACATAGGCAAACATTGTGGACCCAGGTCAGACTGCTCCTACAGGAGCAGTCTGACCTGGATCCACACTGTTTGTTTATGAGGCTTCAAATATTTTAGTGGAGGACAAAAAAACATACATTTTTACACTTTAATGGTTAATAAATGTGAGTTCAGTGTGTATACGGTTAGGATTTTCATGAAATGCACGCACGTTTGCGCGGCCTAAAAGCTTATTAACTCTTTACCAAATTATAAACAATACCTGATTTCCCTTCATTAGCAGATGAAATAGCCAAACCACACACATATATGAATATTAAAATTGCCGCCTTTACAGTAAGCGAAAAGTCTATTAATAGGAAATAGTGGTGGGATAAGTGATGACTGATGGCACAGCTAAACTGGAGGATCACAGTACGGAATAAATCTAACCAGAAGTCGAACAACATAATTGAGCCACAATATGAGACTTCCAATAATGTGGTAATGCGACCAGTAAAGGCTCAGACAAGCCTGGGATTACGCAAAGACTGCTCAGAGTCATTGCTAGTCGCTTGAATATTTTTCAAATTTAATTTTCCTGACTGAACAGCGTTTGCAATTTCTAAGCTTAAAAGGAGGCTGCATAGGCTTGTATGAGTCTAAACTTGTCAAAATGCCACATTGTTAGAACGTAAGAAAGACAGCAAGGATCAGGAATCGATACAATCAAGAACCACACCCGTTCAAGGATACCATATGGGAAAGAACAAACTCGCAATAAACATCACAAACAAGAGCCAAGAGGTCAGCCCTTTCCATTCAGATGACCACTAGGCAGCAATGAACAGACGCAAAAGCATGACAAACACGAGGCACAAATAACACAATAGATCAAAAAAAAAAAAGAAGCACACACCTTGGAACGGTCAGTAAAACTATTTTATTGGAGGGATTAAATCACTTGTTGAGGCTGATATTGTTTCACTCTTGTAAGATCTACCATCAGCTTAGCATTACCTGTTGAGCCCACACTAGTATTATGCCGATGGTGAATTTGAATGAATAGCTCGTGGGATAAACATACCAGAGCTGACAGGTCATATACTTTGGTCCTATTAGATAGTAGTCTTATGAACTAAACTCACCAGAGGTTGTACGACATTGTGGGTCACTCTTGTCCCAGGTCCCAATCAGCCTGGCAGGTCATGGTCTTAGATCCTATCACCTTTTAGCCAATATCTTATGAACTAAACTTACCAGAGGTTGGGCGACATTGTGGGTCACTGTTGTCCCAGGTCCCATTAGCCTGACAGGTCCTGTTCTTGGATCCCATCAGCTTGTAGCCGAGATGACAACTGTACTCAAGCGTTGAACCAACACCCGTATCCATAATGTGGATATCTCCATTTCTTGGTGGACAGGGACGGGGGCACATCACTTGAAAAAATAATGTTAAGTTATATGAGCCGCGACATGTGATTTCCAACAATGTGGTACTTTAACAAGTCTAGACTCAGATGAGCCTCAATTTAAGTTTAGAAACCACAAATGATGTTGGGTCAGTAGCTTAACACTCATAGAATATTCAAGCAACTAGACTAGCAAAGGCTCTAATCAGACTGCGCGTATGTGCAGGTTGGTCTGAGCCTTTGCTGGTCGCACATACCACATTGTTGGAAATCTTCTGTTGTGGCTCATATAATGTTAAGTCATATATAGTATGAAATCCCTTGTAATAACAATGGCGTGCTATTCATGATGTATATGTCTTGCTCATTAATATTTAAACGCCATTAATAGTCAGCATTATTATATTTTGGGGCAGGATAAATACTATGCTCATTTGAACTATGCATTGAAAATATCATAAATAGTAAGTGAGTATGATCAGGAAATATCACAATCACAAACTGCAGACAAAATCATGGCACCGTGAGGAAGATCCACACAAAACTCACGAGACACCAGGAAGATAGACTAAGCAAAGCAACCAGCTCTCTCTTCCCCATCAAGATGATTTCAAAACTAGAATGGACATAAATTAACGTACAACAAATCATAGAACAATTACAGACCCCCACAATGGGAGTAACAATAAACAACAAATCAACAACAACAGAACCACCGCCTTAGAATGGACAGCAGCCTAAGCCATGTGGGGAAGGGGGGCTTAAATGCATTTTACTGGTACCAAAACCGCCCTAGATTTTGCTGGTGTTGAAGTACATAAAATGTTCAGCTCGAATGGAAGCCTTTTGTGGATTTTTTTATGTTTTTTTCTGTCTTGTGTTTGCTATGCCTTTGTACACGTCTGTTTATATGTGCTTTGTGGTCACCTGCTGGGAAAGGGTTGACATCTTGGCCCTTCTTTGTGGTGTCTAACTGTGAGTTTGTCACTTTACCATTGGTATCCTGGGTCAGGTGTGGTACTTGGTTGTATCGATTCCTGATCTTTGCACCCTTACTTATTTTAAGACCGATTATCACTTAATGCAGGTCAAAAGCATTGCAGAATGCTCCAAGGTGAGCATTCTGCAATTATTTTGACCTACATTAAGCTACCATTTGGCATTAAGATCGTTTTGTGTCTATTTTGTGCGACGTCATAAGACAGTTTTTGTCGTATTTGAAACAAAGTATTTTTAAATCGAGTAGCAGTTTATTGGCAGCTAGAATTATGCATGAAATGAAAAATGATTTGATCACTTACCATCTTCGACACATATCGGATAATCTCCTGTCCACTCACTGGTATTCTGACAGACTCTGATTTCTGGGCCATCTAGCTGATAACCTTGGTCACAACTATAGACCGCCATATCACCCTCCATTCTACCCGTGATATTTATTTGACCATGTTTAAGGGGGCATAGAGAAGGACATCTCACTAGAATAAATGAGCCGTGACATGTGATTTCCAACAATGTAGCATTTTGATAAGTGTAGACTTTAAGAGCATATGCAGCCTCATTTAACGCTTAAAAATTTTAAATGTTGTACAGTCAGTAAGATTAACAGTCCACTCATGCTACTTGCAAATGCTTTGATCAGACTGCACATATGCACATGCTGATCTGGGCCTTTGTTGGAAATTTCATGGTGCGGCTAAATAATAAACTTTCATTTTGAATTCAACTCATTTAAGCCGAATGGATTTTACCTCTCTTATCAATTGAAGCTGTCCATTTCCGTTGAAAGGGTTGTTATGTGGTATTATTCGTTTTTATAAAAACAGCTTTAACAAAACATTGATTAAGCAAAAAAATGGATACACGGATCATAAAAAGGCACTTGGCTTATATTGGTTAATATAATAATATTAAACTCGTGCTGCGCATAGTCTTTATTTGCCAGGTATTACTTAGACCTTAACATGGCAGACACATGTCCGGCCTGCCAGGATTAGACGGCCTGAGCTATGGAGGCATCGATTAATTTTTTTGAAGTAAAGAAATATGGCTGTCTTTAAGAATCAAATAACATTTTCACTTCATTTTGTCTACATACAGATCATTACATGAGTGCCCATGTTTTAATAAATTAATTATACAAGTTAAGGAAAAGAGATTGAATGCTAACATTATAATAAAATCACATTAGAGCCGCGACATGAGATTTCAAACAATGTGGTTCGTGCGACCAGCAAAGTCTCAGACCAGCCTGCGCATATGCATCAGAGCCTTTGCTAGTGGCTTGAATATTATATGACTGTTAAACTACTAAACGAAAAGCATTTGGATTATTTAAGCTTAAAGTAAGGCTGCAAAGGCTTGTCTGAGTCTACACTAGTCAAAACGCAACATTGTTGGAAATTATGTGTCACGGCTCATTTATAGCGCAAAAACCTCGTGATTGTGTCATTAAAAAACAGAAAGGAAAAACCGCTGGTGGTTTACAGATTTGGTATACATAAATATATCATTTTAAAAGGGCCATCATCGGCTTTGTGTGTAGAATGGTTGGCACATTTGATTGATAATTTGGATATGTAAAGGTGAAGAGCTACGTATATTAAAGGCTAAATTTGCCTCGTCTAGAATCAAAAATGATCTTTGGTTTTCACCAATTTCTTCTGATTGGTTGTTAAGAAGAATATCCCTAGTGTAAACGTCTGGCATTTATTCAAGTTTATAGTAGCCATATTAACAAAAATGTTCACCAAGATAGGCTTAAAACAGAGAACAGGGTTTGCTTGTTAGGGCGTGAAATCTCCCTAAAAGTCATTTGTGAAAAAGTCAAATAATTTTCACGCCTATGAATTGACATACATGTACATATACTATTCAAAACATACTTTATGATGTTGAAACCAAGGGCAAAGGTGAGATAAATACGGCTTTGGTAACTTTGCTTTCCTCTTTAATTGCACGCAGGTGGGTTGAACTTCACTCTCTATGACGGTTCCGACTTAAAGACTTATCTTTTGATGAGATGGCAGGGGCCTAATGCTTTGGCTGTTGTCAGGCCCACTGGGTTTTACCTGTTGGATTTCTTTTGCTCTGGTATTCAGTTTTATTTACTACTGAGTCCTTATCTTTGCTTTATCGTCTTTTTTATATCTTGATTTACGTGTTCTAGTTGATGCTGCATTGTCAGTTTAGTATGCCTGCGCACTATTTAAGCATTCAAAATGCAGATACTTCTTCCGATTTTAAAAAGACAATTGGGTATTCTCATTGTTTTTCAAATGAAAGTTTATTTGAAAAATAAAGCATTCTGGCTGCATTTCGCTTGTTTTCAAATACCGCAAGTATCCTGATCAGACTGATCGATTCAGATATTGTTAGATAAATCTATTTTACATTCTTTGACGGTAAAACACAGTTATGGAATTAATAAAATAACTTAATAAAATTGCTTATGCTTTATGTTTTTGTCTTCATCAAGTGTCTCAAATGTGTACCAAAATGGTCACTTATATATGAGCCGCGACAAGTGATTTCCAACAATGTGGTATTTTGACAAGTGTAGACTCAGACGAGCCTGTGCAGCTTCCTGTTAAGCTTAGAAACTCCAAATGATATTTAGTCAGAAGCTTAACACTTATAGAATATTCAAGCGACTAGCAAAGGCTCTGATCAGACTGCGCGTATGCGCAGGCTGATCAGAGGCTTTGCTGGCCCACATACCACATTGTTGGAAATCCCATGCCACGGCTCAATTATGTTCAGCCTATTTTGGCTGCAATTTTTGTTACCACAACAACGGTAAAAGCCAAATCAATTCCTACTTTAACACTTGGGACTATTATTCGACTAAACTATTAAACGAATTTGGTGAAAAGGAATTTTTTTGTCCCAATAAGGGGACTAAAATAGCCCCTTAATGCACGTTCCCCTTTAAGAGTTGAAAATCAGATTTAAGATTGCTCTGGACATGAAAAGGCATTTACACTTCAATGTCTTTGAGACACCACCTTTGCTTAAATCTGCACTTAAATCACCAAAGTAGAACCTCTGTTATGAGTGTAAATTCCCCAAAGCCGCATTTGTTTAATATTTAATAAACATGTAGCTGAAAACTCATATTTCAAGATAGAAGTAACATGACCTTAACAACATTTTTCAAAACGTAACTAGGTTTTAAAAGTTGAAAAATGAATCATGATTTAAACACTTGTACATGAAAAATAAACACACTCTTTTTTCTGTTAATACGCTACTTGCTATTTGCTATCTAATGAAAACAACAAACAGCAAAAATATGCATACAAGTATTTATAAGTTAAAATATTTAGTTTCTAAAAATATAAAAAAAAGTGAATGAATATGTCACTAAGTGTAACCCCACGTAAATATGTAAATAACATAACTTTGAAGGATTTTTATGGGATCAAGATCACACCGACTATCAGTCTGATCATCGAGAGCAAGGATTTGGCGTCATTGAAATGTATTTTTGCCCTTCCCCCCTGTGGCTAGAGGTACTGTGGGGCAACTAATTATATATGACATAGTGCGGATGTGCGTGCTGAATATCCCCTTTTTCAGTGCTGCCAGGTATATGATAAATCCTCTTTTTTTAAAATAGAAAGTATATGAATGGCCCTTTTTTTCTTATTTCGGTATAAAAATGACATAATTTTCTGACACTCATGTATAGGCTCTGATACCCATCAAGCCTTTGTTTCCAAAGGACAGGATATGGAAAGGTCAACTGTCTGTGAAATCAAGTATATGGATGTGCTGTTTTTTCAAAGGCGATATGAATGGGGCAGGGATGGAGTACTCATACTCGTACTTGTACTCGTACTTACTCGAGTACTTTTTTTTCAGTACTTAGCTGTACTCTGTACTTAGCGAAATTCATGAGTACATGTACTCATACTTACTTAAGTACTGTTACAAAAATACTGTACTCATAAGTACATTATGAGTACCACTGAGTACTTTTTTTTAGATTTAATCAGATAGGAAAAAAAAATAATTGTTTCCCAGGCCCTCCCTCATCTGTTTGAAATGCCTTTCATCTGTCTTTTTTCAGACTTGAAAAAAGTGGCCTCATATGTGTTATGAAAATTAAAAAATATAAATAAACCTGCCAGTGCCTGCCTCATCTGTTTTTCATAAAAGTGGCTTGTTTAATTTTTTAGCCATATCCCTATATTTAGAAAGAGTGTGTTTTACCTATCAAGCTTTTTAGGTAAGTGTGGCCATATTGACTTCTTTCTCAACAATGGACTTGATGAAATGCCTAATGATGCATATAATTGGCCAGGAGCAACACTATTTTGGATTAATACAATGTACTTTAATTAGTATATTGTTGTATTTGTCACACTTGCTGCAAAATAAGACACTGTGTTTACCTCAAATATTGGGACAGATATATACCTGAGCAAACAGTGCACACCCAGATCAGGAGCTGCAGTCTGATAATGGTCTACACTGTTTGACATTTGATCTGCATTCTGACATGTACATGTATGCATTGGTGAAACATGCTGATCACTTTTTCAGACAATTATGTCAATAATTTTTGGTGTCCAAATATTTATGAATAAAAATATCAAGAATAATATAATCCTTAAAACAGAACAGAACAGTTCTCAAGCTAATCACATAAAGCGTCAAAATCAAAATCTAGAAGAAAAGCACTGTAGATTCAGATGAGGCGGCTCGGATCTGCAGAGTTTGCAGAATCAGCTATTGTTTTATTTAGGGCTTAAATGCTTAATAATTTATATCAGGTTTTATCTATCGAATCTTAGATGTCACTTCTACATACAAGTGCGGATCCAGAGGGGGGGGACAGGGGGTCCGGACCCACCCTGGAAATCCCAAGTTATATGGGTTTCTATAGGGAATAAGCAATTGGAACCCTTCCTGGAAAAAGTTGGACCCCCTCTTGAACCTTGAAAAATCATAGATTTCTTTGAAATTGACCATTTGACTTCTGTAAAATAAGCGGAGGACTAAAAAAAACAAAAAAAAATGTTGTCATAGCTTTTTTGTCAGACTGACCTGGACCCCCCCCCCCCTGACGAAAATTCCTGGATCCGCGCATGACGTATTTGCTTGTAAATATTATAAATATTATAAATATCTGCAGCCTGCTTAGTTATTTAATTTGGCTTTTGTCTTAAATTTTCATTGCATACTTTATAGTACTCATAGTACTCAGATGTACTCATGAGTACTTTTATAAAGTACTCAGTATTTACTTGAGTACATTTACAAAATGTGTACTCAGTACTTACTCAAGTACTTTCAAAACAGTCAGTACTCAGTACTTACTTGAGTACTTTTTCTTAGTACTCGCTTCATCCCTGGAATGGGGTTTGTTTCAAAATAGTGGCTTGCATACCTGTACCAAAATTATCCCCGAGTTACCCCCCCCCCCTCCCAGTAGAGTCTGCTTCCGTTCTATTTCAATGGGTCCAGTTATTGATTAATGAACCGCATATTGCTTGGAGGTGGTTTATGTTGGCCTTTGTATTACTGTCGTGCCAACCAAGAATGACAGTGACGTAATACTTTGTTTACAATTGCTAAGTAAACCACCAACGTGTACACTTCACTTGAGCATACGCGAATCGATAGATAACTTGTGTAATAATCCTATCCTGTGGTAAGAATTAATACACAGGTGATATTTCAATTCTAAGTCACTGATAACTTTGTGAACAAAACTTGATGTCACTGTCACTCTTGGCTGGCAGGACAGTAGTATTCAATATTTGTATCCTTTCTAGTTTTGCAATCACATAGGAAAGGAGGAGAGAGCATGTTGCTTTGCTTTTATTGTCTATATCACGTCTTGTAATGTTACTTATGATATTCTGTGGCTCTTTCTCACGGTGCAGTGTGTGGTTGTGGTATTTCCTGACCATACTCACTTACATGTGGATCTTGGTTTAAAGAGTTGACAACATGACACGATAGCAACCACACACTTGACGTACTATAAATAGCTTAAAGCCGATGGACCAATCTATATGTAATTATTGAACAGCACTGCACATACCAGTTTGGACACAGATAGGATCATATTCATCCCAGGAGCGATCAGGCTGACAGGTTCGGACATCTGGTCCACTGAGCTCGTAACCATCGTGGCAGCTGTAATAGGCCATAGAGCCCTGAAGTCTACTCTCAACAGTTACGTCTCCATTACCCGGGGGGCATAACGCTGGGCATATGGCTGCAAAATATTTATATCATATCAAACTCAAAGTATTCGCAAGTGACAACGGCTTAACCTGGGAGCGCTGAGAACGTTACGCACATCAAAGGGAGACTACTGGATCAAGCAATGCTTCTCTTCAATTGCGTCCCTTTTCAGATGGGATCTTCTCTTAAAGGAAATAATTTGTTCCAAGGGTGAGCAAATTCTTTCCTTTATGAGCAGTTCCTTAAAGTATGGTCAATCTCTTTTATCACATTAAGTGACCCCCTTGAATCAGTTGAATCTTACTATTTTTACTACACACGTGCGTAACCTACGTAATGGAAGCTACGCCAATAAGTGAGCGCCACATTAAACCCTTTGTATACCAGAAAACTCTAAATGGGTATTTTCAAATTTGCAAACAGTGAAGACTCAGATGAAATAGCGCATTTACCTGCGCTGTTTGATAAGACAAAATGTGTCTTTAGAGAAAGAAATACTATTATTTTTACCCTTTATTATATATAATTGACCATCCGTCCTTACATATAACTGTGTCAAACTTTATAGTAAATTTCCTTGGTACAGTATGGGATAAGAATGTAAGGCGATAATAAATGGACACTACTGTTGAACATTACAAAATCACACTTGTTTCTTTTTTGTTAAATAACTACGCTTGCATCAACAGTATCACGCACTTGCTTACGTGAAAGACCAACTATATATATCACTTTCGTTATTAGGTCTTGTTGAAATAAAAATCTGCCTTTGAGATTTCCGACCAAATGCGACTCAAATCACCATGTATTATCAAATTTATTAAATTCAGTGCCAAAAAGAGATAACATGCTCGACAAGCATGACACTTAACTCTTTTCCTCAACTCCTTAAATAAATTAAATAACACACGAGCACTCATGTAAGATCTTAAATGTAATACACCTTTTTAAATTGACATTATGGGAAACTAGGATACTAAGCTAACATTTTAAAATGGAATTTTTACAAATGTTTACATTTAAATAAGCTGCAAAACCATTTCTTAAAGAATTTTCTACCTTCGAAAATTAAGAAGTATGAAAATATTTTCATCATATCTATTATTAAAACAGAATCTAGTATCATATTCCTAAAGCTGAAAGCTGGCCTCGAGGTTATAAAACTTGACTTCATTCTCAAACTCAAAATAAGATTCGACCCACCGATGTGCAATTAGGAGGAAAGCAAAGTTGCAATCCGTGAACGGGTTAACCACCAAGCATGCAGTATGTTGCAATACATTAATACACACACTGCTCAGCACAATACTTATCGAGGCATCTTGAAACATGGCCTCTCCAAGATCCATTATTGAGACAGTATCAGATATCATTTCTCAAGAACTGGTACTCATAATCACAACTGTAATATGCTCGTGATCAAACAAAGTTACCAAGGCAGCTAGGAGCATGGCAACTCCAAGATCCAATATTAAGACATTATCTGGTACCATTTCCCAAGTACTGGTACCCATAATCACAACTGTAAAATGCTCGTGATATACCATACCTACCAAGGCAGCAAGGAACATGGCAACTCGAAGATCCATTTTATATCATTTCCCATACGCTGGTACACATAATCACATCTCTATGTTACTCGTGCTCCTTCATACTTACCAGGGCAGCAAGGAGCGTGACGGCTCTAAGATCAAGTATTGAGACAGTATCTGGTATCATTTCCCTTAAGCTGGTACCGATAATCACATCTCTATGGTACTCGTGATCCTTCATGCTTACCAAGGCAGCTAGGAGCATGACAGCTCAAAGATCTAGTATTGAGACAGTATCTAGTATCGCTTCCCATTATCTTGTACCCATGATCACAACTGTAAGTTACACACGATCTACCATACTAAACAGGGCCGCTAGGAAGATAACTATTCCAAAATCCATTATTGAGTCAGTATCTGATATCATTTCGGGAAAACTGGTACCCATCACAACTGTAAGTTACTCATGATCCACCATACTTACCAGTTAGCTTGGAACATGACCTCTTCAAGATCCATTATTGACAAAGTATCTTGTATCATTCTACAAGAGCTTGTCACAATGATAACCACAACTGTAAGTTACTCATTATCCACCATAGTAAGGCAGCTAGGAGCATGACCGCTCCTAGTTGCATTTTTGAGACAGTACCTGTTACCATTTCCAGAAAGCTGGCACTGATAATCACAACTGTGATACACCATACTTACCACAGCAACTAGGAGTATGGTCTCTGCATCATCCATTATTGAAACAGTGTCTGGTACCATTTCCCAAGATCTGGTACCAATTATCACAACTGTAAGTTTCTCGTGATCCACAATATTTACCAGGGCAGCAAGGAGCATGAATGCTCCAAGATCCATTATAAAGACAGTACTTGGTATCATTTCCGGAAAGCTGGTACCAATAATCACAACTACAAGATGCTCGTGATCCACCATACTTACCTAGGCAGCTAGGAGCGTGGCCTCTTCAACATCCATTAAAGAGACAGTATCTGGTTGGTCAAGAGTAGGTTCCTAAAATCACAAGTGTAAGTTAGTCGTGATCCACCATACTTTCCAAGGCAGCTAGGAGCATGACCGCTCCAGGATACATTATTGAGACAGTATCTGGTATAATTTCCCAAGTGCTGGTATCCATAATCACAACTGTAAGGCGTTGTGATCCACCATACTTACGAGGCAGCATGGCCTTGCCAACATCTATTGTTGACACAGTATCTGATATCATTCCCAACAGCTGATACCCATAATCCAAACTGTAAGTTACTTGAATTTGATTCACATTGCTTACCAGGTCAGCAAGGAGCATGACCGTACCCTTTTGCATTATTAAGACAGTATATGATATTATTGCACGAGAGCTGATTCCAATAATCACAATTGTTATATGCACTTGATTCACCATACTTACCAAGGCAGCTAGCAGCTTGGTCACTCCACTTTCCATTGTTAAGGCAGTATCTGATATTATTTCCAGAGAGCTTATACCCATAATCACAACTGTAAGTTGCTTGGGTGTCGCATTTTAACTTTAGGTTGTCATACTCAACTGCTCCGTTCATCGGTTCCACTAATGGATCGCAGAATACTGCCAAGGGAAAATAACATATAAGAGTTAAAAGCATCAAGACTGCACATGCATCTATGGCAAAATTCATTGGGTTATCTAAATACAGCGGTTGATTTATAATTATTGTTTTCTTATTTCTACAAAATGCCCACTAGTGTTGTTAATTATACTTTACAAGAGCTGCCTGATCAGGGTCTTCTCTGCTGGCTATTGGAAATACGATAAAGGGGTACTTACATCTGTGCCCACACATGGGTTTTTCTTAAATTTTGCATATGAATAACGCAAAATATACAAATCATAAAAAAGTATTTATTGAGTTATATAGCTTAAAATTAGACTAAGGAAGCAAAGCCAATCTTACTCAAACTTTGAGGTGATACCTATCTCTCAATTTATAAGTCCTTTATTTAAAGTAAGTAAAGGTGCAAAGATCAGGAATCGATACAATCAAGTACCACACCTGACCCAGGATACCAATGGGAAAGTGGCAAACTTACAGTTAGACACCTTAAACGAGAGCCAAGAGGTAAGCCCTTTCCCAGCAGGTGACAACAAGTTACATATAAACAGACGCGCACAAAGGCTAGGCTAACACAAGAAAAAAATACATAAAAGATCCACAAACGAAGTACCGCCTTGGTATGGTCAGTAAAATATTTTACTGGAGGGCTAAAACCGGTTTCACGGCACCAACCTGAGCCTTAATTCAGATGCGGATCAGGGGCCAATTTCATCAATAAAGTTCGTACGACATATCTTAAATTGTGCGTACGTTGTTTTCTGAGAAGTGCGTACGTCAGTTTCATCAAAACATCTTAAATTGTTCGCAAGAACAAAAATTTGCGTTTCACTAAAAACGTCGTATTTTTAACTTTGCCTAACTCTAGTCTCCAAATATCATGTGATTGGTCACGTGCGGACTTTATACAGCCGTGTTAAGAGCTTTAACACAGAGTGAAAAATACATAGATATGCCAAGAAAGTTTTAAAGAAGAAGCATGTGCGGATCCGAATGAAGGCAGGGGGTCGGGACCTTCATCCCCTTGAAAACCATAAGATATATAGGTTTCTACAGAAATTAGCAAGTGTAATGGATCCCCTCCCAGAACCTTGCAAACTTGAAGTTTTCCGGACAAAAATTCTTGGACCCACGCGGCGTGAGAAGACGAGCAGGTGACAGCATATCACATTAAGAAATCAATCCCTTTTACTCGGTGCATATACTTGTGTCAACCGTCGGTCTGATCTGGAACCAAACTCTTTGACGGTGTCCCGAAATCATAAATAAGGCACAAATCAGTACCACAAAATATACTGAGAGGAACTAGAAAATGAAGTGGTTTTTTTTCTAACCATGTCTAGATAAAAAATAATAATACAAATTCATTATTTTTTTTATGAAATTGATATCCTCAACATCCATCTAACAAATACAATTCACAGAATTAATGATAGCATCAAGAACCAGTCCTATACTGTCGACAAATTTCGTAATGCTCTCGTAATTTGGTCCAGAGTCGTGGGCATTATGGGCGGTTGTCTCGGCTATGATTTATTTCTGTAATGCTCAATTACAGATCCCTAAGAGGGACATACTATTATCATTTGAACATAAAAGAGATATATCATATTGTATTCATAACAAAAATGGTACATGCAATGTTTCATGAAACTGCATCCCGAAAATTGCTCGTTTTCACACTTTATGTTAACCCATACATGTCGAATAGAGTTTCCCATTTTAATCTTTTGGACGAGCTCATAACCTGATCCGACGCCACCGTGCTTATGTGGCGTCTGATCTGGATCTGCACTGTTTGCAACATCCCACAAAATGTAAAGTTCTACTGAAAGCTCTTGTGAACAGCTCCTACATATACATACTCATACCAAGACATACGTTTTGAAACTTTATCGAATGTTGAACGTATGGTTATTGACGAAAGTCCCTCATCATTGTCGCCCCTTGCAGTCATGCAAGTGGACGATGACTTACCCGTACATTTGAATGTGTATATTAGTATGTTTAAGCAATGGTGACATAAAATATCCTGTTGGTTTTACTACAGAATCCCTTCCCTAAGACGTGTTGATTATGCATAAATAAATTCAGCTACTGTTCTGTCAGCCAAGAGTGACAGTAACGTCATGTTTTGTTTACATAGTAATCAGGGACTTAGAATCGATAGATCACTTGTGTATTAATCCTATGCACAGGATAGGATTTATCCACATGCGATCTATTGATTCGCGTTAGCTCAAGTGGGATGAACAAGTTATTTTTTTACTTAACAAGTGCAAACAAAATATTACGTCACTGTCACGCTTGGTTGGCACGATAGTACCGGCGGCATGGTGGTCTTGGTGACAGTATAAAGGGGTGTGAGAGGTTACATTGACAAATAAATAACGCATAATCTCCAAGGAAAGGGGGTCTTATTTTCTCTTTTTGGTAAACCATATGGTATCTAAAGGGTGGTATTGATTGTAGTACTTTCAAGGTATTATACCGCTGTCGATTTTTGGCTCTTCAATCTCTAGAATCGTGTGAAATGCAGCAGCCTTGGTATCTAAGTAGTAAGTTGGTAATATTTAAGACAAAGATGTCAGCTGCGACACCTAAATATTTGTCTTAAATATACGACAAAAAGTAAGAAGTTCGCAAAGTTCAATAGTTTGATGAAACCCGATTTTTAACGTACGAACTTCGTACGATGTTTTTAAGACAAAAACACGTCGTAAACTCGTTGATGAAATTGGCCCCAGGACACATAGATATTTGGTTTGCAAGAAAGACCCTTAACTTATCAATGCATCATTCCCTAGAAGTTTTATTTATTTCCATGATTTGTGATCTAGAATGAATCCATAACAGCACAGACATTGTATTAATAACCATTTGGATAAATTATGGTCTATATTTTCTGAAGAATTAATTATAAAATTTCAATTATTATAGTTTTTCTCAAAAAAATGCAAAAAAATCAAATTTAATTTCAAAGATAGATGTTCTAGTTGTTAACAAATTATCATATTGCCACAAAGACATGTCATATATACCCAGCTGATTTAGGCCAAATTTCATGAAATCAAAACCTGGTAACATTGTCAGTTCTTACCTATAAAAGGTAAAGGTCAGTTTTAGCAAAGTTAATTATTCAGTTGAAATGAAGCAATAACTTGAGAGATAAGCCAGGCTTTAAGCTAAGAGTGTGTACCAAAAAACAATTTATCTTCATTCTCAACTAAAACATACAATGTGAGTATTCAAAAGAACCGTCTCAATGATACAGTTATTTTGCGCATTCAAAACATGTGTTAAAACTGATAGGTAAGAAAATATTTACAATTTGACGCTCAAATGTTTTGTTTATCAAAACCTATGAAGGACATTGCTTTCAAATCTTTCCACACATTTCTTCAAGAAAAAAACGTGTATAGACAATTCCAAATGATACGATGGTCGTAAATGCTTAAGGTCATGGCCCCATGTAATTGCACCGTGGGGCAAAGAAATCACTCACCACTTAATTGTAACCTGCATGACATTGTTGTAGAAACATATAGTATCATAGCGATAAACATGTGAAATAAGAGGAAGCATTTTCTTTACATCCACAATGAACTAGAGTAACCACATGTTGGTGCCATGATCAGGATAAAGTGTAACAGAGTTTGTATTGGTCAGTGGTGTCACAGAAAAAAAAGTTCTACGTGAACATATGAGGTCCTGAAACGAAGTTGTATGTCTAGAATACACAGCCAGCTAAAGTATAAATGCTGCTCTTTGATGAAAATCAGCATCAGTTTTACAGAACAAAATAAACAAAATAAACAGAGATAATTTAAGTATTTAATTGGCAACAACTGTGTGGCCAAGAGTTTCTGCGAGCAAACAAGTTAAATTTCGGTTTGACAGGAAGTAACGTTTGTGAACTGGGCTTTTCAGTGGAGCTTACAATTATGAAATAATAGATATATGGGTCCACTTCTGTATCAATTGACTTGTCATAATGTTTCTCTTCTGTATGAATTTACAATCTTTATGGTGTTACATATTAAGTGTAACATTGGTTAGATGCAGTTTTAACGTTAGAAACTAGATGTGATTAGTAGAATTGTCACCAAAGTGCATCACTGTAGGTAAAACATTGTATAAGTAATTCACTTAATAAGAATCATGTAACTACTATAAAAGTGTAATGTTAATTTATTTGCCAATTCATAACAGGGAAAAGCACTGAACATATCAAGTTCAACCAATAAACATACTAACATGGTGATTCAAACTAAGTCAGTATTCAAGTATGTTTTACACTGAAACATAATTAATGTTTATTTTACATTTCAATGATTAGGACCATTTGTTTACAACAAGTAATAACTAGAGGACCTGACGGTCCTGAAGCGCTCACCTGATCTCTTTAATAATGTTAAAATAGGTCAAGATCAACTAGTGCTTATAATGAAACATATTTCATTTTATGGGGGTTGCGGCCATTTTGGTCAAGTGACCTAAAATAATATAATGAATACTCAATAAAACAGCCCAGTGATTTCTGAGGAATAGATGTTTAGATAGGTATGTGGCAGTCCAAATGAGTGGCCTTGGACAAAAGGTTACAGGGCAGCTTGACCTTTGGTACTTATATAAAACCATTGTCTCATTAGGTTTAACATTTCTTGCAAGTATTATGATTTTGGCATAAACAGTTAAAGAAAAATGAACATTTCAAGATTTTCCCATATAAATGCATTTAAGGAATCAAATTTGACCTTGCCATAATGTAGGTCAAGGTCAACCTAGATTCATCATTTGTGCAAATCTGGTAAGGCCCACATCCCCAATGCTACATACCAAGTCCCAAGATCATTGGCCTTTTGATTCCAGAGAAGAAGATATTAAAGAGTTTTACCATATATGGGCATGGTGGCCATCTTGGTCATATGGCCAGTACAATAGGTATACATTTTAGCTAATCTATCATTAGGAGTCTTCATATGAAATTTGAGTTCAATTGGTCTTTTGGTTTCTGAGGAAACTATGTTTTAATGTGTTGATGGGACTCCAATATGAGCGACCTTGGCTGAAAAGAAAAAGGTCAACCTTGACCTTTGAAACTTATTTAACATATCAAGCGAGAATAATGACTTTGGCTTCAACAGTATTCAAAAAATCAATTTTTCAAAAAAAAATCCCATTCAAATGCATTAGGAAGCAAATTTGACCTCGACGTTAAGTAGGTCAAGGTCAACTAAGGATCATCATTTGAACAAATTTGGTAGGCCCTACATCCCCAATGCTACATACCAAGTCGCAAGGTCACCTGCTCTCGGGTTCTGGAGTAGAAGATTTTTAAAGGGTTTTTACAGTATATGGGCATAACGGCCATCTTGGTCATGTGACCAAAATATTTTGTATAAATTTTGGCTAAATTAGCATAAGAAGTCTTCACATGAAATTTGAGTTCAATTGAGCCAATGGTTTGTGAGAAAACTATGTTGTAATATATTGATGGGACTCCAATATGAGCGACTTAGCTGAAAGGACAAAGGTCAACCTTGACCTTTGGAACTTATTTATAGCCATTATCTCATTAGGTTAAACATATCAAAGAAGAATAATGACTAAGGCTTCTACACTTTTCAAAAAAAAAAATCCCATGTAAATGCATTAGGAAGCAAATCTGACCTTGACTTTAAGTAGGTCAAGGTCAACCTAGGATCATCAATTGAACAGTCTTGGTAGGCACACATCCCCAATGCTACATACCGAGTCCCGAGGTCATCGGCTATCTGGTTCTGGAGAGGAGATTTTCAAAGGTTTTTTTACCATATATGGGCGTGTCGGCCATCTTGGTCATGTGACCAGGACCATTTGAAAAAAACTTTTGTTCCCGCATCCTAAGGAGTCTCCATATAAAATTTGAGTTCATTTAGCCCAGTGGTTTCAGAGGAGAAGATGTTTGAAAATGTTGACGGAAGGACGGACGCCGGACGCCGGAGTCACTGGTATACTATTAACTCACCCATGAGCCTTCGGCTCAGGTGAGCTAAAAATCAACTTTTCAAGACTTTTCCCATTTAAATGCATTAGGAAGAGAATTTGACCTTGACGTTAAGTAGGTCAAGGTCAACCTAGGATCATCATTTGAACAAATTTGGTAGGCCCCAAACCCCCAATGCTGCATACTAAGTCCCAAAGGCAACGGCCTTCTGGTTTTGGAGAAGAAGATTTTAAAGGGTTTTTACCATATATGGGCGTGGCGGCCATCTTGGTCATGTGACCAGAACCATTTAAACAACTTTTCGTTTCCACGTTCTAAGGAGTATCCATATGAAATTTGAGTTAAATTGGCCCAATGGTTTGTGAGAAAACTATGTTTTAATATTTTGATGGGACTCCGATATGAGCGACCTAAGCTGAAAGGGCAAAGGTCAACCTTGACCTTTGGAACTTATTTATAGCCATTGTCTCATAGGGTTAAACATATCAAGTGAGCATAATGACTAAGACTGCCACAGTTTTCAAAAAATCAACTTTTCAAAACTTTTCCCATTTAATTGCAATAGGAAGCAAATTTGACCTTGACGTTAAGTAGGTCAAGGTCAACCTAGGATCATCATTTGAACAAACTTGGTAGGCCTTACACCCCCAATGCTACATACTAAGTCCCAAAGTCATCGGCCTTCCGGTTCTGGAGGAGAAGATTTTAAAAAGTTTTTTTATTA
This sequence comes from Loripinus fragilis, assembly GCA_964019695.1. Taxonomy (NCBI): domain Eukaryota; kingdom Metazoa; phylum Mollusca; class Bivalvia; order Lucinida; family Lucinidae; genus Loripinus; species Loripinus fragilis. Next base: position 12,561,943 of record OZ026528.1, read on the forward strand.
TATATGGGCGTGGCGGCCATCTTGGTCATGTGACCAAAATTATTTCTACAAACTTTCGTTCCCGCGTCCTTAGAAGTCTCCATATGAAATTTGAGTTTAATTGAGCCAATGGTTTGTGAGAAAACTATGTTTTAATATATTGATGGGACTCCAATATAAGCGACCTAAGCTGATAGGTCAAAGGTCAACCTTGACCTTTGGAACTTATTTATAGCCATTGTCTAATATGGTTAAACATATCAAGTGAGAATAATGACTAAGACTGCCACAGTTTTCAAAAAATCAACTTTTCAAAACTTTTCCCATTTAAATGCATTAGGAAGCAAATCTGACCTCGACGTTAAGTAGGTCAAGGTCAACCTAGGATCATCATTTGAGCAAACTTGGAAGGCCCTACATCCCCAATGCTACATACTAAGTCCCAAAGTCATCGGCTTTCCGGTTCTGGAAAAGAAGATTTTGAAGGGTTTTAATCATATATGGGCGTGGCGGCCATCTTGGTCACGTGACCAGGACCATTTGAACAAACTTTCGTTCCCGCTTCCTAAGGAGTCTCCATATGAAATTTGAGTTAAATTGGCCAAGTGGTTTCAGAGGAGAAGATGTTTTGTGGACGGACGGGTGACGGACAACAGACGACGGACGGACGCCGGAGTGACTGGTATCCTATTAGCTCACCCATGAGCCTATGGCTCAGGTGAGCTAAAATATGTTACCAGTACTTGGGTTTAATTAAATTTGATCAACATATTCTAAACATAAATGGCCATTTTTTATGTTGTAATGGTAATTTGACAAGATCTCAATAATTTAAATTTTGAATTTCAAATTTGCATGAAAATAAAAATTTAATATACAGTTGAAAACTGGGGTACCATGGCATACAAATAAATGTCCGCCCACTATCCTAATACAAACAAAGCCATTTATAGTATCGACGAACTTATCAATGATATCATTATTTCATAAAACCTTTATGCGTCCGTTACATAGTTTGCCAATTAGTGTAGAAATGTTTATAGCAGGGTACCCTAAGGTGTGATAGTGAAATCGTACATGGCGTCATAAATTAATAATGGATTTGTATAAAAACTGAAAATGCACCATACATATAAAAGTCATACCCCAGGAAATTACTCAGTGTAATATTATTAAATTCTAAGCATGGGCACTCTCATGTTAGTTTCTCATACCTTGTAAGAGCCCCTTTTATCATATGCTTGTGAACACAACAGGTAATTTCTTTTGTTCTATGTATATATAAGCATAAAGCTGTATCTATATTTTTTCATAGTGGGGCTAAGCTTAGCATGAATACATGTATTCATGAAGGAAAGGATGAATCATGCTTAGCAAGTTTAATTGTATCTTTTACCGAGATCTTGGCATATTCGTGACTGCATATGGACTTTTTTATTGCTTTACGACTCTCCAGAAAATGCATACATTTTAGTGAAAAAAAACACATAAATATTTATCAAGAGTATGCTATTTTGTTGAAACATACAGATCGCCAAAATAGCTCTCTGATGATTTAAGCAAAATTATAAACTCACCCTTTTTGCACTTCCATCTTTTGCCACGGTTGCTTAGCTGACAGGAACGACAGTCTTTAACACAACACTAAAATAAAACAACAACTGGAACTGCCTCAGCCAATTCCGCGAAATTCCTCGGAATCAGACCACGGATGTACAAGGATCGACTTTGATAACGCGGGTGATAACATGACGAGGACATTATATAACGTGACGCTGATGTCACGGAAACCATGTAAACACAATATCAAGTGTGATTGCAGCAAAAGAGACGGTTTAAATGAAGTTATGTATTTTTTTCAATAAAATATCGCTGTTGAAAAAAAATCGAAAAATACATAAACTTCATTTATTCTGCTGATTAAACTTTTTGGATATTCAGAATAATCAATTTTAGTAAAGCTGAACCCACATGCTAAAGAACTAATTTTCCACATGCCAGTTCCGACTAACAAGATGGAGCTTTTTTGTTACATAGTACTACACGTAATGCTTCGTACGTACAAGCGAGCCATGATTCGATTCTCGAATTGTGGCGGACTTTCCCTAATGATAAGACAAATGATCCTTTTCGTCAAAGGTATTATGCTTTCAATTTTTTACTCATAGCTAAATGATAGATCATCTGAGCCTATAGCCAGCATAAGGTACAAGTTAGCATTTAAGCACAGCGAATATTGAAACCAGTATGTTGATGCGCAAGGTCTGACCAGGGTCTTACAAGCTATTAGTTAAAAGGTTCATTATACTACAAACATGACAAAAGCATTTATTTAAGGAAAATATTGACGATATTCTAAACATATATACTGACGGACTGCGCTCCATTATCTTTTGGACAATATATTCATAAGATTTGGCTCGAAATTATATAGACAAATTGTAGGTATTCCAATGGGTACTAATTGCGCTCCTCTTGTTGCAGATTTGTTTTTGTTTTGTTATGAGAGAGACTTCATGTTGTCTCTGTCAGACAATAAGCAAACTGATATTATTGAAGCTTTAACTCAACCTCCAGATATTTAGATGACTTACTTAATATTGATAATCCTTATTTTGAACAAATGGTAGGTCAGATATATCCCACTGAACTTCAGTTAAATAAGGCGAATTCTTCTGATACTGAAGCTCCGTTTTTGGACATGAACTTGTCTATAACAAATGGGAAAGTTTCTTCTAAAATTTATGATAAATGGGATGATTTTAATTTTGAAATAGTAAATTTCCCATTTCTTGATGGAGATGTTCCCCGCTCTCCTTCCTATGGTGTATATATTTCTCTGCTTATTCGTTTTGCTAGTGTGTGTTCTAATGTTGATGACTTCAACAACAGAAACTTTTTTTAAACTGCTGAGTTATTAAAACAAGGTTATAGATATCATAAAATTCAAAAAGCATTTTCTAAATTCTACCACAGACACTCAGAGTTAATTGTAAAATACAACATTGGGTTAAAAACTCTTCTGCAACAAGGCATATCAGAACCTATATTTTATGGTGATTTAGTTTATAAATTCAAACGAATTGTTGGAAAAACCTAATTTTAGTGATCAATTCAAAAAGATAGTAAAACGTTACATAAGGGTTGGACATAACTTGGATATCATGCGACAGTCTGCTTTGCTAGTTTTAAACCCAATCACGGTTTATAGCTATGGTTTCCTCTTTAATTGCACGACGGTGGGTCGGGCCTCAGACTCTATGACGGCTCTGACGTAAAGCTTTAATCGGTGGGTTGGGGCCTGAAGCTTATCTGTAGCTGAACCCACCGTGGCTCAACTTGAGGTTTTCTTTAGCTCTGACTATCTGTGAGGCATGAGCCCTTTTCTTTGTTTCATCATGGTGTGTTAATTTGATTAGAGTGTTTCTCCATGATGATACATTGCATTAGTTAGATGGCCTCCATGCGAGCTGAACATTTCTTGTACTTCAACAACGGCAGAATCTAGGGCGAAGATTTGGTACCAGTAAAATGCATTTAAAGATGGCTGCACAGGTTTGTCTGAGTCTACCCTTGTCAAAATGCCACATTATTGGAAATATCATGTCACGGCTCATATGTTCTTGCACACCGAATAGGGAGATCTGAGATTTTACCCTGGGTTAGAAAAGCTCATCTTACCCATGCTATCTTACCAAGGCTGTCACGTGAGGGCTTAGTACAGTGTTTGTATTGGAACTCACGCACATGGTCGTCAAGTGACGTCATTGTTATGTCAAAGTGACGTCATCATAACATGTCGCATCTAGGTGTATTCAGGAACTTCTTGGAGCCCTTTCTTAAGAATAAAATGTGGCATCTAATGGTGAGCAAAAATAAGAATCCATTATCCGGACGAGAGTAGGATAGAAACATCCGTCCCTCGGGATCACCGTTTGTCATTTCTCGGCAAGCATCGTGATGCCAAACGGTGATTCTCGGGAAGGATATTTCTTTCCTTCCATCACACTCATGATAGATTCCTATATTCTCACCTAGGCTATAATCAAATTCGTATCATATCTATCTATCCCTATTAGCAAATATAAATATAGATGAAAGACAAGTTTCAGGCTTTTCGTTTGGCGAATGAATTCGATGTTTGGAGCGTATTGCACGGACAAGTAGTCTTGGCAGCTGTCTATCATATTTATCTCTTTCATGAGGTTATGACCTGTTGCAAAAGTCTAAAGATTCCTAAAGGCTTGCTTTGAAGATGTAAATACTAATTATAATGACATACGCTTAAATACTTTCTGAAAAATACCTCCGATGCATGCATGCCCTTTTACTTAGATTCAATATACTAGTAACCCAACTCGGTTGTGACGAATGCAGACATTAAGACTTGTCAGAGTTTGAGCATTTAACCCATAAAGCGCCACCTATAATTTGCAGCAGATAACATTTTCAAATTTCGCTGCTTTTTTAAAAATAACAAATAAGACATGATATTCTATGAGAATCGTCTGCAGGCAGACGATTTTCATGAAATATCATAACTTATTTTTTTGGGGGAAAATTAGGAAAGATGTCTCAAAATGTGTCGTCTGCTGCAGTTGTGATTGCCGCTTTAAGGGTTAAGGTTATCTCGCTTACCTTTTCACATTGCTGTAAATTGTAAAATATCCTTCTCCTGAACAACGGTTTGTGTGGTTGGGTTTCAGTAGAGCCATCACTACTTGAAGAAGAACTAGAGCTGGATGCTGAATTTGATCGAGTTTTAACAAATGCCAAACAAATGCCAATAATGCCAAGCATTAATACAACGACGACAGTCTGAAACCAAGATAAAATATGAACTAGAGCTAGATGCTGAATTTGATCCAGTTTTAACGAATGCCATACAAATGCCAATAAGGCCAAACATTAATACAACGACGACAGTCTGAAACCAAGATAAAATATGTTAATCTTTTATCGGGCAGTTGATGGATGCAGTCCCAGTCGAAAAAAGTGCAAATAGCTACATTGCAAGCCTCGTGATGCCAATTACTGATCCTCGGGACGATTTTCTATCTCACCCTCACACTCGTGATGGATACTTCTATATACAGGAATACAAACAAAAAACGAAACTCATTGTGCTGAAATAATAAGTATTATAATCATGTGCTGCTTTGAATTCGAATACGTTGTACAGCTTTTACGTGCGTGCTACAACGAAATATTGCATTACGATACTTTTATAGTTGAATGAAAAAGTAAGAGATTTCATGGAACATTGTTCAAATAGAAGTAAGTAAGGAGGCAAAGATCAGGAACCGATACAATCAAGTACAATACCTGACCCAGGACACCACATGGGAAAGTGACAAAAACAAAATAAAACATAACAGGCAAGAGAGCCAGCAGGTGACCACAAGGCTGCAATGAACAGACAATAAAGCATGACAAACACGGAACATAAATAACAAAAATGATCCACAAAGAAGCTACTGGGGAGAATAATGATAGAGGTTTGCATATGTATTCAGTTAAAATTATTTTAGTTAAAAATAAAAATATAAACAAAGAGATTAAAACCATATAAGCCAAGCGATCTTTTTGTGGGACATCAGCAAACAGTGCAAACCAGATCAGACGTCGCGATATGCGACGTCTTATCAGGTTCTCCACTGTTTGCTTACAGAAGTTTCTTTTTAAACTTTAATAAAATTAAAAAAACACACCAAACAACCATAAAATTAAAAATGGGCACGTCCAATTGATAAGAATGGGTAAATAATTCGGCATTAATGGGTTAAGATAGATATAAAGGAGCTTACATAAGTGCGTCCCTAGTTGCAGATATAGAGGGTCTTACATGAATGATCATGTTTTATTGAATTTATTAAACGAGTTTGGGAACAGAGATAAAATGCGAGGCCTACCGAGAATTTTATCTTTTTTTTTCGCAACGAGTTTAAAAAAATCAGTAAGGCAAGAGCACGAATGTTAGATTCTATTTAGTTTAAACAATATTGATTTTATAACTCAATACATTTGCATACACAAAGTCACAGTGTGAAATTGTTATTTTAACACGATTTGAAAACAAGCAATCGTGCTTTTTTAAATTATCTCCTGTAATACAAGTACATTCTATGAATCGAGATAGTTACATTACATTCCAGAGACCGTTAAGTACTCAGGTTAAACATATATGTAACATAGTTATAGCTGCAAAGACAGAAAAAGGAAAGAGATAAGGAGGGATATAAGGTAGAGAAGAAAGGAAGGAAAAAAAATACAAGTTCATTATCGTTATTAGTCATAATGTGATCGTGACGAGGCACGGATTTGCCTGAAACTGTCGGCATTACGTAAGCTGTAAGAAGTAACATCCCTGACGGGGGTTGGAATCAGTTCCGCCAAATAATCAGAGCCAGGCCATTCTCCATATCAAAAGATAAAAAATGTTTATGGAGTTTAAAGCAGCATTATTCTTGATAAAGTCGATCTAGTGCAGCAAGTTTAGTTGCATCTAAAACTACCCGCTCAACTTCAATTTTCATTTTATCAAAGTAATTCATCTGCTGTTGAGTATAATTGTCCTACACAGCCCTGTACATAGTTACTGTTGGTCAGTCCAGTATATAGGGTTGTGGGTTCGACTCCCACAAGTTTCACTGGGTTTTAAGTTTATGATTCTATTGGAGAACATTAAAAGTCTGGTAAACCTTGAAGTTTTAGACGATTCTTTAGATAAGACTTAAAGTTGACTAGATTGTTTTAACTTTGATTTTAAGGTTCAGTAATACATATTTTTCTTTACATAACATCTGTGAAAGTGTGAATGGCCTTGGTTGCTCTCCATTATAAGGCAGTGATTCTATTCTAATTTTCATGCTTGTACTACTACAAAAACAACAAATACTACAACTAGTAGCACAGCACTTCTACTGCTATTTCCACCATCGTCATCAACAACAACTACTACTACAACTGCAGCTACTACTCCAAGAACAACAACTACTGACTATTCAAAACTAACTTTATCAACAACAACATATTTCAGGAACAGTGGTTATCCAAGTGTAAAACGGTTTGGGTCCAGATCAGGACCGATATTCAGTTAGTCCTGATCTGGGTCTACACTGTTTGCAAAGGTTATCAGCAGATGGAAAAAATCATTGCTAGCAAGGAAAGAGTTAAAGAAACTTGACAGGGTCCACATCGCCAATGTTATAGACGAAGGCATTCCGTTCCAAGGCGGTACTTCTTTTGTGGATCTTTTATGTTTTTGTTCTGTCTTGTGTTTGCTATGTTTTGTGCGCGTCTGTTTATATGTGCTTTGTGGTCACCTGCTGGGAAAGGGCTGACCTCTTGGCTCTCGTTTGTGGTGTCTTCTGTGAGTTTGTCACTTTCCCATTGGTATCCTGGGTCAGGTGTGGTACTTGATTGTATCGATTCCTGATCTTTGCACCATTACTTACTTTTCTTCCTTGGACAAGAAATATTAATTATTATATACAGAACATGCAATATTTCTTTACCTTTTAAGCTCCTCGAAATCTCAACCGTACGACTCTCGTATTGTTTTTCTCGCTCAACCAGCGGTTGAGCATCTGACCGCTTGGTAGGCGTGTTGATTGGGTACTTATTTTATAGAAACAAGTATAAACTTTCGTAACAAATAACGCAAAAACAACACAACTACATATTCTCAGGGCAGATTATGTTGACAGTACCATTTATGGGTGCTGAGGCACGATGAAGCATACATCAGCAAGGATAGTATGTATAATTAGCATAAGATGCATATGTCTAGAAAAATACCATTGTACAGCATGAAATTGAAAATAATTTCTCATCAAGATTGTTTTACATTAGCTGTTGCTGCTTAATACAATTATTTTGGCGAAACGCTGTTTTTTATTTAGGGGGGGGGGGGGTAAAATAAAATATATTTTCTATACCGTAAGCCAGTCCACGGTGTTACAGTATTATAAATTTTGTACATGCACTTAGTGACACAAGTTGTTGCTAATCTTTAATGAGGATTTATTTACTAAAGTAACACATAAAGACAAAAGGAAATACAATAATTATTTTTCCACTTTGTTTCAATTTTCTGCCATTTCACCTTTGACAAGAAATAATATATTTATTCTCACACCTTCATGAGCAACACAAACATAATTATATATACTAGTGGTGAAACAAAACAGTGTTATAATCATGTGCTTGATAGAGGTCTGCTATGTTTTAAAGCTACTATAAAATATTCGATTACAGTAATATGTCTTGACACAAATCAGGGTACAGCAACCATATTTTCCTAATTTGTTAAAAAATAATTGGTTCTTCTGAATACTGAAAAAATATCGTTAAAAAGGAAATATCCTTTGTACCATTCAGCGTGTTAAAGCTTGTAATACATCAGAAAGGGCATTGTGTATAATTAATATAGGCTTAAATAGGCAACATCATCTTAACATTTGTTGTGGTTGCACAAAAGAACTGTCTCAGTATGGTTTGCTGAGAAATAAGAAAAGTAATTTTCTGTTACGGAGCTACGTAACTAAGTAAATGAGTACACAGAATTACAGTATCTAACTTAGCACTTACATGAACACAAGTTGTAGCTGATCAAACATAAGGTCATATATATTCACGAGTAACATAAATACGCATAGATACAAACGAAAATAAAAGACAATAATTAGCTTTCCATCATTTTCAGATTTTGGCCACCTCACCTGCCTTTTGTAAAGAAATATAATATATTTATGCTTTAATTTACATCTGCATGTAAATTAACTTGCACTTTTTTGCTGAAAGAAAACAGTATTAAGATTATATGCTAGTTTTAAGTCTGCTACAATGCTTCAATAAAATATTCCATTATATTACATGTTTGGCGGGAAAATACCATGATTTATCAAACAAAATAAAATCGGTAATTTTGCTTTTGCCTAGAAGGATTTATTTCCTCTAGTGAAATAAATCCCTTTAGCCGGAACTCCTTTTTACTGACCACAGGTGACCCAAAGCATCAATGAGATGAAGCGCATGTCATATTCATTTTCGTGTTATCATTTACAATAATTTTTAAACAAGCATAACGCTTCTCTGCACCTTTGACGTCACAAATATTAACAAATGACGTCATTTGCACATGCGATGGCGTTGCATAACGTTTCTGTCTTCCAACACTGAAACTGGAGGATCGAGGAACAAAAATGAAAAATTCTAGAAAATAGCAATAAATTTAGTACCAAAATGTTCGTTACGATCTAACTAAGAAAATGACTACCCACACTTTATGTTTTCGTTCACTAATTAAAAAGTTACAAACGTTTGAAATTCTGAGGTGGACTCGATGAAGAAGATTTCCATAATGGCGGACTTCCAGGGAACAGCTAGCTGATGTAGTACTACTCTTGTTAGAATAAGACATGGCTATGATCCCGCTACCTTTACCACATCGCATGCCGTAGTATTTTCTTGATTTAAGCAAGCAGTTCAAGCAGAATACATGTAATATACAGTTTATTAAATCGTTCTATTTAAAATAAGGGATTTATAAACCTCGGGAGGTGCCTCGGTTTATAAGTCCCATATTTCAAATGGAACGATTAATAAACTCTATATAATTTTTTTCGTAGTTGAATGAAACGTGAGATCTCATGAAACACTGTAAAAGAAAAAGAGTCTATTTGGAAGAATAATAAAACTATTGTTTATTTATAAATTTCGAATAAATTCAGAAATTAAATATTATAATAATACATACAGGTTTAAGATTCTTCATCTTGATCTGCCAAATGCGCAATAATTAACTACGTAATCATGTGCAGCTTTTAAAGTATTAGAAGACGTGCCAAACCATTAAACTTCTTCTGATAAGGGACCTGATACCATTACTGACAGAGAAGGGCTCTTTTTGCTTAAAACCTTATTGCAATTTATTAACTACGGAGTTTCTGGCTAAGTCCGGCTCGAATCAGCCTGCTCAGCTACATCGACTAGCTAGACTATAAGAATCTATCATAAGTGTAAGGGTAGGATAGAAAAATCCATCCCAAGGATCGCTGTTTGGTATCACGAAGCTTGTCGAGACAATAAGAATCTATCATGAATGTGAGGGTAGGATAGAAAAATCCGTCCCGAGGATCACCGTTTGGCATCATGCTACTTGCCGAGACTATAAAAATCTATCATGAGTGTGAGGGTAGGATAGAAAAATCCGTCCCGAGGATCACCTTTTGCCATCACGAGGTTTACCTAGACTATAAGAATATATCATGAGTGTGAGGGTAAGATAAAAAAAATCCGTCCCGAGGATCGCCGTATGGCATCATGAGGCTTGCTGAGACTATAAGAATCTATCATGAGTATGAGGGTGGGATAGAAAAATCTGTCCCGAGGATCACCGATTAGCATAACGAGGCTTGTCGAGTGATGACAGTCGATGGTCCCGAGGCACGGATTTTTCTATCCTACCCTTACACGAATAATGGATTATTTTTCTTGCTTACTGCTGTTTTTATTTATTTATTTATCTATTTATTTTAAAATAAGCTTCTAGAAGTCCCTGAATACGCTTAGATGCAATTTCACATGATGACGTCACTTGACGTCCTGGGTATGATAGCATGGGTAAGATAAGATTTCTATCCCAGGGTAAAATCTCAGATATCCTTATCTGGCGTGCAAAAATATTGTATCTTTGCAAGTATGAGACCTGTTTCATGTTTATTTGAACATATTTGAATTTCACTTTTTGCGGTTGCATATTAATCATGTTAATAAAACAAACAAATTTTTCATGCATAACGGACGTGTCCCTGGTATTGCCAAATAGACACGATGGCAATTTAAAGCATAGCCATAATACGCTGGCCCTAGATTAATCACCATCCCCTTTTAACTGATTTTAAGAGTTAAAACGGGTGTATCTTCTAAAAAAATACGTATTTAAGTGAGAATTTTTTAAAGTTTAGAGGAACACTCAGTCTATTATTAAAATGAGAAACAGCCTATGTGTGTCGTTTTTGCTTGGAAACTGGGCTTAGTAAGTTCTTCAATAAAAGTGCCCAAATGGGTATCTCATGTATAAAATGTGTCTTGGGAAGAAGTTTGAAAAGAAAATTCTTAAAACTCAAAGCCGACGCAATTTCTTAAATACTCTAAGTATCTATTACATGTACCAATAAAACTGATCACCAAATATTGCATTTGAGTAATTTTGCAAACAATTTAGCGTTGCTATGGAAACTGTAAACCCTAAAATTTGATGTTCAAGTCGCTTCCGAAAAGTAAATATCCAACTGGAATGTTTTATTTTCTAACAGAACATACTTTAATTATCTATGTACAATATATAAAATGTTTCAAGAGAAAAACTTCATATCTTTTAGAGAAATTGTTCGAGAAACATTTAGTACAATTGTTTCAGACAGGATTTTTAAACGCTTAAAATTTGACTACTCATCTTCAGAGACTGTTCCAAACCAGAAAATAAAAATAAAGATCTATTTTCTTGATGACAACGTATTCCTGGAGATCATACGTACCCATGGAAATCAATTATTACCTAATATAACGAGAAATAAATGAATAACGGCATTTTCAAATTTGTTAAAATAAACATGAAACACCTCTTGTAGAAAGTTTATCTTTTCAAGGTTTAACCCATATTTTCTGGGACATCGGCAAACAGTGCAAAACCAGATCAGTCGCCGTAAAACGCTTTAAAGGTTAATACGGTAATATTTAGCTGCTTTGTCGATATTCATCTTCAAAAGTACATCATTATTACGTTTTCACTATGTCTAGACACGAGAAGTACAAATTAAAGTACTGTCCAATGGTGATCGCATGCACTGTCGCATGCACAAGTGAGCATTAAAGATAGAGCCCTTAGTAAAGAAAGAGCCCTTAGTAAGACAAAACAATCAAAGAGCGCCGTTTTACTAAGACAGTTTGGTGCTTCTGATAATATCATTCCGGGCTTCAGATATGTGAGTACATAATCAAATTAGATTTTCAAGGGGGTCTTGACTCCCTATCCCCTCACCCCTCAGGATGCGCCCTAAAACATGTAAACGTGAAGCATTAATTATTGACATTGTAGACGTTGATGGAAAACTGCAGGAGGTGCCACCTCGTCATGTTCCGTGGGGCAGACATGAGATGTCTGGTTTCTAATTGAGCCGCGACATGATGTTTCCAACAATGTGGCAATTTGGCAAGTGTAGACTAGGACGAGTCTGTGCAGCCTCCCTTTAAACTCAGAAACTCCAAATGACGTTCAGTCTGTAGCTTAACACTCATAGAATATTCAAACGACTAGCAAAGGTACTGATCAGACTGCGCGTATGCGCAGGCTGATCTGAGGCTTTGCTGCTCGCAAATACCACATTGTTGGAAATCTCCTGTCGCGGCTCTTATAAGTGTGCATAATTAATAGTACTTCAGCGATTACGTAATTCAATGTAAATTTGTTTTCTTATTTCTCAACCAAAACATATATTGTGGGTACTCAAAAGAACCGAATCGATTCTTTTGAGCACTTGAAACAAATATTTAAACTGATTGGTAAGGAAATCATCTGAGTATATGACGCCGCATCCGGGAGTGATATAAGTAATAAATGATGGATACTTTTCCGAGGCTTTCTTGTTTAAACCGCAAGGTGGGCGTAGCCCACCGAGCGGTTTAAACAGAAAGCCGAGGGAAAATCCTTTATTTAGCTTGTAGTATGGCACAGGCGCAAATAACACGTGTTACTGACACCTGACGAAATATACATTCGCTCCTCCCTGCATCCGGCCTAAGCTGTCAATTATATTACATTTACCTACGGGTTAATTTGTTGCTATTTAGGATGTTCCCGCCTACATCGCTGTTTAACTAAAATTGGAAGTTAGAGTACGGTTTTAAGCTCCTCCTTCGTCGTTATTCTAAAGTGTCTGATTTAAACATCAGCAAAGATCAAAGATAAAAGCATCGGCCATACTACAACGCTTTGAGATTAAATCAAGAAACCACAAGTAGTTTAAAACTTTAGTAATGTTACGTAATGGCATCCATTACAAGACGGCAGAATCTTGACGTTTAGAAGATAACATTTTGAGATTGTTAAGAAATTTAATTGTCATGTATTACTCCACTTTTTGCTTTCTGTAAAGGCGGTAACTTTAATATTCATATCTGGGCGTGTTTTGGCTATTTCATCTACTCACGAAGGGAAAACAGGTAATATTAACGGTAAAACAGAAAATTTTAACTATTTGCTAAGTTGTTGTTGTTGTATCAGGGATCCAGCCTGAGAAGGCTCAAACTCCCATAGCCTGGGAGAGGCCCGCCACGCTAGCATCTGACACCTCGAGACCATTGTACGGTCAAAAACTCCCAAAAAACTATTGGGGTTTAATGTGAGTTTCCAAACCGTACACTGGACACGAATAGGTCTTGCCAGCGTTACGGTCGGAGTCTGTTTTTACCTTGTGGAAAGAAGCCGGAGTGCCCGGAGAAAAGAACCACGGCAAGCTTGCTCGGAACAGACAAACTGAAACAAGCCGCTTTGAAGCTGGAGGGGTACACTGCATCATCAGCTCGACTAAATTTACACAGGAGCCTCAGCGTATGCGTCATAGAACAACACTGTTCTCAGCAAGAACCCAAAATGTCGCACATGCCCGGAAAACCCCCCACCCACTAAAAAAGAAAGAAAAGTCCGAAAATTGATTACATTCAAATAAAGCGCTATGATGTAGAGAAACCACTTCTTTTACAATAATGTAACACTCAGGTTACTAGATTGAATGCCAGTCGCAGATAAAAACATAAGCCAGGCACTAAAGCCAGATGTTGGAACATTCGACAACAACATGGCGGTTGGCCCACGTGGCTTCACAAAATATTTTTCGCTAAGGCATTTTACAAAAATACGGATATAATTATCCTTCCTAAATAAGAAGCAGTTTACAGAAACATCTAAAACGCATATCCCATTAAAACCAGTAAAAGGGAATAAAATATAAGCCCCATTTTACTGATAATTTAGAATTTTGAAGAGCAAGAAAAAAACACGTCCGAACAGTACGACAATCCAGCCAGCTAAGAGTTAATAAGTATAAATTGGATAGTGTTGAGCAGAAAGATCAGTAGCGTATTGGATAAATATACCACTTTCAAATTCAAACATTGTGAGTTCAAGCCCCAGCAGGAGCGATTATTTTTTTTATTTAAGAGAATTATTTACTTTATTTTTTTCTGATATTTTTTACATTCGTTTTAGAACGTTCTTTCATGTTTAATAATATACATTCAAGTTTTATTTTTTCTTTATTTTTTCTTTTATTTTATTTCAGCAAATGACATGACAAAAATGGTCAATCTTCTTCGCTTGATGAATCTTCTTCAAGATTGATATCAAACTTCTTAATCTCGCTTTATCATATATTGTCTCTCGTCCAGTAGTCAGCTTCAATCTTCTTCACATGCTCGCACAGGGACCTCCATCGTTCGGCAGTGATGGTCTTAAATGCCCCTATATTGATTATATAATATTTTGCGTGTGTTCTGAAAATCAATCATAACTGATCGAGGTATTATGACGCAAGATTCAATCCTAGCTAAGTACTGCTTCACCCAGGAAGACCTGTCCCTTTATAACTGAAAGATTGTTGGTGGGACGTAAAGAATCAAATCAAACAAACAAACAAACAAAATGACGCAAGATTCAACTTTTGATTGATAAAAAAAAATTGTTCCAGTGTGATTCGAACTGGCGAACCCTTGATCATCGTTCTTCAACCTAACCATTTGCGCCACCGATTTGACTGTGATTTATGGTGCTTATACTCGTTAAGCTTGTTTGGGCGCTCCGAAACTGACTAAGCCACGCCTCGTTTTCACCATTTACCTATGTCTAATATGGATTAGTCCTAATTAATTACGCATGCATGAGGTGCCGCCTTTACAGAAAGCGAAAAGTGAAGTAATAAAAGAAAAAAAACTACTGTCTTGCCAGCCAAGAAAAACAGTGACGTAATACGTTGTTTACAATTGCTAAGAAAAGCAATAACGTGCACACTTCGCATGGGCTAATGCGAATCGAAATATCACTTGTGTATTAATCATATCCTAAGGATAGGATTAATAGACAAGTAATCTATAGATTATAAGTCCCTGATAACTGTGGAAACAAGACACGACGTAACTGTCACTCTTGGCTGGCAGGAAAGTAACATGTATGCTTATTTCGTGTTGAATGTAGTACATTCGTTGCAAAATAGCGATAAAATCAGGGTTCCCACAAGCTCTGAAAATCATGGAAAACCTAGAAAATCACCAGAAAAAGTTCCATGCATGGAAAAATTATAGAATTTGAAAAAAAAAACCCTGAACAGATAACGTAAATAGAGTATCTGGACATTCTGTTGGTTCTAGATTGTGGGGGGGACTGCAGCTTACTCTGATGGCACTAGATAATGTAAATAGAGTATCTGGACATTCTGTTGGTTCTAGATTGTGGAGTGGGCTGCAGCTTGCTCTGATGGCACTAGATAATGTAAACGGAGAATCTGGACATTCTGGTGGCTCTAGTTTGTGGAGTGGGCTGCAGCTTGCTCTGATGGCACAAGATAATGTAAACGAAGAATCTGGACATTCTGTTGGCTCTAGTTTGTGGAGGGGGCTGCAGCATGCTCTGATGGCACAAGGTAGTGTATATAGAGTATTTGACATTCTGTTGGCTCTAGATTGTGGAGGGGGCAGCAGCATGCTCTGATGGCACTAGATAGTGTATATAAAGTATTTGACATTCTGTTGGCTCTAGATTGTGGAGGGGGCTGCAGCATGCTCTGATGACACTAGATAATGTAAATAGAGTATATGGACATTCTGTTGGCTCTAGATTGTGGAGGGTTTGCAGCTTGCTCCGATGGCACAAGATAGTGTAAATAGAGTATCTGGACATTCTGTTGGCTCTAGATTGTGGAGGGGCTGCAGCATGCTCTGATGACACAAGATAGTGTAAATAGAGTATCTGGACATTCTGTTGACTATAGCTTTTGGAGAGGGCTACAGCTTGCTGTGTTGGCACTAGATAATGTAAATAGAGTATCTGGACATTCTGTTGACTATAGCTTTTGGAGAGGGCTACAGCTTGCTCTGATGACACTAGATAATGTAAATAGAGTATCTGGACATTCTGTTGACTATAGCTTTTGAGGGGGCTACAGCTTGCTGTGTTGGCACTAGATAATGTAAATAGAGTATCTGGACATTCTGTTTGCTCTAGCTTGTGCAGGGGGATGCAGCTTGCTCTCTTGGCACTAGATAATTTAAAGGTACTGTAAATTCGGAAATTTTGGCAAGGTTTTATTTTCGCGAAACTTTGCGGATGCGGAATTTCGCAAAAATAAAACTCTCGCAAAATAGCCAAATCACTTTGTCGTTTATTGACGTATGTGAATCATGTCCAAGTCGCGAATTTTAAACGCGACAAGTATGTCCTTCAACGCTTTTCGCGAAAATAAAAATCTCGCCAAGATTTCGGAATTTACAGTAATGCCTGCTCTGTTGGCACTAGATGTAGTAAAGGTAATGGCTTCTCAGTTTGTAGTGGAGGTTATAGCCTGCTCACTTAGCCGAAACATCAAAACTATTGTTTTCTTGCGACGCGCCTTTGATAACTAAAATCAATGCAACTCAGCTTTATTTTAATATTTTCTTGAATTTAATTACATCTTTTAAAATTTGATTAGTTAAATAAAGACTTGTGTGATTACGTCTTCACAATATGAGCGATAATTAAAGATGGTTGTTAGTCAGAACGCAAACATAAAGATGACTGCTGTTGCATGTCAAATTACACTGCAAGGAATCGTTATTAAGCAAGCTTGCCAAAAACTAATTACTAAAGCCCAGACAGACTCCTCACAGGTCAAAATAAACATATATTTTGGCGTAAAAGTGTGGGTATCTTCTTGTCCATAAGTTAAAGCGCGTGTTTTTTTTTTCTCAAAAGAACCGTTTCAAGAACCGTCTCATTGAGACGGTTCTTTTGAGTACACACAACATATGATTTGGTTGAGAAATAAGAAAATAAATTTATTACGCATCCGCCAAAGTACTTTTAATTATGCACTCTTACAGAAAGACCACAGCATATGTTTTGGTTAAGAAATAAGAAAACAAATTTAGTAGACAATCGCTTAAGTACTTTTATCATATGACGTCGCGTCTGAGAGTGTAATAACACCATGCAATAAAATCGATAAACCACTAGTGGTTTATAGATTTACGGGAAACGTTATGACGTCCAAGACAACGTTGCGTAAATAATGACAAAATTATAACGTTTTTACGTCAGAAATGAGGCTTCAAAGTAATCTTTATGTCATATGATAAATAGAATCTAACATTCGTGCTCTTGTTTTATTGAACTTATTAAACTCGTTGCGAAAAAGAGATAAAATGCTCGGCAAGCCTCGCATTTTATCTCTTTTCCCCAACTCGTTTAATAAATTCAATAAAACATGAGCACTCATGTAAGATCCTCTATTTATTTATGCACTCTTACAGAATAGGGGGGGGGGGGGGTCCTACCGAAGAAATCAAATGTGTCTTCAAGCAAGCCTACCAATAGCTAGGATGGTAACCATCTTTTGTTGTGATAATTTAGGATTGATGGCGTTTCGCTGGAGGGCCGATGGTGGCCCGCTATGTTCAATGGGTATAGGTAAGACACATAGTCCTACAGTGCCTGGTCATCATCATCGCTGGCAAGCCGATGTTACCTCCCTTTGTCTGGGTGCACAACATTTCGTCGAAAGACACTTCATCGAATACGACAACTAGTCTACAAAGACAATTGGTCTACTACGACAGTTTGATGCTGGCAAGCTGATGTTACCTGGCTTTGTCTGGGTGCACGACATTTCGTCGAAAGACACTTCGTCGAGTACGACAATTAGTCTACAAAGACAATTGGTCTACTACGACAGTTTGATGCTGGCAAGCCGATGTTACCTCGCTTTGTGTGGGTGCACGACATTTCGTCGAAAGACACTTCATCGAATACGACAACTAGTCTACAAAGACAATTGGTCTACTACGACAGTTTGATGCTGGCAAGCTGATGTTACCTGGCTTTGTCTGGGTGCACGACATTTCGTCGAAAGACACTTCGTCGAGTACGACAATTAGTCTACAAAGACAATTGGTCTACTACGACAGTTTGATGCTGGCAAGCTGATGTTACCTGGCTTTGTCTGGGTGCACGACATTTCGTCCAAAGACACTTCGTCGAGTACGACAATTAGTCTACAAAGACAATTGGTCTACTACGACAGTTTGATGCTGGCAAGCCGATGTTACCTGGCTTTGTCTGGGTGCACGACATTTCGTCGAAAGACACTTCGTCGAGTACGACAATTTGTCTACAAAGACAATTGGTCTACTACGACAGTTTGATGCTGGCAAGCTGATGTTACCTGGCTTTGTCTGGGTGCATGACATTTCGTTGAAAGACACTTCGTCGAGTACGACAATTAGTCTACAAAGACAATTGGTCTACTACGACAGTTTGATGCTGGCAAGCTGATGTTACCTGGCTTTGTCTGGGTGCACGACATTTCGTCGAAAGACACTTCGTCGAGTACGACAATTAGTCTACAAAGACAATTGGTCTACTACGACAGTTTGATGCTGGCAAGCCGATGTTACCTGGCTTTGTCTGGGTGCACGACATTTCGTCAAAAGACACTTCGTCGAGTACGACAATTAGTCTACAAAGACAATTGGTCTACTACGACAGTTTGATGCTGGCAAGCAGATGTTACCTGGCTTTGTCTGGGTGCACGACATTTCGTTGAAAGACACTTCGTCGAGTACGACAATTAGTCTACAAAGACAATTGGTCTACTACGACAGTTTGTCGCTGGCAAGCCGATGTTACCTCGCTTTGTCTGGGTGCACGACATTTTGGTCGAAAGACACTTCGTCAAATACAACAAATAGTCTACAAAGACAATTGGTCTACTACGATACTTTGTAGAATGTGACACATAGTCTACTACTTTTGTACCTACGACATTTGGTCGAAAAAAGATTAATACATAATTACAGTTAACCTAACCTGACTAGTACCTTGCGATGTTATTTTCGGTTGCGTGCTTGATTGTAACGGTATTATAACGGTTAGAACTACGGAATAAAGATTTATCGCCTGAAAAGATTACTGTATATTGTTTTAGTAAGAAAATGAGTGTAAGTTTATACTGAATGGGATGGTAGTTCAGCTGCCACCCACTATAAGTTAGAAATTTTAAGGTTTAATCTCCTTAAATGTTTACCTCATATTGTTTTAGTAAGAAAATGAGCGTAAATTTATACCAAACGGGATGGTAGTTTAGCTTCCACCTACTTACAGGTAGAAATGTTAAGGATTTATCGCCTGAAAAGTTAACCTCATATTGTTTTAGTAAGAAAGTGAATGTAAGTTTATACCAATAAGGATGGCAGCTCAGCTGCCTTTTACTAACAGATAGAAATGTTAAGGATATATCGACTGGAAAGTTTACTTCAAATTCTTTTAGTAAGAAAATGAGTGTAAGTTTATACCAAATGGGATTGTAGTTAAGCTGCCACATACTAACAGGTAGAAATGTTAAGTATTTATCGCCTGAAAAATTTACTTCATATTGTTTAGTTAGATAATGATTTTTAGTTTATACCAAACGTGATGGCAGTTCAGCTGCCAACTAGTAAGAGGTTGAAATGTTTAGGATTTATCGCCTGAAAAGATTACTTCATAATGTTTTAGTAAAAAAATGAGTGAAAGTTTATACCAAATGTAATGGCAGTATAGCTGCCAACCACAAACAGGTAGAAATGTTAAGGATTTATCGACTGGAAAGTTTACCTCATATTGTATTAGTAAGAAAACGAGTTTAAGTTTATACCAAATGGGATGGTAGTTAAGCTGCCACATACTAAAAGGTAGAAATGTTAAGTATTTATCGCCTGAAAAATTTACTTCATATTGTTTAGTAGGAAAATGATTTTTAGTTGTTACCAAATGTGATGGCAGTTCAGCTGCCACCTAGTAAGAGGTAGAAATGTTTAGGATTTATCGCCTGAAAAGATTACTTCATAATGTTTTAGTAAAAAAATGAGTGAAAATTTATACCAAATGTAATGGCAGTTCAGCTGCCAACCACTAACAGGTAGAAATAATAGGATTTATCGTCTGAAAAGTTTACCTTATATTGTTTTAGTAAGGAAATTAGTGTAAGTTTATACCAAATGGGATGGTAGTTCAGCTGCCACCTACTAACAGGTAGAATTGTTAAGGATTTATCGCCTGTAAAGTTTACTTCATATTGTTTTAGTAAGAAAACGAGTGTAAGTTTATGCCAAATGGGATGGTATTTCTGCTGCCACCTGCTAACAGGTAGAAATTTTAAGTATTAATCACCTGAAAAGTTTGCCTCGTTTTGTTTTAGTAAGAAAATGATTGTAAGTTTATACCAAATGTGATGGTAGTTCAACTGCCACCTGCTAACAGGTAGAAATTTTAAGTATTAATAGGCTGAAAAGTTTAAATCACAAAATTTTAGTAAGAAAGGGAGTGTAGGTTTATACCAAATGGGGTGGTAGTTCTGCTGACACCTACTAATAGGTAGAAGTGTTAAGGATTTATCGTCTGAAAAGTTTACCTCATATAGTTTTATTAAGAAAATGGATGTAATTTTATACCAAATGAGATGGTAGTTCAGCTGCCACCTAAAAACAAGTAGAAATGTTAAGGATTTATCTCCTGAAAAGTTTACCTCAGATTGTTTAAGTAAGAAAATGAGTGTAAGTTTTTACCAAATGGGATGGCAGTACAGCTTCCACCTACTTATAGGTAGAAATGTTAAGGATTTATAGCCTGAAAAGTTTACCTCATATTGTTGTAGAAAGAAAATGAGTGTTAGTTTATACCAAATGGGATGGTGGTTCAGCTGCCACCTACTACAGGTAGAAGTGTTAAGGATTTATCGCCTGAAAAATTTACCTCATATTGCTTTAGTAAAAAAAATGAGTGAAAGTTAATACCAAATGGGATGGCAGTTAAGCTGCCGGCTACGAACAGGTAGAAATAATAAGGATTTATTGCCTGAAAAGTTTACATCATAGTGTTTTAGTAAGAAAATGAGTGTAAGTTTATACCGAATTGGATGGTAGTTCAGATGCCATCTATTAACAGGTAGAAATATTAAAGATTTATCGCCTGTAAAGTTAACTTCATATTTTTTAGTAAGAAAATAAGTGTAAGTTTTTGCCAAATGGAATGGTAGTTCAGCTGCCACCTACTAACAGGAAGAAATGTTAAGGATTTATCGCCTGAAAAGTTTACCTTATAATGTTTATTAAGATATTGAGTGTAAGTTTATAGCAAATGGGATGGTAGTTCAGCTGTCACCTACTAACAGGTAGAAATGTTAAGGATTTATCGCCTGAAAAGTTTATCTCATATTGTTTTAGTAAGAAAATGTGTGTAAGAAAATACCAAATGGGATTGTAGTTCAATCGCCACTCACTGACAGGTAGAAATGTTAAGGATTTATTGCCTGAAAAAGTTACTCCAAATTGTTTTAGTAAGAAAATAAGTGTAAGTTTATATCAAATGGGATGGTAGTTCAGCTGCCACCTACTGACAGGTAGAAATGTTAAGGATTTATCGCCTGAAAAGTTTATGACATAAAGATTTAGTAAGAAAATAAGTGTAAGATTATACCGAATGGAATGGTAGTTTAGCTGCCATCTAATGACAGGTAGAAATGTTAAGGATTTAACGCCTGAAAAGTATACCTCATATTGTTTCAGTAAGAAAATAGATGTAAGTTTATACCAAATGAGATGTCATATCAGCCGCCACCTACTGACAGGTAGAAATGTTAAGGATTTATCACCTGAAAAGTTTACCTCATATTGGGACAGTAAAAAAAAGTAAGATTAACTTTATACCAAATTTAGTGGAGCTGCCACCTACCAACAGGTAGAAATAATAAGAATTTATCGCCTAAAAGTTTACCTCATATTGTTTTCGTAAGAATATGAGAGTAAGTTTATACAAAATGGGATGGCAGTTCAGCTGCCACCTACTAACAGGTAGAAATCTTACGGATTTATAGCCTGAAAAGTTTACCTCATATTGTTTTAGTAAGAAAATTAGTGTAAGTTTATACCAATGATGGCAGATCAGCTGCAACCTGCTAACAGGTAGAAATGTTAAGGATTTATCGCCTGAAAAGTTTACCACATATTGTTTTGCTTTGAAAACTAAAGTAAGTTTATACCAAATGGGATGGTAGTTTAGCTGCCATCTACTAATAGATAGAAATGTTAAGGATTTACCGCCTATAAAAAATTAACCTTATATTGTTTTAGTAACAAAATGAGTGTAAGTTTATTTCAAATGGGACGGTATTTCAGCTGCATTCGCCTAACAGGTAGTAATGTTAAAGATTTATCGCCTGAAAAGTTTACCTCATATTGTTTTAGTAAGAAAATTAGTGTAAGCTAAAACCAAATGGGATGGTAGTTTACCTGCCACCTACTTACAGGTAGAAATGTTAAGGATTTACCGCGTGAAAAGTTTACATCATATTGTTTTAGTAATCAAATGGATGTATTTTATACCAAATGGGATGGCAGTTCTCCTGCCACCTACTTACAGGTAAAAATGTAAGGTTTTATCGCCTGAAAAGTTTACCTCATATTGTTTTAGTAAGAAAATGAGTGTAAATTTAAACCGAATGCGATGGTAGTTCAGCTGCCACCCACTAACAGTTAGAAAATTTAAGGTTTTATCCCCTGAAATGTTTACTTCATATTGTTTTAGTAAGAAAATGAGTGTAAGTTTATACCAAATGGTATGGTAGTTCAGCTGTCACCTACTAACAGGTAGAAGTGTTAAGGATTTATCGCCTGAAAAGTTTATCTCATATTTTTTAGTAAGAAAATGAGTGTAAGTTTATACCAAATGGGATGGTAGTTCAGCTGCCACCTGCTAACTGGTAGAAATTTTATGTATTAATAGGCAGAAAAGTTTATATCATAAAATTTTAGTAAGAAAAGGAGTGTAAGTTTATACCAAATGGGATGGTAGTTCAGCTGCCACCTACAGACAGAAAGAAGTGTTTATGATCTATCGCCTGAAAAGTTTACCTCATATAGTTTTATTAAGAAAATGGATGTACTTTGATACCAAATGGGATGGTAGTTCAGCTGCCACCTACAAACAAGTAGAAATGTTAAGGATTTATCGCCTGAAAAGTGTACCTCATATTGTTTTAGTAAGAAAATGAGTGTAAGTTTATACCAAATGGGATGGCAGTTCAGCTTCCACCTACTTATAGGTAGAAATGTTAAGGATTTATCGCCTGAAAAGTTTATCTCATATTGCTTTAGTAAGAAAATGAGTGTAAGTTTATACCAAATGTGATGGTGGTTCAGCTGCCACCTACTATAGGTAGAAATGTTAAGGATTAATCGCCTGAAAAATTTTACCTCATATCGTTTTAGTAAAAAAAATGAGTGAAAGTTAATACCAAATGGGATGGCAGTTCAGCTGCTGGCTACGAAAAGGTAGAAATGTTAAGGATTTATCGCCTGAAAAGTTTACATCATAGTGTTTTAGTAAAACAATTAGTGAAAGTTTATATGGAATGGGATGGTAGTTCAGCTGCCACCTACAAACAGGTAGAAATTTTAAGGATTTATCGCCTGTAAAGTTTACTTCATATTGTTTTAGTAAGAAAATGAGTGTAAGTTTTTGCCAAATGGGATGGTAGTTCAGCTGAAACCTACTAACAGGAAGAAACGTTAAGGATTTATCGCCTGAAAAGTTTACCTTATATTGTTTTATTAAGAAATTGAGTATAAATTTATACCAAATGGGATGGTAGTTTAGCTGCCACTCACTAAGATGTAGAAATGTTAAGGAATTATCCTCTGAAAAGTTTACTTCATATTGTTTTAGTAAGAAAATAAGTGTAAGTTTATATCAAATGGGATGGTAGTTCAGCTGCCATCTAATGGCAGGTAGAAATGTTAAGGATTTATCGCCTGAAAAGTTTATCATATATAGATTTAGTAAGAAAATTAGTGTAAGTTTATATCAAAGGGGATGGTAGTTCAGCTGCCATCTACTGACAGGTAGAAATGTTAAAGATTTATTGCCTGAAAAGTTTACCGTATATTGTTTTAAAAAGAAAATGAGTGTAAGTTTATGCCCAATGGGATGGTAGTTCAGCTGCCACCCACTATAGGTAGCAATGTTAAGGAGTTATCGCCTGGAATATTTACCTCATATTGTTTTAGTAAAAAAAATGAGTGAAAGTTAATACCATATGGGGTGGCAGTTCAGCTGCCGGCTACGAACAGGTAGAAATGTTAAGGATTTATCGCCTGAAAAGCTTACATCATAGTGTTTTAGTAAGACAATTAGTGAAAGTTTATACGGAATGGAATGGTAGTTCAGCTGCCACCTACTAACAGGTAGAAATGTTAAGGATTTATCGCCTGTAAAGTTTACTTCATATTGTTTTAGTAAGAAAATGAGTGTAAGTTTTATGCCAAATGGGATGGTAGTTCAGCTGAAACCTACTAACAAGTAGAAATGTTAAGGATTTATCGCCTGAAAAGTTTACCTTATATTGTTTTATTAAGAAATTGAGTGTAAATTTATACCAAACGGGATGGTAGTTTAGCTGCCACCTACTAACAGGTAGAAATGTTAAGGATTTATCGCCTAAAAAGTTAACCTCATATTGTTTTAGTAAGAAAACGAGCGTAAGTTTATACCAAATGGGATGGTAGTTAAGCTGCCACATGCTAAGACTGTGAAAGTTTATACCAAATGTAATGGCAGTTCAGCTGCCAACCACTATCAGGTAGAAATAATTCATCGCCTTAAAAGTTAACCTCATATTGTTTTAGTAAGAAAGTAAATATAAGTTTATACAAATTAGGGTGGCAGCTCAGCTGTCACTAACTAACAGATAGAAATGTTAAGGATTTATCCCCTTGAAAGTTTACCTCATATTGTTTTAGTAAGAAAATGAGTGTAAGTTTATACCTAATGGGATGACCATTCAGCTTCCAACTACTTATAGGTAGTTTATACCAAATGTGATGGCAGTTCAGCTGCCAACCACTATCTGGTAGAAATGTTAAGGATTCATCGCCTTAAAAGTTTACCTCATATTGTTCAGAAAGGAAATGAGTGTAAGTTTATACCGAATGGGATGGTAGGTCAGCTGCCCCCAATTAACAGGTAGAAATTTTAAGGACTTGTCGCCTGAAAAGTTTACCTCAAATTGTTTTAGTTAGAAAATGAGTGTAAGTTTATACCAAATGGGGTGGTTGTTCAGCTGCCACCTACTAACAGGTAGAAATGTATAGGATTTATCGCCTGAAAAGTTTACCTCATATTGTTATAGTAAGATAATGAGTATAAGTTTATACCAAGTTTGATTGCATTTCAGCTGCCACCTACTAACAGGTAGAAATGATAAGGATTTATCGCCCGAAAGTTTTCCTCATATTGTTTTAGTAAGAAAATGAGTGTAAGTTTATTCAAAATGGCATGGTAGTTCAGCTGCCACCTACTAACAGGTAGAAATGTTAAGTATTTATCGCCTGAAAAGTTTACTTCATATTGTTTTAGTGAGATAATGATTTTTAGTTTACACCAAATGTGATGGCAGTTCAGCTGCATCTACTTACAGGTAGAAATGTTTAGGATTTATCGCCTGAAAAATTTACTTCATAATGTTTTAGTAAAAAAATGAATGAAATTTTATACTCAAATTGGATGGCAGTTCAGCTGCCAACCACTTACAGGGAGAAATGTTAAAGATTCGTCGCCTGAAAAGTTGACCTCATATTGTTTTAGTAAGAAAATGAGTGTACATTTATACCGAACGGGATGGTTGTTAAACTGCCACCTATTAACAGGTAGAAATGTTAAGGATTTTATTGCCTGAAAAGTTTACCTCATATTGTTGTTGTGAGTAAGTGAATGTAAGTTTAAACAAATTTGAATGCAGCTCAGCTGCAAGCTACTAACAGATAGAAATCTTAAGTATTTATCGCCTGAAAAGTTTACCTCATATTGTTTTAGTGAGAATTTGAATTTTATTTTATACCGTAAAAGATGGTAGTTCAGCTGCTACCCACTAACAGTTAGAAATTTTAAGGTTTTATCCCCTGAAATGTTTACTTCATATTGTTTTAGTAAGAAAATGAGTGTAAATTTATACCGAACAGGATGGTAGTTTAGCTGCCACCTACTAACAGGTAGAAATGTTAAGGATTTATTGCCTAAAAATTTTACCTTATATTGTTTTGGTGAGAAAGTGAATGTAAGTTTATACAAATTTGGATGGCAGCTCAGCTGCCACCTACTAACAGATAAAAATGTTTAGGATTTATCGCCTGAAAAGTTTACCTCATATTGCTTTAGTAAGAAAATGAGTGTAAGTTTATACCAAATGGGATGGCAGCTCAGCTGCCACCTACATACAGATAGAAATGTTAAGGATTTATCGCCTGAAAAGTTTACCTAATATTGTTTTAGTAAGAATTGATAGTTAGTTTTTACCAAATGTAGTGGTAGTTAAGCTGCCACCTTTTAACAGGTAGTTATTTTAAGTATTAATCGCCTGAAAAGTTTACCTCATATTGTTTAGTAAGAAAATGAGTGTAAGTTTATACCAACTGGGGCGATAGATCAGCTTCCACCTACTAACAGGTAGAAATGTTAAAAATTTACCGCCTGAAAAGTTAACCTCATATTGTTTTAGTAATAAAATGGATGTATTTTATACCAAATGGGACGGCAGTTTAGCAGCCACCTATTTATAGGTAGAAATGTTAAGGTTTTATCGCCTGAAAAGTTTACCTCATATTGTTTAGTAAAAAATGAGTGTAAGTTTATACAAATTTGGATGGCAGCTCAGCTGCCACCTACTAACAGATAGAAATGTTAAGTATTTATCGCCTGAAAAGTTTACCTCATATTGTTTTAGTGAGAAAATGAATTTAAGTTTATACTGTAAAAGATGGTAGTTCAGCTGCTACCCACTAACAGTTAGAAATTTTAAGGTTTTATCCCCTGAAATGTTTACTTCATATTGTTTTAGTAAGAAAATGAGTGTAAATATATACCGAACGGGATGGTAGTTTATCTGCCACCTACTAACAGGTAGCAATGTTAAGGATTTATTGCCTAAAAAATTTACCTCATATTGTTTTGGTGAGAAAGTGAATGTAAGTTTATACAAATTTGGATGGCAGCTCAGCTGCCACCTACTAACAGATAGAAATCATTGGGATTTATCGCCTGAAAAGTTTACTTCATATTGTTTTAGTAAGAAAATGAGTGTAAGTTTATACCAATTGGTATGGCAGCTCAGCTGCCACCTACAAACAGATAGAAATGTTAAGGATTTATCGCCTGAAAAGTTTACCTAATATTGTTTTAGTAAGAATTGATTGTTAGTTTTTACCAAATGTAGTGGTAGTTAAGCTGTCACCTGCTAACAGGTAGTTATCTAAAGTATTAATCGCCTGAAAAAATAACCTCATATTGTTAAGTAAGAAAATGAGTGTAAGTTTATACCAAATGGGGCGATAGTTCAGCTTCCACCTACTAACAGGTAGAAATGTTAAGGTTTTATCGCCTGAAAAGTTTACCTCATATTGTTTAGTAATAAAATGGATGTATTTTATACAAAATGGGACGGCAGTTTAGCAGGCACCTACTTATAGGTAGAAATGTTAAGGTTTTATCGCCTGAAAAGTTTACCTCATATTGTTTAGTAAGAAAATGAGTGTAAGTTTATACCGAATGGGATGGTAGTTCAGCTGCCACCCACTAACAGTTAGAAATTTTCAGGTTTTATCGCCTGAAAAGTTTACCTCATATTGTTTTAGTTAGAAAGTGAATGTAATTTTCTACAAATTGGGATGGCAGCTCAGCTTCCACCTACTAATGGATAGAAATGTTAAGGATTTATCGCCTGAAAAGTTTACCTCATATTGTTTTAGTAGGAAAATGAGTGAAAGTTTATACCCAAATTGGATGGCAGTTCAGCTGCCAACCACTAACAGGTAGTAATGTTAAGGATTCATCGCCTGAAAAGTTTACCTCATATTGTTTTAGTAAGAAAATGAGTGTAAATGTATACCAAAACAGGATGGTAGTTAAACTGCCACCTACTTACAGGTAGAAATGTTAAGGATTTTATTGCCTGAAAAGTTTACCTCAAATTGTTTTAGAGAGTAAGTGAATATAAGTTTATACAAATTGGGATGGCAGCTCAGCTGCCACCTACTAACAGATAGAAATGTTAAGGATTTATCGCCTGAAACGTTTACCTCATATTGTTTTAGTAAGAAAATGAATGAAAGTTTATACCAATTGGGATGGCAGCTCAGCTGCCACCTACTAACAGATAGAAATGTTAAGTATTAAACGCCTGAAACGTTTACCTCATATTGTTTTAGTGAGAAAATGAATGTAAGTTTATACCGTAAAAGATGGTAGTTCAGCTGCTACCCACTAACAGTTAGAAATTTTAAGGTTTTATTCCCTATAATGTTTACTTCATATTGTTTTAGTAAGAAAATGAGTGTAAATTATAATGAACGGGATGGTAGTTTAGCTGCCACCTACTAACAGGTAGAAATGTTAAGGATTTATTGCCTAAAAAGTTTACCTCATATTGTTTTGGTGAGAAAGTGAATGTAAGTTTATACAAATTTGGATGGCAGCTCAGCTGCCACCTACTAACAGATAGAAATGTTTAGGATTTATCGCCTGAAAAGTTATCTGTATATTGTTTAGTAAGAAATGAGAGTAACTTTATATCAAAGGGGATGGTAGCTCAGCTGCCACCTACTGACAGGTAGAAATGTTAAGGATTTATCGCCAGAAAAGTTTACTTCATATTGTTTTAGTAAGAAAATAAGTGTAAGATTATACCGGATGGCATGGCAGTTTAGCTGCCTACTACTAACAGGTAGAAATGTTAATGATTTATCGCCTGAAAAAGTAACCACAAATTGTTTTTGTTAAAAAAATGCGTGTAAGTTTATACCAAATATGATGGCATTTCAGATGCCACCTACTAACAGGTAGAAATTTGAAGTATTAATCGCGTGAAAAGTTTACCTCATATTGTTTTAGTAAAAAAATGATTGTTAGTTTATACCAAATGGGATGGTAGTTCAGCTGCCACCTACTTATAGGTAGAAAGGTTAAGGATTTATCCCCTGAAATGTTTACTTCATATTGTTTTAGTAAGAAAATGAGTGAAAGTTTATACGAAATGTGATGGCAGTTCACCTGCCAACCACTAACAGATAGAAATGTTAAGGATTTTTCGCCTGAAAAGTTTACCTCATATTGTTTTAGTGAGAAAATGAATTTAAGTTTATACCATAAAAGATGGTAGTTCAGCTGCTACCCACTAACAGTTAGAAATGTTAAGGATTTATCCCCTGAAATGTTTACTTCATATTGTTTTAGTAAGAAATTGAGTGTAAATTTATACCGAACGGGATGGTATTTTAGCTGCCACCTACTAACAGGTAGAAACGTTAAATATTTATTGCCTAAAAAGTTTACCTTATATTGTTTTGGTGAGAAAGTGAATGTTAGTTTATACAAATTTGGATGGAAGCTCAGCTGCCAACTACTAACAGATAGAAATGTTTAGGATTTATCGCCTAAAAAGTTTACCTCATATTGTTTTAGTAAGAAAATGAGTGTAAGTTTATACCAATTGGGATGGCAGCTCAGCTGCCACCTACAAACTGATAGAAATGTTAAGGATTTATCGCCTGAAAAGTTTACCTAATATTGTTTTAGTAAGAATTGATTGCTAGTTTTTACCAAATGTAGTGGTAGTTCAGCTGCCACCTGCTAACAGGTAGTTATTTTAAGTATTAATCGCCTGAAAAGTTTACCTCATATTGTTTAGTAAGAAAATGAGTGTAAGTTTATACCAAATGGGGCGATAGTTCAGCTTCCACCTACTAACAGGTAGAAATGTTAGAAATTTACCGCCTGAAAAGTTTACCTTATATTGTTTTAGTAATAAAATGGATGTATTTTATACCAAATGGGATGGCAGTTGAGCAGCCACCCTCTTATAGGTAGAAATGTTAAGGTTTTATCGCCTGAAAAGTTTACCTCATATTGTTTAGTAAGAAAATGAGTGTAAGTTTATACCAAATGGGATGGCAGTTCAGCTGCCACCTACTAACAGGTAGACATGTTTAGGATTTATCGCCCGAAAAGTTATCTGTATATTGTTTAGTAAGAAAATGAGAGTAACTTTATATCAAATTGGATGGTAGTTCAGCTGCCACCTACTTACAGGTAGAAATGTTAAGGATTTATCGCCAGAAAAGTTTACTTCATATTGTTTTAGTAAGAAAATAAGTGTAAGATTACACCAGATGGCATGGCAGTTAAGCTGCCTACTACTAACAGGTACAAATGTAATGATTTATCGCCTGAAAAGTTAACAACAAATTGTTTTGGTTAAAAAAATGAGTGTAAGTTTATACCAAATATGATGGCATTTCAGATGCCACCTACTAACAGGTAAAAATTTTAAGTATTAATCGCGTGAAAAGTTTACCTCATATTGTTTTAGTAAGAAAATGATTGTTAGTTTATACCAAATGGGATGATAGTTCAGCTGCCACCCTCTTATAGGTAGAAAGGTTAAGGATTTATCCCCTGAAATGTTTACTTCATATTGTTTTAGTAAGAAAATGAGTGTAAATTTATACCAAAACAGGATGGTAGTTAAACTGCTACCTACTAACAGGTAGAAATGTTAAGGATTTTATTGCCTGAAAAGTTTACCTCAAATTGTTTTAGAGAGTAAGTGAATATAAGTTTATACAAATTGGGATGGCAGCTCAGCTGCCACCTACTTACAGATAGAAATGTTAAGGATTTATCACCTGAAACGTTTACCTAAAATTGTTTTAGTAAGAAAATGAATGTAAGTTTATACCAATTGGGATGGCAGCTCAGCTGCCACCTAGTAACAGATAGAAATGTTAAGTATTTAACGTCTGAAACGTTTACCTCATATTGTTTTAGTGAGAAAATGAATGTAAGTTTATACCGTAAAAGATGGTAGTTCAGCTGCTACCCACTAACAGTTAGAAATTTTAAGGTTTTATTCCCTATAATGTTTACTTCATATTGTTTTAGTAAGAAAATGAGTGTAAATTATAATGAACGGGATGGTAGTTTAGCTGCCACCTACTAACAGGTAGAAATGTTAAGGATTTATTGCCTAAAAAGTTTACCTCATATTGTTTTGGTGAGAAAGTGAATGTAAGTTTATACAAATTTGGATGGCAGCTCAGCTGCCACCTACTAACAGATAGAAATGTTTAGGATTTATCGCCTGAAAAGTTATCTGTATATTGTTTAGTAAGAAATGAGAGTAACTTTATATCAAAGGGGATGGTAGTTCAGCTGCCACCTACTAACAGGTAGAAATGTTAAGGATTTATCGCCAGAAAAGTTTACTTCATATTGTTTTAGTAAGAAAATAAGTGTAAGATTATACCGGATGGCATGGCAGTTTAGCTGCCTACTACTAACAGGTAGAAATGTTAATGATTTATCGCCTGAAAAGTTAACCACAAATTGTTTTTGTTAAAAAAATGCGTGTAAGTTTATACCAAATATGATGGCATTTCAGATGCCACCTACTAACAGGTAGAAATTTTAAGTATTAATCGCGTGAAAAGTTTACCTCATATTGTTTTAGTAAAAAAATGATTGTTAGTTTATACCAAATGGGATGGTAGTTCAGCTGCCACCTACTTATAGGTAGAAAGGTTAAGGATTTATCCCCTGAAATGTTTACTTCATATTGTTTTAGTAAGAAAATGAGTGAAAGTTTATACGAAATGTGATGGCAGTTCACCTGCCAACCACTAACAGATAGAAATGTTAAGGATTTTTCGCCTGAAAAGTTTACCTCATATTGTTTTAGTGAGAAAATGAATTTAAGTTTATACCATAAAAGATGGTAGTTCAGCTGCTACCCACTATCAGTTAGAAATGTTAAGGATTTATCCTCTGAAATGTTTACTTCATATTGTTTTAGTTAGAAATTGAGTGTAAATTTATACCGAACGGGATGGTAGTTTAGCTGCCACCTACTAACAGGTAGAAATGTTAAATATTTATTGCCTAAAAAGTTTACCTTATATTGTTTTGGTGAGAAAGTGAATGTTAGTTTATACAAATTTGGATGGAAGCTCAGCTGCCAACTACTAACAGATAGAAATGTTTAGGATTTATCGCCTAAAAAGTTTACCTCATATTGTTTTAGTAAGAAAATGAGTGTAAGTTTATACCAATTGGGATGGCAGCTCAGCTGCCACCTACAAACTGATAGAAATGTTAAGGATTTATCGCCTGAAAAGTTTACCTAATATTGTTTTAGTAAGAATTGATTGCTAGTTTTTACCAAATGTAGTGGTAGTTCAGCTGCCACCTGCTAACAGGTAGTTATTTTAAGTATTAATCGCCTGAAAAGTTTACCTCATATTGTTTAGTAAGAAAATGAGTGTAAGTTTATACCAAATGGGGCGATAGTTCAGCTTCCACCTACTAACATGTAGAAATGTTAGAAATTTACCGCCTGAAAAGTTTACCTTATATTGTTTTAGTAATAAAATGGATGTATTTTATACCAAATGGGATGGCAGTTGAGCAGCCACCCTCTTATAGGTAGAAATGTTAAGGTTTTATCGCCTGAAAAGTTTACCTCATATTGTTTAGTAAGAAAATGAGTGTAAGTTTATACCAAATGGGATGGCAGTTCAGCTGCCACCTACTAACAGGTAGACATGTTTAGGATTTATCGCCCGAAAAGTTATCTGTATATTGTTTAGTAAGAAAATGAGAGTAACTTTATATCAAATGGGATGGTAGTTCAGCTGCCACCTACTAACAGGTAGAAATGTTAAGGATTTATCGCCAGAAAAGTTTACTTCATATTGTTTTAGTAAGAAAATAAGTGTAAGATTACACCAGATGGCATGGCAGTTTAGCTGCCTACTACTAACAGGTACAAATGTTAATGATTTATCGCCTGAAAAGTTAACCACAAATTGTTTTGGTTAAAAAAATGAGTGTAAGTTTATACCAAATATGATGGCATTTCAGATGCCACCTACTAACAGGTAAAATTTTTAAGTATTAATCGCGTGAAAAGTTTACCTCATATTGTTTTAGTAAGAAAACGATTGTTAGTTTATACCAAATGGGATGATAGTTCAGCTGCCACCCTCTTATAGGTAGAAAGGTTAAGGATTTATCCCCTGAAATGTTTACTTCATATTGTTTTAGTAAGAAAATGAGTGAAAGTTTATACGAAATGTGATGGCAGTTCACCTGCCAACCACTAACAGATAGAAATATTAAGGATTTTTCGCCTGAAAAGTTTGCCTCATATTGTTTGAGTGAGAAAATGAATTTAAGTTTATGACGTAAAAAGATGGTAGTGCAGCTGCTACCCACTAACAGTTAGAAATTTTAAGGTTTTATCCCCTGAAATGTTTACTTCATATTGTTTTAGTAAGAAAATGAGTGTAAATTTATACCGAACGGGATGGTAGTTTAGCTGCCACCTACTAACAGGTAGAAATGTTAAGGATTTATTGCCTAAAAAGTTAACCTTATATTGTTTTGGTGAGAAAGTGAATGTAAGTTTATACAAATTTGGATGGAAGCTCAGCTGCCACCTACTAACAGATAGACATGTTTAGGATTTATCGCCTGAAAAGTTTACCTCATATTGTTTTAGTAAGAATATGAGTGTAAGTTTATACCAATTGGGATGGCAGCTCAGCTGCTACCTACAAACAGATAGAAATGTTAAGGATTTATCGCCTGAAAAGTTTACCTAATATTGTTTTAGTTAGAATTGTTTGTTAGTTTTTACCAAATGTAGTGGTAGTTCAGCTTCCACCTGCTAACAGGTAGTTATTTTAAGTATTAATCGCCTGAAAAGTTTACCTCACATTGTTTAGTAAGAAAATTAGTGTATGTTTATACCAAATGGAGAGATAGTTCAGCTTCCACCTACTAACAGGTAGAAATGTTAAAAATTTAACGCCTGAAAAGTTTACCTCATATTGTTTTAGTAATAAAATGGATGTATTTTATACCAAATGGGACGGCAGTTTAGCAGCCACCTACTTATAGGTAGAAATGTTAAGGTTTTATCGCCGGAAAAGTTTACCTCATATTGTTTAGTAAGAAAATAAGTGTAAGTTTATACCGAATGGGATGGTAGTTCAGCTGCCACCAACTAACAGTTAGAAATTTTCAGGTTTTATCGCCTGAAAAGTTGACCTCATATTGTTTTAGTAAGAAAATGAGTGTACCTTTATACCGAACGGGATGGTTGTTAAACTGCCACCTACTAACAGGTAGAAATGTTAAGGATTTTATTGCCTGAAAAGTTTACCTCATATTGTTTTAGTGAGAAAATGAATTTAAGTTTATACCGTAAAAGATGGTAGTTCAGCTGCTACCAACTAACAGTTAGAAATTTTAAGGTTTTATCCCCTGAAATGTTTACTTCATATTGTTTTAGTAAGAAAATGAGTGTAAATTTATACCGATCGGGATGGTAGTTTAGCTGCCACCTACAAACAGGTAGAAATGTTAAGGATTTATTGCCTAATAAGTTTACCTCATATTGTTTTGGTGAGAAAGTGAAAGTAAGTTTATACCAATTGGGATGGCAGCTCAGCTGCCACCTACTAACAGATAGAAATGTTAAGTATTTATCGCCTGAAAAGATTTCCTCATATTGTTTTAGTGAGAAAATGAATGTAAGTTTATACAAATTTGGATGGCAGCTCAGCTGCCACCTACTAACAGATAGAAATGTTTAGAATTTATCGCCTGAAAAGTTTACCTCATATTGTTTTAGTAGAAAATGAGTGTAAGTTTATACCAATTGGGATGGCAGCTCAGCTGCCACCTACAAACAGGTAGACATGTTTAGGATTTATCGCCCGAAAAGTTATCTGTATATTGTTTAGTAAGAAAATGAGAGTAACTTTATATCAAATGGGATGGTAGTTCAGCTGCCACCTACTAACAGGTAGAAATGTTAAGGATTTATCGCCAGAAAAGTTTACTTCATATTGTTTTAGTAAGAAAATAAGTGTAAGATTACACCAGATGGCATGGCAGTTTAGCTGCCTACTACTAACAGGTACAAATGTAAATGATTTATCGCCTGA
The DNA here is from genome assembly GCA_964019695.1 of Loripinus fragilis. Lineage (NCBI taxonomy): Eukaryota > Metazoa > Mollusca > Bivalvia > Lucinida > Lucinidae > Loripinus > Loripinus fragilis. Next base: position 12,597,268 of record OZ026528.1, read on the forward strand.
AAAGTTAACCACAAATTGTTTTGGTTAAAAAAATGAGTGTAAGTTTATACCAAATATGATGGCATTTCAGATGCCACCTACTAACAGGTAAAAAATTTAAGTATTAATCGCGTGAAAAGTTTACCTCATATTGTTTTAGTAAGAAAATGATTGTTAGTTTATACCAAATGGGATGATAGTTCAGCTGCCACCCTCTTATAGGTAGAAAGGTTAAGGATTTATCCCCTGAAATGTTTACTTCATATTGTTTTAGTAAGAAAATGAGTGTAAATTTATACCAAAACAGGATGGTAGTTAAACTGCCACCTACTAACAGGTAGAAATGTTAAGGATTTTATTGCCTGAAAAGTTTACCTTAAATTGTTTTAGAGAGTAAGTGAATTTAAGTTTATACAAATTGGGATGGCAGCTCAGCTGCCACCTACTAACAGATAGAAATGTTAAGGATTTATCGCCTGAAACGTTTACCTCATATTGTTTTAGTAAGAAAATGAATGTAAGTTTATACCAATTGGGATGGCAGCTCAGCTGCCACCTACTAACAGATAGAAATGTTAAGTATTTAACGCCTGAAACGTTTACCTCATATTGTTTTAGTGAGAAAATGAATGTAAGTTTATACCGTAAAAGATGGTAGTTCAGCTGCTACCCACTAACAGTTAGAAATTTTAAGGTTTTATTCCCTATAATGTTTACTTCATATTGTTTTAGTAAGAAAATGAGTGTAAATTATAATGAACGGGATGGTAGTTTAGCTGCCACCTACTAACAGGTAGAAATGTTAAGGATTTATTGCCTAAAAAGTTTACCTCATATTGTTTTGGTGAGAAAGTGAATGTAAGTTTATACAAATTTGGATGGCAGCTCAGCTGCCACCTACTAACAGATAGAAATGTTTAGGATTTATCGCCTGAAAAGTTATCTGTATATTGTTTAGTAAGAAATGAGAGTAACTTTATATCAAAGGGGATGGTAGTTCAGCTGCCACCTACTAACAGGTAGAAATGTTAAGGATTTATCGCCAGAAAAGTTTACTTCATATTGTTTTAGTAAGAAAATAAGTGTAAGATTATACCAGATGGCATGGCAGTTTAGCTGCCTACTACTAACAGGTAGAAATGTTAATGATTTATCGCCTGAAAAGTTAACCACAAATTGTTTTTGTTAAAAAAATGCGTGTAAGTTTATACCAAATATGATGGCATTTCAGATGCCACCTACTAACAGGTAGAAATTTTAAGTATTAATCGCGTGAAAAGTTTACCTCATATTGTTTTAGTAAAAAAATGATTGTTAGTTTATAACAATAACCTCATATTGTTAAGTAAGAAAATGAGTGTAAGTTTATACCAAATGGGGCGATAGTTCAGCTTCCACCTACTAACAGGTAGAAATGTTAAGGTTTTATCGCCTGAAAAGTTTACCTCATATTGTTTAGTAATAAAATGGATGTATTTTATACCAAATGGGACGGCAGTTTAGCAGGCACCTACTTATAGGTAGAAATGTTAAGGTTTTATCGCCTGAAAAGTTTACCTCATATTGTTTAGTAAGAAAATGAGTGTAAGTTTATACCGAATGGGATGGTAGTTCAGCTGCCACCCACTAACAGTTAGAAATTTTCAGGTTTTATCGCCTGAAAAGTTTACCTCATATTGTTTTAGTTAGAATGTGAATGTAATTTTCTACAAATTGGGATGGCAGCTCAGCTTCCACCTACTAATGGATAGAAATGTTAAGGATTTATCGCCTGAAAAGTTTACCTCATATTATTTTAGTAGGAAAATGAGTGAAAGTTTATACCCAAATTGGATGGCAGTTCAGCTGCCAACCACTAACAGGTAGTAATGTTAAGGATTCATCGCCTGAAAAGTTTACCTCATATTGTTTTAGTAAGAAAATGAGTGTAAATTTATACCAAAACAGGATGGTAGTTAAACTGCCACCTACTAACAGGTAGAAATGTTAAGGATTTTATTGCCTGAAAAGTTTACCTCAAATTGTTTTAGAGAGTAAGTTAATATAAGTTTATACAAATTGGGATGGCAGCTCAGCTGCCACCTACTAACAGATAGAAATGTTAAGGATTTATCGCCTGAAACGTTTACCTCATATTGTTTTAGTAAGAAAATGAATGTACCAATTGGGATGGCAGCTCAGCTGCCACCTACTAACAGATAGAAATGTTAAGTATTTAACGCCTGAAACGTTTAATTCATATTGTTTTAGTGAGAAAATGAATGTAAGTTTATACCGTAAAAGATGGTAGTTCAGCTGCTACCCACTAACAGTTAGAAATTGTAAGGTTTTATTCCCTATAATGTTTACTTCATATTGTTTTAGTAAGAAAATGAGTGTTAATTATAATGAACGGGATGGTAGTTTAGCTGCCACCTACTAACAGGTAGAAATGTTAAGGATTTATTGCCTAAAAAGTTTACCTCATATTGTTTTGGTGAGAAAGTGAATGTAAGTTTATACAAATTTGGATGGCAGCTCAGCTGCCACCTACTAACAGATAGAAATGTTTAGGATTTATCGCCTGAAAAGTTATCTGTATATTGTTTAGTAAGAAATGAGAGTAACTTTATATCAAAGGGGATGGTAGCTCAGCTGCCACCTACTAACAGGTAGAAATGTTAAGGATTTATCGCCAGAAAAGTTTACTTCATATTGTTTTAGTAAGAAAATAAGTGTAAGATTATACCGGATGGCATGGCAGTTTAGCTGCCTACTACTAACAGGTAGAAATGTTAATGATTTATCGCCTGAAAAGTTAACCACAAATTGTTTTTGTTAAAAAAATGCCTGTAAGTTTATACCAAATATGATGGCATTTCAGATGCCACCTACTAACAGGTAGAAATTTTAAGTATTAATCGCGTGAAAAGTTTACCTCATATTGTTTTAGTAAAAAAATGATTGTTAGTTTATACCAAATGGGATGGTAGTTCAGCTGCCACCTACTTATAGGTAGAAAGGTTAAGGATTTATCCCCTGAAATGTTTACTTCATATTGTTTTAGTAAGAAAATGAGTGAAAGTTTATACGAAATGTGATGGCAGTTCACCTGCCAACCACTAACAGATAGAAATGTTAAGGATTTTTCGCCTGAAAAGTTTACCTCATATTGTTTTAGTGAGAAAATGAATTTAAGTTTATACCATAAAAGATGGTAGTTCAGCTGCTACCCACTAACAGTTAGAAATGTTAAGGATTTATCCCCTGAAATGTTTATTTCATATTGTTTTAGTAAGAAATTGAGTGTAAATTTATACCGAACGGGATGGTAGTTTAGCTGCCACCTACTAACAGGTAGAAATGTTAAATATTTATTGCCTAAAAAGTTTACCTTATATTGTTTTGGTGAGAAAGTGAATGTTAGTTTATACAAATTTGGATGGAAGCTCAGCTGCCAACTACTAACAGATAGAAATGTTTAGGATTTATCGCCTAAAAAGTTTACCTCATATTGTTTTAGTAAGAAAATGAGTGTAAGTTTATACCAATTGGGATGGCAGCTCAGCTGCCACCTACAAACTGATAGAAATGTTAAGGATTTATCGCCTGAAAAGTTTACCTAATATTGTTTTAGTAAGAATTGATTGCTAGTTTTTACCAAATGTAGTGGTAGTTCAGCTGCCACCTGCTAACAGGTAGTTATTTTAAGTATTAATCGCCTGAAAAGTTTACCTCATATTGTTTAGTCAGAAAATGAGTGTAAGTTTATACCAAATGGGGCGATAGTTCAGCTTCCACCTACTAACAGGTAGAAATGTTAGAAATTTACCGCCTGAAAAGTTTACCTTATATTGTTTTAGTAATAAAATGGATGTATTTTATACCACATGGGATGGCAGTTGAGCAGCCACCCTCTTATAGGTAGAAATGTTAAGGTTTTATCACCTGAAAAGTTTACCTCATATTGTTTAGTAAGAAAATGAGTGTAAGTTTATACCAAATGGGATGGCAGTTCAGCTGCCACCTACTAACAGGTAGACATGTTTAGGATTTATCGCCCGAAAAGTTATCTGTATATTGTTTAGTAAGAAAATGAGAGTAACTTTATATCAAATGGGATGTTAGTTCAGCTGCCACCTACTAACAGGTAGAAATGTTAAGGATTTATCGCCAGAAAAGTTTACTTCATATTGTTTTAGTAAGAAAATAAGTGTAAGATTACACCAGATGGCATGGCAGTTTAGCTGCCTACTACTAACAGGTACAAATGTAAATGATTTATCGCCTGAAAAGTTAACCACAAATTGTTTTGGTTAAAAAAATGAATGTAAGTTTATACCAAATATGATGGCATTTCAGATGCCACCTACTAACAGGTAAAAATTTTAAGTATTAATCGCGTGAAAAGTTTACCTCATATTGTTTTAGTAAGAAAATGATTGTTAGTTTATACCAAATGGGATGATAGTTCAGCTGCCACCCTCTTATAGGTAGAAAGGTTAAGGATTTATCCCCTGAAATGTTTACTTCATATTGTTTTAGTAAGAAAATGAGTGTAAATTTATACCAAAACAGGATGGTAGTTAAACTGCTACCTACTAACAGGTAGAAATGTTAAGGATTTTATTGCCTGAAAAGTTTACCTCAAATTGTTTTAGAGAGTAAGTGAATATAAGTTTATACAAATTGGGATGGCAGCTCAGCTGCCACCTACTAACAGATAGAAATGTTAAGGATTTATCGCCTGAAACGTTTACCTCATATTGTTTTAGTAAGAAAATGAATGTAAGTTTATACCAATTGGGATGGCAGCTCAGCTGCCACCTACTAACAGATAGAAATGTTAAGTATTTAACGCCTGAAACGTTTACCTCATATTGTTTTAGTGAGAAAATGAATGTAAGTTTATACCGTAAAAGATGGTAGTTCAGCTGCTACCCACTAACAGTTAGAAATTTTAAGGTTTTATTCCCTATAATGTTTACTTCATAATGTTTTAGTAAGAAAATGAGGGTAAATTATAATGAACAGGATGGTAGTTTAGCTGCCACCTACTAACAGGTAGAAATGTTAAGGATTTATTGCCTAAAAAGTTTACCTCATATTGTTTTGGTGAGAAAGTGAATGTAAGTTTATACAAATTTGGATGGCAGCTCAGCTGCCACCTACTAACAGATAGAAATGTTTAGGATTTATCGCCTGAAAAGTTATCTGTATATTGTTTAGTAAGAAATGAGAGTAACTTTATATCAAAGGGGATGGTAGTTCAGCTGCCACCTACTAACAGGTAGAAATGTTAAGGATTTATCGCCAGAAAAGTTTACTTCATATTGTTTTAGTAAGAAAATAAGTGTAAGATTATACCGGATGGCATGGCAGTTTAGCTGCCTACTACTAACAGGTAGAAATGTTAATGATTTATCGCCTGAAAAGTTAACCACAAATTGTTTTTGTTAAAAAAATGCGTGTAAGTTTATACCAAATATGATGGCATTTCAGATGCCACCTACTAACAGGTAGAAATTTTAAGTATTAATCGCGTGAAAAGTTTACCTCATATTGTTTTAGTAAAAAAATGATTGTTAGTTTATACCAAATGGGATGGTAGTTCAGCTGCCACCTACTTATAGGTAGAAATGTTAAGGATTTATCCCCTGAAATGTTTACTTCATATTGTTTTAGTAAGAAAATGAGTGAAAGTTTATACGAAATGTGATGGCAGTTCACCTGCCAACCACTAACAGTTTGAAATGTTAAGGATTTTTCGCCTGAAAAGTTTCCCTCATATTGTTTGAGTGAGAAAATGAATTTAAGTTTATGACGTAAAAAGATGGTAGTTCAGCTGCTACCCACTAACAGTTAGAAATTTTAAGGATTTATCCCCTGAAATGTTTACTTCATATTGTTTTAGTAAGAAAATGAGTGAAAGTTTATACGAAATGTGATGGCAGTTCACCTGCCAACCACTAACAGATAGAAATGTTAAGGATTTTTCGCCTGAAAAGTTTGCCTCATATTGTTTGAGTGAGAAAATGAATTTAAGTTTATGACGTAAAAAGATGGTAGTTCAGCTGCTACCCACTAACAGTTAGAAATTTTAAGGTTTTATCCCCTGAAATGTTTACTTCATATTGTTTTAGTAAGAAAATGAGTGTAAATTTATACCGAACGGGATGGTAGTTTAGCTGCCACCTACTAACAGGTAGAAATGTTAAGGATTTATTGCCTAAAAAGTTTACCTTATATTGTTTTGGTGAGAAAGTGAATGTAAGTTTATACAAATTTGGATGGAAGCTCAGCTGCCACCTACTAACAGATAGACATGTTTAGGATTTATCGCCTGAAAAGTTTACCTCATATTGTTTTAGTAAGAATATGAGTGTAAGTTTATACCAATTGGGATGGCAGCTCAGCTGCTACCTACAAACAGATAGAAATGTTAAGGATTTATCGCCTGAAAAGTTTACCTAATATTGTTTTAGTAAGAATTGTTTGTTAGTTTTTACCAAATGTAGTGGTAGTTCAGCTTCCACCTGCTAACAGGTAGTTATTTTAAGTATTAATCGCCTGAAAAGTTTACCTCACATTGTTTAGTAAGAAAATTAGTGTAAGTTTATACCAAATGGGGCGATAGTTCAGCTTCCACCTACTAACAGGTAGAAATGTTAAAAATTTAACGCCTGAAAAGTTTACCTCATATTGTTTTAGTAATAAAATGGATGTATTTTATACCAAATGGGACGGCAGTTTAGCAGCCACCTACTTATAGGTAGAAATGTTAAGGTTTTATCGCCTGAAAAGTTTACCTCATATTGTTTAGTAAGAAAATGAGTGTAAGTTTATACCGAATGGGATGGTAGTTCAGCTGCCACCCACTAACAGTTAGAAATTTTCAGGTTTTATCGCCTGAAAAGTTGACCTCATATTGTTTTAGTAAGAAAATGAGTGTAGCTTTATACCGAACGGGATGGTTGTTAAACTGCCACCTACTAACAGGTAGAAATGTTAAGGATTTTATTGCCTGAAAAGTTTACCTCATATTGTTTTAGTGAGAAAATGAATTTAAGTTTATACCGTAAAAGATGGTAGTTCAGCTGCTACCAACTAACAGTTAGAAATTTTAAGGTTTTATCCCCTGAAATGTTTACTTCATATTGTTTTAGTAAGAAAATGAGTGTAAATTTATACCGATCGGGATGGTAGTTTAGCTGCCACCTACGAACAGGTAGAAATGTTAAGGATTTATTGCCTAATAAGTTTACCTCATATTGTTTTGGTGAGAAAGTGAAAGTAAGTTTATACCAATTGGGATGGCAGCTCAGCTGCCACCTACTAACAGATAGAAATGTTAAGTATTTATCGCCTGAAAAGATTTCCTCATATTGTTTTAGTGAGAAAATGAATGTAAGTTTATACAAATTTGGATTGCAGCTCAGCTGCCACCTACTAACAGATAGAAATGTTTAGAATTTATCGCCTGAAAAGTTTACCTCATATTGTATTAGTAAGAAAATGAGTGTAAGTTTATACCAATTGGGATAGCAGCTCAGCTGCCACCTACAAACAGGTAGACATGTTTAGGATTTATCGCCCGAAAAGTTATCTGTATATTGTTTAGTAAGAAAATGAGAGTAACTTTATATCAAATGGGATGGTAGTTCAGCTGCCACCTACTAACAGGTAGAAATGTTAAGGATTTATCGCCAGAAAAGTTTACTTCATATTGTTTTAGTAAGAAAATAAGTGTAAGATTACACCAGATGGCATGGCAGTTTAGCTGCCTACTACTAACAGGTACAAATGTAAATGATTTATCGCCTGAAAAGTTAACCACAAATTGTTTTGGTTAAAAAAATGAGTGTAAGTTTATACCAAATATGATGGCATTTCAGATGCCACCTACTAACAGGTAAAAATTTTAAGTATTAATCGCGTGAAAAGTTTACCTCATATTGTTTTAGTAAGAAAATGATTGTTAGTTTATACCGAATGGGATGATAGTTCAGCTGCCACCCTCTTATAGGTAGAAAGGTTAAGGATTTATCCCCTGAAATGTTTACTTCATATTGTTTTAGTAAGAAAATGAGTGTAAATTTATACCAAAACAGGATGGTAGTTAAACTGCCACCTACTAACAGGTAGAAATGTTAAGGATTTAATTGCCTGAAAAGTTTACCTCAAATTGTTTTAGAGAGTAAGTGAATATAAGTTTATACAAATTGGGATGGCAGCTCAGCTGCCACCTACTAACAGATAGAAATGTTAAGGATTTATCGCCTGAAACGTTTACCTCATATTGTTTTAGTAAGAAAATGAATGTAAGTTTATACCAATTGGGATGGCAGCTCAGCTGCCACCTACTAACAGATAGAAATGTTAAGTATTTAACGCCTGAAACGTTTACCTCATATTGTTTTAGTGAGAAAATAAATGTAAGTTTATACCGTAAAAGATGGTAGTTCAGCTGCTACCCACTAACAGTTAGAAATTTTAAGGTTTTATTCCCTATAATGTTTACTTCATATTGTTTTAGTAAGAAAATGAGTGTAAATTATAATGAACGGGATGGTAGTTAAGCTGCCACCTACTAACAGGTAGAAATGTTAAGGATTTATTGCCTAAAAAGTTTACCTCATATTGTTTTGGTGAGAAAGTGAATGTAAGTTTATACAAATTTGGATGGCAGCTAAGCTGCCACCTACTAACAGATAGAAATGTTTAGGATTTATCGCCTGAAAAGTTATTTGTATATTGTTTAGTAAGAAATGAGAGTAACTTTATATCAAAGGGGATGGTAGTTCAGCTGCCACCTACTAACAGGTATAAATGTTTAGGTTTATCGCCAGAAAAGTTTACTTCATATTGTTTTAGTAAGAAAATAAGTGTAAGATTATACCGGATGGCATGGCAGTTTAGCTGCCTACTACTAACAGGTAGAAATGTTAATGATTTATCGCCTGAAAAGTTAACCACAAATTGTTTTTGTTAAAAAAATGCGTGTAAGTTTATACCAAATATGATGGCATTTCAGATGCCACCTACTAACAGGTAGAAATTTTAAGTATTAATCGCGTGAAAAGTTTACCTCATATTGTTTTAGTAAAAAAATGATTGTTAGTTTATACCAAATGGGATGGTAGTTCAGCTGCCACCTACTTATAGGTAGAAAGGTTAAGGATTTATCCCCTGAAATGTTTACTTCATATTGTTTTAGTAAGAAAATGAGTGAAAGTTTATACGAAATGTGATGGCAGTTCACCTGCCAACCACTAACAGATAGAAATGTTAAGGATTTTTCGCCTGAAAAGTTTACCTCATATTGTTTTAGTGAGAAAATGAATTTAAGTTTATACCATAAAAGATGGTAGTTCAGCTGCTACCCACTAACAGTTAGAAATGTTAAGGATTTATCCCCTGAAATGTTTACTTCATATTGTTTTAGTAAGAAATTGAGTGTAAATTTATACCGAACGGGATGGTAGTTTAGCTGCCACCTACTAACAGGTAGAAATGTTAAATATTTATTGCCTAAAAAGTTTACCTTATATTGTTTTGGTGAGAAAGTGAATGTTAGTTTATACAAATTTGGATGGAAGCTCAGCTGCCAACTACTAACAGATAGAAATGTTTAGGATTTATCGCCTAAAAAGTTTACCTCATATTGTTTTAGTAAGAAAATGAGTGTAAGTTTATACCAATTGGGATGGCAGCTCAGCTGCCACCTACAAACTGATAGAAATGTTAAGGATTTATCGCCTGAAAAGTTTACCTAATATTGTTTTAGTAAGAATTGATTGCTAGTTTTTACCAAATGTAGTGGTAGTTCAGCTGCCACCTGCTAACAGGTAGTTATTTTAAGTATTAATCGCCTGAAAAGTTTACCTCATATTGTTTAGTAAGAAAATGAGTGTAAGTTTATACCAAATGGGGCGATAGTTCAGCTTCCACCTACTAACAGGTAGAAATGTTAGAAATTTACCGCCTGAAAAGTTTACCTTATATTGTTTTAGTAATAAAATGGATGTATTTTATACCAAATGGGATGGCAGTTGAGCAGCCACCCTCTTATAGGTAGAAATGTTAAGGTTTATCGCCTGAAAAGTTTACCTCATATTGTTTAGTAAGAAAATGAGTGTAAGTTTATACCAAATGGGATGGCAGTTCAGCTGCCACCTACTAACAGGTAGACATGTTTAGGATTTATCGCCCGAAAAGTTATCTGTATATTGTTTAGTAAGAAAATGAGAGTAACTTTATATCAAATGGGATGGTAGTTCAGCTGCCACCTACTAACAGGTAGAAATGTTAAGGATTTATCGCCAGAAAAGTTTACTTCATATTGTTTTAGTAAGAAAATAAGTGTAAGATTACACCAGATGGCATGGCAGTTTAGCTGCCTACTACTAACAGGTACAAATGTAAATGATTTATCGCCTGAAAAGTTAACCACAAATTGTTTTGGTTAAAATAATGAGTGTAAGTTTATACCAAATATGATGGCATTTCAGATGCCACCTACTAACAGGTAAAATTTTAAGTATTAATCGCGTGAAAAGTTTACCTCATATTGTTTTAGTAAGAAAATGAGTGTAAGTTTATACCAAATGGGATGGCAGTTCAGCTGCCACCTACTAACAGGTAGACATGTTTAGGATTTATCGCCCGAAAAGTTATCTGTATATTGTTTAGTAAGAAAATGAGAGTAACTTTATATCAAATGGGATGGTAGTTCAGCTGCCACCTACTAACAGGTAGAAATGTTAAGGATTTATCGCCAGAAAAGTTTACTTCATATTGTTTTAGTAAGAAAATAAGTGTAAGATTACACCAGATGGCATGGCAGTTTAGCTGCCTACTACTAACAGGTACAAATGTAAATGATTTATCGCCTGAAAAGTTAACCACAAATTGTTTTGGTTAAAATAATGAGTGTAAGTTTATACCAAATATGATGGCATTTCAGATGCCACCTACTAACAGGTAAAATTTTAAGTATTAATCGCGTGAAAAGTTTACCTCATATTGTTTTAGTAAGAAAATGATTGTTAGTTTATACCAAATGGGATGGTAGTTCAGCTGCCACCTACTAATAGGTAGAAATGTTAAGAATTTATCCCCTGAAATGTTTACTTCATATTGTTTTAATACAAAAATGAGTGAAAATTTATACCACATGTGATGGCAGTTCACCTGCCAACCACTAACAGTTTGAAATATTAAGGATTTATCGCCCGAAAGTTTACCTTATACTGTTTTAGTAAGAAAAATGAGTGTAAGTTTATACCAAATTGGATGGCAGTTCAGCTGCCTCCTTCCTACAGGTAGAAATGTTAAAGATTTATCTCCTGAAAAGTTTACCTCATATTGTTTTTAGTGAGAAACTGAATGTAAGTTTGTACAAATTGGGATGGCAGCTCAGCTGCCACCTACTAACAGATAGAAATGTTAAGGTTTTATCTCCTGAAAAGTTTACCTCATATTGTTTTATTAAGAAAATGAGTGTAAGTTTATACCAATTGGGTTGGTAGTTCAGCTGCCACCTACTAACAGATAGAAATGTTAAGGATTAATCGCCTGAAAAGTTTACCTCATATTGTTTTAGTAAGAATTGATTGTTAGTTTATACCAAATGTAATGGTAGTTCAGCTGCCACCTGCTAACAGGTAGAAATGTTAAGGATTAATCGCCTGAAAAGTTTACCTCATACTGTTTTAATAAGAAGATGAGCGTAAATTTATACCAAATGGGATGGTAGTTCAGCTGCCACCTACTAATAGGTAGAAAGGTTAAGGATTTATTCCCTGAAATGTTTACTTCATATTGTTTTAGTAAGAAAAAGAGTGAAAGTTTATACGAAATATGATGGCAGTTCACCTGCCATTCACTAACAGTTAGAAATGTTAAGGATTTTTCGCCTAAAAATTTACCACATACTGTTTTAGTAAGAAAAATGAGTGTAAGTTTATACCAAATTGGATGGCAGCTCAGCTGCCACCTACTTACAGGAAGAAATGTTTAGGATTTATCGCCCAAAAAGTTATCCGAATATTGTTTAGTAAGAAAATAGGAGTAACTTTATATCAAATGGGATGGTAGTTCAGCTGCCACCTACTAACAGGTAAAAATGTTAAGGATTTATCGCCAGAAAAGTTAACTTCATAATTTTTTAGTAAGAAAATAAGTGTAAGATTATTGTTTTAGTAAGAAAATGAGTGAAAATTTATACCAAATGTGATGGCAGTTCACCTGCCAACCACTAACAGTTTGAAATGTTAAGGATTTATCGCCCGAAAGTTTACCTTATACTGTTTTAGTAAGAAAAATGAGTGTAAGTTTATACCAAATTGGATGGCAGTTCAGCTGCCTCCTTCCTACAGGTAGAAATGTTAAGGATTTATCTCCTGAAAAGTTTACCTCATATTGTTTTATTAAGAAAATGAGTGTAAGTTTGTACCAATTGGGTTGGTAGTTCAGCTGCCACCTACTAAAAGATAGAAATGTTAAGGATTAATCGCCTGAAAAGTTTACCTCATATTGTTTTAGTAAGAATTGATTGTTAGTTTATACCAAATGTAATGGTAGTTCAGCTGCCACCTGCTAACAGGTAGAAATTTTAAGGATTAATCGCCTGAAAAGTTTACCTCATACTGTTTTAATAAGAAGATGAGCGTAAATTTATACCAAATGGGATGGTAGTTAAGCTACCACATACTAACAGGTAGAAATGTTAAGGATTTATCGCCTAAAAAGTTTACCTCATATTGTTTTAGTAAGAAATGGGTGTAAGTTTACACTAAATGGCATGGTAGTTCAGCTGCCACCTACTAACAGGTAGAAATGTTAAGTATGTATCGCCTGAAAGGTTTACTTCATATTGTTTTAGTGAGATAATGATTTTTAGTTTACACCAAATGTGATGGCAGTACAGCTGCCACCTACTAACAGGTAGTAATGTTTAGTTTTTATCGCCTGAAAAATTTTCTTCATAATGTTTTAGTATAAAAATGAGTGAAAGTTTATACCAAATGTGATGGCATTTCAGCTGCCAACCACTAACAGGTAGAAATGATAAAGGTTCATCGCCTGAAAAGTTTATCGCATATTGTTTTAGTGAGAAAATGAGTGAAAATTTATACCGAATGGGATGGTAGTTTAGCTGCCACCTACTAACAGATAGAAATGTTAAGGATTTATCGCCTGAAAGTTTACCTCATATTGTTTTAGTAAAAAAATGAGTGTAAGTTAATACCAATTGGGATGGCAGCTCAGCTGCCACCTACTAACAGATAGAAATGTTAAGGATTTATTGCCTAAAAAGTTTACCTCATATTGTTATGGTGAGAAAGTGAATGTAAGTTTATACAAATTTGGATGACAGCTCAGCTGCCACCTACTAACAGATAGAAATGTTTAGAATTTAATCGCCTGAAAATTTTACCTTATATTGTTTTAGTAAGAAAATGAGTGTAAGTTTATACCAATTGGGATGGCAGCTCAGCTGCCACCTACAAACAGATAGAAATGTTAAGGATTTATCGCCTGAAAAGTTTACCTCATATTGTTTAGAAAGAAAATGAGTGTAAGTTTATACCAAATTGGATGGCAGTTCAGCTGCCACCTACTAACAGGTAAAAATGTTTAGGATTTATCGCCCGAAAAGTTATCCGTATATTGTTTAGTAAGAAAATGAGAGTAACTTTATATCAAATGGGATGGTAGTTCAGTTGCCTCCTACTAACAGGTAAAAATGTTAAGGATTTATCGCCAGAAAAGTTAACTTCATATTGTTTTAGTAAGAAATAAGTGTAAGATTATACCGGATTGCATGGCAGTTCAGCTGCCTACTACTAACAGGTAGAAATGTTAATGATTTTTCGCCTGAAAAGTTAACCACAAATTGTTTTGGTTAAAAAAATGAGTGTAAGTTTATACCAAATATGATGGCATTTCAGATGCCACCTACTAACAGGTAAAATTTTAAGTATTAATCGCGTGAAAAGTTTACCTCATATTGTTTTAGTAAGAAAATGATTGTTAGTTTATACCAAATGGGATGGTAGTTCAGCTGCCACCTACTAATAGGTAGAAATGTTAAGGATTTATCCCCTGAAATGTTTACTTCATATTGTTTTAGTACAAAAATGAGTGAAAATTTATACCACATGTGATGGCAGTTCACCTGCCAACCACTAACAGTTTGAAATGTTAAGGATTTATCGCCCGAAAGTTTACCTTATACTGTTTTAGTAAGAAAAATGAGTGTAAGTTTATACCAAATTGGATGGCAGTTTAGCTGCCTCCTTCCTACAGGTAGAAATGTTAAAGATTTATCTCCTGAAAAGTTTACCTCATATTGTTTTTAGTGAGAAACTGAATGTAAGTTTGTACAAATTGGGATGGCAGCTCAGCTGCCACCTACTAACAGATAGAAATGTTAAGGTTTTATCGCCTGAAAAGTTTACCTCATATTGTTTTATTAAGAAAATGAGTGTAAGTTTATACCAATTGGGTTGGTAGTTCAGCTGCCACCTACTAACAGATAGAAATGTTAAGGATTTATCGCCTGAAAAGTTTACCTCATATTGTTTAGAAAGAAAATGAGTGTAAGTTTATACCAAATTGGATGGCAGTTCAGCTGCCACCTACTAACAGGTAAAAATGTTTAGGATTTATCGCCCGAAAAGTTATCCGTATATTGTTTAGTAAGAAAATGAGAGTAACTTTATATCAAATGGGATGGTAGTTCAGTTGCCTCCTACTAACAGGTAAAAATGTTAAGGATTTATCGCCAGAAAAGTTAACTTCATATTGTTTAAATAAGAAATAAGTGTAAGATTATACCGGATGGCATGGCAGTTCAGCTGCCTACTACTAACAGGTAGAAATGTTAATGATTTTTCGCCTGAAAAGTTAACCACAAATTGTTTTGGTTAAAAAAATGAGTGTAAGTTTATACCAAATATGATGGCATTTCAGATGCCACCTACTAACAGGTAAAATTTTAAATATTAATCGCGTGAAAAGTTTACCTCATATTGTTTAGTAAGAAAACTATTGTTAGTTTATACCAAATGGGATGATAGTTCAGCTGCCACCCTCTTATAGGTAGAAAGGTTAAGGATTTATCCCCTGAAATGTTTACTTCATATTGTTTCAGTAAGAAAATGAGCGAAAGTTTATACGAAATGTGATGGCAGTTCACCTGCCAACCACTAACAGATAGAAATGTTAAGGATTTTTCGCCTGAAAAGTTTGCCTCATATTGTTTGAGTGAGAAAATGAATTTAAGTTTATGACGTAAAAAGATGGTAGTTCAGCTGCTACCCACTAACAGTTAAAAATTTTAAGGTTTTATCCCCTGAAATGTTTACTTCATATTGTTTTAGTAAGAAAATGAGTGTAAATTTATACCGAACGGGATGGTAGTTTAGCTGCCACCTACTAACAGGTAGAAATTTTCAGGTTTTATCGCCTGAAAAGTTGACCTCATATTGTTTTAGTAAGAAAATGAGTGTACCTTTATACCGAACGGGATGGTTGTTAAACTGCCACCTACTAACAGGTAGAAATGTTAAGGATTTTATTGCCTGAAAAGTTTACCTCATATTGTTTTAGTGAGAAAATGAATTTAAGTTTATACCGTAAAAGATGGTAGTTCAGCTGCTACCAACTAACAGTTAGAAATTTTAAGGTTTTATCCCCTGAAATGTTTACTTCATATTGTTTTAGTAAGAAAATGAGTGTAAATTTATACCGATCGGGATGGTAGTTTAGCTGCCACCTACGAACAGGTAGAAATGTTAAGGATTTATTGCCTAATAAGTTTACCTCATATTGTTTTGGTGAGAAAGTAAAAGTAAGTTTATACCAATTGGGATGGCAGCTCAGCTGCCACCTACTAACAGATAGAAATGTTAAGTATTTATCGCCTGAAAAGATTTCCTCATATTGTTTTAGTGAGAAAATGAATGTAAGTTTATACAAATTTGGATGGCAGCTCAGCTGCCACCTACTAACAGATAGAAATGTTTTGAATTTATCGCCTGAAAAGTTTACCTCATATTGTATTAGTAAGAAAATGAGTGTAAGTTTATACCAATTGGGATGGCAGCTCAGCTGCCACCTACAAACAGATAGAAATGTTAAGGATTTATCGCCTGAAAAGTTTACCTCATATTGTTTAGAAAGAAAATGAGTGTAAGTTTATACCAAATTGGATGGCAGCTCAGCTGCCACCTACTTACAGGAAGAAATGTTTAGGATTTATCGCCCAAAAAGTTATCCGAATATTGTTTAGTAAGAAAATAGGAGTAACTTTATATCAAATGGGATGGTAGTTCAGCTGCCACCTACTAACAGGTAAAAATGTTAAGGATTTATCGCCAGAAAAGTTAACTTCATAATTTTTTAGTAAGAAAATAAGTGTAAGATTATTGTTTTAGTAAGAAAATGAGTGAAAATTTATACCAAATGTGATGGCAGTTCACCTGCCAACCACTAACAGTTTGAAATGTTAAGGATTTATCGCCCGAAAGTTTACCTTATACTGTTTTAGTAAGAAAATTGAGTGTAAGTTTATACCAAATTGGATGGCAGTTCAGCTGCCTCCTTCCTACAGGTAGAAATGTTAAGGATTTATCTCCTGAAAAGTTTACCTCATATTGTTTTATTAAGAAAATGAGTGTAAGTTTATACCAATTGGGTTGGTAGTTCAGCTGCCACCTACTAACAGATAGAAATGTTAAGGATTAATCGCCTGAAAAGTTTACCTCATATTGTTTTAGTAAGAATTGATTGTTAGTTTATACCAAATGTAATGGTAGTTCAGCTGCCACCTGCTAACAGGTAGAAATTTTAAGGATTAATCGCCTGAAAAGTTTACCTCATACTGTTTTAATAAGAAGATGAGCGTAAATTTATACCAAATGGGATGGTAGTTAAGCTACCACATACTAACAGGTAGAAATGTTAAGGATTTATCGCCTAAAAAGTTAACCTCATATTGTTTTAGTAAGAAATGGGTGTAAGTTTACACTAAATGGCATGGTAGTTCAGCTGCCACCTACTAACAGGTAGAAATGTTAAGTATGTATCGCCTGAAAGGTTTACTTCATATTGTTTTAGTGAGATAATGATTTTTAGTTTACACCAAATGTGATGGCAGTACAGCTGCCACCTACTAACAGGTAGAAATGTTTAGTTTTTATCGCCTGAAAAATTTACTTCATAATGTTTTAGTATAAAAATGAGTGAAAGTTTATACCAAATGTGATGGCATTTCAGCTGCCAACCACTAACAGGTAGAAATGATAAAGGTTCATCGCCTGAAAAGTTTATCGCATATTGTTTTAGTGAGAAAATGAGTGAAAATTTATACCGAATGGGATGGTAGTTTAGCTGCCACCTACTAACAGATAGAAATGTTAAGGATTTATCGCCTGAAAGTTTACCTCATATTGTTTTAGTAAAAAAATGAGTGTAAGTTAATACCAATTGGGATGGCAGCTCAGCTGCCACCTACTAACAGATAGAAATGTTAAGGATTTATTGCCTAAAAAGTTTACCTCATATTGTTATGGTGAGAAAGTTAATGTAAGTTTATACAAATTTGGATGACAGCTCAGCTGCCACCTACTAATAGATAGAAATGTTTAGAATTTAATCGCCTGAAAATTTTACCTTATATTGTTTTAGTAAGAAAATGAGTGTAAGTTTATACCAATTGGGATGGCAGCTCAGCTGCCACCTACAAACAGATAGAAATGTTAAGGATTTATCGCCTGAAAAGTTTACCTCATATTTTTTAGAAAGAAAATGAGAGTAAGTTTATACCAAATTGGATGGCAGTTCAGCTGCCACCTACTAACAGGTAAAAATGTTTAGGATTTATCGCCCGAAAAGTTATCCGTATATTGTTTCGTAAGAAAATGAGAGTAACTTTATATCAAATGGGATGGTAGTTCAGTTGCCTCCTACTAACAGGTAAAAATGTTAAGGATTTATCGCCAGAAAAGTTAACTTCATATTGTTTTAGTAAGAAATAAGTGTAAGATTATACCAGATGGCATGGCAGTTCAGCTGCCTACTACTAACAGGTAGAAATGTTAATGATTTTTCGCCTGAAAAGTTAACCACAAATTGTTTTGGTTAAAAAAATGAGTGTAAGTTTATACCAAATATGATGGCATTTCAGATGCCACCTACTAACAGGTAAAATTTTAAGTATTAATCGCGTGAAAAGTTTACCTCATATTGTTTTAGTAAGAAAATGATTGTTAGTTTATACCAAATGGGATGGTAGTTCAGCTGCCACCTACTAATAGGTAGAAATGTTAAGAATTTATCCCCTGAAATGTTTACTTCATATTGTTTTAATACAAAAATGAGTGAAAATTTATACCACATGTGATGGCAGTTCACCTGCCAACCACTAACAGTTTGAAATATTAAGGATTTATCGCCCGAAAGTTTACCTTATACTGTTTTAGTAAGAAAAATGAGTGTAAGTTTATACCAAATTGGATGGCAGTTCAGCTGCCTCCTTCCTACAGGTAGAAATGTTAAAGATTTATCTCCTGAAAAGTTTACCTCATATTGTTTTTAGTGAGAAACTGAATGTAAGTTTGTACAAATTGGGATGGCAGCTCAGCTGCCACCTACTAACAGATAGAAATGTTAAGGTTTTATCTCCTGAAAAGTTTACCTCATATTGTTTTATTAAGAAAATGAGTGTAAGTTTATACCAATTGGGTTGGTAGTTCAGCTGCCACCTACTAACAGATAGAAATGTTAAGGATTAATCGCCTGAAAAGTTTACCTCATATTGTTTTAGTAAGAATTGATTGTTAGTTTATACCAAATGTAATGGTAGTTCAGCTGCCACCTGCTAACAGGTAGAAATGTTAAGGATTAATCGCCTGAAAAGTTTACCTCATACTGTTTTAATAAGAAGATGAGCGTAAATTTATACCAAATGGGATGGTAGTTCAGCTGCCACCTACTAATAGGTAGAAAGGTTAAGGATTTATTCCCTGAAATGTTTACTTCATATTGTTTTAGTTAGAAAAAGAGTGAAAGTTTATACGAAATATGATGGCAGTTCACCTGCCATTCACTAACAGTTAGAAATGTTAAGGATTTTTCGCCTAAAAATTTACCACATACTGTTTTAGTAAGAAAAATGAGTGTAAGTTTATACCAAATTGGATGGCAGCTCAGCTGCCACCTACTTACAGGAAGAAATGTTTAGGATTTATCGCCCAAAAAGTTATCCGAATATTGTTTAGTAAGAAAATAGGAGTAACTTTATATCAAATGGGATGGTAGTTCAGCTGCCACCTACTAACAGGTAAAAATGTTAAGGATTTATCGCCAGAAAAGTTAACTTCATAATTTTTTAGTAAGAAAATAAGTGTAAGATTATTGTTTTAGTAAGAAAATGAGTGAAAATTTATACCAAATGTGATGGCAGTTCACCTGCCAACCACTAACAGTTTAAAATGTTAAGGATTTATCGCCCGAAAGTTTACCTTATACTGTTTTAGTAAGAAAAATGAGTGTAAGTTTATACCAAATTGGATGGCAGTTCAGCTGCCTCCTTCCTACAGGTAGAAATGTTAAGGATTTATCTCCTGAAAAGTTTACCTCATATTGTTTTATTAAGAAAATGAGTGTAAGTTTATACCAATTGGGTTGGTAGTTCAGCTGCCACCTACTAAAAGATAGAAATGTTAAGGATTAATCGCCTGAAAAGTTTACCTCATATTGTTTTAGTAAGAATTGATTGTTAGTTTATACCAAATGTAATGGTAGTTCAGCTGCCCCCTGCTAACAGGTAGAAATTTTAAGGATTAATCGCCTGAAAAGTTTACCTCATACTGTTTTAATAAGAAGATGAGCGTAAATTTATACCAAATGGGATGGTAGTTAAGCTACCACATACTAACAGGTAGAAATGTTAAGGATTTATCGCCTAAAAAGTTTACCTCATATTGTTTTAGTAAGAAATGGGTGTAAGTTTACACTAAATGGCATGGTAGTTCAGCTGCCACCTACTAACAGGTAGAAATGTTAAGTATGTATCGCCTGAAAGGTTTACTTCATATTGTTTTAGTGAGATAATGATTTTTAGTTTACACCAAATGTGATGGCAGTACAGCTGCCACCTACTAACAGGTAGAAATGTTTAGTTTTTATCGCCTGAAAAATTTTCTTCATAATGTTTTAGTATAAAAATGAGTGAAAGTTTATACCAAATGTGATGGCATTTCAGCTGCCAACCACTAACAGGTAGAAATGATAAAGGTTCATCGCCTGAAAAGTTTATCGCATATTGTTTTAGTGAGAAAATGAGTGAAAATTTATACCGAATGGGATGGTAGTTTAGCTGCCACCTACTAACAGATAGAAATGTTAAGGATTTATCGCCTGAAAGTTTACCTCATATTGTTTTAGTAAAAAAATGAGTGTAAGTTAATACCAATTGGGATGGCAGCTCAGCTGCCACCTACTAACAGATAGAAATGTTAAGGATTTATTGCCTAAAAAGTTTACCTCATATTGTTATGGTGAGAAAGTGAATGTAAGTTTATACAAATTTGGATGACAGCTCAGCTGCCACCTACTAACAGATAGAAATGTTTAGAATTTAATCGCCTGAAAATTTTACCTTATATTGTTTTAGTAAGAAAATGAGTGTAAGTTTATACCAATTGGGATGGCAGCTCAGCTGCCACCTACAAACAGATAGAAATGTTAAGGATTTATCGCCTGAAAAGTTTACCTCATATTGTTTAGAAAGAAAATGAGTGTAAGTTTATACCAAATTGGATGGCAGTTCAGCTGCCACCTACTAACAGGTAAAAATGTTTAGGATTTATCGCCCGAAAAGTTATCCGTATATTGTTTAGTAAGAAAATGAGAGTAACTTTATATCAAATGGGATGGTAGTTCAGTTGCCTCCTACTAACAGGTAAAAATGTTAAGGATTTATCGCCAGAAAAGTTAACTTCATATTGTTTTAGTAAGAAATAAGTGTAAGATTATACCGGATGGCATGGCAGTTCAGCTGCCTACTACTAACAGGTAGAAATGTTAATGATTTTTCGCCTGAAAAGTTAACCACAAATTGTTTTGGTTAAAAAAATGAGTGTAAGTTTATACCAAATATGATGGCATTTCAGATGCCACCTACTAACAGGTAAAATTTTAAGTATTAATCGCGTGAAAAGTTTACCTCATATTGTTTTAGTAAGAAAATGATTGTTAGTTTATACCAAATGGGATGGTAGTTCAGCTGCCACCTACTAATAGGTAGAAATGTTAAGGATTTATCCCCTGAAATGTTTACTTCATATTGTTTTAGTACAAAAATGAGTGAAAATTTATACCACATGTGATGGCAGTTCACCTGCCAACCACTAACAGTTTGAAATGTTAAGGATTTATCGCCCGAAAGTTTACCTTATACTGTTTTAGTAAGAAAAATGAGTGTAAGTTTATACCAAATTGGATGGCAGTTTAGCTGCCTCCTTCCTACAGGTAGAAATGTTAAAGATTTATCTCCTGAAAAGTTTACTTCATATTGTTTTTAGTGAGAAACTGAATGTAAGTTTGTACAAATTGGGATGGCAGCTCAGCTGCCACCTACTAACAGATAGAAATGTTAAGGTTTTATCGCCTGAAAAGTTTACCTCATATTGTTTTATTAAGAAAATGAGTGTAAGTTTATACCAATTGGGTTGGTAGTTCAGCTGCCACCTACTAACAGATAGAAATGTTAAGGATTAATCGCCTGAAAAGTTTACCTCATATTGTTTTAGTAAGAATTGATTGTTAGTTTATACCAAATGTAATGGTAGTTCAGCTGCCACCTGCTAACAGGTAGAAATGTTAAGGATTAATCGCCTGAAAAGTTTACCACATACTGTTTTAATAAGAAGATGAGCGTAAATTTATACCAAATGGGATGGTAGTTAAGCTACCACATACTAACAGGTAGAAATGTTAAGGATTTATCGCCTAAAAAGTTTACCTCATATTGTTTTAGTAAGAAATGGGTGTAAGTTTACACTAAATGGAATGGTAGTTCAGCTGCCACCTACTAACAGGTAGAAATGTTAAGTATGTATCGCCTGAAAGGTTAACTTCATATTGTTTTAGTGAGATAATGATTTTTAGTTTACACCAAATGTGATGGCAGTTCAGCTGCCACCTACTAACAGGTAGAAATGTTTAGTTTTTCTCGCCTGAAAAATTTACTTTATAATGTTTTAGTATAAAAATGAGTGAAAGTTTATACCAAATGTGATGGCATTTCAGCTGCCAACCACTAACAGGTAGAAATGATAAAGATTCATCGCCTGAAAATTTTATCGCATATTGTTTTAGTGAAAAAATGAGTGAAAATTTATACCGAACTGGATGGTAGTTTAGCTGCCACCTAATAATAGGTAGAAATGTTAAGGATTTATCGCCTGAAAGTTTACCTCATATTGTTTTAGTAAAAAAATGAGTGTAAGTTTATACCAATTGGGATGGCAGCTCAGCTGCCACCTACAAACAGATAGAAATGTTAAGGATTTATCGCCTGAAAAGTTTACCTCATATTGTTTAGAAAGAAAATGAGTGTAAGTTTATACCAAATTGGATGGCAGTTCAGCTGCCACCTACTAACAGGTAAAAATGTTTAGGATTTATCGCCCGAAAAGTTATCCGTATATTGTTTAGTAAGAAAATGAGAGTAACTTTATATCAAATGGGATGGTAGTTCAGTTGCCACCTAGTAACAGGTAAAAATGTTAAGGATTTATCGCCAGAAAAGTTAACTTCATATTGTTTTAGTAAGAAATAAGTGTAAGATTATACCGGATGGCATGGCAGTTCAGCTGCCTACTACTAACAGGTAGAAATGTTAATGATTTTTCGCCTGAAAAGTTATTTACAAATTGTTTCGGTTAAAAAAATGAGTGTAAGTTTATACCGAATATGATTGCATTTCAGATGCCACCTACTAACAGGTAGAAATGTTAAGGATTTATCCCCTGAAATGTTTACTTCATATTGTTTTAGTACGAAAATGAGTGAAAATTTATACCAAATGTGATGGCAGTTCACCTGCCAACCACTAACAGTTTGAAATGTTAAGGATTTATCGCCCGAAAGTTTACCTTATACTGTTTTAGTAAGAAAAATGAGTGTAAGTTTATACCAAATTGGATGGCAGTTCAGCTGCCTCCTTCCTACAGGTAGAAATGTTAAGGATTTATCTCCTGAAAAGTTTACCTCATATTGTTTTTAGTGAGAAACTGAATGTAAGTTTGTACAAATTGGGATGGCAGCTCAGCTGCCACCTACTAACAGATAGAAATGTTAAGGTTTTATCGCCTGAAAAGTTTACCTCATATTGTTTTATTAAGAAAATGAGTGTAAGTTTATACCAATTGGGTTGGTAGTTCAGCTGCCACCTACTAACAGATAGAAATGTTAAGGATTAATCGCCTGAAAAGTTTACCTCATATTGTTTTAGTAAGAATTGATTGTTAGTTTATACCAAATGTAATGGTAGTTCAGCTGCCACCTGCTAACAGGTAGAAATGTTAAGGATTAATCGCCTGAAAAGTTTACCTCATACTGTTTTTATAAGAAGATGAGCGTAAATTTATACCAAATGGGATGGTAGTTAAGCTACCACATACTAACAGGTAGAAATGTTAAGGATTTATCGCCTAAAAAGTTTACCTCATATTGTTTTAGTAAGAAATGGGTGTAAGTTTACACTAAATGGTATGGTAGTTCAGCTGCCTCCTACTAACAGGGAGAAATGTTAAGTATGTATCGCCTGAAAGGTTTACTTCATATTGTTTTAGTGAGATAATGATTTTTAGTTTACACCAAATGTGATGGCAGTTCAGCTGCCACCTACTAACAGGTAGAAATGTTTAGTTAAGGATTTATCGCCTGAAAAATTTACTTCATAATGTTTTAGTATTAAAATGAGTGAAAGTTTATACCAAATGTGATGGCATTTCAGCTGCCAACCACTAACAGGTAGAAATGATAAAGATTCATCGCCTGAAAAGTTTATCGCATATTGTTTTAGTGAGAAAATGAGTGAAAATTTATACCGAACGGGATGGTAGTTTAGCTGCCACCTAATAATAGGTAGAAATGTTAAGGATTTATCGCCTGAAAGTTTACCTCATATTGTTTTAGTAAAAAAATGAGTGTAAGTTAATACCAATTGGGATGGCAGCTCAGCTGCCACCTACTAACAGATAGAAATGTTAAGGATTAATTGCCTAACAAGTTTACCTCATATTGTTTTGGTGAGAAAGTGAATGTAAGTTTATACAAATTTGGATGACAGCTCAGCTGCCACCTACTAACAGATAGAAATGGTTAGGATTTATCGCCCGAAAAGTTTACCTTATATTGTTTTAGTAAGAAAATGAGTGTAAGTTTATACCTATTTGGATGGCAGCTCAGCTGCCACCTATAAACAGAGAGAAATGTTAAGGATTTATCGCCTGAAAAGTTTACCTCATATTGTTTAGAAAGAAAATGAGTGTAAGTTTATACCAAATTGGATGGCAGTTCAGCTGCCACCTACTAACAGGTAGAAATGTATAGAATTTATCGCCAGAAAAGTTAACTTCATATTGTTTTAGTAAGAAAATGAGAGTAACTTTATATCAAATGGGATGGTAGTTCAGCTGCCACCTACTAACAGGTAAAAATGTTAAGGATTTATCGCCAGAAAAGTTAACTTCATATTGTTTTAGTAAGAAAATAAGTGTAAGATTATACCGGATGGCATGGCAGTTCAGCTGCCTACTACTAACAGGTAGAAATGTTAATGATTTATCGCCTGAAAAGTTAACCACAAATTGTTTTGGTTAAATAATGAGTTTAAGTTTATACCAAATATGATGGCATTTCAGATGCCACCTACTAACAGGTAAAAAATTTAAGTATTAATCGCGTGAAAAGTTTACCTCATATTGTTTTAGTAAGAAAATGATTGTTAGTTTATACCAAATGGGATGGTAGTTCAGCTGCCACCTACTAATAGGTAGAAAGGTTAAGGATTTATTCCCTGAAATGTTTACTTCATATTGTTTTAATAAGAAAATGAGTGAAAGTTTATACGAAATATGATGGCAGTTCACCTGCCAACCACTAACAGTTAGAAATGTTAAGGATTTTTCGCCTAAAAAATTACCACATACTGTTTTAGTAAGAAAAATGAGTGTAAGTTTATACCAAATGGGATGGCAGTTCAGCTGCCTCCTACCTACAGGTAGAAATGTTAAGGATTTATCGCCTGAAAAGTTTACCTCATATTGTTTTAATAAGAAATGAGTGTAAGTTTACACTAAATGGCATGGTAGTTCAGCTGCCACCTGCTAACAGGTAGAAATGTTAAGTATGTATCGCCTGAAAGGTTTACTTCATATTGTTTTAGTGAGATAATGATTTTTAGTTTACACCAAATTTGATGGCAGTTCAGCTGCCACCTACTAACAGGTAGAAATGTTTAGTTTTTATCGCCTGAAAATTTACTTCATAATGTTTTAGTATAAAAATGTGTAAAAATTTATACCAAATGTGATGGCATTTTAGCTGCCAACCACTAACAGGTAGAAATGATAAAGATTCATCTCCTGAAAAGTTTATCGCATATTGTTTTAGTGAGAAAATGAGTGAAAATTTATACCGAACGGGATGGTAGTTAAGTTGCCACCTACTAACAGATAGAAATGTTAAGGATTTATTGCCTGAAAGTTTACCTCATATTGTTTTAGTAAAAAAATGAGTGTAAGTTAATACCAATTGGGATGGCAGCTCAGCTGCCACCTACTAACAGATAGAAATGTTAAGGATTTATTGCCTAAAAAGTTTACCTCATATTGTTTTGGTGAGAAAGTGAATGTAGGTTTATACAAATTTGGATGGCAGCTCAGCTGCCACCTACTAACAGGTAGAAATGTTTAGGATTTATCGCCTGAAAAGTTTATCTCATATTGTTTTAGTGAGAAAAAGAGTGAAAATTTATACCAATTGGGATGGCAGCTCAGCTGCCACCTACAAACAGATAGAAATGTTAAGGATTTATCGCCTGAAAAGTTTACCTCATATTGTTTAGAAAGAAAATGAGTGTAAGTTTATACCAAATTGGATGGCAGTTCAGCTGCCACCTACTAACAGGTAGAAATGTTTAGGATTTATCGCCCAAAAAGTTATCCGTATATTGTTTTAGTAAGAAAATGAGCGTAACTTTATATCAAATGGGATGGTAGTTCAGCTGCCATCTACTAACAGGTAAAAATGTTAAGGATTTATCGCCAGAAAAGTTAACTTCATATTGTTTTAGTAAGAAAATAAGTGTAAGATTATACCGGATGGCATGGCAGTTCAGCTGCCTACTACTAACAGGTAGAAATGTTAATGATTTATCGCCTGAAAAGTTAACCACAAATTGTTTTGGTTAAAAAAATGAGTGTAAGTTTATACCAAATATGATGGCATATCAGATGCCACCTACTAACAGGTAAAAATTTTAAGTATTAATCGCGTGAAAAGTTTACCTCATATTGTTTTAGTAAGAAAATGATTGTTAGTTTATACCAAATGGGATGGTATTTCAGCTGCCACCTACTAATAGGTAGAAATGTTAAGGATTTATCCCCTGAAATGTTTACTTCATATTGTTTTGATACGAAAATGAGTGAAAATTTATACGAAATGTGATGGCAGTTCACCTGCCAATCACTAACAGTTAGAAATGTAAAGGATTTATCGCCGGAAAGTTTACCTTATACTGTTCTAGTAAGAAAAATGAGTGTAAGTTTATACCAAATTGGATGGCAGTTCAGCTGCCTCCTTCCTACAGGTAGAAATGTTAAGGATTTATCGCCTGAAAAGTTAACCTCATATTGTTTTTAGC
Source organism: Loripinus fragilis (assembly GCA_964019695.1). Lineage (NCBI taxonomy): Eukaryota > Metazoa > Mollusca > Bivalvia > Lucinida > Lucinidae > Loripinus > Loripinus fragilis. The sequence continues at coordinate 12,624,176 of OZ026528.1, forward strand.
GAGAAAGTGAATGTAAGTTTGTACAAATTGGGATGGCAGCTCAGCTGCCACCTACTAACAGATAGAAATGTGAAGGAATTATCGTCTGAAAAGTTTACCTCATATTGTTTTAGTAAGAAAATAAGAGTAAGTTTATACCTATTGGGATGGCAGCTCAGCTGCCACCTACTAACAGATAGAAATGTTAAGGATTTATCGCCTGAAAAGTTTACCTCATATTGTTTTTAGTGAGAAAGTGAATGTAAGTTTATACAAATTGGGTAGCAGTTCAGCTTCCACCTACTTATAGGTAGAAATGTTAAGGTTTTATCGCCTGAAAAGTTTACCTCATATTGTTTTAGTAAGAAAATGAGTGTAAGTTTATACCAATTGGGTTGGCAGCTCAGCTGCCACCTACTAACAGATAGAAATGTTAAGTATTAATCGCCTGAAAAGTTTACCTCATATTGTTTTAGTAAGAACTGCTTGTTAGTTTATACCAAATGTAGTGGTAGTTCAGCTGCCACCTGCTAACAGGTAGAAATTTTAAGGATTAATCGCCTGAAAAGTTTACCTCATACTGTTTTAATTAGAAGATGAGCGTAAATTTATACCAAATGGGATGGTAGTTAAGCTACCACATACTAACAGGTAGAAATGTTAATGATTTATTGTTTACTTCATATTGTTTTAGTACGAAAATGAGTGAAAATTTATACCAAATGTGATGGCAGTTCACCTGCCAACCACTAACAGTTTGAAATGTTAAGGACTTATTGCCCGAAAGTTTACCTTATACTGTTTTAGTGAGAAAAATGAGTGTAAGTTTATACCAAATTGGATTGCAGTTCAGCTGCCTCCTTCCTACAGGTAGAAATGTTAAGGATTTATCTCCTGAAAAGTTTACCTCATATTGTTTTTAGTGAGAAACTGAATGTAAGTTTGTACAAATTGGGATGGCAGCTCAGCTGCCACCTACTAACAAATAGAAATGTTAAGGTTTTATCGCCTGAAAAGTTTACCTCATATTGTTTTATTAAGATATGTGTAAGTTTATACCAATTGGGTTGGTAGTTCAGCTGCCACCTACTAACAGATAGAAATGTTAAGGATTAATCGCCTGAAAAGTTTACCTCATATTGTTTTAGTAAGAATTGATTGTTAGTTTATACCAAATGTAATGGTAGTTCAGCTGCCACCTGCTAACAGGTAGAAATGTTAAGGATTAATCGCCTGAAAAGTTTACCTCATACTGTTTTTATAAGAAGATGAGCGTACATTTATACCAAATGGGATGGTAGTTAAGCTACCACATACTAACAGGTAGAAATGTTAAGGATTTATCGCCTAGAAATGGGTGTAAGTTTACACTAAATGGCATGGTAGTTCAGCTGCCACCTACTAACAGGTAGAAATGTTAAGTATGTATCGCCTGAAAGGTTTACTTCATATTGTTTTAGTGAGATAATGATTTTTAGTTTACACCAAATGTGATGGCAGTTCAGCTGCCACCTACTAACAGGTAGAAATATTTAGTTTTTATCGCCTGAAAAATTTACTTCATAATGTTTTAGTATAAAAATGAGTGAAAGTTTATACCAAATGGGATGGCATTTCAGCTGCCAACCACTAACAGGTAGAAATGATAAAGATTCATCGCCTGAAAAGTTTATCGCATATTGTTTTAGTGAGAACATGAGTGAAAATTTATACCGAACGGGATGGTAGTTTAGCTGCCACCTAATAATAGGTAGAAATGTTAAGGATTTATCGCCTGAAAGTTTACCTCATATTGTTTTAGTAAAAAAATGAGTGTAAGTTAATACCAATTGGGATGGCAGCTCAGCTGCCACCTACTAACAGATAGAAATGTTAAGGATTAATTGCCTAACAAGTTTACCTCATATTGTTTTGGTGAGAAAGTGAATGTAAGTTTATACAAATTTGGATGACAGCTCAGCTGCCACCTACTAACAGATAGAAATGTTAAGGATTTTTCGCCTAAAAATTTACCACATACTGTTTTAGTAAGAAAAATGAGTGTAAGTTTATACCAAATGGGATGGCAGTTCAGCTGCCTCCTACCTACAGGTAGAAATGTTAAGGATTTACCGCCTGAAAAGTTTACCTCATATTGTTTTAGTAAGAAATGAGTGTAAGTTTACACTAAATGGCATGGTAGTTCAGATGCCACCTACTAACAGGTAGAAATGTTAAGTATGTATCGCCTGAAAGGTTTACTTCATATTGTTTTAGTGAGATAATGATTTTTAGTTTGCACCAAATTTGATGGCAGTTCAGCTGCCACCTACTAACAGGTAGAAATGTTTAGTTTTTATCGCCTGAAAATTTTCTTCATAATGTTTTAGTATAAAAATGAGTAAGAATTTATACCAAATGTGATGGCATTTTAGCTGCCAACCACTAACAGGTAGAAATGATAAAGATTCATCTCCTGAAAAGTTTATCGCATATTGTTTTAGTGAGAAAATGAGTGAAAATTTATACCGAACGGGATGGTAGTTAAGCTGCCACCTACTAACAGATAGAAATGTTAAGGATTTATTGCCTGAAAGTTTACCTCATATTGTTTTGGTGAGAAAGTGAATGTAAGTTTATACAAATTTGGATGACAGCTCAGCTGCCACCTACTAACAGATAGAAATGGTTAGGATTTATCGCCTGAAAAGTTTACCTTATATTGTTTTAGTAAGAAAATGAGTGTAAGTTTATACCAATTTGGATGGCAGCTCAGCTGCCACCTACAAACAGAGAAAAATGTTAAGGATTTATCGCCTGAAAAGTTTACCTCATATTGTTTAGAAAGAAAATGAGTGTAAGTTTATACCAAATTGGATGGCAGTTCAGCTGCCACCTACTAACAGGTAGAAATGTTAATGATTTATTGCCTGAAAAGTTAACCACAAACTGTTTTGGTTAAAAAATAAGTGTAAGTTTATACCAAATATGATGGCATTTCAGATGCCACCTACTAACAGGTAAAAATTTGAAGTATTAATCGCGTGAAAAGTTTACCTCATATTGTTTTAGTAAGACAATGAGTATATGTTTATACCAAATGGGATGGTAGTTCAGCTGCCACCTACTAATAGGTAGAAAGGTTTAGGATTTATTCCCTGAAATCTTTACTTCATATTGTTTTAGTAAGAAAAAGAGTGAAAGTTTATACGAAATATGATGGCAGTTCACCTGCCATTCACAAACAGTTAGAAATGTTAAGGATTTTTCGCCTAAAAATTTACCACATACTGTTTTAGTAAGAAAAATGAGTGTAAGTTTATACCAAATGGGATGGCAGTTCAGCTGCCTCCTACCTACAGGTAGAAATGTTAAGGATTTATCGCCTGAAAAGTTTACCTTATATTGTTTTAGTTAGAAATGAGTGTAAGTTTACACTAAATGGCATGGTAGTTCAGCTGCCACCTACTAACAGGTAGAAATGTTAAGTATGTATCGCCTGAAAGGTTTACTTCATATTGTTTTAGTGAGATAATGATTTTTAGTTTACACCAAATTTGATGGCAGTTCAGCTGCCACCTACTAACAGGTAGAAATGTTTAGTTTTTATCGCCTGAAAATTTACTTCATAATGTTTTAGTATAAAAATGAGTAAAAATTTATACCAAATGTGATGGCATTTTAGCTGCCAACCACTAACAGGTAGAAATGATAAAGATTCATCTCCTGAAAAGTTTATCGCATATTGTTTTAGTGAGAAAATGAGTGAAAATTTATACCGAACGGGATGGTTGTTAAGTTGCCACCTACTAACAGATAGAAATGTTAAGGATTTATTGCCTGAAAGTTTACCTCATATTGTTTTAGTAAAAAAATGAGTGTAAGTTAATACCAATTGGGATGGCAGCTCAGCTGCCACCTACTAACAGATAGAAATGTTAAGGATTTATTGCTAAAAAGTTGACCTCATATTGTTTTGGTGAGAAAGTGAATGTAGGTTTATACAAATTTGGATGGCAGCTCAGCTGCCACCTACTAACAGGTAGAAATGTTTAGGATTTATCGCCTATCAAGTTTATCTCATATTGTTTTAGTAGAAAATGAGTGTAAGGTTATACCAATTGGGATGGCAGCTCAGCTGCCACCTACAAATAGATAGAAATGTTAAGGATTTATCGCCTGAAAAGTTTACCTCATATTGTTTAGAAAGAAAATGAGTGTAAGTTTATACCAAATTGGATGGCAGTTCAGCTGCCACCTACTAACAGGTAGAAATGTTTAGGATTTATCGCCTGAAAAGTTTACCTCATACTGTTTTAATAAGAAGATGAGCGTAAATTTATACCAAATGGGATGGTAGTTCAGCTGCCACATACTAACAGGTAGAAATGTTAAGGATTTATCGCCTAAAAAGTTTACCTCATATTGTTTTAAAAAGAAAATGAGTGTAAGTTTATACCGAATAGGTTGGCAGTTTAGCTGCCACCTACTAACAGGTAGAAATGTTAAGGATTTACTGCCTGAAAAGTTTACCTCATATTGTTTAAGTAAGAAAATGAGTGTACGTTTATACCAATGGGGATGGCAGCTCAGCTGCCAACTACTAACAGATAGAAATGTTAAGGATTTATCGTCTGATAAGTTTACCTAATATTGTTTTAGTAAGAAAATGAGTGTACGTTTATACCAATGGGGATGGCAGTTCACCTTCAATCTACTAACAGGTAGAAATGTAAAGGATTTATCGCCTGAAAAGTTATCCGTATATTGTTTAGTAAGAAAATGAGGATTTATCGCCTGAAAAGTTTACCTCATATTGTTATAGTAAGACAATGAGTATAAGTTTATACCAAATTGGATGGCAGTTCAGCTGCCACCAACTAACAGGTAGAAATGTTTAGGATTTATCGCCCGGAAAGTTATTGGTACGAGTATATTGTTTAGTTAGAAAATGAGAGTAACTTTTATCAAATGGGATGGTAGTTCGGCTGCCACCTACTAACAGGTAGAAATGTTAAGGATTTATCACCAGTTTACTTCATATTGTTTTAATGAGAAAATAAGTGTAAGATTATACCGGATGGCATGGCAGTTCAGCAGCCTACTACTAACAGGTAGAAATGTTAATGATTTATCGCCTTAAAAGTTTACCACATATTGTTTTAGTTAAAAAATGAGTATAAGTTTATGCCAAAAGGCATGGTAGTTCAGCTGCCACCTACTAACAGGTAGAAATGTTAAGTATTTATCGCCTGAAAAGTTTACTTCATATTGTTTTAGTGAGATAATGATTTTTAGTTGACACCAAATGTGATGTCAGTTCAGATGCCACCTACTAACATGTAGAAATGTTTAGGATTTATCGCCTGAAAAGTTTACTTCATAATGTTTTAGTAAAAAAATGAGTGAAAGTTTATACCAAATATGATCGCATTTCAGCCGCCAACCACTAATGGGTAGAAATGTAAAGGATTCATTGCCTGAAAAGTTGACCTCATATTGTTTTAGCAAGAAAATGAGTGTAAATTTATACTGAACGGGATGGTAGGTTAGCTGCCACCTACTAACAGGTAGAAATAATAAGGATTTATTGCCTGAAAAGTTTACCTCATATTGTTTTAGTAAAAAAGTGAATGAAAGTTTATATCAATTGGGATGGCAGCTCAGCTGCCACCTACTAACAGATAGAAATGTTAAGGATTTATCGTCTGATAAATTTACCTCATATTATTTTTGAAAGAAAATGTGTGTAAATTTATACCAAATGGGATGGTAGTTAAGCTGCCACATACTAACAGGTAGAAATGTTAAGTATTTATCGCCTGAAAGTTTACCTCATATTGTTTTAGTAAAAAAATGAGTGTAAGTTAATACCAATTGGGATGGCAGCTCAGCTGCCACCTACTAACAGATAGAAATGTTAAGGATTTATTGCCTAAAAAGTTTACCTCATATTGTTATGGTGAGAAAGTGAATGTAAGTTTATACAAATTTGGATGACAGCTCAGCTGCCACCTACTAACAGATAGAAATGTTTAGAATTTAATCGCCTGAAAATTTTACCTTATATTGTTTTAGTAAGAAAATGAGTGTAAGTTTGTACCAATTGGGATGGCAGCTCAGCTGCCACCTACAAACAGATAGAAATGTTAAGGATTTATCGCCTGAAAAGTTTACCTCATATTGTTTAGAAAGAAAATGAGTGTAAGTTTATACCAAATTGGATGGCAGTTCAGCTGCCACCTACTAACAGGTAAAAATGTTTAGGATTTATCGCCCGAAAAGTTATCCGTATATTGTTTAGTAAGAAAATGAGAGTAACTTTATATCAAATGGGATGGTAGTTCAGTTGCCTCCTACTAACAGGTAAAAATGTTAAGGATTTATCGCCAGAAAAGTTAACTTCATATTGTTTTAGTAAGAAATAAGTGTAAGATTATACCGGATGGCATGGCAGTTCAGCTGCCTACTACTAACAGGTAGAAATGTTAATGATTTTTCGCCTGAAAAGTTAACCACAAATTGTTTTGGTTAAAAAAATGAGTGTAAGTTTATACCAAATATGATGGCATTACAGATGCCACCTACTAACAGGTAAAATTTTAAGTATTAATCGCGTGAAAAGTTTACCTCATATTGTTTTAGTAAGAAAATGATTGTTAGTTTATACCAAATGGGATGGTAGTTCAGCTGCCACCTACTAATAGGTAGAAATGTTAAGGATTTATCCCCTGAAATGTTTACTTCATATTGTTTTAGTACAAAAATGAGTGAAAATTTATACCACATGTGATGGCAGTTCACCTGCCAACCACTAACAGTTTGAAATGTTAAGGATTTATCGCCCGAAAGTTTACCTTATACTGTTTTAGTAAGAAAAATGAGTGTAAGTTTATACCAAATTGGATGGCAGTTTAGCTGCCTCCTTCCTACAGGTAGAAATGTTAAAGATTTATCTCCTGAAAAGTTTACCTCATATTGTTTTTAGTGAGAAACTGAATGTAAGTTTGTACAAATTGGGATGGCAGCTCAGCTGCCACCTACTAACAGATAGAAATGTTAAGGTTTTATCGCCTGAAAAGTTTACCTCATATTGTTTTATTAAGAAAATGAGTGTAAGTTTATACCAATTGGGTTGGTAGTTCAGCTGCCACCTACTAACAGATAGAAATGTTAAGGATTAATCGCCTGAAAAGTTTACCTCATATTGTTTTAGTAAGAATTGATTGTTAGTTTATACCAAATGTAATGGTAGTTCAGCTGCCACCTGCTAACAGGTAGAAATGTTAAGGATTAATCGCCTGAAAAGTTTACCACATACTGTTTTAATAAGAAGATGAGCGTAAATTTATACCAAATGGGATGGTAGTTAAGCTACCACATACTAACAGGTAGAAATGTTAAGGATTTATCGCCTAAAAAGTTTACCTCATATTGTTTTAGTAAGAAATGGGTGTAAGTTTACACTAAATGGAATGGTAGTTCAGCTGCCACCTACTAACAGGTAGAAATGTTAAGTATGTATCGCCTGAAAGGTTAACTTCATATTGTTTTAGTGAGATAATGATTTTTAGTTTACACCAAATGTGATGGCAGTTCAGCTGCCACCTACTAACAGGTAGAAATGTTTAGTTTTTCTCGCCTGAAAAATTTACTTTATAATGTTTTAGTATAAAAATGAGTGAAAGTTTATACCAAATGTGATGGCATTTCAGCTGCCAACCACTAACAGGTAGAAATGATAAAGATTCATCGCCTGAAAAGTTTATCGCATATTGTTTTAGTGAAAAAATGAGTGAAAATTTATACCGAACTGGATGGTAGTTTAGCTGCCACCTAATAATAGGTAGAAATGTTAAGGATTTATCGCCTGAAAGTTTACCTCATATTGTTTTAGTAAAAAAATGAGTGTAAGTTTATACCAATTGGGATGGCAGCTCAGCTGCCACCTACAAACAGATAGAAATGTTAAGGATTTATCGCCTGAAAAGTTTACCTCATATTGTTTAGAAAGAAAATGAGTGTAAGTTTATACCAAATTGGATGGCAGTTCAGCTGCCACCTACTAACAGGTAAAAATGTTTAGGATTTATCGCCCGAAAAGTTATCCGTATATTGTTTAGTAAGAAAATGAGAGTAACTTTATATCAAATGGGATGGTAGTTCAGTTGCCACCTAGTAACAGGTAAAAATGTTAAGGATTTATCGCCAGAAAAGTTAACTTCATATTGTTTTAGTAAGAAATAAGTGTAAGATTATACCGGATGGCATGGCAGTTCAGCTGCCTACTACTAACAGGTAGAAATGTTAATGATTTTTCGCCTGAAAAGTTATTTACAAATTGTTTCGGTTAAAAAAATGAGTGTAAGTTTATACCGAATATGATTGCATTTCAGATGCCACCTACTAACAGGTAGAAATGTTAAGGATTTATCCCCTGAAATGTTTACTTCATATTGTTTTAGTACGAAAATGAGTGAAAATTTATACCAAATGTGATGGCAGTTCACCTGCCAACCACTAACAGTTTGAAATGTTAAGGATTTATCGCCCGAAAGTTTACCTTATACTGTTTTAGTAAGAAAAATGAGTGTAAGTTTATACCAAATTGGATGGCAGTTCAGCTGCCTCCTTCCTACAGGTAGAAATGTTAAGGATTTATCTCCTGAAAAGTTTACCTCATATTGTTTTTAGTGAGAAACTGAATGTAAGTTTGTACAAATTGGGATGGCAGCTCAGCTGCCACCTACTAACAGATAGAAATGTTAAGGTTTTATCGCCTGAAAAGTTTACCTCATATTGTTTTATTAAGAAAATGAGTGTAAGTTTATACCAATTGGGTTGGTAGTTCAGCTGCCACCTACTAACAGATAGAAATGTTAAGGATTAATCGCCTGAAAAGTTTACCTCATATTGTTTTAGTGAGAATTGATTGTTAGTTTATACCAAATGTAATTGTAGTTCAGCTGCCACCTGCTAACAGGTAGAAATGTTAAGGATTAATCGCCTGAAAAGTTTACCTCATACTGTTTTTATAAGAAGATGAGCGTAAATTTATACCAAATGGGATGGTAGTTAAGCTACCACATACTAACAGGTAGAAATGTTAAGGATTTATCGCCTAAAAAGTTTACCTCATATTGTTTTAGTAAGAAATGGGTGTAAGTTTACACTTAATGGCATGGTAGTTCAGCTGCCTCCTACTAACAGGTAGAAATGTTAAGTATGTATCGCCTGAAAGGTTTACTTCATATTGTTTTAGTGAGATAATGATTTTTAGTTTACAACAAATGTGATGGCAGTTCAGCTGCCACCTACTAACAGGTAGAAATGTTTAGTTTTTATCGCCTGAAAATTTACTTCATAATGTTTTAGTATAAAAATGTGTAAAAATTTATACCAAATGTGATGGCATTTTAGCTGCCAACCACTAACAGGTAGAAATGATAAAGATTCATCTCCTGAAAAGTTTATCGCATATTGTTTTAGTGAGAAAATGAGTGAAAATTTATACCGAACGGGATGGTAGTTAAGTTGCCACCTACTAACAGATAGAAATGTTAAGGTCTTATTGCCTGAAAGTTTACCTCATATTGTTTTAGTAAAAAAATGAGTGTAAGTTAATACCAATTGGGATGGCAGCTCAGCTGCCACCTACTAACAGATAGAAATGTTAAGGATTTATTGCCTAAAAAGTTTACCTCATATTGTTTTGGTGAGAAAGTGAATGTAGGTTTATACAAATTTGGATGGCAGCTCAGCTGCCACCTACTAACAGGTAGAAATGTTTAGGATTTATCGCCTGAAAAGTTTATCTCATATTGTTTTAGTAAGAAAAAGAGTGAAAATTTATACCAATTGGGATGGCAGCTCAGCTGCCACCTACAAACAGATAGAAATGTTAAGGATTTATCGCCTGAAAAGTTTACCTCATATTGTTTAGAAAGAAAATGAGTGTAAGTTTATACCAAATTGGATGGCAGTTCAGCTGCCACCTACTAACAGGTAGAAATGTTTAGGATTTATCGCCCAAAAAGTTATCCGTATATTGTTTTAGTAAGAAAATGAGCGTAACTTTATATCAAATGGGATGGTAGTTCAGCTGCCATCTACTAACAGGTAAAAATGTTAAGGATTTATCGCCAGAAAAGTTAACTTCATATTGTTTTAGTAAGAAAATAAGTGTAAGATTATACTGGATGGCATGGCAGTTCAGCTGCCTACTACTAACAGGTAGAAATGTTAATGATTTATCGCCTGAAAAGTTAACCACAAATTGTTTTGGTTAAAAAAATGAGTGTAAGTTTATACCAAATATGATGGCATATCAGATGCCACCTACTAACAGGTAAAAATTTTAAGTATTAATCGCGTGAAAAGTTTACCTCATATTGTTTTTGTAAGAAAATGATTGTTAGTTTATACCAAATGGGATGGTATTTCAGCTGCCACCTACTAATAGGTAGAAATGTTAAGGATTTATCCCCTGAAATGTTTACTTCATATTGTTTTGATACGAAAATGAGTGAAAATTTATACGAAATGTGATGGCAGTTCACCTGCCAATCACTAACAGTTAGAAATGTTAAGGATTTATCGCCCGAAAGTTTACCTTATACTGTTCTAGTAAGAAAAATGAGTGTAAGTTTATACCAAATTGGATGGCAGTTCAGCTGCCTCCTTCCTACAGGTAGAAATGTTAAGGATTTATCGCCTGAAAAGTTAACCTCATATTGTTTTTAGCGAGAAAGTGAATGTAAGTTTGTACAAATTGGGATGGCAGCTCAGCTGCCACCTACTAACAGATAGAAATGTTAAGGAATTATCGTCTGAAAAGTTTACCTCATATTGTTTTAGTAAGAAAATAAGAGTAAGTTTATACCTATTGGGATGGCAGCTCAGCTGCCACCTACTAACAGATAGAAATGTTAAGGATTTATCGCCTGAAAAGTTTACCTCATATTGTTTTTAGTGAGAAAGTGAATGTAAGTTTATACAAATTGGGTAGCAGTTCAGCTTCCACCTACTTATAGGTAGAAATGTTAAGGTTTTATCGCCTGAAAAGTTTACCTCATATTGTTTTAGTAAGAAAATGAGTGTAAGTTTATACCAATTGGGTTGGCAGCTCAGCTGCCACCTACTAACAGATAGAAATGTTAAGTATTAATCGCCTGAAAAGTTTACCTCATATTGTTTTAGTAAGAACTGCTTGTTAGTTTATACCAAATGTAGTGGTAGTTCAGCTGCCACCTGCTAACAGGTAGAAATTTTAAGGATTAATCGCCTGAAAAGTTTACCTCATACTGTTTTAATTAGAAGATGAGCGTAAATTTATACCAAATGGGATGATAGTTAAGCTACCACATACTAACAGGTAGAAATGTTAATGATTTATTGTTTACTTCATATTGTTTTAGTACGAAAATGAGTGAAAATTTATACCAAATGTGATGGCAGTTCACCTGCCAACCACTAACAGTTTGAAATGTTATGGACTTATTGCCCGAAAGTTTACCTTATACTGTTTTAGTGAGAAAAATGAGTGTAAGTTTATACCAAATTGGATTGCAGTTCAGCTGCCTCCTTCCTACAGGTAGAAATGTTAAGGATTTATCTCCTGAAAAGTTTACCTCATATTGTTTTTAGTGAGAAACTGAATGTAAGTTTGTACAAATTGGGATGGCAGCTCAGCTGCCACCTACTAACAAATAGAAATGTTAAGGTTTTATCGCCTGAAAAGTTTACCTCATATTGTTTTATTAAGAAAAGTGTAAGTTTATACCAATTGGGTTGGTAGTTCAGCTGCCACCTACTAACAGATAGAAATGTTAAGGATTAATCGCCTGAAAAGTTTACCTCATATTGTTTTAGTAAGAATTGATTGTTAGTTTATACCAAATGTAATGGTAGTTCAGCTGCCACCTGCTAACAGGTAGAAATGTTAAGGATTAATCGCCTGAAAAGTTTACCTCATACTGTTTTTATAAGAAGATGAGCGTAAATTTATACCAAATGGGATGGTAGTTAAGCTACCACATACTAACAGGTAGAAATGTTAAGGATTTATCGCCTAAAAAGTTTACCTCATATTGTTTTAGTAAGAAATGGGTGTAAGTTAACACTAAATGGCATGGTAGTTTAGCTGCCACCTACTAACAGGTAGAAATGTAAAGTATGTATCGCCTGAAAGGTTTACTTCATATTGTTTTAGTGAGATAATGATTTTTAGTTTACACCAAATGTGATGGCAGTTCAGCTGCCACCTACTAACAGGTAGAAATATTTAGTTTTTATCGCCTGAAAAATTTACTTCATAATGTTTTAGTATAAAAATGAGTGAAAGTTTATACCAAATGGGATGGCATTTCAGCTGCCAACCACTAACAGGTAGAAATGATAAAGATTCATCGCCTGAAAAGTTTATCGCATATTGTTTTAGTGAGAACATGAGTGAAAATTTATACCGAACGGGATGGTAGTTTAGCTGCCACCTAATAATAGGTAGAAATGTTAAGGATTTATCGCCTGAAAGTTTACCTCATATTGTTTTAGTAAAAAAATGAGTGTAAGTTAATACCAATTGGGATGGCAGCTCAGCTGCCACCTACTAACAGATAGAAATGTTAAGGATTAATTGCCTAACAAGTTTACCTCATATTGTTTTGGTGAGAAAGTGAATGTAAGTTTATACAAATTTGGATGACAGCTCAGCTGCCACCTACTAGCAGATAGAAATGTTAAGGATTTTTCGCCTAAAAATTTACCACATACTGTTTTAGTAAGAAAAATGAGTGTAAGTTTATACCAAATGGGATGGCAGTTCAGCTGCCTCCTACCTACAGGTAGAAATGTTAAGGATTTACCGCCTGAAAAGTTTACCTCATATTGTTTTAGTAAGAAATGAGTGTAAGTTTACACTAAATGGCATGGTAGTTCAGATGCCACCTACTAACAGGTAGAAATGTTAAGTATGTATCGCCTGAAAGGTTTACTTCATATTGTTTTAGTGAGATAATGATTTTTAGTTTGCACCAAATTTGATGGCAGTTCAGCTGCCACCTACTAACAGGTAGAAATGTTTAGTTTTTATCGCCTGAAAATTTTCTTCATAATGTTTTAGTATAAAAATGAGTAAGAATTTATACCAAATGTGATGGCATTTTAGCTGCCAACCACTAACAGGTAGAAATGATAAAGATTCATCTCCTGAAAAGTTTATCGCATATTGTTTTAGTGAGAAAATGAGTGAAAATTTATACCGAACGGGATGGTAGTTAAGCTGCCACCTACTAACAGATAGAAATGTTAAGGATTTATTGCCTGAAAGTTTACCTCATATTGTTTTGGTGAGAAAGTGAATGTAAGTTTATACAAATTTGGATGACAGCTCAGCTGCCACCTACTAACAGATAGAAATGGTTAGGATTTATCGCCTGAAAAGTTTACCTTATATTGTTTTAGTAAGAAAATGAGTGTAAGTTTATACCAATTTGGATGGCAGCTCAGCTGCCACCTACAAACAGAGAAAAATGTTAAGGATTTATCGCCTGAAAAGTTTACCTCATATTGTTTAGAAAGAAAATGAGTGTAAGTTTATACCAAATTGGATGGCAGTTCAGCTGCCACCTACTAACAGGTAGAAATGTTTAGGATTTATCGCCAGAAAAGTTAACTTTATATTGTTTTAGTAAGAAAATGAGAGTAACTTTATATCAAATGGGATGGTAGTTCTGCTGCCACCTACTAACAGGTAAAAATGTTAAGGATTTATCGCCAGAAAAGTTAACTTCATATTGTTTTAGTAAGAAAATAAGTGTAAGATTATACCGGATGGCATGGCAGTTCAGCTGCCTACTACTAACAGGTAGAAATGTTAATGATTTATTGCCTGAAAAGTTAACCACAAACTGTTTTGGTTAAAAAATAAGTGTAAGTTTATACCAAATATGATGGCATTTCAGATGCCACCTACTAACAGGTAAAAATTTGAAGTATTAATCGCGTGAAAAGTTTACCTCATATTGTTTTAGTAAGACAATGAGTATAAGTTTATACCAAATGGGATGGTAGTTCAGCTGCCACCTACTAATAGGTAGAAAGGTTTAGGATTTATTCCCTGAAATCTTTACTTCATATTGTTTTAGTAAGAAAAAGAGTGAAAGTTTATACGAAATATGATGGCAGTTCACCTGCCATTCACAAACAGTTAGAAATGTTAAGGATTTTTCGCCTAAAAATTTACCACATACTGTTTTAGTAAGAAAAATGAGTGTAAGTTTATACCAAATGGGATGGCAGTTCAGCTGCCTCCTACCTACAGGTAGAAATGTTAAGGATTTATCGCCTGAAAAGTTTAACTTATATTGTTTTAGTTAGAAATGAGTGTAAGTTTACACTAAATGGCATGGTAGTTCAGCTGCCACCTACTAACAGGTAGAAATGTTAAGTATGCATCGCCTGAAAGGTTTACTTCATATTGTTTTAGTGAGATAATGATTTTTAGTTTACACCAAATTTGATGGCAGTTCAGCTGCCACCTACTAACAGGTAGAAATGTTAAGGATTTACTGCCTGAAAAGTTTACCTCATATTGTTTAAGTAAGAAAATGAGTGTACGTTTATACCAATGGGGATGGCAGCTCAGCTGCCAACTACTAACAGATAGAAATGTTAAGGATTTATCGTTTGATAAGTTTACCTCATATTGTTTTAGTAAGAAAATGAGTGTACGTTTATACCAATGGGGATGGCAGTTCACCTTCAATCTACTAACAGGTAGAAATGTAAAGGATTTATCGCCTGAAAAGTTATCCGTATATTGTTTAGTAAGAAAATGAGAGTAACTTTATATCAAATGGGATGGTAGTTCAGCTGCCACCTACTAACAGGTAGAAATGTTAAGGATTTATCGGATGGCAGCTCAGCTGCCAAATACTTACAGATAGAAATGTTAAGGATTTATTGTCTGATAAGTTTACCTCATCTTGTTTTAGTAAGAAAATGAGTGTAAGTTTATCACAATTGGGATGGTAGTTAAGATGCCACATACTAACAGGTAGAAATGTTAAGTATTTATGTCCTGAAAAGTTTACTTCATATTGTTTTAGTGAGATAATGATTTTAGCTGACACCAAATAAGATGGCAGTTCAGCTGCCACCTACTAACAGGTAGAAATGTTTAGGATTTATCGCCTAAAAAGTTTACTTCATAATGTTTTAGTAAAAAAATGAGTGAAAGTTTATACCAAATGTGATGGCAGTTCAGCTGCCAACCACTAACAGGTAGAAATATTAAGGATTCATCGCCTGAAAAGTTTACCTCATATTGTTTTAGTAAGGAAATGAGTGTCAGTTTATACCGAATGGGATGGCAGTTCAGCTGCCTACTACTAACAGGTAGAAATGTTAATGATTTATCGCCTGAAAAGTTAACCACAAATTGTTTTGGTTAAAAAAATGAGTGTAAGTTTATACCAAATATGATAGCATTTCAGATGCCACCTACTAACAGGTAAAAATTTGAAGTATTAATCGCGTGAGAAGTTTACCTCATATTGTGTTAGTAAGAAAATGATTGTTAGTTTATACCAAATGGGATGGTAGTTCAGCTGCCACCTACAAACAGAGAGAAATGTTAAGGATTTATCGCCTGAAAAGTTTACCTCATATTGTTTAGAAAGAAAATGAGTGTAAGTTTATACCAAATTGGATGGCAGTTCAGCTGCCACCTACTAACAGGTAGAAATGTTTAGGATTTATCGCCAGAAAAGTTAACTTTATATTGTTTTAGTAAGAAAATGAGAGTAACTTTATATCAAATGGGATGGTAGTTCAGCTGCCACCTACTAACAGGTAAGAATGTTAAGGATTTATCGCCAGAAAAGTTAACTTCATATTGTTTTAGTAAGAAAATAAGTGTAAGATTATACCGGATGGCATGGCAGTTCAGCTGCCTACTACTAACAGGTAGAAATGTTAATGATTTATCGCCTGAAAAGTTAACCACAAACTGTTTTGGTTAAAAAATGAGTGTAAGTTTATACCAAATATGATGGCATTTCAGATGCCACCTACTAACAGGTAAAAATTTTAAGTATTAATCGCGTGAAAAGTTTACCTCATATTGTTTTAGTAAGAAAATGATTGTTAGTTTATACCAAATGGGATGGTAGTTCAGCTGCCACCTACTAATAGGTAGAAAGGTTAAGGATTTATTCCCTGAAATGTTTACTTCATATTGTTTTAGTAAGAAAAAGAGTGAAAGTTTATACGAAATATGATGGCAGTTCACCTGCCATTCACTAACAGTTAGAAATGTTAAGGATTTTTCGCCTAAAAATTTACCACATACTGTTTTGGTAAGAAAAATGAGTGTAAGTTTATACCAAATGGGATGGCAGTTCAGCTGCCTCCTACCTACAGGTAGAAATGTTAAGGATTTATCGCCTGAAAAGTTTACCTCATATTGTTTTAGTAAGAAATGAGTGTAAGTTTACACTAAATGGCATGGTAGTTCAGCTGCCACCTACTAACAGGTAGAAATGTTAAGTATGTATCGCCTGAAAGGTTTACTTCATATTGTTTTAGTGAGATAATTATTTTTAGTTTGCACCAAATTTGATGGCAGTTCAGCTGCCACCTACTAACAGGTAGAAATGTTTAGTTTTTATCGCCTGAAAATTTTCTTCATAATGTTTTAGTATAAAAATGAGTAAGAATTTATACCAAATGTGATGGCATTTTAGCTGCCAACCACTAACAGGTAGAAATGATAAAGATTCATCTCCTGAAAAGTTTATCGCATATTGTTTTAGTGAGAAAATGAGTGAAAATTTATACCGAACGGGATGGTAGTTAAGCTGCCACCTACTAACAGATAGAAATGTTAAGGATTTATTGCCTGAAAGTTTACCTCATATTGTTTTGGTGAGAAAGTGAATGTAAGTTTATACAAATTTGGATGACAGCTCAGCTGCCACCTACTAACAGATAGAAATGGTTAGGATTTATCGCCTGAAAAGTTTACCTTATATTGTTTTAGTAAGAAAATGAGTGTAAGTTTATACCAATTTGGATGGCAGCTCAGCTGCCACCTACAAACAGAGAAAAATGTTAAGGATTTATCGCCTGAAAAGTTTACCTCATATTGTTTAGAAAGAAAATGAGTGTAAGTTTATACCAAATTGGATGGCAGTTCAGCTGCCACCTACTAACAGGTAGAAATGTTTAGGATTTATCGCCAGAAAAGTTAACTTTATATTGTTTTAGTAAGAAAATGAGAGTAACTTTATATCAAATGGGATGGTAGTTCTGTTTCCACCTACTAACAGGTAAAAATGTTAAGGATTTATCGCCAGAAAAGTTAACTTCATATTGTTTTAGTAAGAAAATAAGTGTAAGATTATACCGGATGGCATGGCAGTTCAGCTGCCTACTACTAACAGGTAGAAATGTTAATGATTTATTGCCTGAAAAGTTAACCACAAACTGTTTTGGTTAAAAAATAAGTGTAAGTTTATACCAAATATGATGGCATTTCAGATGCCACCTACTAACAGGTAAAAATTTGAAGTATTAATCGCGTGAAAAGTTTACCTCATATTGTTTTAGTAAGACAATGAGTATAAGTTTATACCAAATGGGATGGTAGTTCAGCTGCCACCTACTAATAGGTAGAAAGGTTTAGGATTTATTCCCTGAAATCTTTACTTCATATTGTTTTAGTAAGAAAAAGAGTGAAAGTTTATACGAAATATGATGGCAGTTCACCTGCCATTCACAAACAGTTAGAAATGTTAAGGATTTTTCGCCTAAAAATTTACCACATACTGTTTTAGTAAGAAAAATGAGTGTAAGTTTATACCAAATGGGATGGCAGTTCAGCTGCCTCCTACCTACAGGTAGAAATGTTAAGGATTTATCGCCTGAAAAGTTTAACTTATATTGTTTTAGTTAGAAATGAGTGTAAGTTTACACTAAATGGCATGGTAGTTCAGCTGCCACCTACTAACAGGTAGAAATGTTAAGTATGTATCGCCTGAAAGGTTTACTTCATATTGTTTTAGTGAGATAATGATTTTTAGTTTACACCAAATTTGATGGCAGTTCAGCTGCCACCTACTAACAGGTAGAAATGTTAAGGATTTACTGCCTGAAAAGTTTACCTCATATTGTTTAAGTAAGAAAATGAGTGTACGTTTATACCAATGGGGATGGCAGCTCAGCTGCCAACTACTAACAGATAGAAATGTTAAGGATTTATCGTTTGATAAGTTTACCTCATATTGTTTTAGTAAGAAAATGAGTGTACGTTTATACCAATGGGGATGGCAGTTCACCTTCAATCTACTAACAGGTAGAAATGTAAAGGATTTATCGCCTGAAAAGTTATCCGTATATTGTTTAGTAAGAAAATGAGAGTAACTTTATATCAAATGGGATGGTAGTTCAGCTGCCACCTACTAACAGGTAGAAATGTTAAGGATTTATCGGATGGCAGCTCAGCTGCCAAATACTTACAGATAGAAATGTTAAGGATTTATTGTCTGATAAGTTTACCTCATCTTGTTTTAGTAAGAAAATGAGTGTAAGTTTATCACAATTGGGATGGTAGTTAAGATGCCACATACTAACAGGTAGAAATGTTAAGTATTTATGTCCTGAAAAGTTTACTTCATATTGTTTTAGTGAGATAATGATTTTAGCTGACACCAAATAAGATGGCAGTTCAGCTGCCACCTACTAACAGGTAGAAATGTTTAGGATTTATCGCCTAAAAAGTTTACTTCATAATGTTTTAGTAAAAAAATGAGTGAAAGTTTATACCAAATGTGATGGCAGTTCAGCTGCCAACCACTAACAGGTAGAAATATTAAGGATTCATCGCCTGAAAAGTTTACCTCATATTGTTTTAGTAAGGAAATGAGTGTCAGTTTATACCGAATGGGATGGCAGTTCAGCTGCCTACTACTAACAGGTAGAAATGTTAATGATTTATCGCCTGAAAAGTTAACCACAAATTGTTTTGGTTAAAAAAATGAGTGTAAGTTTATACCAAATATGATAGCATTTCAGATGCCACCTACTAACAGGTAAAAATTTGAAGTATTAATCGCGTGAGAAGTTTACCTCATATTGTGTTAGTAAGAAAATGATTGTTAGTTTATACCAAATGGGATGGTAGTTCAGCTGCCACCTACAAACAGAGAGAAATGTTAAGGATTTATCGCCTGAAAAGTTTACCTCATATTGTTTAGAAAGAAAATGAGTGTAAGTTTATACCAAATTGGATGGCAGTTCAGCTGCCACCTACTAACAGGTAGAAATGTTTAGGATTTATCGCCAGAAAAGTTAACTTTATATTGTTTTAGTAAGAAAATGAGAGTAACTTTATATCAAATGGGATGGTAGTTCAGCTGCCACCTACTAACAGGTAAGAATGTTAAGGATTTATCGCCAGAAAAGTTAACTTCATATTGTTTTAGTAAGAAAATAAGTGTAAGATTATACCGGATGGCATGGCAGTTCAGCTGCCTACTACTAACAGGTAGAAATGTTAATGATTTATCGCCTGAAAAGTTAACCACAAACTGTTTTGGTTAAAAAATGAGTGTAAGTTTATACCAAATATGATGGCATTTCAGATGCCACCTACTAACAGGTAAAAATTTTAAGTATTAATCGCGTGAAAAGTTTACCTCATATTGTTTTAGTAAGAAAATGATTGTTAGTTTATACCAAATGGGATGGTAGTTCAGCTGCCACCTACTAATAGGTAGAAAGGTTAAGGATTTATTCCTTGAAATGTTTACTTCATATTGTTTTAGTAAGAAAAAGAGTGAAAGTTTATACGAAATATGATGGCAGTTCACCTGCCATTCACTAACAGTTAGAAATGTTAAGGATTTTTCGCCTAAAAATTTACCACATACTGTTTTGGTAAGAAAAATGAGTGTAAGTTTATACCAAATGGGATGGCAGTTCAGCTGCCTCCTACCTACAGGTAGAAATGTTAAGGATTTATCGCCTGAAAAGTTTACCTCATATTGTTTTAGTAAGAAATGAGTGTAAGTTTACACTAAATGGCATGGTAGTTCAGCTGCCACCTACTAACAGGTAGAAATGTTAAGTATGTATCGCCTGAAAGGTTTACTTCATATTGTTTTAGTGAGATAATGATTTTTAGTTTACACCAAATTTGATGGCAGTTCAGCTGCCACCTACTAACAGGTAGAAATGTTTAGTTTTTATCGCCTGAAAATTTACTTCATAATGTTTTAGTATAAAAATGAGTAAAAATTTATACTAAATGTGATGGCATTTTAGCTGCCAACCTCTAACAGGTAGAAATGATAAAGATTCATCTCCTGAAAAGTTTATCGCATATTGTTTTAGTGAGAAAATGAGTGAAAATTTATACCGAACGGGATGGTAGTTAAGTTGCCACCTACTAACAGATAGAAATGTTAAGGATTTATTGCCTGAAAGTTTACCTCATATTGTTTTAGTAAAAAAATGAGTGTAAGTTAATACCAATTGGGATGGCAGGTCAGCTGCCACCTACTAACAGATAGAAATGTTAAGGATTTATTGCTAAAAAGTTTACCTCATATTGTTTTGGTGAGAAAGTGAATGTAGGTTTATACAAATTTGGATGGCAGCTCAGCTGCCACCTACTAACAGGTAGAAATGTTTAGGATTTATCGCCTATCAAGTTTATCTCATATTGTTTTAGTAGAAAATGAGTGTAAGGTTATAATCTTTGGGATGGCAGCTCAGCTTCCACCTACAAACAGATAGAAATGTTAAGGATTTATCGCCTGAAAAGTTTACCTCATATTGTTTAGAAAGAAAATGAGTGTAAGTTTATACCAAATTGGATGGCAGTTCAGCTGCCACCTACTAACAGGTAGAAATGTTTAGGATTTATCGCCTGAAAAGTTTACCTCATACTGTTTTAATAAGAAGATGAGCGTAAATTTATACCAAATGGGATGGTAGTTAAGCTACCACATACTAACAGGTAGAAATGTTAAGGATTTATCGCCTAAAAAGTTTACCTCATATTGTTTTAGAAAGAAAATGAGTGTAAGTTTATACCGAATAGGTTGAGAGTTCAGCTGCCACCTACTTACAGGTAGAAATGTTAAAGATTTACTGCCTGAAAAGTTAACCTCATATAATTAAAGTTATAAAATGGATGTATTTTATACTAAATGGGATGGCAGTTCAGCTGCCACCTACTTACAGATAGAAATGTTAAGGTTTTATCGCCTGAAAAGTTTACCTCATATTGTTTTAGTAAGAAAATGAGTGTACGTTTATACCAATGGGGATGGCAGCTCAGCTGCCAACTACTAACAGATAGAAATGTTAAGGATTTATCGTCTGATAAGTTTACCTCATATTGTTTTAGTAAGAAATTGAGTGTACGTTTATACCAATGGGGATGGCAGTTCACCTGCAATCTACTAACAGGTAGAAATGTAAAGGATTTATCGCCTGAAAAGTTTTTGGTATATTGTTTAGTAAGAAAATGAGAGTAAATTTATATCAAATGGGATGGTAGTTCAGCTGCCACCTACTAACAGGTAGAAATGTTAAGGATTTATCGGATGGCAGCTCAGCTGCCAACTACTTACAGATAGAAATGTTAAGGATTTATTGTCTGATAAGTTTTCCTCATCTTGTTTTAGTAAGAAAATGAGTGTAAGTTTATCACAATTGGGATGGTAGTTAAGATGCCACATACTAACAGGTAGAAATGTTAAGTATTTATCTCCTGAAAAGTTTACTTCATATTGTTTTAGTGAGATAATGATTTTAGCTTACACCAAATGTGATGGCAGTTCAGCTGACACCTACTTACAGGTAGAAATGTTTAGGATTTATCGCCTGAAAAGTTTACTTCATAATGTTTTAGTAAAAAAATGAGTGAAAGTTTATACCAAATGTGATGGCAGTTCAGCTGCCAACCACTAATAGTTAAATATTAAGGATTCATCGCCTGAAAAGTTTACATCATATTGTTTTAGTAAGGAAATGAGTGTCAGTTTATACCGAATGGGATGGTAGTTCAGCTGCCCACTATTAACAGGTAGAAATTTTAAGGACTTATCGCCTGAAAAGTTTACCTCAAATTGTTTTAGTTAGAAAATGAGTGTAAGTTTATACCCAATGGGGTGTTAGTTCAGCTGCCACCTACTAACAGGTAGAAATGTTTAGGATTTATCGCCTGAAAAGTTTACCTCATATTGTTATAGTAAGACAATGAGTATAAGTTTATACCAAATTGGATGGCAGTTCAGCTGCCACCAACTAACAGGTAGAAATGTTTAGGATTTATCGCCCGGAAAGTTATTTGTACGAGTATATTGTTTAGTTAGAAAATGAGAGTAACTTTTATCAAATGGGATGGTAGTTCGGCTGCCACCTACTTACAGGTAGAAATGTTAAGGATTTATCACCAGTTTACTTCATATTGTTTTAATGAGAAAATAAGTGTAAGATTATACCGGATGGCATGGCAGTTCAGCAGCCTACTACTAACAGGTAGAAATGTTAAGGATTTATCGCCCAAAAAACTTTACCTCATATTGTTTTAGTAAGAAAATGAGTGTAAGTTTATACCAAAAGGCATGGTAGTTCAGCTGCCACCTACTAACAGGTAGAAATGTTAAGTATTTATCGCCTGAAAAGTTTACTTCATATTGTTTTAGTGAGATAATGATTTTTAGTTGACACCAAATGTGATGTCAGTTCAGATGCCACCTACTAACATGTAGAAATGTTTAGGATTTATCGCCTGAAAAGTTTACTTCATAATGTTTTAGTAAAAAAATGAGTGAAAGTTTATACCAAATATGATCGCATTTCAGCCGCCAACCACTAATGGGTAGAAATGTAAAGGATTCATTGCCTGAAAAGTTGACCTCATATTGTTTTAGCAAGAAAATGAGTGTAAATTTATACTGAACGGGATGGTAGTTTAGCTGCCACCTACTAACAGGTAGAAATAATAAGGATTTATTGCCTGAAAAGTTTACCTCATATTGTTTTAGTAAGAAAGTGAATGAAAGTTTATATCAATTGGGATGGCAGCTCAGCTGCCACCTACTAACAGATAGAAATGTTAAGGATTTATCGTCTGATAAATTTACCTCATATTATTTTTGAAAGAAAATGTGTGTAAATTTATACCAAATGGGATGGTAGTTAAGCTGCCACATACTAACAGGTAGAAATGTTAAGTATTTATCGCCTGAAAAGTTTACTTTATATTGTTTTAGTGAGATAATCATTTTTAGTTTTCAAATGTGATGGCAGATCAGCTGCCACCTACTAACAGGTAAAAATGTTCAGGATTTATCGCCTGAAAAGTCTACCTGTTATTGTTTTAGTAAGAAAATGAGTGTAAGTTTATACCGAATTGGATGGTAGTTCAGCTGCCATCTACTAACAGGTAGAAATTTTAAGGATTGAGTCGCCTGAAAAGTTAACCTCAAATTGTTTTAGTTAGAATATGAGTGTAAGTTTATACCAAATGACATGCTAGTTCAGCTGCCATCTACTAACAGGTAGAAAAGATAAGTACTTCTCGCCTATAAAGTTTACTTCATATTGTTTTAGTGAGATAATAATTTTTAGTTTACACCAAATGTGATGGCATCTCAGCTGCCAACCACTAACAGGTAGAAATGTAAAGGATTCATAACCTGAAAAGTTGACCTCATATTGTTTTAGTAAGAAAATGAGTATAAATTTATACGGAACAGGATGGTAGTTAAACTGTCACCTACTAACAGGTAGAAATGTTAAGGATTTTATTGCCTGAAAAGTTTACCTCATATTGTTTTAGTGAGAAAGTGAATGTAATTTTATACAAATTATGATGGCAGCTCAGCTGCCACCTACTAACAGATAGAAATGTTAAGGATTTATCGCCTGAAAAGTTTACCTCATATTGTTTTAGTAAGAAAATGAGTGTAAGTTTATACCAATTGGGATGGCAGCTCAGCTCCCACCTACTAACAGATAGAAATGTTAAGGATTTATCGCCTGAAAAGTTGACCTCATATTGAAAATGAGTGTAAATGTATACCGAATCGGTTGGTAGTTTAGCTGCCAACTACTAACAGGTAAAAATGTTAAGGATTTTATTGTCTGAAAACTTTACCTCATATTGTTTTAGTGAGAAAGTGAATGTAAGTTTATACAAATTGGGATGGCAGCTCAGCTGCCACCTACTAACAGATAGAAAAGTTAAGGATTTATCGCCTGAAAGGTTTACCTCATATTGTTTTTAGTCAGGAAATGAGTGTAAGTTTATACCAAATGTAATGGTAGTTCAGCTGCCACCTGCTAACAGGTAGAAATGTTAAGGATTTTATTGCCTGAAAAGTTTACCTCATATTGTTTTTGTGAGAAAGTGAATGTAAGTTTATACAAATTGGGATGGCAGCTCAGCTGCCACCTACTAACAGATAGAAATTTTAAGGATTTATCGCCTGAAAAGTTTACCATATATTGTTTTAGTAAGAAAAAGAGTGCAAGTTTATACCAAATGGGGTGGTAGTTCAGCTGCCAACTACTAACAGGAAACTTTTTTAAGGATTTATCGCCTGAAAAGTTTACCTCATATTGTTTTTAGTAAGAAAATGAGTGTAAAATAACACAAAATGGGATTGCAGTTCAGCTGCCACCTAGTAACAGGTAGAAATGTTAATGATTTATCGCCTGAAAAGTTAACCACAAATTGTTTTGGTTAAAAAAATGAGTGTAAGTTTATACCAAATATGATGGCATTTCAGATGCCACCTACTAACAGGTAAAAATTTGAAGTATTAATCGCGTGAGAAGTTTACCTCATATTGTGTTAGTATGAAAATGATTGTTAGTTTATACCAAATGGGATGGTAGTTCAGCTGCCACCTACAAACAGAGAGAAATGTTAAGGATTTATCGCCTGAAAAGTTTACCTCATATTGTTTAGAAAGAAAATGAGTGTAAGTTTATACCAAATTGGATGGCAGTTCAGCTGCCACCTAATAACAGGTAGAAATGTTTAGGATTTATCGCCAGAAAAGTTAACTTTATATTGTTTTAGTAAGAAAATGAGAGTAACTTTATATCAAATGGGATGGTAGTTCAGCTGCCACCTACTAACAGGTAAGAATGTTAAGGATTTATCGCCAGAAAAGTTAACTTCATATTGTTTTAGTAAGAAAATAAGTGTAAGATTATACCGGATGGCATGGCAGTTCAGCTGCCTACTACTAACAGGTAGAAATGTTAATGATTTATCGCCTGAAAAGTTAACCACAAACTGTTTTGGTTAAAAAATGAGTGTAAGTTTATACCAAATATGATGGCATTTCAGATACCACCTACTAACAGGTAAAAATTTTAAGTATTAATCGCGTGAAAAGTTTACCTCATATTGTTTTAGTAAGAAAATGATTGTTAGTTTATACCAAATGGGATGGTAGTTCAGCTGCCACCTACTAATAGGTAGAAAGGTTAAGGATTTATTCCCTGAAATGTTTACTTCATATTGTTTTAGTAAGAAAAAGAGTGAAAGTTTATACGAAATATGATGGCAGTTCACCTGCCATTCACTTACAGTTAGAAATGTTAAGGATTTTTCGCCTAAAAATTTACCACATACTGTTTTAGTAAGAAAAATGAGTGTAAGTTTATACCAAATGGGATGGCAGTTCAGCTGCCTCCTACATACAGGTAGAAATGTTAAGGATTTATCGCCTGAAAAGTTTACCTCATATTGTTTTAGTAAGAAATGAGTGTAAGTTTACACTAAATGGCATGGTAGTTCAGCTGCCACCTACTAACAGGTAGAAATGTTAAGTATGTATCGCCTGAAAGGTTTACTTCATATTGTTTTAGTGAGATAATGATTTTTAGTTTACACCAAATTTGATGGCAGTTCAGCTGCCACCTACTAACAGGTAGAAATGTTTAGTTTTTATCGCCTGAAAATTTACTTCATAATGTTTTAGTATAAAAATGAGTAAAAATTTATACCAAATGTGATGGCATTTTAGCTGCCAACCACTAACAGGTAGAAATGATAAAGATTCATCTCCTGAAAAGTTTATTGCATATTGTTTTAGTGAGAAAATGAGTGAAAATTTATACCGAACGGGATGGTAGTTAAGTTGCCACCTACTAACAGATAGAAATGTTAAGGATTTATTGCCTGAAAGTTTACCTCATATTGTTTTAGTAAAAAAATGAGTGTAAGTTAATACCAATGGGGATGGCAGCTCAGCTGCCACCTACTAACAGATAGAAATGTTAAGGATTTATTGCTAAAAAGTTTACCTCATATTGTTTTGGTGAGAAAGTGAATGTAGGTTTATACAAATTTGGATGGCAGCTCAGCTGCCACCTACTAACAGGTAGAAATGTTAAGGATTTATCGCCTATCAAGTTTATCTCATATTGTTTTAGTAGAAAATGAGTGTAAGGTTATACCAATTGGGATGGCAGCTCAGCTGCCACCTACAAACAGATAGAAATGTTAAGGATTTATCGCCTGAAAAGTTTACCTCATATTGTTTAGAAAGAAAATGAGTGTAAGTTTATACCAAATTGGATGGCAGTTCAGCTGCCACCTACTAACAGGTAGAAATGTTTAGGATTTATCGCCTGAAAAGTTTACCTTATACTGTTTTAATAAGAAGAAGAGCGTAAATTTATACCAAATGGGATGGTAGTTAAGCTACCACATACTAACAGGTAGAAATGTTAAGGATTTATCGCCTAAAAAGTTTACCTCATATTGTTTTAGAAAGAAAATGAGTGTAAGTTTATACCGAATAGGTTGAGAGTTCAGCTGCCACCTACTAACAGGTAGAAATGTTAAAGATTTACTGCCTGAAAAGTTAACCTCATATAATTAAAGTTATAAAATGGATGTATTTTATACTAAATGGGATGGCAGTTCAGCTGCCACCTACTTACAGATAGAAATGTTAAGGTTTTATCGCCTGAAAAGTTTACCTCATATTGTTTTAGTAAGAAAATGAGTGTACGTTTATACCAATGGGGATGGCAGCTCAGCTGCCAACTACTAACAGATAGAAATGTTAAGGATTTATCGTCTGATAAGTTTACCTCATATTGTTTTTGTAAAAAATTGAGTGTACGTTTATACCAATGGGGATGGCAGTTCACCTGCAATCTACTAACAGGTAGAAATATTAAGGATTTATCGCCTGAAAAGTTTTTGGTATATTGTTTAGTAAGAAAATGAGAGTAAATTTATATCAAATGGGATGGTAGTTCAGCTGCCACCTACTAACAGGTAGAAATGTTAAGGATTTATCGGATGGCAGCTCAGCTGCCAACTACTTACAGATAGAAATGTTAAGGATTTATTGTCTGATAAGTTTTCCTCATCTTGTTTTAGTAAGAAAATGAGTGTAAGTTTATCACAATTGGGATGGTAGTTAAGATGCCACATACTAACAGGTAGAAATGTTAAGTACTTATCTCCTGAAAAGTTTACTTCATATTGTTTTAGTGAGATAATGATTTTAGCTTATACCAAATGTGATGGCAGTTCAGCTGACACCTACTTACAGGTAGAAATGTTTAGGATTTATCGCCTGAAAAGTTTACTTCAAAATGTTTTAGTAAAAAAATGAGTGAAAGTTTATACCAAATGTGATGGCAGTTCAGCTGCCAACCACTAATAGTTAAATATTAAGGATTCATCGCCTGAAAAGTTTACATCATATTGTTTTAGTAAGGAAATGAGTGTCAGTTTATACCGAATGGGATGGTAGTTCAGCTGCCCACTATTAACAGGTAGAAATTTTAAGGACTTATCGCCTGAAAAGTTTACCTCAAATTGTATTAGTTAGAAAATGAGTGTAAGTTTATACCCAATGGGGTGTTAGTTCAGCTGCCACCTACTAACAGGTAGAAATGTTTAGGATTTATCGCCTGAAAAGTTTACCTCATATTGTTATAGTAAGACAATGAGTATAAGTTTATACCAAATTGGATGGCAGTTCAGCTTCCACCAACTAACAGGTAGAAATGTTTAGGATTTATCGCCCGGAAAGTTATTTGTACGAGTATATTGTTTAGTTAGAAAATGAGAGTAACTTTTATCAAATGGGATGGTAGTTTGGCTGCCACCTACTAACAGGTAGAAATGTTAAGGATTTATCACCAGTTTACTTCATATTGTTTTAATGAGAAAATAAGTGTAAGATTATACCGGATGGCATGGCAGTTCAGCAGCCTACTACTAACAGGTAGAAATGTTAATGATTTATCGCCTTAAAAGTTTACCACATATTGTTTTACTTAAAAAATGAGTGTAAGTTTATACCAAATTTGATGGCATTTCAGCTGCCTCCTACTAACAGGTAGAAATGTTAAGGATTTATCGCCCAAAAAACTTTACCTCATATTGTTTTAGTAAGAAAATGAGTGTAAGTTGATACCAAAAGGCATGGTAGTTCAGCTGCCACCTACTAACAGGTAGAAATGTTAAGTATTTATCGCCTGAAAAGTTTACTTCATATTGTTTTAGTGAGATAATGATTTTTAGTTGACACCAAATGTGATGTCAGTTCAGATGCCACCTACTAACAGGTAGAAATGTTTAGGATTTATCGCCTGAAAAGTTTACTTCATAATGTTTTAGTAAAAAATGAGTGAAAGTTTATACCAAATATGATCGCATTTCAGCCGCCAACCACTAATGGGTAGAAATGTAAAGGATTCATTGCCTGAAAAGTTGACCTCATATTGTTTTAGCAAGAAAATGAGTGTAAATTTATACTGAACGGGATGGTAGTTTAGCTGCCACCTACTAACAGGTAGAAATAATAAGGATTTATTGCCTGAAAAGTTTACCTCATATTGTTTTAGTAAGAAAGTGAATGAAAGTTTATATCAATTGGGATGGCAGCTCAGCTGCCACCTACTAACAGATAGAAATGTTAAGGATTTATCGTCTGATAAATTTACCTCATATTATTTTTGGAAGAAAATGTGTGTAAATTTATACCAAATGGGATGGTAGTTAAGCTGCCACATACTAACAGGTAGAAATGTTAAGTATTTATCGCCTGAAAAGTTTACTTTATATTGTTTTAGTGAGATAATCATTTTTAGTTTACATCAAATGTGATGGCAGATCAGCTGCCACCTACTAACAGGTAAAATGTTCAGGATTTATCGCCTGAAAAGTCTACCTGTTATTGTTTTAGTAAGAAAATGAGTGTAAGTTTATACCGAATTGGATGGTAGTTCAGCTTCCACCTACTAACAGGTAGAAATTTTAAGGATTAAGTCGCCTGAAAAGTTAACCTCAAATTGTTTTAGTTAGAATATGAGTGTAAGTTTATACCAAATGACATGCTAGTTCAGCTGCCATCTACTAACAGGTAGAAAAGATAAGTACTTCTCGCCTATAAAGTTAACTTCATATTGTTTTAGTGAGATAATGATTTTTAGTTTACACCAAATGTGATGGCATCTCAGCTGCCAACCACTAACAGGTAGAAATGTTAAGGATTCATAACCTGAAAAGTTGACCTCATATTGTTTTAGTAAGAAAATGAGTATAAATTTATACGGAACAGGATGGTAGTTAAACTGTCACCTACTAACAGGTAGAAATGTTAAGGATTTTATTGCCTGAAAAGTTTACCTCATATTGTTTTAGTGAGAAAGTGAATGTAATTTTATACAAATTATGATGGCAGCTCAGCTGCCACCTACTAACAGATAGAAATGTCAAGGATTTATCGCCTGAAAAGTTTACCTCATATTGTTTTAGTAAGAAAATGAGTGTAAGTTTATACCAATTGGGATGGCAGCTCAGCTCCCACCTACTAACAGATAGAAATGTTAAGGATTTATCGCCTGAAAAGTTGACCTCATATTGAAAATGAGTGTAAATGTATACCGAATCGGTTGGTAGTTTAGCTGCCAACTACTAACAGGTAAAAATGTTAAGGATTTTATTGCCTGAAAACTTTACCTCATATTGTTTTAGTGAGAAAGTGAATGTAAGTTTATACAAATTGGGATGGCAGCTCAGCTGCCACCTACTAACAGATAGAAAAGTTAAGGATTTATCGCCTGAAAGGTTTACCTCATATTGTTTTTAGTCAGGAAATGAGTGTAAGTTTATACCAAATGTAATGGTAGTTCAGCTGCCACCTGCTAACAGGTAGAAATGTTAAGGATTTTATTGCCTGAAAAGTTTACCTCATATTGTTTTTGTGAGAAAGTGAATGTAAGTTTATACAAATTGGGATGGCAGCTCAGCTGCCACCTACTAACAGATAGAAATTTTAAGGATTTATCGCCTGAAAAGTTTACCATATATTGTTTTAGTAAGAAAAATTTGTGCAAGTTTATACCAAATGGGGTGGTAGTTCAGCTGCCACCTACTAACAGGAAACTTTTTTAAGGATTTATCGCCTGAAAAGTTTACCTCATATTGTTTTTAGTAAGAAAATGAGTGTAAAATAACACAAAATGGGATTGCAGTTCAGCTGCCACCTAGTAACAGGTAGAAATATTACGGATTTATCTCCTGAAAAGTTTACCTCATATTGTTTTAGTAAGAAAATAAGTGTAGATTTATACCAAATTGGATGGCATTTCAGCTACCACCTACAAAGAGGTAGAAATGTTAATGATTTAACGGCTTAAAAGTTTTGTTCATATTGTTTTAGTAAAAAAATGAGTGTTAGTTCATAGTAAATGGGATGGTAGTTCAGCTGCCACCTACTTACAGGTAGAAATGTGAAGGAATTATCGCCTGAAAAGTTTACCTCATATGGTTGGCGCCGTTAAACTGGTTTAAGCCCTCCAGTAAAATATTTTACTGACCGTTCCAAGGCGGTACTTCTTTTGTGGATCTTTTATGTTTTTGTTCTGTCTTGTGTTTGCTATTTTTTGTGCGCGTCTGTTTATATGTGCTTCGTGGTCACCTGCTGGGAAAGGGCTGACCTCTTGGCTCTCGTTTGTGGTGTCTTCTGTGAGTTTGTCACTTTCCCATTGGTATCCTGGGTCAGGTGTGGTACTTGATTGTATCGATTCCTGATCTTTGCAACCTTACTTACTTTGAGTAAGAATATGAGTGAAAGTTAATACCAAATGGGATGGCAGTTCAGCTTCCACATACTAACAGGTAGAAATGATAAGGATTTATCGCTTGAAAAGTTTAAAGTATATTGGTTTACTAGTAGTAAGAAAAAGAGTGTAAGTTTATACAAAATGGGACGGTAGTTCAACTGCCACCTTCTTAGCTGTAGAAATGTTAAGGATTTATCGCTTGAAAAAATTACCTCATATTGGATTAGTAAGAAAATGGATGTAAGTTTATACCAAATGGGATGATAGTTCAGCTGCCACCTACTAACAGGTAGTTCAGCTCCCACCTATTAACAGGTAGAAATGTTAATGATTTATCGCCTGAAAAGTTTACCTCATATTGTTTTAGTCAGAAAGTGAGTGTAATTTTATACCAAATAGGATGGCAGTTCAGATGCCAACTGCTAACAGGTAGTAATTTTAATGATTTATCGCCTTAAAAGTTTACCTGATCTCGTTTTAGTAAGAAAATGAGCCTCGATTTTTCGCCAGAAAATTTACCCCATATTGTTTAGTACGAAAGTTTATGCCAAAAAGATGGTAGCTCAGCTGCTTCCTAATAATAGGTAGGAATGTTAAGAATTTGTCACTCGAAACTGCTCGACCTCATAATATTTTAGTGAGAAAAGAAGTGCAAGATTATACCAAAAGGGGTTGCCACCTAATTTGGTTAAAAGCTTACACATTTGTTTTACAAAGCAAACATATGCTCAGTTTTAATTAAGAGCACTGTTATGCACATCGCATAATTTAACATTTTTCTAATGAATAGTTATTTAGTCGCTTTTCGTCTGCATCCATAGTCTGTTGTTGTTCTTGTAGCTTACTGTTGATGTTCTTAGGTAGCTAATATTGCAAACAATATGGACCCAGGACAGACTGCTCCTCTGTAACATTGTCTTCCATGATAAAAAATCTCCATGAACACAATCTAGTCTGAAGTGCATTTAAATGTCCATAAAAAATCTCCATGAACAAAATCTAGTCTGAAGTGCATTTAAATGTATGTGGCAGAAATTCAGAAAACATTTTAAGAAAAAATGTTTTTTCTGGCTGAACATTAACATGGTAAATCAAGCTTTCTGTTGTATATTTGTAAAATTCATTGCCACAATGAAGGATACAGATTGTTATATAGACAACTGAAAGTCTTACTAGTATATTGATGTTGACAGATTAATTACCACTAAAACAAAAACTGATTTTGAAAGCTCCTCCCTACATTTTAAACTCTGGTCATTTGTCTCCTAGATCTGCGGCATTTTATAACGTTCTTCGCTGTTTGCCTAGGGCTTCCAGTATAAGAAGAGGTATTTGGTCACTTTAAATGGAACCTCTGCGAATTTCCTCGAGCATGCGTCTCATTTCTGATAAAAATGGTAGAAAGAGCCCAGGTGCCCAGCTAATAGCAAATAATAATACTCATAATAATTTTAATAATAATAATTTCTTATTTCTCACATTTCTCAACCAAAACATATGTTGTTGGTACTCAAAATAACCGTCTCATTGAGGCGGCTCTTTTGGGCACCCGAAACAAATGCTTTTGTTGACATGTAAGGCAATATCAACACTTTAAAACTCAAACGAAAGGTACGGGGATACAATTGGAAGACTATTACAGAAATTGATATTTCTTGGAAATAAATTAAAAGACAGATGTTTAAATATTAATACACCAACTTCAACTTGTTAAAACCATATTTATGGCTCATCGCGAGAAAACATAAGTTTGCTATAAACAAAAAAACAAAAACCCAGACCAATTCGTGAATCAACGGAAAGCCCAAACCCCATCCCGTCTCCTACTAATAGTTCTTTAAAAGTATATTAGCTTAATACTAACTATATTCTCTTTAGTCCTTGTAACTGAGCTGGCTGGTTTGTGTATATGCCTGGTCACAAGTCTCTGTTATGTATTTTCTCGCAACAAGGATCATTTGATCCTTGAAAGTGTTTATGTTGTGCGCATGCCAAGAACACCATGTATTCACGTGAGCAAGTTTGCTAGTACTGGCCTGATCAGTTTGGTGCTAATGTCACTATGGGGGTACGAGCGCCCTGCAACGTTTCACTATGTCAACGAAACTATGTATCCACGTGAGCAAGTTCGCTAGTACTGACCTGATCAGCTTGGTGCCAATGTCACTATGGGGTACGTGCGCCCTGCATTATTTCACAATGTCAACGAAACTATGTATCCACGTGAGCAAGTTTGCTAGTACTGACCTGATCAGCTATGCATTGATCATTTCTAACCACGGCCTCAGCCCAGGGGGACATCAGGATCTTTGACCGTTCACCCCTGCTACAATCAATCAAACACCGCGGGGACAGCAAGCTAGTAAACCATGACATTTCTTCCCTGCTTTATGGCATGTTTTACTCTGCATTGTCATGTTTTCCTAGGTATGTCAAGTCCCTGGCATTTGCCCTGCACCATGGAGACATTGCAACCATAAAACAGCAAGGTTATTTCTTTCACACCAGATAAGGATATCTGAGATTTTACCCTGTGATAGAAAATCTTATCGTACGCATGCTATATATCTTACCCAGGACGTAAAGTAACGTCATCCTGTGAAATAAGCGTATTCAGGGACTTCTGTAAGTTTATTTAAAATAAATTAATAAATAAATATAAGCAGTGGTGAGCAAGAATATGAATCCATTATTCGTGTGAGGGTAGGATAGAAAAACCCGTCCCTCGGGATCAACGTTTGTCATCACTCGGCAAGCCTCGTTATGCCAAACGGCGATCCTCAGGACGAGTTTTGGTATCCTACCCTCACACTCATGATAGTCTAATATTCTAGCTCAGCTCAGGGGCTTGGCGTGGTTTCAAATGGCTGCTGCACTAGTACCAATGGGTCACAAGTACATGGTGCCATGGTCAGCAATTCATACATCCACATATGTGCCCAGTGTAGACTTAGTTGATCCGCCAAGTATAATCGGTGTGATATATATGGGTGCTAAAGTTTCCACTGCATCAACAGGACATGCTTGCAAAGACTCTAGTTAGACAGGGTAGATTACCATGCTGTTAGGAGCACAAGTCACATTATGTCTGAGATAAAATGTGGATAGTCTCAACTATGCGGTACTGATGGCTTTACACAGCCTGAATTTTTGCAAATTGTCTGTCCGTCCGTCTGTCGGTCTGTGTATCTGTCTGAGACATCTCTCTCTCTTTCTCTCTCTCAGTGAGCTAGTGCTTGTCGCATCTGTGATCATTTAGCTTTGTCATTTTAAATGGACCTGCCGATCTGTCAAAGGTACGTATCCCATACTCATACGTGGAAAATCGTTTCTTAAACATGCAGGAACAACGATCCAATTAATCCTAGCTAGCCCTCATGTCATCTTAAAGTGCGAGCAGTGAAGGCTTGGACGACATTGCTCAAACGTGCATGCCAGTCTGTGCCTTCGGATGATGTGCTGGTTCCTAAACAAATACATTTAATTATCATCTAATTCTTCCTATCCTTGTCCTGCTGAGTACGATAATACACACAAAATTGTATGGTTCCCGGTCGTGTTATTACCTCTTTGCATGCTATCGGCGATCTGTTTTTGTATGCCAGCAACCTATACAAACAGTTTGGAAACAGATCAGGACGTCAATTCTGATCAGGTTTAAAACCGTTTGACACTCTGATAGTGTTCATGAAGGGCATACTTAAAAGTTATGATTTGAATAAAGTCAGCGGAGGACGACGAAAGTATGATTATTACACAGCTTTCAAAGAGGCGGGTGTGACAAGACGTAATTGTTAGTAATTGTTGACGAAGAAAACAATTAACAAGTTAATTATGTCTAATTCAAAAGAAATATGACTAATAATTTTATACAAACTGTTGCCTCAAACATTCAGCAATCACGAGGCCACGCCATGATGGACAAATATCGCGAGAAACGCTCAGATTACTAGGACATTTTTAACAACACATTGTCTTTAACTGGTGCTAGAGAGAAGTGGTTTCACATCGGGTAGACGGCAATCCAAAACGATCTTAACAATTGACGAACATTGGTGAAAACCGCTAGAAACAAAGTTTTCGATTGTCATTTGTCGCAAGTCTGGCGACATATGGCAATCGAACTCTCTGTTTCTAGCGATTTTGATGTACGTTTGTCGATGGAATTATCGTTTTCGATTGCCGCCTACCCGGTGTGGGTTTGGGATCGCTGGCGGACAAGTTTATTCAAATAATAATACACAAAGCTATAATTTCATAACAAATGGGATGGCAGTTCAGCTGCCACCTACTAACAGGTTAAAATGTTAAGGATTTATCGTCTGAAAAGTTTACCTCATATTGTTTTAGTAAGAAAATGAGTGTAAGTTTATACCAAATGGGATGGTAGTTTAGCTGCCACCCACTAACAGTTAGAAATTCTTAGGTTTTATCCCCTAAAATTTTTACTTCATATTATTTCAGTAAGTAAATGAGTGTAAGTTTATACCAAATGGGACGGCAGTTCAGCTGCCAACTGCTAACAGGTAGAAATTTTAAGGATTTCTCGCCTGAAAAGTTTACTGTATAATGGTTTAGTAAGCAAATGAGTGTAAGTTTATATCAAATGGGATGGTAGCCCAGCTGCCACATACTAACAGGTAGAATTGTTAAAGATTTATCGCCTGAAAAGTTTACCTCATATTGTTTTTGTAAGAGAATGAGTGTTAGTTTATACCAAATGGGATGGTAGTTCAGCTGCCACCTACTAACAGGTAGAAATGTTAAGGATTTATCGCCTGAAAAGTTTACCCACTAGCAGTTGAAATTTTTAGGTTTTATCCCCTGAAATGTTTACTTCATATTGTTTTAGTAAGAAAATGAGTGTAAGTTTATACCAAATGGGATGGCAGTTCAGCTGCAACCTGATAACAGGTAGAAATTTTAAGGATTTCTCGCCTGAGAAGTTTACCGTATATTGGTTTAGTAAGAAAATGAGTGTAAGTTTATACCAAATGGGATGGTAGCTCAGCTGCCACCTACTATCAAGTAGAATTGTTAAGGATTTATCGCCTGAAAAGTTTACCTCATATTGTTTTTGTAAGAATATGAGTGTAAGTTTATACCAAACATGATGGTAGTTTAGCTGCCACCTACTAACAGGTAGAATTGTAAAGGATTTATCGCCTGAAAAGTTTACCTTAGATTGTTTTAGTAAGAAAATGGGTGAAAGTTTATACCAAATGGGAAGGAAAATCAGCTGCCACCTTCTAACAGGTAGAAATGATAAGATTTTATCGCCTGAAAAGTTTACCTCATATTGTTTTAGTAAGAAAATGAGTGTAAGTTTATACCAAATGGGATGGCAGTTCAGCTTCCACCTACTAACAGGTAGAAATGTTCAGGATTTATCGCCTGGAAAGTTTACCTACTATTGTTTTAGTAAGTAAATGAGTGTAAGTTTATACCAAATGGGATGGCAGTTCAGCTCAGTGTTGATGCAGTGGAAACTTAAGTACCCATATATACCACACCAATTATCCTTGACGGATCAACTAAGTCTACACTGGGCACATACGTGGATGTATGAATTGCTGACCATGACACCATGTACTTGTGACCCATTGGTATTAGTGCAGCAGCCATTTGAAACCACGCCAAAGCCCCTGGGCTGAGTTAGAATATAAGACTCTATCATAAGTGTGAGGGTAGGATACCAAAACCCGTCCCAAGGATCGCCGTTTGGCATAACGAGGCTTGCTGAGTGATGCCAAACGGTGATCCCAAGGGATGGATTTTCTATCCTACCCTCACACGAATAATGGCTATATTTTCTTGGTCACCACTGTTTTTATTTATTCATTTATTTATTTATTTATTTATTTCAAAATAAACTTACAGAAGTCCCTGAATACGCTAAGATGCAATTTCACAGGATGACGTTACTTGACTTTCTGGGTAAGATAGCATGCGTAAGATTTTCTATCCCAGGGTAAAATCTCAGATATCCTGAACTGGTGTGAAAGAAATAGCCATGCTGTTTTATGTTTGCATTTTCTCCATGGTGCAGGACTAATGTCAGGGATTTGATATACTTAGGCAGACATAACAATGCAGAGTAAAACATGGCATAGCTGGGAAGAAATGTCTACAGGCTTGCTGTGCCCCCAGTGTTTGATTGATTGTAGCAGGGGTGAACGGTCAAAGATCCGGATGTTCCCGGGCTAGGGCAGTGGTTAGAAACGATCAGTGCACAGCTGATCAGGTCAGTACTAGCAAACTTGCTCACGTGGACACATAGTGTCGTAAGACGCAGATGTAAAAATGCAGGAGGTGTCATTTCATCAGATGAGGTGGTATTTTAAATATGGGTATACTATGACCCATCCAAATATAAATCAGCCTCAACAACTGTATTACATTAAACTGTTACGAGGCGTGATCAAAAATCAAAATTCTTATTTTTCAACTAAAACATATGTTGTTGGTACTTAAAATAACCGTATCCATGAGTCGGTTCTTTTGAGCACACACAATTCATGTTTAAACAAATGGATAAGAAAGTATTCACAATTTTCGCCAAAATTATTTGTTTAATTTGACCTAATGTTTAGTCTGTTTGAAAGGTTTCCATTAGCCGTTAGCAAGCTTGCTTAATTAAGACACATTGTGGCGCAATTTGATTTGCAACATCAGTGCTCTTTGTGTTTGTTTTCTAACAAATTGCCTTCCTAAACTATCGCTCATATTGTAAAGAAGTAATTATACATCTCTGTCTTTAATTTCAATAAAGCTTTTAATTATCAAGGTTGCGTCGCTAGAAAGCGCATGTATGTGTTTTACACCACAGTAAGACACAGAGGATCTGACACGAGAGCTAAGATCTATTGTATTATAATGTTCTGTTGATAAGAAGGGGCTTGACAAATAAAGTGATGGTACCAAAATGGAGATGCTATTTCATAGTTGTTATTTACGATGACCCAACGAAATATGCAATAGCCACAACAGCTTTATTACATTTAACTGTATGGAGGCTTGATTAAAATCATTGGATTATTATTCAACCAAAACATATGTTGTGGGTACTCAAAAGAACTGTCTCAATGAGGCGATTCGTTTGAGTACAAAAAATAAATATTTTAACGAACTTATATTAAAATATTTACAATTTCGCCAAAATTGTCGGCTAATTTTGACCTATGATTAATCTGTCAGGTGGGCTTCCATCAGCTATTAGCAAGCTCGTTTAATTACGACGTATTGTTGTGCAATTTGATTTGCAACAACAGTCCTCTTTGTGTTGTTTTCTAACTAATTCATAAACTATCGCTGACATTGTAAAGAAGTAATTATAAGCAACTCTCTGTTCATTAATCAAGTTCAAAAATAGTTATACAAAGTCAAGAAAGCTGAATTGCATTGCCTAAAATATTTATTATAAAAGCATCGTCCATGGCAAAAGTGTGTTGCAATGGTTGTGAGAGATAAGAGATCATTCATAAGAGTTTATGTATTATAATACTCTGTTAATAAGAAGAACGTTTAGATTAAGATAAAACTTAAAGTCATATTCAACAATATCCCAAAGCGAGGGAGAGAGAAAAGATCAATAAGGCGCAAACCCCATCCAAAATTGCCTCAAGTGCATTAAATTCATCCTGCCACAAACAGACCAAATAATACAGGGTTATCTCTCTGAAAGCTACAGAAGAGAGCGCATCGCCCTACCATTTACTAATAAAACGAAAGGGCCCAGCCAGTCGCATAGAGTGTGATCAATGCAGGCTGGTCCCTCCTCTACCATCTTATGCAGACAAAGGAGGACACAGGCACGTTGAATCACAACTACACCTACCTACATGTACAGCATAGAGTGTGATCAATGCAGGCTCGTCCCCATCTACCCTCTTATTTAGATATAGGAGCACACAGTCTCTTAAAGTCACAACTACTACTACCTAAATGCACAACATATAGTGTGATCAATACTGCCTCCACTCGCTACCTCACTCTTATGCAGAAATAGGAGGACGCAGCCTCTTTAAGTCATCACTTCTAGTTCTACTACCTACATGAACAATATATAGTGTGATCAATGCAGCCTCCACTCACTACCTCACTCTTATGCAGAAACAAGAGAACGCATCCTCTTGAAATCATTACTTCTAGATCTACTACCTACATGTACTACATATAGTGTGATCAATGCAGCCTTCATTATTACAACCAGCTAATGAAGACATAGGATAATACAAAATCTTTATGTCATAACTACTACCTTCATGTATAACATGAAATATGATCGATGCAGGCTGCACCTGATTCTACCATCTTATTTAGATATAGGAGTACACAGTCTCTTTAAGTCACAACTGCTACCTGTATGCACAACATATAGTGAGATCAATGAAGCCTCTACACTCTACTACAATCTTATGCAGACAAAGGAAGAGGCAGCCTCTTTAAAACTTTTGCTACCTACATTTACTATATAAAGTGTGATCAATGCAGGCTCCACCCTCTACAATCATCGATGGAGATTAAGGACACATCTTCTTTCAGTCACGGGTACTACTACCTACATGTACCACATAGAGTGTGATCAATGCATCAACATACACTACCACTATTGTATGCATACATAGGAGGACTAGTCACTTTTGGTCATGAACACTACACCCTACATGTACAGCATAGAGTGTGATCAATGCAGGCTGGTCCCTCTTCTACCATATTATGCAGACAAAGGAGGACAGAAGCACTTTCAGTCAAAACTACACCTACTCACATGTACAGCAAAGAGTGTGATTAATGCAGGCTCGTCCCCAGCTACCCTCTTATTTAGATATAGGAGCACACAGTCTCTTTAAGTCACAACTACTACTACCTATATGCACAACATATTGTGTGATCAATTCTGCCTCGACTCACTACGTCACTGTTATGAAGAAATAGGAGGACGCAGCCTCTTTAAGTCACCACTTCTAGTTCTACTACCTACATGTACTACATATAGCATGATCAATGCAGCCTTCATTATTACAACTAGCTAATGGAGACATAGAATACACAATCTTTATGTCATAACTACAACCTACATATAAAACATAAAGTGTGATCAATGCAGGCTGCACCTTCTTCCACCATCTTATTTAGATATAGAAGTACACAGCCTCTTTAAGTCACAACTACCTATATGTACAACATATAGTGTAATCAATACTGCCTCCATTCTCTACCACATTTTTATGCAGACATAGGGAGACTCAGTCTCTTTAAATCACCACTTCTACTACAAGAATATACTACATAAAGTGTGATTAATGCAGGCTCCACCCTCTACAACCATCGTATGCAGATAAAGGGCACATCTTCTTTCAGTCCCGCATACTACTACGACCCACATGTACCACATAGAGTGTGATTAATGCAGTCAATATCCACTACCTTTATCGTATGTAAACATAGGAGGATTAGTCACTTTTGGTCATGAATACTACACCCTACATGTAAAGCATAGAGTGTGATCAATGCAGGCTGCACCCTCTTCTACCATCTTTTGAAGACAAAGGGGGAAATAGGCACTTTCAGTCACAACTACACCTACCTTCATATCCAGCATAGAGTGTGATCAATGCAGGCTCGTCCCCTTCTACCCTCTTATGCAGACAAAGGAGCACACAGCCTCTTTCGTTTGCAACTAATACTACCTACATATACAAAATATTGTTTAATCAATACAAGCAACATCCTCTACCACAATATAATACAGACATAGGACACATCCTCTTTCAGTAACAACTACTTACATGTACATAGCCTAGTTCAATCACACAACTTCTTCTACCAACTACATGTGCCACATGTATTGTGAGCAATGCAAGGGGTTCCATTGTTTATTCCTTGGAAAACTTAGAAAAAAAATCCTGAGGAGGCAAAGCTTTTCCCAGAGACAGGTGGGGATACCTATTGGTTATTCAAATGGAAAACTATAGTACTTCTGATTTTCCTGGGGGAGAGTATCCGGACCCCTGTCCCCATGTCTGTATCTGCCCATGCTTCGTATTAGTTGTGACGAACCAATTGAATGGATCACATGAACTTTCATGCAAACCAAATATATATGTGGCTTGTACAGCATA
Source organism: Loripinus fragilis (assembly GCA_964019695.1). NCBI lineage: Eukaryota > Metazoa > Mollusca > Bivalvia > Lucinida > Lucinidae > Loripinus > Loripinus fragilis. The sequence continues at coordinate 12,665,389 of OZ026528.1, forward strand.
GGAATTAAGTGTATGTGTGAGATTGGTACCGTGAAACTAGTTCAATAATTCTAGTAATTTTCTTACTGACCATTACAATGCAGTGCTTCTTTTGTGGACCTTTTTGTGTCGCATGCAAAGAAAGTATGACACAAAGGGATCATGACTCTGGCGTCGTCGTCCGCGGCATCACACTTTTTGTTTCCGATCAATAAATCTTGATTGGATGTATTAATTTCATTTAAACTTTACAGAAAGGTCCAGCATCATAAAATACAGGTCAAGTTTCATAAAGGGGGTAATTTGCAAAATTTTGACTGAGTTATGGCCCTTTTATTTACTAAGGTTTCTGCAAAATTGTCCATTTGTGGTTTCAGATCAATAACTTTTGAAGGGATGCAGCAATTTCTTTCAAATTTAATAGAATTGTAAAACATCTTAAAATACAGGTCAGGTTAAAATTGAAGCTCATTTGCAAATTTTTGACTGAGTTATGGCCCGCTTGTTGACTTAGGTTTAGGCTAATGCAAAAGCTATGTTGTTTTTTTTGTGGATAAAACTTCACATTTCTCCAAAACTATAATATCGGACAACTTCTCACTATAATTCATCATTACCAGTGCATGTGGAAAAGCATGGCAGTGATTTAAATTTTACCCCACCCCGCTGACCCCTTATGTGGGGCTAAAGGAAATATCGAAATAACTCAGTAAGTTGTCAATAGTTTTTACTGCAATTTCGCATGCAGACAGAGGTACAATACATATGAAACATCAAACGTGATTTTCGATCCAAAGTAGGTAAGGGTGCAAAGCTCAGGAATCGATACAATCAAATACCACACCTGACCTAGGATACCAATGGGAAAGTGACAATCTCACAGTTGGACGCCATAAACGAGAGCCAAGAGGTCAGCCAAGAAGTCAACACCAACAGAGCCACCGCAGTAGAACGGACAATAGCCTAAGCCACTGGGGGGCTTAAATGCATTTTACTGGCACAAAATACACACCCTAGATTCTGCTGTTGTTGAAATACAAAAAGTGTTCAGCTCGCATGGAAGTAAGTAAAGGTGCAAAAATCAGGAATCGATACAATCAAGTACCATACCTGACCCAGGATACCTATGGGAAAGTGACAAACTCACAGTTAAACACCACAAACGAGAGCCAAGAGGTCAGCCAAGAAGTCAACACCAACAGAGCCACCGCCTTAGAACGGACAGCAGCCTAAGCCACTGGGGGGCTTAAATGCATTTTACTGGCACCAAATACACACCCTAGATTCTGCTGTTGTTGAAATACAAAAAGTGTTCAGCTCGCATGGAAGAAAGTAAGGGTGTAAAAATCAGGAATCGATAAATCAAGTACCATACCTGACCCAGGATACCTATGGGAAAGTGACAAACTCACAGTTATACACCACAAACGAGAGCCAAGAGGTCAGCCCCTTCCCCGCAGGTGACCACAAGGCACATATAAACAGACGCACACAAATACATAGCAAACACAAGACAGTCAAAACATAAAAGATCTAATAGCAAACACAAGACAGAAAAAGACAGAAAAAACATAAAAGATCCAGAAGTTAGAAGCCTTCAAACTTTTGCAATGTATCATCATGGAGAAACACTCTAATTAAATTAACACACTATGATGAAACGAAGAAAATGACTCACGATTCAGAGATAGTAAGAGTTAAAGAAAACCTCAAGTTTAGCCACGGTGGGTCCAGCTACAGATAAGCATCAGGCACCAACCCACCGATTAAAGCTTTACGTCAGAGCCGTAGAGTCTGAGGCCTGACCCACCGTCGTACAATTTAAGAGGAAACCATAGCTATAAACCGTGATTGGGTTTAAAACCAGGCATGCAGACTGTCGCAGGTTGCTTATCAAATTGCAGGGAATCACGAAACTCATCAACGTGGTCGCAACATGGTTGGAATTGCACATATTAGTTTATTTTGTTATTGAACTAACCACTGAAAACTAGTTTATAGGCTTTTAACTTTGATTTGTTTGATAACCAGGGTGAACTTAGGGGTTGGTGAAATGGGATTTATGTTTTGTGATTTATAAGTTTTTCTTAAAAACCTTTACAGGGGATATAAATTTGACAAATTTGCCTTGTTTGACTTCTGTTTTGCCAGAGGACACATCCGATTCACGGAATTCTACGAGAGATGATTCACCAATTTTGAAATACTTTTATTTTATCTATAAATTTCTCATAATAAGACTTTCATTGCAAAATATTTTCTATTTGTGATCCATGGAGGTTGTAATTCAGTCTACATTGCTTATATCATGACCCCAGTGTGTTATTGATAATGGAATGGTCCAGTTTTCTTCATTTGTCTCACAATGCTCGTTTAAGGCTTACCAAATGGTAGGTTTCGTACTCTTCTGAAAGCCTTTTATAAGGATTTCCCAAAATGCAAAAACAATCGGGCGGCATCTGGACCTTAAGGCATCCACTCCTCATGTGTAACAACGTTCACGTTTTGGAAACGTACATACAAATGTTGGCCAACATCTGTTTGACGCATGGCTTGAAGACTTGTCCTGGTGAAATACTTTTTTGTTAATTTGGTCACTTAGAAACAGTCTTGCTTAATAATGTTTAATGAATGGTTTCAAAACTAAGCCAATATAAAATTACGAATTGACCTTGACACCTTTAGGGATGATCCGAGTCTCAGTTTTGCCTGGGAACTTACTAGAGCCCAGGCCGAGAAACCTGGCGCAAACGATTCACTTTTAACATGTTTGAGTTTTGAAGGATCACCATGTCCTTTACGGATGTAGCAGACTCAGCAACGACCATAGCTGCCACCCAAATTAAACATTGCCTCATCTGTCGTCAAAATTTAAACATCTATAAAGATGCCACGAACATGGCCGCCTTTTTTCAATTTATGTTGCATTTAACTTGTAAACTTTGCACTATTTTTAGAAATTTTGCGTGCAGTGCATTTTTAATAATGCTGTAAATGGTTGACTGAGACACCCTTATTGAGTTGCCATTTCACGTTGTAAGGATGGGTTAACCCTTTTTCATAATCACTGCAACTTTAAGATTAACTGCAGATGTTGACTTTTGGGGTGGCTTTCTGTATGGCCCTATTTTTGGCTTTTTCCTACTAGCGCAGAGATTTTTACATATCGAGTGCTTTACTAGATGGGTTGTTGATATAGAAATTTCATGTTCATGACCTTTTGTCTCTCATTGTATATTCCTGTAGGACTTTGTCTTCTTCAAATGGTATGTAATGGAAGGTTCCACTATAATGTTAATTTTAGCTCTACTCATTTTACAATCCGCACAAAACTGACAAATATATGTAATACAATGGTTTATTGATAAATAAGTGTAAATTTCGTGTTTTTGAAACGCGATGCTAGATAACAACGAAGGATTCAAAAGTGTTTCAAAACTGGTGAATCACCTCTCGTAGTTTGTTATTTGTTTTTGTCTTTGCCATAATGGCATGCATGTTCCTTGCAACCTTGTGGTCGTCTGTTTGGAAAGGGCTGACATCTTGGCTCTCATGTATGTGACGTTTTCTTGTGTTTTTGTCACTTTTCCTTACAATGTCCTGGGTCAAGTGTGGTACTTGGTTGAATAGTTCCAGATCTTTGCCTTCTTCCTTACTTTATAACACCTTTGCTTGGTGTAAAAAGTTGGACACATATACACATAGCCTTCGTATCAGGTGGGACATTATTTGAAAAATGCAACCTAGCTGAAGATAATGACAGGAAACGTATTGATGTAAACATTTGACGTTATCCAATTGGACGTAATGTTACCTTCGCAAGTGTATCAGATTATTCAATGACAGCTGTAACAACGCGTGTAGGCTACATTCGATAGAATCTTACTTCATTTCAATTTGAAAAAGAAATTTCCCTATCAAATTATTTGATTGGTTCGGCGCACGTCCCGTCACTGTTATTGTTTTTTGTAGTCAGATATGCATAATCATAGATAATAGGGTTATCTGTATATTTTACAGTTGAGAGTCACATGAATTACGAAAACCATTGAAAACACAGGTAACACTTTCTTTGACATTTCCGGTATTACTGGTCAGATTTTCAGGGGGTTTGAAACAGATACCGCGGAAAAATGACAGCAACAGGCCTGTTGTATTCGATTTCAGACAAAGATCGAGTTAAAAAGTTATTGACGAACAACTGTAAAATTCGGTTGCTCGGCAATAATTTTTTAAACAGATCTTTGTCCAAAAGTCGATGAAGGTGTACATGATGCTTTCATTTTTCCAGGTTGTCAGTTTAAAATCCCATCTCCAAGCATTGCTACAAATGTTTACATGTAGAGAGAAGAAAAATGCAAACGTTGTATTTTGTTTTGACTGGATACAAAATCGTGTGGGTTGCGATTATAGCAGTATTCTGTAATTACAAGTGAAATTATTCTTATTTTAGAAGTAAAACTTTCCACGAGGAGTGACAGGTGGCTTAACCCACGTATTAATTAAGCTTCATTGTTGTTATAATGATCACAATTCGTAAATTCAGATTGTTTTGTGGCGTTTGCTATTAATCGAAAACAATTTACCCTTTCTTCGCTAGTGACAACTTTATCCTTCTAAAATGTTGTACAAGGTAGCCAGATCAGGCCTGATGGGCGTGACCTGGATTAAGAAATGAGCCGCGGCATGAGATTTCCAATAATTTAACATTTTGACAATTTTCGACTTCGACGAGTCTCTGCAGCCTCCTTATAAGCTTAGAAACTCCAAATGGTGTTCAGTCAGTAGCTTAACAAACATAGAATACTCAAGCGACTAGCGTAGGCTCTGATCAGACTGCGCTTATGCGCAGGCTTATCTGAGGCTTTGCTGGTCGCACAGGCCAAAATGTTGGAAATCTCATGCACTGGCTCAAATCAACAAAAAAAATATGCATTATTTCCGGCAGGCAAAGAGTTCAGACATTGACAACATCTGCTAAAAATCACCTGCAACCTGCATTGGTCAAAATAAAGTAGTGACATTTTATTTTTGTTTTTGATACTGCCGCTTTTGAAATGAGTCATAAAAGTAGCGAGCACCCAATACCACCATCTTATCCAGCCGTATGACTGGAGGGACGACACAAATAACTACTACTACCTACTTGTACAACATATAGTGTGAGCTATGCAGCCGCCAAATTCTACTACCATCTTATGCAGACATAGGAGGATACAGCCTTCTTTATTTACAACTACTACTACCTACTTGTATAACTAATAATGTCATCAATGCAGGCTCCACCATCTACCGCCATCTGAAGCAGACATTGGGGGCACGGACTCTTTCAGTCACAACTACTAGACACTGGTAAATGTATACGTCGATTTGTGGAATTTACGCGTTTGGTCGGTATTTCATAGACCGGAAGTGGTAAATATTGGTGTTAATACTATATAGAAAAACATGCCATATGCCTAAAGGACTACAAGATTAGATAATTTTTAACATGGATTCTCTGTAAGAATCAAAAAATTCCCATAGGGGTCCGGCATGCTACGTCTGGGATTTTTCTCATTCTTTGTGTTGAAGCCGGTATGACCCCCAAACAGCAAAACAAGCCTTAAATTTTCAAAATAACATCTGGTTACCATGGTTACCAGGGTTATTGGTGTCAAGCTGAGCTTTGTAGAAAATGCAAAGAAAAAAGTGAAAAATAGGCATACTTGGCTGATCATTCCTTCAAAATGTGTTCATCAAATTTCTGAAACTAACATACTTGTATGCTGTACCAACTTTGCTCTATATGAGAGAATAAGAAAACATAAGGTATATTACACACATGAGTAGCATGTGACTGTTTGAATATGCAGATTTTTACAATTTCCAAAATGTGGAAAAAATGGGAATTTGACATATTTTGAAGCAGTTTTTGATAATTTTTGCAACAGTGTACAAGTAAACCACTGATATGAATACAACAAGCAATATGTCTTCTGTCGGAAACGATAAAAAACTGGATGGAGAAATTCTTTATTTAAGGTCAAGTTCAAGGTCATAAAAACTCCAGTTCATGATTTTTTAAAATTTGGTATTTTCACGTGTTTTGGACCAATATCTGGATGGGTAAATGAAACTAAATAAGAAAGCAAGTGTTACATTCACTAAGAACAACATATAAGTAATCAAACACAATAATAAAATGTATGAATTTATTTGAAGGTGAAGGTCAAGGTCAAGGTCATAAAATGTAGAATTTCAAAATACAGAAAAACTTGGTTTTTCACATTTTTTGGCACACTATTAAGAAGGGTAAATGAGAGAAAGAAAGAAAGCAAGTGTTACATTCACTAAGAACAACCTATAAGTAACCAAACACAATAATAATATGTATGAATTTATTTGAAGGTGAAAGTCAAGGTCAAGGTCACAAAATGTAGAATTTCAAATTACGGAAAAACTTGGTTTTTCACATATTTTGACACAATATTAAGATGGGTAAATGAAAGAAAGAAAGAAAGCAACTAGTCTATGCATTAAGAACAACACATCAGTTATTGGAATCAATTATCACATGGATTAAAATATTTTAATGTAAAGGTCAAAGTCAAGGTCATTAAATGTAGAAATTCAAAATGTAGAAAAACTGTGATTTTCACATGTTTTGGAATATTAAACACATTCAGATGGGAATATGAAATAAATAAGAAAGCCACTAGTGTCCACATTTAGAACAACATATCAGTTAACAAAAGCAATACTGTAATGGATGAATATATTTAGATTTGAAGGTCAAGGTCAAGGTCATTTAATGTAGAAATTTAAATGTTGAAAAACTTAGTTTGCTGCACGTTTTAGAGCATTATTTAGATGGGCGAATGAAGGAAAGTAAGAAAAAGGCTAGTATATGCATTAAGAACAACACATCTGTTAAAAAACATAACCAAATTAATGAAAATATTCGAAAGTGAAGGTCAAGGTCATCAAATATAGTACATCTAAATAACAATTTTGAAATATTCGATTTTTGCATGTTTTGGGACAATATTAAGATGGGTACATGAAATAAGGTAAGAAAGATATCAGTCCTCCATTAAGAAAAATACATCAGTTAACAAAAGCAGTACTAAAAAAGAATTTATTTACATGTAAAGGTCAAGGTCATCCAATGTTAAAATTCAAAATATGTGTAAAAAAACTGGCGTTATCACATGTTTTGAAACAATATTTAGATTGGTAAATGAAAGAACGCTAGAAAGCAACTAAACTATGCATTAGGAACAATACATTAGTAACTAAAAGCAATAAACAAAATTGATGAATCTATTCAAATGCGGAGGTCAATGTCAAGGATATCAAATGTAGTCCAAATTCAAAATGTGGAAAGACTGCAATTTTCACATGCTTAGATACCATATTTAAATGAGTATATAAAAGCTGTTACTTTGGGATTAGTCTTCATCTATTCTACATCCATTATTTGCAGTATATGCCCTAGGGAAACTTTGCATATGCGCAGGGTCATCTGAGCCTTGTCTGCCTATTGATGCTTGAACTGCTGATATCTCAAGTATTCTTCAGGCTATACAGAAGAATTCAGCTTATCATATGACGTCGCATCTGTGAGTGAAATAATGCCATGCTATAAAATCGATAAACAACTAGTGGTTTATAGATTTACGGGAAATGTTATGACATCCATAACAACGTTGCATGCATAACATGTAATGACAAAATTAAAACGTTTTTACGCCAGAAATGAGATTTCAATGTATTCATTGCGAAAAAGAGATAAAATGCTCGACAAGCCTCACATTTTATCTCTTTTCCCCAACTCGTTTAATAAATTCAATAAAACATGAGCACTCATGTAAAATTCTCTATTTCTTCAATGTTTTAATAGAGTCTATATCTGATTTTATACTTTTTTCAAAGGAGTTTGTATATGATATAGCGCATTACAAAAAGATCTAAGTTATCTGTTCTTTGAATGAAGTAAAATTTGCTATTTCCACACCCACTGAATTATGTCTTAAAAAGAGGATCTTACATGAGTGATCATTTCATTTGAAATTTATTAAACGAGCCTTTGAAAGAATCTTTTTACTATTCATTTGAGGGAGCGCAGTGGCTCAGTGGTAGAGTGCTTGACTCGAGACCGAAGGGCCGCGGGTTCGAGCCTCACCAGCGTCACTGCGTTGTGGTCCTTGAGCAAGACACATTTATCCTAGCTTAGTACTGGTTCAACCCAGGAAGACCCGTCCCACATAACTGAAAGATTGTTGAGTGGACGTTAAGAATCAAATCAAACAAACAAACAAAAAACATTCATTTGGCATACTAAATGCAATTTTATCACCTTCAAAATTTGTTTATTTCAATGAAACATTGCATTGTGTGACTGTCGTCCAGCAGGCGAAGAGAAAGAAAAAATGTCAGTAAATCGTGATAATTTTATTTCCAAACTTTTCCTCGAGATATAATTAAGAAAATGAATACTCACACTTTGTGTTTTACAAAGAAGAGCTTCCAGATTATTTTTAACAAGTATGGGCTTTTAAAAAGAAAGAAAGCTCACATCTTCTTAAAATTGGAAAAATGCTATCTTTGACCTTGACTTTCCATTCTTATAACATATGTTTATTTATTTGCTACTGCTTACATTTATTATGGTGTCCTTTTTGACTGTACAAGTAGATTTCATAGGGTTTTTTTACCCACAAACAACCCCGGCAATCTGAGTAAACAAACGAGCAAAATCCGTTTTTTTTTTCAAGTTGAATTTTTATGTTCTGTGACCTTGAACTTGACCTTCACATTTAAATATGTTTATCCTTTTAAATTTGGCTTTTTTATGTTGTGTTGATATGTGGCCTTTTCAGAAACGCTTAAAATTAAACCAAACCAAAAACTGTTAATAAATAGATGAAAATCGCCATAATTCAATATTTGGATATAGAAAAATTTGTGACCTTGACCTTCATATTTATATCTTTCCACCAGTTTGATTTAATTTAAATAGTTGCTATTTTTATTTGTATTAATATATCAAATGATTTATAAATACATTTTGGACACATAATAAAAATGTGTTACGAACTATGACTAAATTACTGTTTTTTTGCCTTTTCCGAAAATGTACCATTTGTGACCTTGACATTGACCTTCACATTTTTATTTATCATCTGTTTAGGTTTTGGTGTCAATAAAAGATATTTCTTTTTCTATATAACCATATTAGTTTTTTCTTATCACCATCTTCAGCTACACTTCACAAAATGGGTTTAAATTAGTGAAAAATCCCTTTTTTCCTTCATTTTGAAAGTAGACAACATGACATTGACCTTGACCTTTATACACCAATTTCTCCAACCAGTTTGATTTAATTTTAAATAGTTGCTATTATTATCTTTATGAATATATCAAAGGATTTATAATATATTCTGGAAACATTACAAAATTTTGTTTCAAAATATGTCTAAATTTATGTTGTAACTGTTTTTTCACCTTTGTTGAAAATGTACCATTTGTGACCTTGACATTGGCCTTCTCATTCATATTCATCATCTGTTAAGGTTTTGGTGTCATTAAAAGATACTTTTTTCTTTTTAACCATATTAGCTTTTTTCTTACCATCTTCAGCTATACTTTACAAAAACTGTTTAAATTAGTGAAAATTCCCTTTTTTCTTCATTTTGAAAGTAGACAATTTATGACCTTGACCTTCACACATCAATTTCTCCAACTGGTTTGATATATTTTCAAATAGTTGCTATTATTATCTTTGTGAATATGTCAAAGGATTTATAAATATATTATGGGAACATTGCAAAATTTTGTTTCAAAATACAGGTCAACCTCGTTATGTCAAACTTGCCTATCTCGAATACACGGGCTATGTCCAAGTGATCGTCCATTCCCGAATATTCCCCCTATATTGCATTGTATTTCGACCTTGCTTATGTCAAACTCGGTTATCATGAAAACTCGGCTATATCGAAGTGATTTTTCATTCCCGAAAGTCAGTTTTTCCTTTGTTTACCACTGCTTGTATCGAAGTGGTCAAAAAGTGAAATGGTCCGAATGACAAACAAAGTAATTTACCTGATTGATGGAACAATAGCCTTAATTTCAGCCCAATTAATCCATTGTTGTGAGTAATCGCCAATTAGTTATAGCATGTGTAAAGGCAGCCATTATTAATTGATCAGCTGTGTGTGTAGATAATTGACCCAATTGACCTTGATATGACCACTCAGGTGTGTTCGATTGGAGCATCAGAAAATTAGTGGTCCCTTTTAAATTTTAACGACTTAATATTGTTCACCGGTGTCTTTTGATGAGAGATGTTTGTACTGGACGAGACCTTAATTTTGTTTGACCAGAAGCCACAACTGTCTTCAATATACAATCACGGCCAGCAAAGACTTACACAGCTGGTGCATTTGCACTGTCTGAGCAGTCTTTGCTGTGAGATATTTCGATATTAAAGGGTGTAATATTTCTTCATGTGCAGATTCTGATTAGACTGTGAGAGTGCAGCCAAATCTGATTCAGCTAGAATATCTGTGGTTCTGCTCCGACAAAATTGACGTTTTTTCAGTGAAGTGTGCTGCATTGATCTCCGTTTTTAGCTATCTATATGCTCTCGTATATGGAGATATTAACTTGTTTTGTTTGATGTTTGCTTATTTTATTTTATTATGTAATTAAAATGAAAATAAAACAACTCAAAATATTTTTCTATTGTCTTTATTTCAATCCAGTTTTGAGTAGAAACAGTTTTACTACATGTACGTCTGTACTGCAAATGTATATCGTAAGAAATCTGGTTCAACGAAATTCAACATGTATACTGTATTTTGGTGACATCACATTTTGGCTATGTCGAACTTCGGATATCTCGAAGTATTTCCGCCATTCCCTTGGACTTTGAGATAACGAGGTTGACCTGTATGACTAAATTACTGTTTTTTTCAACTTTTTTGAAAATGTACCATTTGTGACCTTGACATTGACCTTCACATTTATATTCATCATCTGTTTAGGTTTGGTGTAAATAAAAGATACCCTATTCTACATAACCATATTAGTTTTATTCTTACCATCTTCAGCTACACTTCACAAAAAAGGGTTTAAATTAGTGAAAAATCCCCTTTTTCTTCATTTTGAAAGTAGACAATTTATGACCTTGACCATGAACTTCATACACCTATTTCTCCAATCGGTTTAATATAATTTTAAATAGTTGTTATTATTATCTTTGTCGAGATATCAAAGGATTTATAAATATATTCTAGAAACATTACAAAATTTTGTTTCAAAATATGCCTAAATTACTGTTTTTTTCGCCTTTTTTGAAAATGTACCATTTGTGACCTTGACATTGACCTTGACATTTATATTCATCATCTGTTTAGGTTTTGGTATCAATAAAAGATACTTTTTTCTTTATAACCATATTAGTATTTTTCTTACCATCTTCAGCTACCCTTCATAAAAAAGGGTTTAAATTAGTGAAAAATCCCTTTTTTCTACATTTTGAAAATAGACAATTTATGACCTTGACCTTGACCTTCATACATCAATTTCTCCAACCAGATTTTTTCTAAGTTTAATAGTTCAGATGTTGCTCCGTATATACACATGAGTGGTTTACTTGAGGACCGTTGCAAAAGTGTTCATAATAATAGCTAAATATGTGTATTTTTGTGATTTTCACATAATTGGCATTTTGCCAAATTTCCCCATATTTGGGCCCCTTGTATGAGGCGTCTGTAAAAGATAATGGTTTTATTCTTGTATTATTCTGTCGTTCCAATTTAGTAGCCTCAATCACACCTAAAAAATTTTTGTAAAGAATTATATAATGACTAGAAAACAACAGCACAATTTGGCAGGGTCTGGAATTTTTCCTGTCAATTTCTGCTGCATTTTCACAGGATTAAATAATCGCCGTTTCCATGGCAACGAATAATAAATCAAAATGTTTGGCACCAGTTATGTAGATTTTGGGTCAGACCCAACATATACACAAAAAATTATGAAAATCCTAGACATAGCGTGGCCAACATTTTTGGATTCTTACAGAGAATCCATGTTAAGTGCCGGTTCAGATAAAAATCATGCAGGTGACTCCACATGATGGTCAACCAATTTGGTTGATTTTGATACCACAGAAAGGTTATGATGTATGAATGAGAAAAAATATTTTTATTTTTTATTATTATCATTTTGGTAACCATGGCAACGGAAATTAATATTTTAGCAAAAATGGTACAATAATCGACTGAAATTGCCCTATTTCAGTCAAATATTACATACAACTGCCTTCCAGCATATAGAAAAAACACATATAATACAAACATATGACACAACTTTAACATTTTAAGCCAAGCTATCAATTGAATTAATTGCTTATGTTGTTGCCATGGCAACAAAGAGTATACCACTGAAGAGCAAAATTCAAAAATGGCATTTTTAGGGTTTTTGAGGTCAATTTTTGGCAACTTGTGTAGATTGATATAGATATGTCTTATCATTATACATAAAGAGCAACTCTTGTTTGGTGTTATTCAAAAATAAAATGCTTTGCAAAATCATATGCCTAGTTGCCATGGCAACAAATATCACACTACCAACGCCATGTTGCCTAATTTTGCTATTTTAGCCCTTTTGAGATCAATTTTTAGCATTTTTTGTAACTTGGTACAGTTAGTTCATAACATCATATTTATAGTTTAACTTTTGTATTGCATGATTAAAAAATAAAACACTTTGCAAAATCATATGCCTAGTTGCCATGGCAACAAATAACACACTATCGAAGAAATTAAGCCAAATTTTGCTAATTTGGCAATTTTAAGATCAATTTTTAGCAATTTTTGCACCTTGTTACAGTTAGTTCATAGCATCATTCTTAGAGTGCAACTCTTGTATTACCTGATTCAAAAATAAAAATCTTTGCAAAATCACATGACCAGTTGCCATGGCAACAAATAATACACTATCGAAGACATATGGCCTAATTTAGCTATTTTAGCTATTTTAAAATTTATTTTTAGCAATTTTTGTAAACTGGTACTGTTAGTCAATGGCATCATACTTATAGTTTAACTCTTGTTCTGCATGATTAAAAAATAAAATACTTTGCAAAATCATATGCCTTGTTGCCATGGCAACAAATATCACACTATCTAAGAAATATAGCCAATTTTTGCTAATTTGGCAATATTGAGATCAATTTTTAGCAATTTTTGTACCTAGTTACAGTTGGCTCATAGCATCATACTTAGAGTGTAACTCTTGTTTTACCTAATTCAAAAATGAAAATCTTTGCAAAATTACATGACTTGCTGCCATGGCAACAAATAGTACACTATTTAAGACATATAGCCTAATTTCGCTTTTTTAACTTTTTTTTAAATCAATTTTTAACAATTTTTGTAAACTGGTAGAGTTAGTCCATAGCATCATACTTTTAGCTTGACTTTTGTTTTGCATGATTAAAAATAAAAAAAAATTGCAAAATCATATGTGGAGTTGCCATGGCAACAAGTATTACACTAGCGAAGACATATAGGATAATTCTGCTATTTTAGGTATTTTGAGATCAATTTGGCAATTTTTGTAAACTGGTAGAGTTAGTTCAAAGCATCATATATGTTAAACAACTCTTGTTTTACATGATTGAAACATAAACTGTTTTGCAAAGCACATGCCTTGTTGCCAAGGCAACATATTATACACTATCAAAGATAAAAGGCCTTATTTGATATTTTCAAGCACTTTGATATGAGCCATGGCATGTGATTTCCAACAATGTGGCATTTTGACAAGTGTAGACTTGGATGAGCCTGTGGAGCCTCCTTTTCAGCTTAGAAACTCAGCATGATGTTTGGTCAGTAGCTTAACACTCCTAGAATATTCAAGCGACTAGCAAAGGTTCTGATCAGAATGCACATATAAAGGGCAGGCTGATCTGATACTATGCTGGTGGCACCTACCAGATTGTTGAAAATCTCATTTCACGGCTCATGTAATTTTTAGCATTTTTTTTAAAACTGGTTCATTTAGTTCAATAAGTCAATAGCATCATATTTAAAGTGCATCACATGCCTATGCAGTACATTATTGAAACATAGAAAGCTTTGTCATATTGTATGCTTAGTTGCCATGGCAACAAATAACACACTAATGATGACAACAAGCCTATTGTTTTTCTTTTTTAGGTATTTTGAGATCAATTTTAGCAGTTTCTTGTAAACTGGGCCAGTTAGTCTATCGTATCAAAACTAAAGTCCATCTCATGTATTACATAATTCTAATTTAAAAAGCCTTCTCTAATCATATGCCTAGTTGCCATGACAACATATAACACACTTATAAAGACAAAAGGTCAAATTTTGCTATTTTAGGTATTTTGAGATCAATTTAAGCATTTTCTTAAACTGGTACAGTTAGTTCATAGTATCATACTTAAAGTGCATCCCATGTAGTACATGATTCAAACTTAAAAAAGCTTTGTCAAATCAAAAGTCTAGTTGCCATGGCAACAAATAGCACTCTACTGAAGACAAAAGCACTAATTTTGCTATTTTTGGTATTTGAAATCAATTTTTAGTAATTCTTTTAAACTGGTAACAGATATAGATAAGTAAAATTCTTAAATGTTAAAGTTTTATTATTTTCTTATTCATTAGTTTAAGCATATGTTTTAGGTAGTCAAAAGAACCTTCTCATTGAGACAGTTCTTTTGAGTACCCACAACATATGTTTTGGCTGAGAAATAAGAATTTTTTTTTGAACACACTCTTAACTAAAGGCATAGACATACTATTGTGTTACATGTTCCAATAATAAAGCATTTGCAAAGTCATATAATTGGTTGCTATGGCAACAAAAAAAACAAACCACTGAAGATATAAAAAATCAGTATATATATAGATGGTTCAAGATCAATTTACAGCAAATTCTGGGATCAGATACAGTTTCTCTATAGCATTATGATCAATTTAACTACATGGTCCAATAATAAAATACTTTGCTTATTTGTATATTTGGTTGTCTGGTTGCTATGACAGCAACCATACCAATGAAGGAAAAGTAAAACAAAAGAGAAGCCATGTGGTCAGGGATTGGGACAACAACAGGATCTGCACCAAAAGCAATATGTCCCCCACCAATATAGCTTTGCACTATACATTGTAATTGCCTATTTAAACATAGTCAAGGTCTGTGTCTTAAGCGGGGACCAATTTAGGGCAAGATATTGAGAGAATTGCTAAATATCCCTCTGATTTCCTAGGGAATAAAAACTGCTACCATAATGTTACCATAGTAACTGGCACATTCAGATCAGACACAAGATTTTTTTTCAAATTATTTGACCTTGAAATTAAATATCCTTTGAATCTGATATATCTATGTGCAAGCTTGTTTTAAATCTATCCATCTATTCTTGAGATAATAATGGTGTAATCAAGGAATTTTTCAACTTTCTATGATCTCTTGTGACCTTGAAAATAAGTCAAACATCACCTAGATCTAATCAGGCCTCAAGGTTATAAAAAAAATTCATGCTCAACTGAGAACGAAATTTCAACTGCTCATAAAAAATTAAATACCAACAAATAAAATTTGTTCTTGCTTTAAGTCTCTCAAATGTTAGATTTATCATGCTAATAAATGTTAAAATACCAACAATTGTTGGCATTTTAACTTTCATGAGTAGGAAAATTTTTGTGCTCAGCTGAGTTGAGCATGAAAAAAGTTTTATAACCTCGGGGCCAGTTCTTACCAATTACCCAATGGTATATCTGAGCAAGTTGGGTCTAAACTCATCAATCCCTTATTTTTTAGGATAAGATCAAACACTTTGAGGCAGGTTAGAATTCATGGTTAGCTAAGTTTTGCAATTTTGTTACAAGTTATTGAACATGCTACCTGTATATTTCATAGCTAGGTCAAGATAAAACAAACTTTTCGTGAGTAAAATTGTGAATATTATTCTTATCATTTGTTTTAGGTGCTCAAAGCAACCATTTCATTGAGACTGTTCTTTCAAGTACACATATACTAAACAAACAATACCTGTTTAAAACAGTTTCCATAAGCATACTTATGTTACAATTTGCCCTTCATCTTCTACCCAACTTCAAGATTTCAGCTTTTCGTATGTGTGACCTTATAACACTTAATTTCTTAAGAAATGTCTGATTCAATCAGACATTTCTTAAGAAAATAAGTGTAAATCAGACATTTCTTAAGAAAATAAGTGTAATAAGGTCACATGTACCAAAACATTCTGATTCAAACAGTGCATGATAAATGTACAATCAGATTTATACAACATGAAGTCTGGTCCCTAGTCCAGTCAGACTTGACCCCATTTGCTACTCAAGATTAGAATTAAGAAGTATCCATCAATGATGTGTTATTCAATAAACAGGAAGTGCATGTAATACTGACAAAACAAAAACACTGATTGTCATCATTATGGTTAAAATCCAGTGTCAATTTCAGTAGAAAAATGTTTGTAACAATAGTTAAACCTCATTCAGGTTCCTTATAACTATCATCTGGTATACACTTAAAAACTGTTAAATATTTTCTTGCCTTAATTCAAGGTTAACAAAATTTCCAGAGTAAAAATGTAAATATTTTCTTACTCATCAGTTTTAACATTTGCTTTTGGCTCTGAAAAGTCTCAATCAGACTGTTCTTTTGAGTATCCACATACAATAATGATTTAATTGAGAAAAAAGGAAATTATTTTTGAACTATGCACTATCTTATTCTGGAAGATTCATTATTCCACAAAAACCTTGCTGCTCATTGGAAGTGTCTCATTGAGATGCTTCCAATGAGTACCCACAAAAAAATAGTTTCACATAGGACTGTTCTTACTGTATCACTTAGATGGAACACAATTGTCTAAACTACATGTAGTACATTTTCTACTTGGCTGTCATGTTCTTGTCCTAAGCCTATTAAAGATTCCTTGGTCAACAGCAGGTCTCAGATAGGCTCTCCAATAATCAAAATCTTCTTTACCCAAAACTCGTTTTGGCATCATGGGGGCTAAGGTGAGTTATTTGAAGAAAACTGAGTCTACACAATATGGACTGCATACTTCATCTTTTTCCCTGCAATGATAAACATAACGGTAACCATTCAATAAAAGTTTGTAAAATTGTATGAAAATATAGGCAATATCCTGAAAGCAAAAAATTACTGATCTTTTTCAGACTTTTACTTATAATGAAGTCAGATTGGCCCATTCTATAAATTGATGATTTCCAAAAAATTAGTTATTTCTCTGAAGACTGCTTTTGTCTCGGCAACAGTGCAGACCCTGATGATATGCTGTGTTGTATTGGCATTTCATCAAGGTCTTCACTGTTTGCATTTCGTGGAGGTCTTTACTTTTTACTAGCATTTAGGTCAACTATGAAAATGGCTTTGTTTCTGTTTTTCCAACAATAATAATAACTGGAAATTTATGTGTGAATGTGACATATGACCCCTGCTCGGGGCCATTGTATGTGAAAAAAACATTATTCGTATGAGACCCAGGGTATGTAAGGGACAAACGGACAAGGGTGATGTTTCAATTTTCATTATATGTATGTACTTTATATTTCACACTGGCAAATCTGGGTCTTTACATGTATCAGCAAATGAAGGCAGTTGAAAATCTCTTAGTTTAAACAAGATTTTATTTCAAAGATAGAATGCATTAATCAATACTACATTAATATGGTATTAAGTATTTGCTGTTCTGAGTTATCAGCATTTTGTGCAAAGAAATTTAAGAACTTTTAAGGTACGTTATTCGACCTGATAAGCACATATGCTCATATAAGCACACATTGGGTAATTAAAAAGCTGTTTACACTAAATGAGTTTAGATTTCTAGTCAATCCATTGGTGAAATTTCATTATTAATATGGTTTAACTGTGTAGATGGAAAAGAGTATGGATCAAATTCTGATGGCATGAGGCCCTAATATTGGGGGCCCCAGGGGTTTTGGGGATCTGGGGAGAATGGCTATTTATTTTCAGGGATCTGGGGAGCACTGATAATTATTTTAGGGGAGCTGGGGAGCAAGCTCATAGTTTTGGGGATCTAGGGAGATGTGCCAAATAGCAAAAATAATAAAGGAAAAGCCTCCATTTTGTTTGATTTTTTTAAAATTTCTTCTGCTTCTGGGGGGATAGTCCCCCAGATCCCCCAGTAATTCTAAATGTATTTAATTTCGTACTAACCTGCGCATCTAGAGTGATCAAAGAGGAATATATGGCAATTAAAGTTGATTGTTGTTGATTTATTATCCTTAATATTGTGGAATTTTAGGTTGGTAATCACGAGCTTTGGAACACCCCTGATTGCACCAGATCACACCATTTTTGTCAAAATTTTCCCGGGGGGGAGCATGCCCCCAGACCATCCTAGCAAGAGTGTGTGGCTCGATCCCTAATGTTACAGGGCTACCTATTCGCCTGCTAAGTAATCCTCTCTTCAATAATTAGTTCAACAATATAAGAAACTTTGTAGGGTGCTGATCAGATATATACAAATGAGCTGTAAAAATCAAATCTAGAGTGCATTCCTCCGTCCAGGTACAGCAACAGCATTATAAGGATGGCTTCATACTTTGAGCCATATATATAATCATGCATTTCATTGAAATAATTATATGTCATATATTCCGGGCTTATTCTTGTCTTTACATGTATAAGGCAAGTTATCATAAAGTCATGCGCTTTTGTATAGCTTCATAGTTTTTAAGTATGTGATTTTATTCCTACGGAAAGAAAAATACATTTTAGGGAGAATTGGCTTATATTTTGGGGGATTTGGGGAGAAGCTGAACTACATGTATTTTTAGGGATTTGGGGAGCAAAGGAAAATACTTTTAGGTTTCCAGCAGAGAAAACCAGCAGATAAAGAGTTATTTATGCAATGTACACTTACTTTTAATATATGAGCGCCAACGACTTGTGACATATATGGTCTGAACCACTCTCTAACCAGCATATCGTTGTCGCCATCCAATTAGTATTCCATTGTTCAAGGCATGAAGACAATGCTTAATAAAACCTAAAAAAGATACAAAGAAACTTTGAAGAAAAAAAAATGCACTGTTGGCTGCAAATAAAAGGCTACATCTGATTGGATATTGTCATATAATTGGCGACATTATAACCTGTGAAAAGCTGTTGCAAACTCGACGTCATTATGTAACTTATGGATAACAGAATACCAAATTTGAAGCATGAGTATCAGCATAAATGTTGAATGCATGAACAAGTGTGATATTACGATAGATGTAATGCACTGGATCTCCAATGGAGGTCCAGAACATTACCTCCATCTCAAATTCCACCAGTTTCTGCAAAGCTGAAAAACAGAATGAGCTTGAAAATAAACATGTGCATGAAAATGTGGAAAAAATAAAACAAAAGTTATTATGTAATTTCTATATGACAGGATGGGAGGTCTCATTTCATCCATAGGGATATGACTATTATGAGGCATCATACCTTGAAATAGAAGTGTCAATATATGAATGAAAATAATAATTGTCCACTTCAAAGTAATATAGAAATTTCTTTGACAGTGAAATATGCAAAAAGGTTAACTATTTTCAAATGTTCAGACTTAATAAGATCTTGAAGATGGTAACGCATCATGGAGCTTATAGCTAAGGCATATCTATGATAAAAATAATGTGCCTGTTCTTTAGCATTAACCAGTACTGGGCCTGTAGGGTTGATCTATTGTTTGCAAACAGTCCAGTACGAGCAAATATTTTCCACCCAGATCAGACTGCCCCAAAAAGAAATGGGTCATTACAATTTTGTATGTTATTTACCTTTCCTTAAGCAATATTTCATTTAAAAAATAAATGTTTTAGTGATTTGTCAAGCATCCAATGTCTCGAGTTTGCAAACATTGTAAACCCTGACCAGTTTACTCCATTAGCAGTCTATGATAAGGGTGCCAATTTTTTGGGCCCTGGATGAAAATAGATGACAAGTGAATTACATAACAAAAAGTGCCACAAGGCCTTAGTTTATCCCCTCTCTACTTCTTTCAGGGGAGGGGTTGGCTGTCTCTTGATTTTTGAAAAAAAATTGGCATAGGTTCCCCTAGCCAGAGCATTTACAGATTTTTTTATTTGAGGGCCTGTAAAAGTGTTGGGTAGGACAGAGAACAGGCAAGTTTGGATAGATTTCCCTTATCCTAAAGAAATCTTTCTTGCACTTCTATATGGATAGATTTTGTTTGTAAATTTAAGAAAAATAATGATACCTGCTTTGCTTCAGCACAGTGACCTATATCTTATATAGGTCACTGTTCAGCACCAGGCCAATGGCGGCCGGTACTCACTGCCTTTTATTTTCGTCCAGGGCCCGTCCTGATTGAGCAGATGACAGATATTGTGATTATAGATCCTACTGTGTATAGCACCAGGTTGACATAAAACAAATCAGCATTCTATTTTTTTCAAGGATGTTGGAATGAATATATTATGCACCAGTCATTTGTAAACGTAGCCCCCAGCCGCTGAGCAGGGGGGGGTGTAGCCGGGCAAATGAATGTGCTGTGTTTTTTTAACTTATCCATTGGCCCTGTGAGTGGGAAATGTCGGGGTTTGATATACCTAGGCAAACATGGCAGTGCAATGTAATAACAGACTAGGTGGTGCTACCATTGTTTTATCAGCTGGCTGTCCAAATAGTGTCCCCACAGTGTTGGGGTTTATGGCATGTTTTTGTCCATCAATGCACCAACTTGATAATGAACAGAATAAAGACTTCTAAAAGCTGAGTTTATAAACTAAATTTTAGGCTTTCCTATTGTTGTTAGCAGCCATTTGGCCGAAGTATCACTCTGGTAATTGGGCTCTTCGGTATAACTTCATAGTAAAAACTCTCCGGTATATTCCTAAAGTTTAGGCTAAACAGCATTTTATTTCAAACTCAAACAGTCTACTTACGTACCTATGCCTTTGCCGTCGTTGCATATCTGTGAAAGGCACTTGATGCTGGGTAGTGCCAATCGCCTCAATGTACTGTCTTTCCGTATTTTCGTATAAAGCGTTCTCTTCTGCCAATATTTGCTGAAAGCTTTTCAAAAGCTCAACTTGTTTCTCGCTCTAATCGCCAAAATGTTACCCTCCGAACTGGCACTCGCTTTTCGATGCATATATCTTGTTGTGTCCAAATTATGCTGACCTATTCTTAAATGCTCTGTTCCATTTGGAAACTGGGATTAAATGCCGCAACTGCTAGAAAAATACAGCAACATTCAACAATCCGTTAGCCGCGAAATTCGCCACTGTTGTTTTGTGCCACATGACGTATCACGTGATTACGTTTCTCATAGCTACAGAGAAAACAGACTGGTTCCTATCCTGTGTAAGTAAAGAAACGGCGAAGCCGTGTACCAAAATCACCCCGATACCCAGGGTCAGAAAACGTTAAATAATTGGACACATACCCATTTTGCAAAGCATTTTATTTCTTGACAACGTAGTTCAATAATTCAGCTTCATGTCCGTGCATGTTACATTGCCGTCCTCGTCTACACAAGTTACGAAAAATGTCGCTGATTTTCGCCATCATTTTCCCGTAGACTTCAAGCTAAATGTCAAAATAATGGTCAAAAAATATAGACCCGATTTTCTAAGTAACGCAAATGATTTCAGAAAAAATAAATTAGGACTGAATAGCAGGTCCATTAACCTTCCTACTGTGTAATTTTTACTAAAATCTGTTGACCACCATGTGGAAAGAAATTTTGAAATTGCATGAATTTTATCTGAACCGGCACTTAAGTATTAGACATGCGCATGGCGATTTATGTAAGCATTTAGGAATAGATTCGAGTACCGATCTGGAGGATCGGTACTTCGAATCTATTCCTAATGCTTACATAAATCGCCATGCACATACTGAATACTTAAAAATGATTGAAGTCTATAGTCCCTTTGGCATATGACATGTATTTCTTTATAGTATTAACACCAATATCTACCACTTCCGGTCTATGAAGTACAGGCAAAACGCATAAATACCACCAAATCGACGTATACATTTACCAGTGTGTACTACTACCTAGATGTACAACAAATAGTCATATACTCATAATCTAAGGAAATTGGATTATCTGTATATTTCGCAAAACAGGCATTTGCTGTGATGCTCATTAGAGTTGTCCCATAACCTTGTGTTTAAGACGATTCTTATAAGCACCACAACTAAACATGTCATATCGGACTGCAACCATCGGTACAAGCGTTTGCATGTCGAGGGAAGAAAATGCAAACGTTGTATTCTTTGATTAAAACAAAATTCACATGGGCTGATATTATAGCAATATGTTGTAATTACATTTTGAAAGGATTTTATTAGTCAGAATTTCCACATGGAGTAACAGGTGGTTTAACCCACGTATCAGTTAAGCTGCATTATTGTTATAATTAATACAATTTGATAATTCAGATTGTTTGTCGGAATTCAATTGACTCTTTTTCCCGTTGGTAACAACTTTGTCCTTCCTAAGTGTTGTCCAGCGTAGCCAGATCAGGCCTGACAAGCGTTATCTGGATTTAAACTGTTGGACATCATGAATATTTTCCTGAAAGTCATTTCTTCTTTAACTAGAACCAAATTTGAAAGCATCTTATGGCAAAAACGTATGTATGGTTACCAGCATGCGAAGAGTTTAGACATTGACAGTATATTCTAAAAATAGAAAAATTCCCCTACTGTATTCTGAACCTGCGGGGTCAAAATAAAGTAGTGCCATTTTAGTATTCGTACGCGATACTCCTGATTCAGAGGCAAATGCGTCAGGAATCACGTCTCTTTCCAGAATGATGCAGTTTTCCCCAAGTATAAACTTTTCAAGAAAGCTTGCCATCCTTCAGCGCTTATCTAAAGTGGGCTGTTGTCTATTCTAATGCACTTGAGTTTGTAACGCGACGTCTGATTGGATAACGTCAAAAATTTGCGACAGTATATCCTGAAAAATACTGTCAGAAACTCGACATCATTACGAAACGTCGCTTTTCATTGGTTTACAAGTGAATATATGCAGCTGTCAAGCGTTTTATGCAGCTTGCAGCCGCTGGAAGTAGGCACAACAAAGTACATTTTCACTGTCTTTTTGAAGGGAAAATGTTAATAGTGCATTAGAATGGGGATAACCATATTCAAAATTTTCATTTGGGGAGGTATATCGTCGGATATACGTTCGGAAATCACGTTTTACGGCTCCGCTTACGCGTCGCCGTAAAACTAAATTTCCGACCGTATATCCGACGATATACCTCCCCAAATGAAAATTTTGAATACAGTTATCCCCTAAGTGACTGAAAGTAGAGTAGCCATTTGAAAGCGATATTAAATATCCCACTAAATCAATAGAGCAAGCATACAAATACCAATCAGAAAGCTTAGGACAGATTTCAATGCTGCTCTGAGCCTTCCCTGTAGAACATTTTACGGTAAGGTTGCTTTTTTATCACAGAAAAATTGGATGAGATTATTGGAACAGCTCCACATATGCTGTTCTGATGATTATACACAACCTGAGGTTTTGCCATTAGAAAACTAAACTCTGCATTAATAATTTCAACAAGCACACGCACGCACGCGCGCACGCATACACACACGCAACCACACACACACACACACACACACACACACACACACGAAACAAACTGGATCCTTCAGAAAAAAAGACTGATTGTTGTGCTGTTTGTGATTCATTGTTTAGTGTAGCCCCCATTGTTAGTGTTTTTTTTAATGTTTGGTCCTTGGTTTGCTGTGCATAATACTAGGTCTTGAAATTGTAACAGCAACGAATACATTTGTAGCAACAACTCTAGCAATATTATAATAACTGCAGTTGTAAAATCATCTCTTGCAAATGTTAGACAATTATAGCATTTGTAATAACAACTCTTGCAACTTTAACAGTTACTGCAGTTGTAAAATAATCTCTTGAAACCGTTAGGCAATTCTTGCAATCGTAACAACAACTCTTGCAGTTTTACAATTACTACAGACAGTTGTAAAACTATCTCTTGCGTCTGTTAGGCAATTCTTGCAATTGTAACAACAACGCTTGCAATTTTACAATTACTGTAGTTGTAAAATCATCTCTTGCAATCGTTTGGCAATTTTTGCAATTGTAACAACAACTCTTGCAATTTTACAACTACTGCAGTTGTAAAATCATCTCTTGCATCTGTTAGGCAATTCTTGGAATTATAACAACAATTCTTGCAATTTTACAATTACTGCAGTTGTACACAATACTATGCAACCATTACACTGTGCCAGTTTTCCAAGAAATTTTGATCAAAATTGAGAAGAGAGACACAGTTAGCTATAACAGCCCTTATCATAATAAATATTATATCAATTACTATATGGGTCAAGTGCAGCTAAAGGATCCATAAAACAGCCATTGGTCTGTCTAGCAGGTTCCTCAGATGTCTTTGGTTCCAGTTCAATATTCTGATACCTGTTTCAGTCCTGGAGAGGAAACCAATAAGTATGTCAGGAGGAAGGTAGTCCCCTGTCTCGGAACTTGCGCATGCTCAGTAGCTTTTTAGCATGTATATTATTGATAATCAAGCTACACAATTACTCTGCTCTTTGCAGAGAGAATGCTAAGTTTTTAGCTATCAAATTAGCAGGCCCTAGGGCGGGTTGTCCGGACACCTGAGCCTGATAATCTGTTCAGTCTGCAAATGATCTGGCTGATCTGAGTCTTCATGGGTGCTTAGCATTAAAAAAGTGTTGTTAAAATGTGAATACATGTACTTTACACAAAAATTGGGAGCGCAGTGGCTCAGTTGTAAAGTGTTTGACTTGAGACTGACGGGTTGCTGGTTCGAGTCTCACTGGCGCCAGTGTGTTGTGTCCTTGAGCAAGACACATAAAAATTTGTTAAGTACATGTTCTACCCAGGAAAGACATATCCGGACATAACTGAAGAATTGTTGACTTGGCCGTAAAGAATCAAATCGAACAAACAAACATTACACCAACACTGCTATCTGACACCCATATTTGTCCAGTGGACTCATCTACGGACTTGCTAGTGGAAACTTTTTTCGTGTGCTGGTAACAGTTGCAAACAGTTTGACCCAGATCAAACCATAGAAAGCAGTGGGGCCTCATCTGGATCCAAACTGTTTGGCACTCAGTTGAGCCACGGTGGTCCCAGCAAAAAACAAGCATCAGACACGAACCAACGGATGAAAGCTTTAAGTCAGTGTCGTCATTGAGTCTGAAGCCGGACCCACCGTCATGCAATTAAAAGGGAATTCATAGCTATAAACCGACCAGGTATGCAGACTGTCGCATGATATCCATCCCACTTTTATAACAATTAATTGTCTTTTTGAATGGTTCATCCAACAATTCTTTTGAATTTATAAACTGAAACACTTTAAAATACCAGCTCCAATATGCCCGGTTGCAGAATTCTTGTTATTAGAAATATGCTGACATATAATTCAGCAAGTAATACTTTAATGAGCACATTTAAAATAAAATTGAAAAAAAAATCCAATTGTTGACAAATAGTTTTTTTATTATTATCATTTTGACAAGTGCACGGTCTCGAGACGACTTCTTAAAATCTCCATGCAAATACAATTTAGCGTTTAATTTTCATTTATCATATGACGTCGCGTCTGGGAATGAAATAACGCCATGCAATAAAATCGATAAACCACTAGTGGTTTATAGATTTACGGGAAACGTTATGACATCCATAACAACGTTGCGTACAAAATGACAAAATTATAACGTTTTTACGCCAAAAATGAGAATTTAAAGTATTTGTCATATGATAAATAGAATCTAACATTCGTGCTCTTGTATTATTGAATTTATTAAACTCGTTGCGAAAAAGAGATAAAATGCTCGGCAAGCCTCGCATTTTATCTCTTTTCCCCAACTCGTTTAATAAATTCAATAAAACATAAGCACTCATGTAAGATCCTCTATTTAAAGTCACCAAAGACAATACATTGTAGCTGACTTTGTTATAGAATACTTTTTCCTATTTAAGTAAACTGGTAAAATAACAAAAAGACAACTGTGCAATTAGCCCTTTTCACTAAAATATTTCGTACTTGA
This sequence comes from Loripinus fragilis, assembly GCA_964019695.1. Taxonomy (NCBI): domain Eukaryota; kingdom Metazoa; phylum Mollusca; class Bivalvia; order Lucinida; family Lucinidae; genus Loripinus; species Loripinus fragilis. The sequence continues at coordinate 12,691,525 of OZ026528.1, forward strand.
TCTTGACCTTGAAATTGAAACCATATTCAAATATATTATGAATCCATTTTGGACGCCATTTTGGATTTTCTAACAATATAAGATACCACCATTTCTTGGTAGGTTTATAAACTTTATGGTATCAGAATTATGTTGTTAATATAATTCAACAAGTAATACTGAAATGGCTACATTTTAAATGAAAATGACAAAAAAAATCAATTTTATAAAAAATTAAAGATCTATTGTTCAATTATTTTGATAAGGGGTCTCAAGACGCCATCTTGAAAATCTCAATGGAAATTCAAAAAAGTTTAATTCTCATTTAATTTTTAAAGCCTGTACAATCTACTTTACTTTGCTATATAATACTTCTTCCCTTTTGAGTAAACTTAAACAAAAATAATAAAAATACTTATAAAATTAGCCTTTTTTCACTATTTTTCATATTTGACCTTGAATTTGACCTTGACCTTGAAATTAAAACCATATTTAAATGTATCATTAAAAAGTTCAAGCATACACTACACACATAAATATCATTTATTTTATGAATTAAAATACACCAAATCAGTACAACGAATCATATACCACACACCCTTGCATTTACTTCTTGTGGCCATCTTGGACGCCATCTTGGATTTCTTAGCCCGCACCAACAATGGCCACTGTATCCTGGCCGATTCATAAATCAGGGTATGACAAACATTTTGGTATATAACATTCAATGTAGTACTTTGGTAATCACCTACTCTATGCAATTGGCCACTTATTTGGCCATAGTCACTCCACTACTAGCCTCTGGTGTCTTAATCTTAGGAATCAATTCATTGCTGATTACCAAGCCCATTGACCTTTGTTACAGAAGATATAAAACAACTCTTCCAATATTTTCTAATATGTACATTGTATGATACTAAAATATGGATAGAGGGACATAGAAAATAAAAGTTTCACATTTAAACAAGACAATTTAGTAAATGTTCCTGTTAAATGTAAATAATTATTCTAAACTTATCCTTATCCAAGTAATATACAATGTCTATCATTGTGTTTGCTTTTGTGGCAAAATAATTATATCAACCGCATCTAATCAAAACCAGTAGAATCATCAAACAGTATTTAAATGCAAGGGGAGCATTTTGCAATACTTTTGACCTTCATTAAGCTACCATTTGTCATTTAGATCTGTGTTTTGCCGATTTTTCTGTGGCCGTTTTACACAGGTTTCACTGTACCAAAAGCCATTTTAGGAGAAAGAAATCCAGGAATAAATTATGAAGAAGAAAAATCCAGGCTTAGGCCAAAACTGTATTCATGTGCGATTTGCAAAACTGTTGAATTCAAAGGAAGGATCGTATCAGGGATGACACAGTTTGCAAAACAGAAGACACACAAGTACCGACGGACGGACGATCGACAGACGGACAAATCCATTTTAATAATCTCCCTTAAAAATAATGGCAGGGAAACATAAGACAATTAAAAGGATCGAGCGACAGGTGGTTTACTGCAATTATCAAGAAATAATATAACTCTTCGACTGCTAATTGTTTTTGTCGTCTGCTGGTCCTTTAAAAACTTCTCCGTAGCAAACAGTGTGGACCCAGATCAGACTGCTTCTTTAGAAGCAGTCTGATCTGTGTCCAGACTGTTTGTCTGTATGCCAAAATTAGTTTTTAAGGTAAGCATTTACATGCTGCAGACGACCTCAGCAGACGACATTTTCAGATGCATTTTTAGCAGGCGAGGGATTAATAGTTACTATTAGTATCACAATTGCTAGCAATTAATCAAAAATAATTCAACTTTGCCCTGCTAGCGGTGGCTTTATACCGTCAAGCCGTTTGTAGCCAGATCAGGCCCGACGAAACGTCGGGTGTGATGTGTATCCAACTTGTTAGTCATTCTGATGAAATCATCGAAAGACCTTTCTCAAAATAGAAAAAAAACAAGAATCACTTTACAAGAGCTAGCAGCATGCAAAGTCTTTAGACATTGACAACATCTGTCTAAAATACTAAAATGACACTACTTTATTGTGAACCTTCAGGGTCAGAGTAATGTAGTGGCATTTTAATATTTGTCCGTGATACTCCTAGAAACATCTAGAAAGAAGTCATATCACCTCATTCCCGACCAATTGAATTCTCCATAGAGTTCGAAAAGTACCAAAGTAAGAAAGGGAGCAAAGATCAGGAATTGTACACACAATCTTGAGGATTGGAATAATAAGTCCATTAACTCTTTGTCTCCTGAGAAATTAGCATGCTTTTTGTCTTCTGCTGATTTTCTTCAAAAACAATTTTTTCGAAAACTATTTCATGAATACCACCTGTAGTTTTTTGTCGTCTGCAGCTAGTTTTTTTTCAACTTTTTTGCAAAATGATTTCTGGAATATCATCAGGATGTCAAACAGTTTGGGTGCAGATTAGGCCCAATTACGTAGGGCCTGATCTGGGTCCAAACTGTTTTGCAAAAGTTATCAGCAGACGATACTAGAAGATAAAGAGCTACCCTGCCTTGCAATAGTTATACAAACGTGATGAAAATAGTCCTACTTGTAAGTGTACACACTCCGGGTAAGGCTTTACCAAAAGGGATGGCAGTTCAGCTGCCACCTAATATTAGGTAGAAATGTTAAGCATTTATCACTGGAAAATGTTTACCTCACATTGTTTAGAATGAAATTAAGTGTAAGGTTATACAGAAAGGGATGGCAGTTCAGCTCCTACCTAATAACATGTAGAAATGTTAAGGGTTTATCACTGGAAAATGTTTACCTCATATTGCTTAGTACGAAAATAAGTGTAAGGTTACATCAAAAGGGATGGCAGTTCAGCAGCCACCTTATAACAGGTAGAAATGTTAAGTATTTATCATTGGAAAATGTTTACCTCATATTGTTTTAGTACGAAAATAAGTGTAAGGCTTTACAAAAAGTGATCGCAGTTCAGCTGCCACCTAATATTAGGTAGAAATGTTAAGCATTAATCACTGGAAAAAGGTTAACCTCACATTGTTTAGATTGAAAATAAGTGTAAGGTTATACAGAAAGGGATGGCAGTTCAGCTCCTACCTAATAACATGTAGAAATGTTAAGCGTTTATCACTGGAAAATGTTTACCTCATATTGTTTAGTACGAAAATAAGTGTAAGGTTACACATAAAGGGATGGCAGTTCAGCAGCCACCCTATAACAGGTAGAAACGTTAAGCATTTATCACTGGAAAATGTTTACCTCATATTGTTTTAGTACGAAAATAAGTAAAAGGTTATACGGAAATGGATGGCAGCTCAGCTCCTACCGAATAACATGTAGAAATGTTAAGCATTTGTTACTGGAAAATGTTATCATCATATTGTATAGTACGAAAATAAGTGTGTGTAAGGTTATACCAAAAGGGATGGCAGTTCAGCAGCCACCTTATAACAGGTAGAAATGTTAAGCATTATCATTGGTACTAGTCTACCTCATATTGTTTAGTACGAAAATAAGTGTATGGTTTTACCCAAAGGGATGGTAGTTCAGCTGTCACCTAATATAAGGTAGAAATGTTAAGCATTTATCACTGGAAAATGTTTACCTCATATTGTTTAGTACAAAAATAAATGTAAGGTTATACCAAAAGGCATGACAGTTCAGCTGCTACCTAATAACAGGTAGAAATGTTAAGCATTTATCACTAGAAAATGTTTGTCATATATTTTTTAGTACGACAATAAGTGTAAGGTTATACCAAAAGGGAATGCAGTTCAGCTGCCACTTAATAAAAGGTAGAAATGTTAAGCTTTTTAACTGGAAAATGTTAATCTCATATTGTTTAGTACGAAAAGAGGTGTAAGGCTATACCAAAAGGGATGGCAGTTCAGCTGCCACATAATAACAGGTAGACATGTTAAGCATTTATCACTGGAAAATGTTTACCACATATTGTTTAGGACGAAAACAAGTGTAAGGTGATACCAAAAGGGATGGCAGTTCAGCTACCACCTAATTACAAGCAGAAACGTTAAGCATTTATTACTGGAAAATGTTAACATCGTATTGTTTAATACAAAATAAGCGTAAGGTTATACCAAAAGGGATGGAAATTAAGCTACCGCCTAATATCAGGTAGAAATATCAAGCATTTATCTGGAAAATGTTTACCTCATACTGTTTGAGTCCGAAAATAAGTGTAAGGCCTTACCAAAAGGGATGGCAGTTCAGCTTCCACCTAATAACAGGTAGAAATGTTAAGCTTTTCATTGGAAAATGTTAATCTCATATTGTTTAGTACGAAAAAAAGTGTAAGGTTATACCAAAAGGGATGGCAGTTCAGCTGCCACATAATAACAGGTAGACATGTTAAGCATTTATCACTGGAAAATGTTTACCACATATTGTTAAGGACGAAAATAAGTGTAAGGTCATACCAAAATGGATAGCAATTCAGCTGCCACCATATATAAGGTAGAAATGTTCAGCATTTATCACTAGAAAACGTTTACCTCATATTGTTTATTACGAAAATAAGTGTAAGGTTATACCAAAAGGGATGTCAGTTCAGCTATCACCTAATAACAGGTAGAAATGTTAATCATTTATCAATGGAAAATGTTTATCTCATACTGTTTAGTACGAAAATAAGTGTAAGGTTATACCAAAAGGGATATGGTTCAGCTGCTACCAAATAACAGGTAGAAATGTTAAGCATTTATCACTGGAAAATGTTAATCTCATATTGTTTTAGAACGAAAATAAGTGAAACGTTATCTCATAGCGGGTGGCAGTTCAGCTGTCACCTAATAACAGAGGAAATGTTAACAATTAATCACTGGAAAATGTTTACCTCATGTTGTTTAGAACGAACATATTTGTAAAATTATACCAAAAGGCAGAGCAATTCAGCTGCCACCTAATAACAGGTCTAAATATTAAGCATTTATCACTGAAATTTTTTTACCTCATAATGTTTAAGTACGAAATTAAGTGTAAGGTTCTACCATAAGGGGTTGGCAGTTGAGCTGCCACGTAATAAAAGGTAGAAATGTTAAGCATTTATCAGTGGAAAATGTTTACCTCATATTGTTTAGTACGAAAATAAGTGTAAGGTTATACCAAAAACGATGGCAGTTCATTTGGCACCAAATAACAGGTAGAAATGTCAAGCATTTATCATTGAAAATTTTACCTTATATTGTTTAAGTACGAAAATAAGTGTAAGTTTATACCGAAATTGATAGCAATTCAGCTACCACCTAATTACTGGTAGAAATGTCAAGCATTTATCATTGGAAAACGTTTACCTCATATTGTTTTAGTACGAAAATAAGTGTAAGGATATACCAAAAGTTATGGCAATTCAGCTGCCACCTAATAACAGGTAGAAATGTCAAGCATTTATCATTGGAAAATGTTTACTTCATATTTTTAAGTACGAAAATAAGTGTATGGTTAACCCAGAAGGGGTTGCAGGTCAGCTGCCACCTAATTACAGGTAGAAATATTAACAATATATCACTGGAAAATGTTTACCTCATTTTTTTTAGATAAATAAGTGTAAGGTTATAGCAAAAGGGTTTGCAGTTCAGCTGCAACTTAATAACAGGTAGAAATATTAAGCAGATATCACTGGAGAATGTTTACCCCATATTGTTTAGTACGAAAATAAGTGTAATGTTTTACCAAAAGGGATGCAAGTTCATCTGCCACCTGATAACAGGTAGTAATGTTAGGCATTTATCACTGGAAAAAGTTACTCATTTTGTTTTAGAACGAAAAGAAGTGTAAAATTTAACCAAAAGGGATGCCAGTTCATCTGCCACCTAATAACAGTGTTAACTTCATATCGTTTTGTACGAATATAAGTGTAAGGTTACACCTAAAGGGATGGCAGTTCAATTGCCACCTAATATCAAGTAGAAATGTAAAGCATTTATCACTGGAAAATGTTTTCCTCATATTGTTTTGTACGAAAATAAGTGTAAGGTTATACCAAAAGGCAGGGCAGTTCAGCTGCCACCTTATAACATGTAGAAATGTTAGCAATTATCCCTGGAAAATGTTTACCTCATATTGTTTTAGTATGAAAATAAGTGTAAGATTATACCAAAAGGGATGGCAGTTTAGCTGCCACCTAATAACAGGTAGAAATGTAAAGCATTTATCTCTCATTTAGAAGTTTACCTTATTTTCTTTTTGTCTGAAAATAAGTGTAAGGTTATACCAAAAGGGATGGCAGTTCATCTGCCTACTACTAACAGGTAGAAATGTCAAGCATTTATCACTCATTTATATGTATACCTCATATTGTTTTTGTCCTAAAATTAGAGTCAGGTTATACCAAAAGGGATGGCAGTTCAGCTGCCACCTAATAACAGGTAGAAATGTCTAGCATTAATCACTCGAAAATGTTTACCTCATATTGTTTAAGTACGAAAATATGTGTAAGTTTATACCAAAAGGGATGGCAGTTTCGCTGCCTCATAATAACAGATGGAAAAAAAATATTAAGGATTTATCGCCATAAAATGATTAATTTTTTTAGTAGAAAAGTTTATACCAAAAGGGTGGTAGCTCTGCTGCCACCTAATAACAGGTAGAAATGATAAGTATTTTTCACTTGAAAATACTTAACCCTTTATTGTTTGAATAAGAAAAGAAGTGTAAGTTTATATCAAAAGGGATTGCAGTTCAGCAGCCACTCTATAACAGCTAGAAATGTTAAGTGTTTATCGCCTAAAATGATTACCTCATATTATTTCAGTACGAAAATATGTGTAAGGTTATACCAAAAGGGATTGCAGTTCAGCTGCCTCCTAATAAAAGGTGGAGATGTTAAGCATTTATCACTGGAAAACGATAACCTCATATTGTTTAGTACGAAAATAAGTGTAAGGTTATACCAAAAGGGATGTCAGTTCAGCTATCACCTTATAACAGGTAGAAATGTTAAGCATTTATCACCGGAAAATGTTAATCTCATAAGTGTAAGGTTACTTCATAGCGGTTGGCAGTTCAGCTGTCACCTAATAACAGTGGAAATGTTAACAATTTATCACTGGAAAATGTTTACCTCATGTAGTTTAGAACGAAAATAAGTGTTAAGTTATACCAAAAGGCAGGGCAATTCAGCTGCCATCAAATAACAGGTATAAATATTAAGCATTTATCACTGAAAAATGTTTACCTCATTTTGTTTAAGTACGAAATTAAGTGTAAGGTTCTACCATAAGGGGTTGGCAGTTGAGCTGCCACGTAATAAAAGGTAGAAATGTTAAGCATTTATCAGTGGAAAATTTTTACCTCATATTGTTTAGTATGAAAATAAGTGTAAGGTTATACCAAAAAGGATGGCAGTTTAGTTGGCACCAAATAACTTGCAGAAATGTCAAGCATTTATCCTTGGAAAACGTTTACTTTATATTGTTTAAGTACGAAAATAAGTGTGAGTTTATACCAAAATTGATGGCAGTTCAGCTACCACCTAATTACAGGTAGAAATGTCAAGCATTTATCATTGGAAAACGTTTACCTCATATTGTTTTAGTACAAAAATAAGTGTAAGGGTATACCAAAAGTTATGGCAATTCAGCTGCCACCTAATAACAGGTAGAAATGTCAAGCATTTTTCATTGGAAAATGTTTACCGCATATTGTTTAAGTACGAAAATAAGTGTATGGTTAACCCAGAAGGGGTTTCAGGTCAGCTGCCACCTAATTATAGGAAGAAATGTTAACAATTTATCACTGGAAAATGTTTACCTCATATTGTTTTTTGTACAAAAATAAGTGTAAGGTTATACCAAAAGGGATTGCAGTTCAGCTGCAACCTAATAACAGGTAGAAATACTAAGCAGTTATCACTGGAAAATGTTTACCCTATATTGTTTAGTATGAAAATAAGTGTAAGGTTTTACCAAAAGTGATGCAAGTTCATCTGCTACCTAATAACAGGTAGAAATGTTAAGCATTTATCACTGGAAAAAGTTACTCATATTGTTTTAGTACAAAAAGAAGTGTAAGGTTTAACCAAAAGGGATGCCAGTTCATCTGCCACCTAATAACAGTGTTAACTTCATATTGTTTTGTACGAATATAAGTGTAAGGTTACACCTAAAGGGATGGCAGGTCAGCTGCCACCTAATATCAAGTAGAAATGTTAAGCATTTATCACTGAAAAATGTTTTCCTCATATTGCTTTGTACGAAAATAAATGTAAGATTATACCAAAAGGCAAGGTAGTTCAGCTGCCACCTAATAACATGTATAAATGTTAGCATTTATCACTGGAAAATGTTTACCTCATATTGTTTTAGTATAAAAATAAGTGTAAGGTTATACCAAAAGGGAAGGCAGTTCAGCTGCCACCTAATAACAGGTAGAAATGTAAAGCATTTATCTCTCATTTAGATATTTACCTTATTTTCTTTTTGTCTGAAAATAAGGGTAAGGTTATACCAAAAGGGATTGCAGTTCATCTGCCTACTACTAACAGGTAGAAATGTCAAGCATTTATCACTCATTTATATGTTTACCTCAGATTGTTTTTGCCCTAAAATAAGAGTCAGGTTATACCAAAAGGGATGGCAGTTCAGCTGCCACCTAATAACAGGTAGAAATGTCTAGCATTAGTCACTGGAAAATGTTTACCTCATATTGTTTAAGTACGAAAATAAGTGTAAGTTTATACCAAAAGGGATGGCAGTTTCGCTGCCACATAATAACAGATGGAAAGAAATATTAAGGATTTATCGCCATAAAATGATTTATTTTTAGTACAAAAGTTTCTACCAAAAGGGTGGTAGCTCTGCTGCCACCTAATAACAGGTAGAAATGATAAGTATTTTTCACTTGAAAATAATTAACTCTTTATTGTTTGAATAAGAAAAGAAGTGTAAGTTTATATCAAAAGGGGTGGCAGTTCAGCAGCCACTCTATAACAGCTAGAAATGTTAAGGGTTTATCGCCTAAAAATGAATACCTCATATTAGAGATGTCCGGGATAAGCGGCATAAGCATACAAATACGGATAGGTAAACGTTAAAGCGATATCACCATAGTGGAAGTAGTACGGTGCTAATGAGGACATTGACCAGTGCACTATATTTCATGAATATCTTATGAGCCAGTGCATGTGATTTCCAACAATATGGCATTTTAATTTAGTAGTCTCGGCCAAGCCTTTGCAGCCTCCTTTAAAGCTTAGAAACTCCAAATGGTGTTCAATCAGTAGCTTAACAATCATAGAATACTCAAACGACTAGCAAAGGCTCTGATCAGCCTGCGCATACGACTGCGCATATGCGCAGGCTGATTTGAGGCTTTGCTGGTCGCACATACCACATTGTTGGAAGGGAGCGCAGTGGCTCAGTGGTAGAGTGCTTGACTCGAGACCGAAGGGCCGCGGGTTCGAGCCTCACTGGCGTCACTGCGTTGTGGTCCTTGAGCAAGACACATTTATCCTAGCTTAGTACTGGTTTAACCCAGGAAGACCCGTCCCTGTTTAACTGAAAGATTGTTGATGGGACGTAAAGAATCAAATCAAACAAAACAAACATTGTTGGAAATCTCCATCTTGTCACACCAAGGGTTGCGATTCGCTATCTTAATGATACGAACCAGACTCATCAGTTAGCTCACTATAAGCTCACCAATGAGCCTTTGGCTCAGGTGCCTTCGGCTCAAGTGAGCTGAAACACAGCTTGAAAATGATGATACTGATAGCTGAAAAATAATATTAAACTAGAAACTGTGTTTATGAAACACTATGCCCCAAACCATTAGCTTGTCGATAAGCATGATCTTACCACCATCCTTTTCACCAGTTAATCTACTCACTAACCTCTATCAGGTGACCAAATCTTAGGCTACTAGCTGTAACAGTTTTCGATATATCTTTATAACAAACTTTAGATGTCCAAATTTGCAAAGGGCTATTTCTCGAAAATTGCAAAGAGCAATAACTAAAAAAATATAGTAACTTTTTTTTGTAATCTTCACAGAATAAGCTACTTATTATCTTCTATCAGCTATCAAAGTTTGAAGTTTCTAGCTGTAATGGTTTTTGAAATATCAAGTTTTCTATGTCCTAATTTGCAAAGGGCAATAACTTAATAAATGATTTTTTTTGGTAATTTTCACCAGATAATCTACTCATTATCGTCTTTCAGCTGATCAAGCTTGAAGCTCCTAGTTGTGATAATTTTTAAGGTATATTGACTACAAAATTGCAATATGATCCTTTAAAAGGGGAATAACCCACAAAGGGAGATAATCCAGAATTTAAAAAAAATGGGTCCGTTGTTTTTTGATAAGGAATCCATCTAAGAAATTTCAAAACCCTACCTTAAATGTTTTAGGACAGACGGACGTACAAGCCCAAAATAACATGCCCCTTTGATTTTTCCAATGTTGGGGGCATAATAAATGAACTCGTAAGTATGTTTGTTTGGTTTGTTGACTTACACCCCAGTTAATAGCTATGGCCATGTTAGACCGTCAGTAACTTATTGAATCGCACTATATCCTGGGCACACTTGACTTAAAAAAATTGTTTGATTAACCAGTACTTTGTGTACATAATTTTCTCCATCGAACAGCACCTAAAAATACAGTCTGCTTTAGTCGTCCGCTGCATATATTTGCTAACATTATTCACTTATTTAAGCATAGAGGCATACAATCGACCGCTGATCTTCAAGCAGTCTGATCTAGACCAACACTGTTTGCCAACTGATCAGACTATAATATGACTTTGGCTTCAGTATCCATGCGCGTTTTGCATATAGTAGCGCAATTGTCAGTTTGTACTTAGTCGCTTTCCACCTAAAGATGAAAACATTAAGAGAAAGCAGAAGGCTATATAAGTTATACTTGAATGCAATAAAAAAAATGGAACGTGGCTTATAAGGGACAGGAACTGGGCAACTGTCTGCCGACTATCGGTCGACAATAAAATTTATCTGCCGTTACTCTGCCGACTGTCGCCCGATGATCAATTGACAGTCAGCCAGGTTTGAGTGACTCATTTTAAAAATATATGTTGGCGGAGTGTCAGCCGAACGTCGACAGACGGTCGGTCGACTCCAGGCTGTTTGCCAAGTCCCAAAGACAGTCAGCCGAACTAATAAAAAATAGTCACTTATAATATCTTGACGCTGGCTGACCCTAAAAAGCAGCTAAAATCGCACACAAAATCAGCCGACTGTCGGTTGGTTTAAGTAAGCAATTAATCAAATTTCATGGATTTTATTCTGAGCATATGTGACGATACTATAATGCAAATGAAGTTTTGTCATGATTTCCTGGGCAATATATGAGTTATTGCCCTTTGGTTTTCTGAATGCCAATGGTTTTCCCAGTCCTTAGCCATTGATAAGCAAGCAATAGAAGGATTTTCATGACATTTATATATGGCAATGGTACGATGATGCATCTGAATATTTATAAGGATGTCATTGGGTTTAGAGAAGTTATTGCCCTGTGATTGTCTAAATACCAATGAATTTTGGGCGATACACATAAAAACTCATTCTGCTGCACATGAATATTTATTAGAACAGGAGTTATTGCCTAAATTTCATAATTTCGGCGGGGAATATCATTTCGCTATCGATTTTGCTTGTTTAGCATACCCACGGCCACCAATTCATCTCCTTCATCGCATAAATTCAATACTGTGTCATGAAGAAAAGGGACCTGTTTCCTATGAATGAGATGGACCCTAATTTTGGCAAAATCTTTATTTTCTCTAAACAATACAAAATTTTAGAAATCCGAAAATGCTATTCGATGAACTTGGTGTTTACCTTTGACATACCTTAAATAGTGTCCCCTGGCACATAAATTGATTCTAGAATATGTGTTGAAGTTGAAAAAATGATATTTTTCTTCATTACAGAACAGTTTAAGCTGTCAAGCAGAATATCCTTTTAAAACCAATATCAGTGTCAAAAGTTTAATGAGTATCTCATCAAATAGCATTGCCCGATTTCTAAATTTTGCTCTCAAAATTATGAAACAGAAAGTTTAATCCAACTGGTATATGCGATTAAGGAGATGGATTGGAGGCTGTGATACCTTTATCTGCCTAAATAGGCGTTTAATAAGGGTATGGGGTAGATCATGTATCTAGAAGACACGCTGCACGCGGGGCGAAGTGGGCCAGCTTCTTCAGTAAAAGGCAGGGAATCGAAAGGTTGCAAGCTGGAGACTCATCGGAGTCGCTGTATTATGTTTTACTTTATTCGCTTCTTAGTACTGTTCTAATATATGAAGACAGATCATCGTCTCCGTATGACTGAAAAAACGTTAACTGGAAAGCGTAAATACAGACAAATTAAATACACACTGCATTAGTTGAGTGTGCATCACTTTTGTATATCAAAGCTTGAGACGCTATACAGTCATGAGTATTAGCTTTAGACAGGTCAAAATTCTCAGTCTGCAACCTATCTTCACCTATCGCGTACATGTTTCAATACGGTGTTGTTATACCTTTCCTATTACGTATACTTATTCGTATGCGGCGAACCCGGAGAACTCTATTATTTCAGTACGAAAATATGTTTAAGGTTATACCAAAAGGGATGGCAGTTCAGTTGCCACCTAATATAAGGTAGAAATGTTAAGCATTTAACGATGGAAAATGTTAACCTCATTTTGTTTTAGTACGAAAATAAGTGTAAGGTTATCCCATGAAGGTAGGCAGATAAGCTGCCACCTAATAACAGGTAGAAATGTTAACAATATATCACTGGAAAATGTTTACCTCATATTGTTTTTGTACAAGTCATAAGTATACGGTTATACCAAAAGAGATGGCAGCTCAGCTGCCACCAAATATTAGGTAGAAATGTTAAGCATTTATCACTGGAAAATGTTTACCACATATTGTTTAGTACGAAAATAAGTGTAAGGTATACCAAAAGGGTTGGCAGTTCAGCTGCCATCTTTCATATTAAACATAGTATTCATCAGGGTTGCCGTCCACTTAGAGAGTGCTTAACAAAAATAAATCTTATTTCTCAGCAAAACATATGTTGTGGGTACTCAAAAGACCCGTCTCAATGAGACGGCTCTATTGAACACCCAAAACATATGTTACAAATGATGGGTATGAAAATATTTGCAACTGAAGCAGGTTTCAAGGTGTAAGTCAGTCCACGTGTACATGTACACATTGTACGCTCTTATTTCTTGTTTGTCTATGATAACTGGGCTTTTTTTATTATAGGTGTGTAACGAAAAAATAATTTTCTTATTTCTCAACCACAACATATGGTATGGGTACTCAAAAGAACCGTCTCAATGAGACGGTTCTATTGAGCAACCAAAACATATGTTTAAAGCTGCATACTCTGCAACTATAAACATTTTTCGAAAAAAAATATTTTCTTTTTAAATCATTTGTAAAAGTAGAATAAAGTTATGTTGTCACAATAAAGCTAATTTCTACAGCTGAAAACTGCATGGAAAAGTGAATTATCTTATAAAAACAGGAGTTTTTTCTCTTGTTTGTAATTATTTGCGTCCCTCCAATAATTCGAGACAGTTAATTTTTAACATAAATGCTGTTGTTTTGGCACTAATATTTTGTTATTTTTTACGAAAAAGGTGAAATGTATACCTGAATTTTAGTATTTTTACTGTGTTCTTGAAAAATAGAAACATTATTTCTAAAATGAAAAGATCAAAAGTTACAGACTATGCAGCTTTAAAATGATGGGTAAGAATATATTCACTTTTGAAGCAGGTTTCAAGATTTAAGTCAGTCTACGTGTACATGTGCATTTGTTTCTTATTTGTTCCTTGATGTCTGGGACTTTAGTTAAGAGCGCGTAACGATTTTTTTTTTCATATTTCTCAATCAAAACATATGTTGTGGGTACTCAAAAGAACCGTCTCAATGAGACGGTTCTACTGAGCACCCAGAACATGTGTTAAAAATGATGGGTATGAAAATATTTGCAAATTCATGCTCAAATATTTTGTTTATCTAAGCATGTTGTTCTAGGATATCTTGGCCTCGCCGCGAGAATACCAGTCTTTTCGAGTTTGAGACAGTTAAATGTCTCCAGAAGCCTGTTTATGGCTAAGCTAGAAAATTCTGCACATTTACACAGAGCGAATATAAAATTCGACGATCACAGCACGGATGAGCAGGCTAGTCAACGCATTTGTAGTTCGCATGCAACAAAAAGCAGAATCTCTCTCACACCGAACCTTATATGGTAGTTCTCTTTTCCTCCAGTCCACTTCTTGCAACAGGCTGCGCGAATTATGTTGGGCAAAATAACTTCTATTTTCTGCGCATGCTCTTCTGAACAGGAAGAACAACGCAATAAGCATTGTGCGGCGAAAAACAAAGTCACCGGCTTACATCTGCGTAGGGGATCAGGACAAAACGTTTGAGTCAATATATTTATTTTCGGCTAGTTGAAACGCCCATGGGAGTTACTTATGACATGGACAGATGGTATAATTCCTCGATCAGATACACACGAACATGTAGAAGCCCAGGGAGAGTTGATCATTCACTCACCCACATAGCAATAAGGGCGCTTTCCCCATAGACGCACAATCGATGTTGAGCCGCGGCATGAGATTTCCAAAAATGTGGTAAGTACGACCAGCAGAGCCTCAGATCAGCCTGCGCATACGCGCATTCTGATCAGAGCATTTGCTTGTCTCTCTTGAATATTCTAGGACTGTAAGGCTACTGACTCGACACCATTTGGAGTTTCTTAGCTTAATAGGAGGCTGCACAGGCTCGACTGAGTCTAGACTTGTCAAAATGTCACATTGTTGGAAATTACGTGTCGCGGCTCACATGTTCTGTGTGGGCTTGCAGATACTATAAGACAGCGCTCCTCGACATTACATTTCATATGCGGCCTGCAAAGAAGACAAGATGCATCTTAAACTTGTAAGTAGATTTTTCATAATTAAGTTAAAATAAAATAATTGACACTGTGAACATTGGCTTCCAATAAGATAACAATATTTTGATGGTAGTAAATTTCAGGGATGGTGTTCGCAGGGATTGAAATTGTCCCAATGGAAATTAGGTGACCTTTTTCCCAATTTTGAAAAAAAATCTTATGTATTTTTTTTATTTCTTAAAGACTTTTTATTCATTCACCACACAAGCTACAACTACCATTGCATCTTATTTCTCTTTCAAAGCACTTGCCAGTAGATTGCCAGATAAAGCTTTTTGACCAGACCATTGTACACCAATATAATTGTATGGTAGTGAAACGTTTGGCTTTGAACATTTACAACCTTTAGAAAAAATTCATTTAGATATTCTGAAAAGTATACTGAAATTGAAAAGTAGCACTCTGCTGATCATGATTTTTGGTGAATTTGGACGATTTCCCCTAGAAATTCAGGCAAAAACAAGAACGTTCCAATTCTGGGCAAAGATCTAAACTGGCAAAATCACCAACACTTCTTATAAAATGTATGAATTACTGCTATATTTACATAATAAAACATATACTCATGAAAATGGATTTTATGCATTAAGAAAATTTGACAAGACGTTGGATTGAATTATATATAGATACATTTTGTAAGTAAAACTTTACCAAATATTAATTGGCTTTGTATAGAAGTTAAAGATCGCCTGGGGATGCAGTTCGTGCAAAAGTGGAACTCTGATGTTTAAGCCAGCCCAAAATGCATCAACTATAGAATTTTTAAAATAGAATTTAAGATTGCACCTTACATTACAGGGCCCTGAATTACAATGCCTCCTTAAAGTTAAGACAGACTTAAGTTAAGTATTGATATTTCAACATGTAACATTAAATGCATAATAAATTTCCAGGACCGACGCATTACGTGTGGTCAAAGATTTTATTGACATCTACAGAAATAATGAAACTAATTTGATTTTAATCAGTTTGAAACGTTATTTATCGCACCCTGAAAATCATTACTTAACTTTAGTCTTCCTTAACTTTAAGGAGGTATTGTAATTCTGGGCCCAGAACTTCAGCCCCGTTCATATATCACTTTATCCAGATTCAGTACAACAAACAACCGAAGGGTGCGAAAAAACGACAAATCATGCTATTGAATTTTTTATCATTTTTATTAACTGATGCTCAACCAGATTTTTCCTGGGCTTTCCACCAAGATTTTTCGCATATTGCACAAGCTCGATGAAAATAACCATCTGAATTCCAGTTGCCGATCTCAGTCTTGATCAGGCCTGTATATAACACCTTCGAGCACATCATAAAATTGAATACACAGCCCAAAACAGCACGAATTTCTACAGGTTTATATCTGCTTCTGGTACACCTTCCTCACGCAAAAAGTAAATCTGAAAATAGGAGAAAATTCTCTGACCTCCTATTAACACCACAAACGTAAGGAACCGTAAGAGGTTGCATGACATTCCCCGATTTTGATTCTCTTCCTAGGACAAGAAATACTAATTATAATATACATAACATCCAACATTTCTTTACCTTTTTAGCTCCTCGAAATCTCAACCAGAGGACACTCGAATTGTTTTCTCGCTCAACCAGCGGTTGGGCATCTCCCCATTTGGTAGGCGTGTTAGGTGCTCGAGACTAGCTCATGCGTGGATCAGAAACGTTGTCCTGCGGGGGTCCAACACTGACACCGTTGTTTTTTTCTGTTGATAAGGGTAAAAGAGAGGATCCAAATACCACTACTATAAGCGGGCCATCATCGACCCGCCTGCAAAACGCTATTAAATGGTCCGCTTTTGTAATATTCAGATCCTCTTTCCTATCAAAATAATAATAATGATAATAATAATAATAACAATAATAATAATAATAATAATAATAATAATAATAATAGTTTTGATAATAATAAAAAGCTTTGTCAGGGTTGGACCCGCTGTATCAATTAACTCTTTAAGCGCCACCTATAATTTGCAAAAGACGACAATTTCAAATTTTGTCGCTTTTTCAAAAATAACAAATAAGGCATGATATTTCATGAGAATTGTCTGCTGGCAGACGATTCTCATAAAATATCAAACCTTATTTTTTACAAAAATTGGGAGAGATGTCGCAAAATTTGTCGTCTGCTGCAGTTTTGATTGGCGCTTTAAGGGTTAACCTTTCTATGTTTTAGGCTGTCGTATTGATGATAATAATGATAATAATAATAATGATAATAATAAAAAGCGTTGTCAGGGTTTGACCCGCTGTATTACTTAGCCGTTCTTGGTTTTAGGCTGTCGTATTGATGTTAGGCCTTATTGGCACCGGGATGACATGGAGTGAGCAATCGAAGTCGTCCAGCTCCAGTTCTTCCTCTAGTAGTAGTAGCTCTATGGAAACTTACAGTAGCAGTAGATCTATTAAAGCCTACAGACCCAGATCATCATGCCGCAGGAAGACATTTCAACAGTGTGAAAAAGTAAGTGATATCACCACTTTTACCACCCCGTACTGACTTAAGCATGACATACCTCGTGATACGTTTGTTTGTTTGATTTGATTCTTTACGTCTCATCAACAATCTTTCAGTTAAGCAGGGACGGGTCTTCCTGGGTTGACCAGTACTAAGCTATGATAAATGTGTCTTGCTCAAGGACCAAAACGCAGTGACGCCGGTGAGGCTCGAACCCGCGGCCCCTCGGTCTCGAGTCAAGCACTCTTCCACTGAGCCACTGCGCTCCCTAAACTTGAGTGACATGAAACATCAGTAAATTTAATTAATTAAATATTATATGATCACCAGTGTAAAAATCTGTTTATAATATGACCTTTTAGAAACGATTTTATTGCTTTCACAGTTTGAATATTTCAATCAAAATTTACAGTATTGTCACGGACGACATGTGCTTCTAATATTATTTATGAGCAGTTAAAATTCAATGCTTCTGTGATTTGAACATGAAAGAAAATCTGGTATTTACATCATGGATTGTGCCAAACATTCCATTTTCCCCACAAATATGAATATGTCTTCACCTCTTTGTTATAGGCTAGATAACATTGTTTAATGTTTAATGCTTAATACAGTGTTTGTTTTAGCTAATTTGTATTTGTATAGATATACAATAGCTTTAAGCATAAATGATTTTAAATACTAGATAATCATGGAGTAAAATGGGCCTGGGCCCAACATAAATTATCTTCAGGGTTTCTGACAAAGGGAGCTTCAAATCAGTCTCCTCAGCTACAGAGACTAGATAGGAAAAACAAATAAGTTTCATCTGTAGCAAGCCTCCATATTTTACTTTCCAAACAGCGAATATCTAAGGCGCTGATCAGACTGCACGGATGCGCATGCTGGTCTACGCCTGTGTTGTTCTTAAACCCGAAGACAGGTTTTCACCGTCTAGGTCCATTGTTTAGCAATTGTATTTGTTTATTTTAGTGTTGCTGTGATAAACACTGTCGCTCCTGTCAATTAAACAACCGTGGCAATAGGTGGAAGTGCAAAAAGGGTGAGTCATCATACGTTTTTACTTCTTTAGTATTCATGGTAGGCTCCACCTATGAATGAATACATATATCAACTTCCATATTGGTACATGATCATAGAACGATGGATTTACTCGTCAGGTCCACCACTGTAAGATTAGAAACATTATATTAACAGAGTTTACTGTAAGGTAGAAGTTACATTATCAGAGTTCGCGTTGTATTTTCAAAGTCCTATAAGGTATTTTAAATTTCAGCAACAATTCACAATTTAATTTAATATTGAAATTTCTTAGGTCCAGCTAAAATACTTCTAGGAATTTAATATGACCCAAAGTTGCGAAATCTGAGGCTCTTGGACTGGGAATTATCTTATATACCATGACGTCACGTGATAGAAGCTGACCACAGCGCCACATAATAATACCATCACTTACCAATCATATTTAAGCTGTTACATGTGATTTCCAACAATGTGGTATTCTGACAAGTGTAGACTCAGATGAGCATGTGCAGCTTCCTTTTGAGCTTTGAAACTCCAAATGATGTTCAGTCAGTAGCTTAACACTCATAAAATATTCAAGCGAATAGCAAAGGCTCTGATCAGACTGCGCGTATGCGCAGGCTGGCCTGAGCCTCTGCTGGTCGCACATACCACATTGTTGGAAATCCCATACCACGGTTCATTTCAACTATAAAGCACCCTCTACATAGGTAAGCTTCCATTTTTAACAACCAATCAGAAGATACAAAAGTGACTCATAGTCACACAAGTAGCGGAATTTCCCAAAGGTCACATGACTAGATGAATTGGGCAATAATGCCAATCAATGTCAGGATTGAGATATTGAGTTGCTCTATTTATTGGGCTTATGCAATTTTACTAAACTAAGTAGCATCTGTCATCACAATCTTTCAAAAGTGTTAAAATATCACATCAAAATTGACATAATAATAGATATGACCTTTAAGAAACAAACAACGACAAACTAGTGTCGGAATTCCCTCTAAAACATAAACATGACAATAACAGATGTCAACACTACACCACTACACCTGGCGCAAAAATCTGTGTCTAATCTAAACCAAGAATTCATTAATATCGTAAATCCCTACAGGCATTTAACAATACAATACATGAAACCCGCTATTTTATATGACCTTGATCAGGCAGCTCTTACAAGACTGCTCTGTAAGAATAATAGCGCCTAAAAGTGTCTATGAGGTAAAGAGTTTAAACATCTTTGTAGTAAATAGCTACTGAAGTGGCGGATCTAGAGGGTTTGCTTGACACCCCTCCCAGCACAGATTTTTTAAATAATCTATGATAATCAAATAACTTTGTCTCAATAAACAAAATATTCAATGCTATTTTTTTCCTACATGCATTTCTTAAGTTGTGCTTATTCTTGTTCTCATTCTACTTTTTTACAAACAGACATGATCCAGATCCTGACTCACAGACAATCAGAGCTGCCTTGGCCAAGTCCCGAAATTCAAAGGAATCAGACCTCCAATGAACATTGAGGATCTGCTTTGAAAACATGGATTATAATGTGACGCTGACGTAACTTAACGTGTCGCTGACGTCACAGAAACCATGCCAATATACAAATGAAGTTTTATGGGTTTTTTTTAGTAAGATATCGCTTCTAGCGATAATTTATTTAATAATCATAAACTTCATTTATTATGTTGATAAATCGTTTAGGGTACATGTAATCAGAATGCTGGATTTTAATTAGGGGATAACTGTATTCAAAATTTTCATTTGGGGAGGTATATCGTCGGATATACCGTCGAAAATTTAGTTTTACGGCGACGCGTAAGCGGAGCCGTAAAACGTGATTTCCGAACGTATATCCGACGATATACTCCCCAAATGAAAATTTTGAATATGGTTATCCCCATTCTAATGCACTATTATCATTTTCCCTTCAAACAGACAGTGAAAATGTACTTTGTTGCGCCTATACGCCCAGCGACACCAGCTGCATAAAACCGCTCGACAGCTGCATATATTCGCTTGTCAACCAATAAAAAGCGACGTTACGTAATGACGTCGGGTTTCCGACAGTATATCGCAGGATATACTGTCGCAAATTTATGACGTTATCCAATCAGACGCCGCGTTGCATTTGCAAGTGCATTAGAATATGACTTGACCTAGACGCTACAGTGTTTTTTGTCCTTACGCCAGTTCCTGCGAACATAAAGGAGCTTTATCATACATGATACTACGTGTAAAGCGCCTTACAAACACACGATGATTTGATTCTCAAATTGTGCCAGACTTTTCCAAATGGACCGTCAGAATGTCATGGCTGATCAGTGTACTGTAGGACCAGATCTTGATTCAAACTGTTTGACTCTTTGATAATATTCATGAAAGTTTTTTTTGTTGAAAAAGATAGGTTTTTGAAAATTTGAATCAATTGGAAATTCTATGCTCAATGTGAATATCAAGCCTCGGGAGTATGTAAGGTGTAGTACTATTTATGAAAAAGATCCATTTGATTAACCAGAACTGAGACAGAACAAATTGTTTTTTTGCTTGTCCTATAAAAATCCATTTTTATTTAGTTACTGAAACGGTTTATCAACATAATGAATGAAGTTTACGTTTCCTTTTCAATAAAATATCACTACATAAATGAACCACACACTTAAACTTCATTTATAACCATTGGCTTTGCTGCAATCACACTTGTTATGGTTTCTGTGACATCAGTGTCAAGTTATGCAACGTCAGCCTCACGCTTTCAAAGTATATCTCCGATGCACATTCAGGGAATGATTCCACAAAATTCCAAGGAATTGGCCAAGGCAGTTCCAATTGAATTGGGATATGTTGTTTTTGTTTTGCAGTATTCTGCATTGAGTTAGAGGCTCCGGTAAACGGGTCAGTGGATTATGAAAACCATAGATTCAAATGTGGCTCACGAGTTACTTATGGCTGTCGTGATGGTTTTGAGCTCTCTGGAAATGCTACCAGAAACTGTCTACAAAATGGATCATGGAGCGGGCATGCTCCTAGCTGCCTTGGTAAGTATGGTGGAACACAAGCATCTTACAGTTGTAATAATAGGTACCAGTTCTCAAAAAATGATACCAGATATTAATCAACTTAAGGGTCTAGCCATGCTCTCAAATGGTTCTATCTCTGTTAGATTTGCATGAGACTGTGACATTGCATACCATGGCGATACAGTAACCCAATAGCTGCATACTACTGTCTTAATAAAAGATCATGGAAAAGCCATGCTTCATCCTGCCCTTGGATGTTAGGTGGATCAATATCAACTTACAGTTGTGATCATGGGTACCCGCTATTGCGAAATGGGCCTCGACGCGAGAAAACCTGTCTTCGGGGGTTTGCGAACAACAAAGACGCAGACCAGCCTGCGCATCCGCGCAGTCTGATCAGCGCCTTTGTTATTTGCTTTTTGGAAAGTATTATATTCAAGCTTGCTTCAAGCAAAATTTCAATTTTCTAGCCAGTCTCTGTAGCTGAGTAGACTGGTTTGAGTCCCGCTTTTGGCAGAAACCCCGAAGACAGGTTTTGTCGCGTCGATGCCCAAATGAAACCAGATACTGTCCCACCAATGGGTCTAGGAGAGGCTATGCTCCTTGTTGGCCTGAGAGGTATGGAGGATCATGAGCAACTTACAGTTGTGATTATGTGTATAAGCTCTTGGCAAATGATATCAGATACTGTCTCTTTAATGGATCTTTAATTGACCATGCTCCTAGCTGCCCTGGTAGGTATGGAGGACCAGGAGCAACTCATAGTTGTGAATATGGGTTACATTGTTGGTAAATAAGACCAGATACTGTTTCAACGATGGATCTTTGAGACGCCATGCTCCTAGCCGGTGAATGTGGTGGACCACGACTATCTTACTGTTGTGATTAAGGGTGCAAGCTCTCCAGAAATGATACCAGATACTGTCTCAACAATGAATCTTGGAGATACCATGTTCCTGCTGCCCCTTGTAAGTATGGTTGATCATAGGCGACTTTGAGTTGTGGTTATGGGTACCAGTTCTCTGGAAATGATACCAAAAACTGTCTCAACACTTGATTTTGGAGCGGCCATGCTCCTGCTGCCCCTTGTAAGTATGGTTGATTATGGGCAACTTTGAGTTGTGGTTATGGGTACTAGTTCCCTGGAAATGATACCAAAAACTGTCTCGACACTTGATTTTGGAGCGGCCATACTAAAGTATGGTAGATCAACCACGATTTAAAAGTGTAATAATGAATATCAGCATTCCAGAAATGATACAAGATACTGTCTCAATATATGATCTTGGAGAGGTCATGCTCCTAGCTGCCTTGGTAAGTATGGTGGATCACGAGCAACGTTGTGATTATGGGTACCAGCTCTTGGGAAATGGCTCAATAATTAATCTTGGAGCGGCCATGCTCCTAGCTGCCCTGATAAGTATGTTGGTTCATATATAACTTAAAGGTGTGATTCTTAGTACCAGCTCTCCGAAATTGTGAAATAATTTTATATTTTTCCAAGGTCAAATTTTCTTACAAAATTGTTTTGCTTTAATTGTCCCTGTAAACATCGGTTAAACTTCATTTAAAATGTTAACAGTGTACCTTAATTTTCCAAAATATCAAAGTTCTAAAGTATACAGAAAGACACCTTAAAGACCAAACAGTTTTACTTTTGATTTAATTTCCATGAGTATGGTTGATCATGAGCATCTTATGGTTGTGATTATGAGTACCAGTTTTCCGGAAATGTTACCAGATTCTGTCTATATAATGGATCTTGGAGAGGCCATGATCCTAGCTACCCTGGTAAGTATGATGGGTCACGAGCATCTTATATTTATGATTATGATAATCAGTTCTTGGGATTGTTTGCAGATACTGTCTAAATAATAGATCGTGGAGAGGCCATGATCTTAGCTACCATGGTAAGTATGGTGGGTCACGAGCAACTTATAGTTGTGATAATGGTAACCAGCTCTTGGGAAATGCTAACAGATACTGTCCCAAAAATGGATCTTTAAGCGGACATGTTGCTAGCTGCCCTGATAAGTAAAGTTGATCACAGAAAACTTATGGATATAGAATACCAAGTGATTATCTTTTGATATCAAGTTTACCAGGCAAGGCTTTGAAAACGAGTGTTGACATCGCGAGGCTTGACAAGCGTTTCAGCAAGCGTTCTCAAAGCAGATCCTGGTAAACTACACATCAAAATATGCCAACCTGGTATTTTACTTATCAGTTTATCTATTTTTAACTCTTCAACCGAGCGGTTATGGCGCTAACTAACCTTGTAAACATTGGCAAAACTTAATTTTAAAATGTTAACTTATTTTATCAGTCACCCCTAATATTAACTGAATTGTTTCAACATAACCTAATAAACGTTTCCTATCTCACGGCATGTTACCTTTATCAGGTCATGATGACGTTGCACTTTTTAATGACGTCGCTAATGACGCTGAATCAATACAAAAATCAAAAATTACGTCATAATCGCTTGTTTAAAGAGTGTTTAACAATGGGTAAACTGATAAATAGAATACTAGGTGAGTGTCTTTTGATATCAAGTTTACCAGGCTCGGCTTTGAGAGCGCATGTTGAATCGCTCGGCAAGCCTCGCGATGTCAACATGCGTTCTCAAAGCCTTGCCTGGTAAACTTGATATCAAAAGACACTCACCTAGTATTCTCCATTTACCATAATATCAACTTTATAAGGCTTTTTACATTGAGGATCTTATAAATGTACTCAAGTACTCATGTGTTATTTAATTTATTTAACAAGTTGAGGAAAAGAGAAAAATGCAAGGCTTGCCTAGCATTTGATCTCTTTTTATCACTAAGTTTTATTAGGTTAATAATACAGGGCGAACAGGGTGATTTGAGCTGTATTTGGTCCGAAACTTCCAAAACAGATTTTGTTATGACGATGCCTAAGTAAAAACAGGGATATAGTTGACCTTTCACAGTAGAAATTACATGATATTTTGGATACAATCCTAGATATTCAACAAAGTATGATACCAGTACAATTTTGTAATTTTCAACAGTGGTGTCCATTTATTATCTCCTTGCTTTCATAAACCCCTACCCCTACTGTACCATTAAAGCTGCATACTCCGTAACTATGAACATTTTCGAAAAAAAAATATTTTTAAATCATTTGTAAAAGTAGAATAAAGTTATGTTGTCACAATATAAATCTAATTTCTACAGCTGAAAACTGCATGGAAAAGTGAATTATCTTATAAAAACAGGTGTATTATCTCTTGTTTGTAATTATTTGCGTCCCTCCAATAATTCTTGACAGTTAATTTTTAACATAAATGCTGTTGTTTTGGCACTAATAATTTGTTAATTATTACGAAAAAGGTAAAATGTATGCCTGAATTTTAGTATTTTTACTTTGTTCTTGAAAAATAGAAACATTATTTTTAAAATGAAAATATCAAAAGTTACAGATTATGCAGCTTTAAGCCAGGATGGTCCATTATTATAATAATTGGTTCAAATATATTCTATTTCTGTCTCTAAGATAATGTTTGTCAAAGCAAACAGTGCATATATCGATGAAATGTTGAATAATGCAGTATTTTATCTGGGTCTACACTGTTTGCAAATTGAAAATACCCGTTTAGGGGTTTCTGGTACGCAAAAGGTGCTCACTTGAGAATATTATGACTTTGGTATGATATAAATATTTTGCAGCCATATGCTCAGAGTTATGCCCCCCGGGCAATGGAGACGTAACTGTTGAAAGTAGACTTCAGGGCTCTATGGCCCATTACAGCTGCCATGATGGTTACGAGCTAAGTGGGTCAGATGTCCGAACCTGTCAGCCTGATCGGTCCTGGGATGGATATGATCCTATCTGCGTCCAAACTGGTAGGTACAGTGTTGCCCCAAATTAACATACATGTTCATTGTATATTATTTGACTTTTCGCTTATTGTCCGATTATAAAGAAGATTTTACAAGTTTATAGACTAGCACTTAAATTCAAAAGCATTATTACTATATTTCTTAGCCTTGTTACAGGCTACCAATAAAAGTAAATTCACGTTTTGCTGTCTGGTTTGTCGTGTTGTGTCCAAAGTCTCTGGTTTATGCACATCAGCATTTGTGGCCTCTGATTTGCGAATGCTCTGGTTAATGTCAATTTGTTTGTGTGAATGCTTTACGTCACAATCAATACTTTTAGTCATTTTGGGACGATTTCCTGTATTCCTGGGTTGAACCATAACTCATCAGCAGATCAAGTGTCTTGCCCGAGACATAACACTGTGACTGGTGAGTCTCGAACTAGCAACATTTTCTGTCCGCAGTCTTACACCGGGTAGGGGGCTATCGAAAACGCTACTACTATCGAGGAACGTAGATCAAAAATCAATTTTTGATCAGGGTTCGTCGATTGTTGATTACGTTTTCAATTGCCGCCTACCCGCTGTGCGTCTAACGCTCTACTGCCCAAGCCACTGTGCTAATTAGGTCCATTGGTATGTGCATATATGCATGCTAGTCTGAACATTCACTTATCGCTTAAATTATAATTATTAAATTATTATTATTATTATTATTATTATCATTATTATTATTATTATAACCAAACTTACGCATCGTGCCTGTTTTACTCTAAGACTCAGTGGTAGAGTACTCGAATTGAGATCGAGAAGTCATTGATTTGAGCCTTACACAGGTATTGTTTTGCGTTCTTTAGTAAGATGGTTTATCCTTACAGCTCAGTACTGGCTAAGTTAACATCCCGACAATACAAGAGTGGGAAAAAGGCCATTCGGCCCTTTACGTTGAATGTATAACTATTTCTTTATTTGTTCTAGTGAGATGTCCTTCTCTATGTATTCTTAACCATGGACAAATGAATATCACGGGTAAAATGGTGGGGGATATGGCGTTTTATAGTTGTGACCCAGGCTATCAGCTAGAGGGCCCAGAAATCAGAATCTGTCAAAATAACAGCGAGTGGAGAGGCGATGAACCCATCTGTGTGGAAGAGGGTAAGTGATCCAATCTGTGTCCAAGAGGGTAAGCAATCAAATCTGTGATCTGATATGTGTCGAAGAGGGTAAATGATCCTATCTGTGTCAAAAAGGGTAAGTGGTACAATCTCTGTGTCAAAGGGGGTAAGGGATCCGATCTTTCTCGTTCACCAGATCGGAATTTCCGTTGTTGATACCCTTGTGATATATTTCTATTTCACACACCCGTACCAGCCTTATGGAAAGATAAAAAAATAACGAACAGACGCACGCTGACCGCAGGTCGATCCGTGACGTCGTTATAATGTTAAAATGACGTCACCATGTCGCATCTTAGGTATTCAGGATTTTCTGAAAATCTTTTTTATTTATTTTTTTTGCAATAAAATGAGGTATTTGTGGTGAGCAACAAAAGGAATCAATTACTCGTGTGAGGAGGGGATAGAAAAAATCCGTCCCTCGCGATCACCACTTCTCATCACTCGGCAAGCCTCGTGATATCAATCAGTGACCCTCGGGACGAATTTTTGTATCCCATCCTCATACCCATGATGGATTATAAAAGTAAGTAAGGGTGCAAAGATCAGGAATCAAGTACCACAACTGACCCAGGATACCAATAGAAAAATGACAAACTCACAATTAGACACCACAAACGAGAGCCAAGAGGACAGCCCTTTCCCAGCAGGTGACCACAAGGTACATATAAACAAGCGCGCACAAAGGCATAGCAAACACAAGACAGACAAAAACCCACAAAAAATCTACAAAAGAAGTACCACCTTAGAATGGTCAGTAAAATATTTTACTGGAGGGCTTAAACCGGTTTCACGGTGCCAACCTCACCCTTAATTCAGATGAAGACCAAGACACATAAATATTTGGTTTGCATGACAGACCCCTAACTTATCAATGCATCATCTCCTAGAACATTTAAATCAAGATATAACAAGGAGATAAAGCAGGATTCAACAGTAAATAAAACTGAATACCCGAGCAAAAGAAATTCAACAGGTAAACCCCAGTAGGCCCGATAAACCTAATTTTGTCTACATTTAATCCTTGTAAGACGAGGAGTGCTCAAATAAGTTGAACCCCTTTAAAGCATGGCCGAACAGTGACGTGTATTTATTATGTGAAATGAATAAAAACACGTACAAAAACAAATCAGTAACTAAACAATGACCAAATAACAAACCATCCACTAAATGTTGACACCACGAACACATACAGTCACAGGGAGCAAAGCATAATTGAGGTAACTCAACCATAGACTGCATTACGTCCCTTGATATACAATCCAGGTTTTTTTTCCAGCAATCTTAGGAAAAGGCCCCTGGTCAACATTGGGGAAAAATGATCGACTCAACATCATAATTGGGATAAATTAACGACATAGAACATAACAAGGGTAGCAAAATATATCCTCAAAATCAAGTTGTTTTAGATTGTATTATGTAAAGCATATCACTTAATCATAAGTGTTTAAGTATCATTCTGATATGAGTCATTGTTTCTCATACGTAGTAGTGGTCTCTAAAAAAAGTAAAAAAAAAGGTTCACTTTTTACTTTTCTTAATTGGGAAAATCATAAATGGTATTGGGTAAAAAGGTGGCTATTTTCGATTGGGAATGGGGCCGAAATGCAGCCCCTAGAGATGGGCAGAAAATCCCCTGCATTCGTATTTTATACTGGACTCTATAAGAGGCATCGAGTTCATGCAAAACTCAACTGAGGAAGATATTTTTCAGCTCATAAAAGTGAAAATGCCAAAAATTGTTGTAATTTTAACATTTGGGTCTCGACGCGAGACAACTCGTCTTCGGGGTTTCCATAAAGCGCATGCCCATACCAGCCTGCTCAACTGCAGAGACTAGCTAGAAAAAATGAAATTTTGCAAGTAGCAAGTCTAGATATGATAATTTCCAGTGAGCAAATAACCAAGGCGCTGACCAGACTTAGCAGATGCTCAGGCTGGTCTGCGCCTTTGTAGTTCGCAACCCCCAAAGACATGTTTTTTTGCGTCATGGCCCATTTATGAGCAGGGTAAATGCAACATAATAAGCGCGCCTTTGTTATAACGAGCATTATGGGGCATATAGAACGTAACATTGGAAACCTTTTTGTAGCGATGTGTCCTGATCTATGTCCACCAAGACATGGAGACATTCATATTAGTGATAGAAGTGTTGGATCCATGCTTAGCTACAGCTGCGACCTTGGCTACAAGTTGGATGGACCTGAGAACAGGACCTGCCAGACAGATGGGACCTGGGACAAGAGTGACCCAATATGTCGTTCAACCTCTGGTAAGTTAAGCTTATGACCCTTCCATTTGCCATCGGTCAACATTTATCCCGTCATTACTTTTGTTCTGATGCAACTGTTGTTTTGATGATTGAGTACAACTGAGGTACAATTGAGAGCTTCGCTACAAATTGATGGGACCGAAGAACAGGACCTGCCAGGCTAATGGCACCTTGGACAACAGTGACCCTTTATGTCGTTCAAAATTCTGGTAAGTTAAGCTTGCCCTCCTTTCATTTAAGTTTGCCATCAGTCAACAGTTATCCCGCCATTATGTTTGTTTATTCCATGCTTGGGTAGAGTTGTGACCTTGGCTTTGTGTTCACAGGACCTGCCAGGAAAATTTGAACTTCGATAAGAGTTACCCAACATGTCGTTCAAATTTACGTCAGTTTATCCCAGCAATGATCCATAATAAGCACTATTTATCTCGTTATTATATCTTGTCCTGTGAATGTCGTCTGCTTTTGGTGGCGGCTGCATACATTCATGTGATCATGAGAATATTTTTTCAAGGAAAAAAATATATGCAACCTGGTCAGACTACTACCTTGGGACTGCAACACAAGCATAAACCCCTTCACAGACAGTTGTATTTGAATCCATCTTCTAGTTTTTTTATTATAATAAATCACCATTCCATCCTCATTAGCCAGAATTTGAAAACTATGTTCCACTTTAGTTTGCATAACTCTACCCAAGTTTATATATTAGACAGACAGACACAAAAACATTTCATATTTTTACCCTTAGGCAGAACCCTCCTGCTGTAATTTTCCGGAAAGTAAAAAAATGTAAGTTCTAAAATTATTTTTTTATTTTATCCACTGACTCTAAATATTATTTGTTTCGCTGAAAAAATATTTTTGAGGTTCTGTCTGTTTATTTTTTGAGAGTGACACTGTTACAAACTTTTAGGAAAAATGATAAAATATTCAAAGATTTAATACAGATTGTTGGTTTACCTTACTGTTTTACTGTTTGGTCTTGAGATATTAAAAAAGCTCTGAAAATGATCACTGC
This sequence comes from Loripinus fragilis, assembly GCA_964019695.1. Classification (NCBI taxonomy): domain Eukaryota; kingdom Metazoa; phylum Mollusca; class Bivalvia; order Lucinida; family Lucinidae; genus Loripinus; species Loripinus fragilis. The sequence goes on from OZ026528.1 coordinate 12,721,260, forward strand.
AGTCAACTGGTCATTTTCAGTGCTTTTTATTGTCCCCCTGGCCCTAAATCTGACAAAAATTCCCGTAAATCAACCAATAAAAAATTTCTGGCCTTATCACTAAGGGTTATATACTGATGGCTTAATATTGTGATCACAGTGGATAGAAGGTATGCAGTGGCTCAGTGGTAGAGTGCATGGCCTGAGATCAAGGGGTTGCCGATTCGAGCCTCACCGGCGTCACTGCATTGTATCCTTGAGCAAGACACATTAACCCTTGCTTAGTACTTGTTCAACCCAGGAAAACCCATCCCGACATAGCTAAAAAATGTTAACTGGGAGGTAAATAATTAAATTGAACAAATCAAAACACAGAAGATATAAAATTCATTTTCAAATTCCATTTTTACTTAAGTGTTATAGATATTTATCATATGACATTGTGTCTGAGAGTTAAAAAACACTATGTATTAAAATCGATTAACCACTAGTGGTTTACAGATTTTCGGTAAACATTTTGACGTCCATAACAATGTTGCGTACATATTGACAAAATGGTCACATATTTACGCAATGAGATTTTAAATAATTGTTATGTCATATCATAAATAGAATCTATATTCGTGCTCCTATATTATTGAATTTAAGAAACTTGGTGCGAAAAAGAGATAAAAAGCTCGATAAGCCTCGCATTTTATCTCTTTTCCCCAACTCATGTAAGATCCTCTATCTATTTTTAGATGGTTGTGGTTACCGATGGTTCAAAGTGTACACCCATGACTATACCGGCGCTAAGATAAGTGGCAGCAAAGACGAATTAGAAGAGGCAGTGTTGAATGGGGCATTCATTAAAGTAGTTTTGATTGATAGATTATATTTTCAAGTGCAGACAGCCTACGTAATTGATGGACACGTTTGTGCACAGTTTTCATTCATGCATCGTGAAGGGTTTGATAGAATCTATGTAAGTGTTGTTTCATATACAGAAGATCTAACATGAGTGCTCATGTTTTATTGAATTTATTATTTAACGAGTTGGGGAAAAGAGATAAAATGCGAGGTTTGTCGAGCATTTTCTCTCTTTTTTGCAACAAGTTTAATACATTAAAATAATAGAGGAGCATGAATGTTAGATTCTATTTATCATATGACATTTAGATTACTTCGAAATATCATTTTTGCCGTGCGTCATTATTAACACAACGTTGTTATGGACGTCATAACGTTTCCCGTAATTCTGTTAACCACTAGTGGTTTATCGATTTTATTGCATGGCGTTATTTCACTCACAGACGCGACGTCATGTGATAAATTGCATTACCTTTTGAGTAACAACAAATATATGTATGATTACCAAACTGTTTCAATATTACACATTATTATACATACAGTTTAAAGAGACCTGAAGTAAACACCACTATGTTCAATCAGAAAATCTCTGCCCAATTCGAGAATCAAGCCTCAGATGTAAATAAGGCGTAGTAAAGCTGCATTTTGTTAGCCGGAATGGGCGTTAGGGAAATTAGTTCAGTAGCATGTTGGATCAGCTCTATTAAAATCCATTATTCTGTCAAATACATAAATGTATTTATGTTTTTTTAATCAAATACTGCTATAGCAATAGTGATATTTTATTGAAAAAAAGCAAGAACATTAACTTCATTTATAGCAATTTAATTGATAAAAAGTAATCTTCATTTGCCCAGTCCTTTCTATGAACTCCAAATCTGCAAAAGTTCAGAGAAAGGAACAGGCCTTTCTCCCAACTCCAAACCTGCTGAACCAAGGTTTGGCCCTGTCCTTTTTCCAAACCTGCCAAACCAGGGTTTGGTCCGGTCCTTTCTCCGCACTCAGAACCTGCCAGAGTTCAGAGTTTGAAGAAAAAAACGGGCCTTTCTCCGAACCAGGGTTCGGCCCAGTCCTTTCTCGGAACGCAGAATCTGAAAGAGATTGTATAAAGGAACAGGCCTTTCTCTGAACACGGAACCTGCCGAATCATGGTTATACCCGGACCTTTCTTCAAACTTCAAACCCGCCAAACCAGGGTCAACTCAGTCTAACTCCGAACTGAAACTCTGAACTCCAGGCAAAAACACAATCCTGGACTATCTTGGAAAAAAAATAATCCTATTTTTGAGCAATGAATTGTGCAGTATCTTGTCGCTACTTGGTATATCAAATAAATTTGCATAATTGCAGAAGGCTGAATGCCTGGGCCATTATAAAAGTAAAAATGCAGTTGACTGAAGATAACACCGACTTCAGGGTCATTCTTTCATTTGTTCAAAGAATTGGTAAGATGCAGAAACTTCCAAGTGAGATTATGAAAAACTGAGCATGCTGACATATCTTTTTTTTATTTGATAAATTGACAGCCCATGCATAAACAAACCGTATGCAAAGTATTTAGCAAATTTCAACGTGGGAAGTATTTAGTAGCATATGTTCTTAAATGTACAAATTAGAACAGGCTTAAAGCAGTATCAAAAAGGAATATATTAAAAAAAGTCAGCGGCCCATCATTTCTTAGAGTATGTTGTCCAACCAGTTGCCAACTTGCATACCCACTGGCGGCCGCAACTGGACAACCCATATTGGGTTGCTGTGTTAAACAGTTTGGGTTTAACTGGCTGGGTATGATTAGCAAAAAAATTAGTTGTCCTACTCCAAAATCAAAGTATACCAAGAGTTCAAATATTATAAATGAAAGTACATGTATGCTCATTTGTGATGTCTTGTTGTTGTATTATCTTAACTGTCTTTTGCAGCCTGAAGGATATTCTGAGTTTATAACTGTATGTACTACTGGATTTCTTAATGATGTGCTTTACCTTACTGGAACCCATGAACGTATTCGAATAATAAAAGCCGAATATCCACATCAGTGGTTTATAAGGTAATAAAAAGTTAACTGCAGCTCAACATCATGAGGGGAAGTGTTTTTTTTCACACACCAGATCAATCAGAACTTCCTCGGCCAGTTCCGCTAAATTGCTTGGAATCAGACCTTGGATGTACTTCGAGCATATACTTTGATAACGCGGGTGATAATGTGACGCTGACGTTACTAAGGGTAACGATGACATCACAGAAACCATGCCAACAAAATAGCAAGTGTGATTGCAGCAAAACATATGGCTATATATGAAGTTTATGTTTTTTTTTCAATAAAATCGTGAGAACTTTACCGATTGACACCAAATCAGAAATTCTGATGCTTTTATCCATGTGAAGTAATTCTATCACACATACACCGGATCAATCAGTGGGAAAGATGAAAATCGATAAGGAGCCAATTGAAAGACATGTGACGTCATCGCCTCGTTAAAGTGACGTCATTATGTTATACATTTATGTCGCATCCCAACGTATTCAGGAGCTTCTGTGACCCTTGTTTAAATTTAAACACCCCGTATTTGATGGTTTGCAAAAAAAAAAATTGTGTGAGGATAGGATAGAAAAATATGTCCCTGGCGATCACGGTTTGTCATCACCTGACAAGCCTCGTGGTTTCAATCGGTATTCCTCGGGACAGTACTTCTATCCCACACTCACACTCACGATAGGTTCCTATAATCTAGATTACGTTCATAAGCAGAATCATTTACATAACAAAGTGTGTCTTAACCTTGAATAAAGTGTACCATTTCAGTTGATATAGGCTGTAGTAACAATATAAATTAAATAGTCCGTGGTATATAGGTTACATGAGCCAAATTCAAAACAATTTCACAAAATGTTCTTGATTCTTTATCAAAATTGCATAAATGGTCTCTTTCTGCTAAAAATGGCATCAAGTGATTTTAAATAAAAATTAACTTTAAACGACATTTCATGAGCCACTGGTCCAAATTCAAAGTATAGTTCCAAATAGATATTCCTCATAATGCCCTCTATTAATCTACATAAATCGTTTTGCTCCGCCTGACAAAGGGCCACCATAGTGTAGATAATGAAAACCTCAAAACTAGATATCAGCTTGAACTACTGTTCCAAAGTCATATTAGTTCCATAGTAATGTTTCTTATAATGCCCTTCAAAGGACATCTACTGATAGGCTACTTGTCAGAATTTAAACTAATTTCACAGAAACAGAGCTCCTAATACCCACTACCAAGAGTACACAAATGGTTCAGCTCCCCTGAACGAAATGTTCTCATACAACACATCCTCCTTAACAACCTGTCTAAATTTTGAAAAAAAACACAAAGAAACATTACTCGAAATATTGCTGCAAAATAAGATATAATTACATTACGTACGTAAACAAAAAAAAAAGAAAAAACAAACAAAAACATTAATTCAATGTAATTAAGAAATCGTTTGAAGTTTAAGTTCGATTTTTGATCTTCGAGATTCAATTTCAGAAGTTAGTTCAATTTTAAAGATATACTAAAATATTTTAAATTGATCAATTTATAACAGATTTATATGCAAAGCCTTTGGTAACTTTTCTTTGTTAGTTATGCTGACAAACCAGTTGCTTTTACAATATTGCATGCAAGGTCAAGTGACTTACTGAGCAAATTATAAATCCAACTTGGTCCTTCGTTAACCCATACACGATTAGAATCTTTTTTCTGGAAAAGGCAAACAGTACATACCCAGATCAGACACTGCGTCCGATCAAGGTCTCCCCTGTTTGCTTATATGATATCCTATTAATTTTGAATAAATATGAAAAACACCACCCACCAACTCTTAAAATGGAAATGAACTGGTCCAATTGATAAGAGCGGGAAATTTTATTCCCCTTAAATTTGTTAAAATAAGTCAAATTTACTTACAGTTGGAAATGTTCACATATTTCATACTTTTGGGGCCTTTCTACCTTAAAAATGGCCTTTGTTCAATCTTTTCTAGGCATCGCTGCAACAACGAACCAATATTGAGTCTTTCTTCAGATGGCTCAGTAACATTTGGCAGCATAGATTCACTGATTACAGCAGTGAAAAATGGAAATGACATTAGGATATTAGAAGAGAACAAACAAATCGCTTTAGCTGACAACGTCCAGTACAACTTTAATGAGAACAAAGTTGTGGCAATGTTTATTTCAACGATACGTACTGAAGAGAAAACCCTTTTTGGTAACAAAGTCGTCGCATTCACTGTAAGTAAATATCACTTAACCCCTTGTTCCGTAGGCTTTTTAGCTCAGCTTGCAAAAATCTTCTCCAGAACCAGAAGGCTGATGACCTTGGGACTTGGTATGTAGCATTGGGGATGTTGAGCCTACCAAGTTTGTTCAAATATTGATCCTAGGTTGACCTTGACCTACTTAACGTCAAGGTCAAATTTGCTTCCTAATGCATTTAAATGGGATTTTTTTTTGAAAAGTTGATTTTTTGAATATCGCTAAAGCCAAAGTCATCATTCTTACTTATTATGTTAAAACAAATGAGACAATGGCCATAAGTAAATTTCACAGGTCAAGGTTGACCTTTGCCCTTTCAGCCAAGGTCGCTCATATTGTGGTCCCATCAACATAATAAAGCATAGTTTTCTCACAAACCATTGGCCCAATTGAACTCAAATTTCATGTGAAGACTCCTTACGATGCAAAAATTGATATACCTCTACCATATTAACCTGATCCTGACCTTTATGCATGAATAAATTATTGCAGTACTAACACTGAATATATAGTTTTTCGTGATGGATCGTGTGCAATCAGTATGTTTCGAGCAATTGCGGAAATAAACGTCTTGGTACAATTGGGATGAGATCCATTGATAACTCAATGTAGTTATATTTTCCACGGTAGTCTTGTGGTTAGTCAGCATAGCTACAGATACGTAAATTATGGGTTCGAATCCTGGTCGATGCAACTTTTTTTTATTGCAGTTTTCTTTGTTTTCATGTCAAAGAAACGCATATAAACACAAAAATGTAAGTTCACGCTTTCTTTGAAAATGTAATGACTAACAACTTCTTGATGCTTGGAGTTAGAATTTAGTTTGCGAATAGGTTTACACCCGTGCTCTTGCCTCCAAAGCAAAATAAGTTATTGCAGATCGTAGAATTTCTCTAAGGAACAGCAAGGAGGTCCATATATGAGCCATGACATGAGATTTCCAACAATGTGGTATGTGCGACAAGCAAAAGGGCAGACCAGCATGCGCATACGCACAGTCTGATCAGAGCCCTTCCTAGTCATTTGAATATTCTATGCCTGGTAAGCTAATGAATTAACAGCATTTAGTTTCAATTCTTAAAAGGAGGGTGCACAGACTCACCTGCGCCTATTCGTGTCAAAATGCCACATTGTTGGAAATATCATGTCGCAGCTCATATCTTAAAAACTGAAGAGGCAACAGGTGATAGTTGAAGTACAGTGTTACGGATCCTACGAGTGAATGTTATTGTCACCAAAGAGATCAAATTAATTAAAATGGAGAAACAATTTTGCAAAAGGAGAAAATTTAATAAAAATAAAACAAAAGTCTTTAAAGTAGTTACAAAAATAAATGTCGCGTGCAGGATTCGAACTAACAACGCAGAGCTTAAAATATAAGTGTGCAATATTCACGTGTTCTATCCACTGAGCCACCCAAGCAACTGATAGCCAATTGAGCTTTATAGCGGTATATACATCTATTGTGTTAAAAAGTACCACGTGCATTTTCGTATTAGTCGTACGATGAACACCGAAGATATATTTAGATGCTCAATCGGCTGTGAAATTATGTTAATGATAAAGGCCAGGATCAGGTTAATATTTTCAAGGTATACAAAATATTTCGGTCACATGACAAAGATAGCCGACACGCCTATATATGGTAATAACCTTTTGAAAATCTTCTTCCCGATGACCAGAAGGCCAGTGACCTTGAGACTTGGTATGTAGCATTGGGCCTACCGAGTTTGTTCAAATGATGATCTCAAAATGACCTTGACGTACAGTTTTTGTACTTAACATCAAGGTCAAATTTGCTTCCTAATGCATTTGAATGTTATTTTTTTGAAAAGATGATTTTTTAATACTGTGGAAGCTAAAGTCATTATCCTCACTTGATATGTTCAATCTAGTGTCTATAAATAAGTTTCAAAGGTCAAGGTGGACATTTGACCGTTCAGCCTAGGTCACTCATATTGGAGTCCCATCAACATATTAAAAACATAGTTTTCTCAGAAACCACTTGGCCAATTAAAATCAAATTTCAAATGACAACTCCTTATGATTGGTTAGCCAAAATTAATACAAATTGTTATGGTCACATGACTAAGATGGCCACTACTCCCATATATGGTAAAAACTCTTAAAATATCTTCTTCTCCGGAACCAAAAGGCCAATAGCTTTGGGACTTGGTATGTAGCATTGGGGATGTAGGATCTACCAGATTTGCACAAATGATGAATCTAGGTTGACCTTGATATACTTTATGGCAAGGTCATATTTGATTCCCAATGCATTTGTATGGGGAAAATCTTAAAATTTTCAGATTCCCAATACATTTGAATGAGGAAAATCTTAAAATTTACATTTTTCTGTAACTGTTTAAGTCTGATCAGCGCCTTTGTTATTCGCTTTTTGAAAAGTATTATGTATAATCTTGCTATAGGTGAAATTTTAATTTTCTAGCTAGTCTCTATAGCTGAGGAGACTGGTTTGAAGCACGCTTTGTCGGAAACCCCGAAGACAGGTTTTCTTGCGACGGAGCCCTTATAATCCTGTTGTGTCATTTTCCTCTTATATAATAGGTTTATCCAGTGTTTTGAGCTCACAATCAATTACAGATGATATCCACTTTGGACATTCTTGCATGCCTCGAACCCTTTGTACGCTAGGTAATCATCAGTGTCAAACAGTTTGAATGCAGATCAGGCCCATGAGAATTAAATTACATGCATGGTATTAAAACGATAGACCATTAATGTATAATAAAAATGTGAAAAAAACTTTTTAAATATTGCATAGTGAAATAACTTTTCTAATGGACCTATATATATATTCAAGGAGGATGCCGCTACCAACACACGACTGTTTGCTCTGTATTCAACAAGTGGAGTGAAGGAAACTTCAGAATGGGATATTGGTGATCACGTAAATCATGGTGTTTTTACAGAAGGTGTCAAGAGTGACTGGTATATTGATACATGTTGGAGATACGTTTATAAAAATGACGGTTCAGGAAATGAGATATTTGGTTTGAGAAGTGACCTAATATCTAATGCTTCCAATGGCCACAGGGTAAAGGTAGTTGTCAATATGGTCTCATTTGAGGCAACAGAAATAATAATTCACAACGACCATTTATGCGTTTTTGTATATAACTCTCTTTCCAAATCAGCAATTGATACTTTCAGCACAAGTGTGCATTGGGAATGGATGATATGTTGTACAGACGGCACTATAAAAACAGTGCTGTATGAATATGGTTCCAGTAACTTAAATGGGACTAAGTTAGAGAATGCAACCATGTCTTGGTTCGTTGACATATTCGATTATTACGAGGTATATTCTACTAATTTAGATGGGGATGTAGTTGTGGGTAGTAAAAATCATTTACTGCACTTAGTTCGCTTAGGTGCTGACGTCAGGATGAAAGTAACTAACAGTTTTGGGCATATTTCCATCTTTCAAGCAGAGTATATTACTTTTGATGCGTCTGATAATTTAGCAGCAATGAATATAAGAAGGATTAGCTTGCTGTACGATCCAAATGAAGGATATGAAGTCCAACACATCCCATTTCATGAGTTTACCTTAGCTAATACTGAAGGCTCTGTTGACTTTTTACAATGGACCGTTGGCGAGAATGAAAACCGTGGCCGTTTTCAGGAAGATAAACAAATTGCCTGGTATATTTCTCTATAGTATCTGAATACTGTAAATTCAGAAATTTTTTCGTGAAACTTCGCATATATATATATATATATATATATATATATATATATATATATATATATATATATATATATATATATATATATATATATATATATATATATATATATATATATATATATATATATATATATATATATATGCGAAGTTCCGTGAAAATAAAAAAGTCGCGAAATGGCGACATCATTCTGTCGTTTATTGATGTAGGTATGTTGATGAGGACTCAGAAAAAAATCAAACTTCTTTTGAGGATCATTTATGTTTTTTCTGTCTTGTGTTTGTTGTGCATTTGTGCACGTCTGTTTATTTGTGCCTTTTGGTCACCTGCCGGGAAAGGGCTGGCATCTTGGCTCTCGTTTGTGGTGTCTGACTGTGAGTTTGTCACTTTCCCATTTGGTATCCTGGGTCAGGTGTGGTACTTGATTGTATCGATTCCTGATCTTTGCACCCTTACTTACTTTCTAACACCAGTTTTGTTGCATCTTATAATAAACCGGGTAACATGCATAACTTTGCAATACCTTGCAAAAACTTAACATGTCTTTTCACATCCCTTGACTCTGAATCAAGTTTGACCATGTTAAATGCTGCCCTTAAAACGCCAGCAAAATAACATGCAGTAGAATGTCTTTATACTATCATGCATTGTATATGTTTTTGTTGGGGGATTATGTTACTATTATATGGTTTTGAATATTTTTGTTTTTCTGTGTATCGGTGTAACCACTATTATGTGAGTTTGAATATTCATGGTATGCTGTGTGTTGGTGTTACTACTATCACATGGGTTTAATTATTCCTATTATGCTTTGGGTTAGTGCTACCAATATCACACGGGTCAGATTATTCATCGTATGCTGTGGTTTGGGGTGTAGGAAAATTTTGAAACAGTTGAAGGGACATATTGCTTTGGGCTTGTTCGTGGGTCTGTCCTTCTGCCTGTTACAAATTTAAGATAGGGTTTTGAAATTTCATAGATGGATTCCTCATTAAAAAATAACTGACCCATATGTTTGTAATCTGGATAAATTAAAACAAAAATTATTTTATTTTTAGCTCACCTGAGCCGAAGACTCATGGGTAAGCTAATAGTATACCAGTCACTCCGGCGTTCACCGTCTGTCAACATATTCAAACATTTTTTCCTCCGAAAGCACTCTGCCAATTAAACTCACATTTCATATGGAGACTCCTTAGGACGTGGGAACAAAAGTTTGGTCAAATGGTTCTGGTCACATGACCAAGATGGCCGCCGCGCCCATATATGGTAAAAACCTTTTAAAAATCATCTTCTCCAGAACCAGAAGGCAGATGACCTTGGGACGTGGTATATAGCATTGGGGGTGTGAGGCCTACCAAGTTTGTTCAAATAATCATCATAGGTTGACACTGACCTGCTTAACTTCAAGGTCAAATTTTGTTTCCTAATGCATTGAAATGGATTTTTTTTGTAAAGATGATTTTTTGAAAACTGTGGAAGCCTTAGTCATTATTCTCCCTTGATATGTTAAGCCTAATGAGACAACGGCTATAAATAAGTTCCAAAGGTCAATTTTGACCTTTGATCTTTCAGCTCAGGTCGCAAATATTGGAGTCTCATCAATATATTAAAACATAGTTTTCTCACAAACCATTGGCCCGCTTGAATTCATATTTCATGTGAAGACTCCTTATGATAATTAAGCCCAAATGTATACAAAATATTTAGGTCACATGGCCAAGATGACTGCCATGCCCATATATGGTAAAAATCCTTTAAAGATCGTCTTCTCCAGAATCAGAAGGCCGGTGACCTTGAGACTTGGTATGTAGCATTGGGGATGTGGGGCCTACTAAGTTTGTTCAAATGATGATCCAAAGATGACCTTCACCTACTTAAAATCAATGTCAAATTTGCTTCCTAATGCATTTAAATGGGATTTTTTTAAAAGTTTTTTTTTAATGCAATGGAAGCCAAAGTAATTATTCTCACTTGATATGTTCAATCTAGTGTCTATAAATAAGTTTCAAAGTTGACCTTTGCCCTTTCAGCCATCAACATATTAAAACATAGTTTTCTCAGAAACCACATGGCAAATTGAAATCAAATTTCATATGACAACTCCTTATGAATGGTTAGCCAAATTTATAACAATTGTTATGGCCACATGACTAAGATGGCCACCACGCCCATATATGGTAGAAACTCTTTAAAAGATCTTCATCTCTGGAACCAAAAAGCCATAGGCTTTGGGACTTGGTTTGTAGCATTGGGTATGTGGTCCCTACCAGGTTTGCACAAATGATGGATCTATGTTGACCTTGGCATACTTTGTGGCAAGGTCAAATTTGATTCCTAATGCATTTATATGGGGAAAATCTTAAAATGTTCAATTTTTCTATAACTGTTTAAGCTGAAATCATAATACTTATGATACATGTTAAACCTAATGAGACAATGGTTTTATATTTAGTACCAAATATCAAGCTGACCTGTGACCTTTTATCCAAGGCCACTGATTTGGACCGCCACACACCTATCTAAACATCTTTTCTCAGAAATCACTTAGCTGTTTGATGGATTATTCATTAGATTGTTTAGGTCACTTGACCAAAATGGCTGCAACCCCCATATTTGGTAAAATAAAATTTGTTTCATAAAAGCTTTAGTTGACCTTGACCTATTTTAACATTGTTAAGGAGATCAGGTGAGCGCCTCAGGACCTTCAGGTCCTCTAGTTTTATAGTTATTGCCCTTTTCAAATTTGGACATAGAAAACATTTTATCTCAAAAACCATTACAGCTAGGAGCTTCAAACTGGCTCAGCTTATAGAGGATAATGAGTAGATTACCTGGTAAAAAAAATCATTTTATTTTTTTAGTTATCGCCCTGTGCAAATTTTGTCAAAGAAAACTTGATATATCAAAAAGTGTTTCAAATTTAAGATAGGAAATTATATATATGGATTCCTCAATAACCGGCCCATATATTTTTTAATCTGGATTATCTTTCATTGTGGAGTAATGCCCCTTTTAAAGGGTCATAGTGAAATCTTTTAATTAGGATACTTCGAAAACTATAACAGCTTGGAGCTTCATGCTTGCTCAGCTTATAGCTGATAAGGAGTAGACTACATAGTGAAAACAAAAAAAAAGTTATTGCCCATTGCTAATTTGGACATAGAAAACATGATATCTCAATAACCATTACAGCTAGGAGCTTCAAACTTGCTCAGGGTATAGAGGATAATGAGTAGAATACCTGCTAAAAGTTAAAAAACAACATATTTTTAGTTATCGCCTTTTGCAAATTTTGTCATAGAAAACTTGATATATCAAAAAACATACAAAAGTTAAGATAAGGAAATTTCATAGATGGATTCCTCATCAACCATCACATGGATTTATGATGTTATTGTGGGTTGGTGTTACAATTATATTATCATGTGCTTTAGACATTCATGTTGTTGATGGTTTGTGTAACCATTATAATATCATATAATGGTAACACCAACCGACAACAACATGAATATTATCATGTAGCTTACAATAATCATGTTGTCTTGATAGATTTTGTTAGTAAACTCATGTGGGTTGATATACATGGGTGAAAGTGCAAACTTTCCAAATCCTGAACTTTAAGAACTCGAACTTAAAAACTTGCAATATGCCCACTAGATATTCACAATTTGAAGCTTAAATGGTCAGTTTTTTAAGACAGACTGAATATAAATCAAGAACCTATAATAATCTGCTGAATTCAGCAGTTTGAGGCTGACTTTTTATAGGACTTTCTATGGGAAGGCAGCCTCAAATTCTAGAATTCAGAAATAATCCTGAAAACTTTTACCCATGGATATATCTATGTTGTGTTGTGGGTTAATGGTATAATATCTATGTTGTATTGTATATTAATGCTGTTCTTTATTGAGGGCTCATATTATTCATTGTGTTTTTATTTTGCTAATATATCAAATTTCATAGGCTGACCAAAGTTTGAAGCACAGCACTTTAAATTTCTATCAACACATGGTAAAGAAATACCTGGTTATGTGCTTCAAGATATCAGCCTTGCCCGAAGAAAAACGGTTTAAACCTGATTTTGTTGTATGGGAACCAGCCTGTGCATCAGGTCTGTCTCATCAGCGCCTATATTATTCGCTAACTGTAGAGTTTGAAAGTTTAAGTTGCTACTTGCCAAATTTTGCTAGCTAGTTTCTCCAGCTGATTAAGCTAACCGGCACGTGTATGTTGTGGGTACACATTAAATCGTCCTAATGGGCTACATGTGTATGCTAAATCTTATGGGAAGGCAAATTTTCACAATTTTCTACTCAGAATATTGTGCGTATCTAAACGTATGAACTTCTAAAATTTGCCCAATTAGGTTGTGTTGCTAAAATTACATAGACTCACTATTTGACCGGTTGCTTAAGAAATGACTTAAAACAGCTTTACAAATAATCATGATACTGGTGGGACTAAATGTTTGCATCAAACAAACTTAACACTTGTTTCACATCGAGAACAGTATCTTTGATACAATTCATCACCTCAAATATAAATATTGCTAACAGAACCACGCAAATGTTTAGTTTAGATACGCGACAGGTTTTGCATCAGGCCTGCAGATAAGAATGTATATTTGAAATCATTTTTCTTATTTCTCACCAAAACATATGTTGTGGGTACTCAAAAGAACCGTCTCAATGAGACGGTTCTTTTGAGCCCCCAAAACACATGTTTAAAGTGATGGGTAAGGAAATAAATGCAATTTAAGGTGCACAAACTGTCCTTATTTGGACCTATGTTACATGTTGAATACTGATACACGACTATCACCACGCATTTCAATTTTTTAAAGCAGCGTACTGAATCGTTTTTTGTTTCCTTATTTTATGGACAGAGATTGTAACATTCACTGTGATGCAAGACTGACTGAACTCAACAACAAAAAACTTGTTAAATATATGTACTGATGTTGATCTTTTGACAAGATAAACAAATTCTATTGCATTATAACTTAGGCTCAGTATACATATTGCATGCGCGAATCCAGAGGGGGGGGATGGGGAGCAGGGGGTCGGGACCCCCTTGTAAATCACAAAGCTTCCAAGCCAGCATTCAATGTTGGCCATCATCAGCCAGCTAGCAAAATGCCTTTTAAATGGCGTTTCCCTGGTGGGCCGATGTTTGTACGCTTTTAGTGTTTAGTGGATCATCTCTCCTTTTCAAAACCCCCTCTCTCTCTCCAAAATCGATTATTCTGATTATTTGAAAAGTTTAATCAGCAGAATAAAGGAAGTTTATGTTCTTTTCAATAAAATATAGCGATATTTTATTGAAAAAAACATAAACTTCATTTAAGCCGTTTGTTTTGCTGCAACCGCACTTGTTATTGTGTTAACAAGGTGTCTGTGACGTAAGTATAGCGTAATATAACGTCAGCGTCACATTATCACCCGCGTTATCAAAGGAGATCCTCGATGCACATCCGTGGTCTGATTCCACGGAATTTCGCGGAATTGGCCGAGGCAGTTCCGATTGCATCAAGCTAAGAAAGCTCAGTTGTGTCTGCGCATGTGCACAGACTCGCCAGAGCCTTCATAGCTCGCGTACACAAGGTTTAGATGTTACTTAAGCTTAGATAGCTTGTCCCGCTGGACGAGTCAGCATGCATGTGGGCATTCGAAAAAGACATTTGAGCATATGCAAAGGTATCAACATTCTCGTGCGCTGGCGCAAATGTTAGCACTATCATGTGGTGTTGAATATTCATAGTGTATTGGATGATGTTAGTAATTTAATGCGGGTTTATATATAAATGATGGTTGTGTGGGTTGATATCATTACATTTATGTGGTTTTGTATGTTTATGTTGTTCTGTATTGTTGGTTGTTAATGCTATATTGATGTAGCTTGTAGTAATGTTGTACTGTATTGTTGGTTTACAGTATTACATGAATGGGAAATGTTCTGTATTGTTTGTTGATATTTTTACATTGTTGGGGGCTTGTATATTAATGTTGTACTGTTTTGTTGGTTTACAGTATTATATGTATGGGATCTTGTAGTATTAATAATGTTCTGTATTGTTCGTTGATATTTTTTTCACTGATGGGGGTTGTATACTGACGTCAACTAAAAACGCCACACTCATTATCACTGATTTCTGAGCGATGATATATAAAAATGAACAGCCACTTACTGCTTCTTTATGCAGATGTTGGGCGATGTTTGAAAATGACTTTAATTTGATGTGCAGGTGACGCGTTATTCCGATGACGTCATAAAGGCTAAACGTGCACATGACAGTATTGTACATCGATCGCTTATGATTTCAATTTGAATTTGCACCAAGTTTGTGCCGCTAATGTTTTGCTAATCAATGAACAAATTTTGGATCATTTTTTCAAACAATTGTGCTTGCGAGTAATAACTTTATGAAATTATGACGTCATATTAAAGACAAAATGTAAGGTCCGTTTACGAAACTTGCCAACATTCTCGTTTTGCTTTAAGAAATGGAAAAAAATGATAAGGAGGTAAGCCTACATTTAGTTGCGTTATTTAAGATGACCTGTAACGCCCAATGTCTAGTCGTTGGTCTACGTTAACGTCATCCAAAACGGTCATCTGGAACACGTGCCAGATTGCGTTTCCGCAGCAATCGTCGCTGGGTAAAGACTAAAGACTTTTGCAAAGAATTCGTAACAATTTTTTCACCCACTTTGCAGAGTCATGACATTTAAGTTTTCCTGGAATGCATGGCGAAAAGGTGGGAGGGGTAAGTTGTTTCGTTCAGTAGAAGCATACAAACATTGTCTGAACGTTATAAACGCTTTTTTGGTAAAAAGAGATTGTTTTACAATGGTAAAACACGTTTTTCCTGTTAACAGGTCTGGGAAAAAGCAAATGTGGCAAAAAACTCTTGTGTCGCGCGAAATGGTGACCCCTGTCTTAAACGGAGGTTGTTTTCTCAGCCTCAAATATTCTTTCAGCAATTTTGTTTTCATGAGATACGCTTGACTGATAAGATGTTATAATGCACTAAAATTCATAACTTTAGTCTGATCAGTCTAAGAGATATTCACGTTTATTTTTAGATGAGCCTTTTTTTGACGTCAGTATATATTAATGTTGTACTGTATTGTTGGTTTACAGTATTACATGTATGGGATCTATGTAATATTAATAATGTTCTGTATTGTTGGTTGAATTTGTTTCATTTATTTATGTTTTTTCTGCATTGTGGGTTGATATTGTTATATTGATGTTTTTTTTATATTAATGTTGTTCCGTATTGTTGGTTGATATTGTTACATTTATAGGAGCTTGTATATTATTGACATTCTGTGATGTGGGTTGATAATACGCTGCTCAAAATATTTAAAGGGACACTGCGTATTTTGCCATCGATCACAATACAAATGCACTTATAGTGTGCCTCATAGCGAGAGTTGGATGAATAAGGCAAAAATATGTTTCTCGTGTGATTAGTTTGGTTACCAATCAAGGATGATGCTTGTTGATAAAGATGAGGTAGTCCCTTTCCAGAAATCTCCATGGAACGCTTTATGTAAAAATGGATTTTTGTTAAAAAATACCCCTTTTTCAAAGCCAAATTTTAAGAGGAATTTTTCAATTAAGCACCACAACAACATCATTTCTGTACAGCCAATAACCTTTTTAATGTTGCAGAAACCATTAGGTTACCCTATTAACAAATTCGATAGATTCTACAGAGTGTCAGAAAAAAATCGTTTTTTTTTCAAGAAAATTAAAAATTAAAAAAATTGAGCCATGAACTTAAGCAGCGATTGTTTTATCAAAAACTTCTTTTGACTATCTTGGCAAAAATGGCAAAAGAAATGTAATGTCTAGTGAAATACATTAATTGTCTATTGTACAGGGGTTAACATTATCACCTGAAAATTATCAGGTGTTCCTTTAAATATTTTGAGCATTGTATAAATCACATTTGTGTTTTGTTAATGGGTTGAATGTATCTGCTGAAACAAAGATTTAAAGCAACACATCAATTGCTTAAGTTTTTTAAGGAACAACGTGTTAGGAAAATCTAGTTTGAATGGTCTGGATAATTGCTTATAAATATCAAAGAATCAATGTGAGTCTCACAGCATAGTTATCTGAGTGTTAATTTGATTAGTCAAAATGCTTTTTCGGGTTTGCTAAATTACAACATAGAAGCTCTTTATTATCATTAACACTGAACTTTTACCATTCAGATAAGACAATTTTATTTACAATTCTTAACCTGTATTTCAAACCAAAAGAAATCAAACTTCAAATTGTTGAGATAAAAAAGTCCACATAATCGGTTTTGCCGTATTTTTCTTAAAATGACAAAAAAAAAAAACAACATTAGTCATTCAAGTATGACGTATATTAAAGAGTTATGTTGATACAACTATGTCAACGTACAATTTGGTATCTTTCAGAAGAACAGTGCCATGTTTTCTATGCTGACTTTAGAAATAGCTTGAAACTCTTTGACAACTATTGGGAAAAGAAATCTGGCCGTTGGACAAAACAGGTTAACACTATATTTATCATCTTGAAACATTTCGTCGCTTAAAATGTAAATTATTCCGACAAAAGACACAAAAAAAGTTTGTTTTATTTACGCACGAAACGTGTGGCGTATAGTGGTACACCACCAAGAGAGCGCGGATCCAGAAAGTTTTGGCAGAGGGGATCCAATTCTGACGTATTTTTGGGGAGAAAGGATCAATATACCACTAAAGGCAGGTCATCATTGGCCTGCCAGCGAAACGCCATTGAAATGGCGTTTCTCTGGCGGGTGATGATGGACCAACTTTGAAAGCTGGCTTTGTAGTTTTGTGATTCTTCGGGGCATTCAGACCGTATTTCTACGAAATCCTATATATGTGACATTTTCCAGGGGGGGGGGTCCAAGCCCTCTGTCCCCGCCTCTAGATCCGGGCATGCCAAGAAATTCAGTCTTCCTTATCAATCTTCTTTACGAAAATGTATTCTTTTTGCGAATCTAATGATAACAGTTTGCCAATACTATTGTATGGTAAAATGCTAGACAGAGTAAACATGGTAAACATGGTTAGATATATTCAAAGATGCAAGACTTGCATCATAAAAAATGTTGCTTTATAACTTTGACCCAGTTTATTCTATTGGTTCTGTCAAATATGACGTAGGATTTTAACAATGGGTCATGTTTTTCAGATAAGATATAAAGGCGATGTAAGTGGATTCAGATGGTCATCAGTCAGGGACATAACGTCTATAAGTTAAAATATATATCACTTGAGGAAGTTAAAAGTGTGCCCTTTCAATAATAATTTCTAAGTGATGCTACAGAAAGTAACTTATTTAAGTTATATCTGAAATTATTTAGGCCAAGGTCAAATTGCAAGCCGTCAACAATATAACTTATTCAGGTTAAAAAGTAGCTTATTTTCTGAACTTCAATGACCTCGCGTACTAATTTATAGACGACGCGTACAAAATTTTATTGCATAAAGGTAAAGTTATGTAATAGGTCTTTCAGATAAAATTACCCACATGGCCGTGAAAATTGCGGTAACTCGGGAATATGAAGATGGAAAAAGACACATTCACTCAAACAGGTTACTTTTGTTTTTGTTGCAAAAAAAGTTAACTGCTTTAAGTGATATATTTTTTAACTTTTGGAGGTTATGCACCTGACTGGTCATACGCAACCTTTAAATTGCTTAGTAAAACCTGTCCTATGCGGCCACTCAAAAAAAGACCAAATATTGGTTTCAGGAACCATTATCGCATAATGCAGGTCAAACGTATTGCATGGGAGTAATTTGCAAAGCTTACGACCTGCACTTAGCTACCACTTGTCTATTTTTGAGTGGCCGTTTAAGACACAGAGGCCATTTATGGTATTCTGTAGGACGGTTACATGAGCTGCGTGCATTAGGGGCTATTGTGAGAAAAACTATGAGACCAAAAACTAAAAGTCATTTTTCCCATTTGTTCCTCATTGCTTTATTAAACTAACAGTCCAGCTATAATGTATTGTATTAATTTGTATTAATCTGTGCACCCTTACTTACTTTTATGGGTAACAATAATGGTCGGCAAAATCCGCTGAAATAGGAAAGTGATCATTTTGAACAAATTTGTGACTTTTGATAAAATAATCAACATGGATCACAAACAAATGCCAAAAACTAAAAGGATATTTCAGCAAAAAAGAATATTCAAGTCACATAGCATATTAAAATTGCTTTGATATTTAGCTGTGCTGAAAGCTGATTATTAAAAATTTAAAAATAGGGCAGCGAGCACGAATCAATAAAATCAAGTACCACACCTGACACTAGATACCACTTAGTAAAGAGAAACTCACACAATTAGACATCACAAACGAATGCCAAGAGGTCAGCCCTTTCCCAGCAGGTGACCACAGGGCATCAATAAACAGACACGCGCGAAAGCATGACAAACATCAGACAAAAATGACACAAATGACCCTCAAAAGAAGTACTGTCTTGGAACCGTCAGTAAAATATTTGACTGATGGGTTAAACGGGTTTCACGGCGCCAACCTCACCCTTAGTTCAGATGTTGATCAAGAGATGTTTGGTTTGAATGAAAAGCCCCCTAACTTATCTATGCATCATATCCCAGAACATATATAATGCCAATTTCTGTATTTCAAGTCTTTATTGGGGCCGCTTTATGTGTTTTTATAGCAATGGTAAAGTAAATTAAATACCAGACGATGATGCATTGATAAGCTAGGGGTCTTTCATGCATACCAAACATCTATGTGTCTTGATCCACATCTGAACTAAGGGTGAGGTTGGTGCCGTAAAACCAGTTTAAGACCCCCAGTGAAATATTTTTACTGGCCGTTCCGCGGTGGTGCTTCTTTTATGGATCATTTTTAGTTTGTTTTTGTCTTGTGTTTCTCATGCTTTTGCGTCTGTTCATTGCTGCCTTGTTGTCACCTGCTGGGAAAGGGCTGACCTATTGGCTTTTGTTGGTGATGTTCATCATTTTTTTGTTACTTTCCCATGTGGTATCCTTGTGTCAGGTGTGGTACTTGATTGTATTGTATCCTAATCCTTGCCGTCTTTCTTACTGTTACACATTTAATATGCCTATAATAAACCTATCAGTAGCAATTGGTGAAAATAAATTTCAGTTTTTGGTTTCAGAGTGGGCCAAATTAGCCCCTTTATGCACATTACTCTTGATTATGACTGAATGACGTGCAGAACCATAATGAGTTAACACAAGGTTCTTAGTGTTACCTTATTATTGAGCTACAAATGCCCAGGCTAAAAACTAAAATTTCATTTTCGCCAGTTATTCCTATTGCTTTATTAAAACAAGAGCCCAAGTGAAATTGTCTGGTATTAGTTTGACTTTAAGGGTTACCAAATATTGTCACCAAAAGAGGCTGAAAAAAGGAAAGTGACCAATTTGGAATAAATTTGAGACTTTTGATAGAATAATTAGCACAGAGCACAAACGGACACTTAAAAGATAGATCAACACATAAGAATAACCTGGACACGCAACCTATTAAATATTGTTTTGGTATTTAGCTGTGCTGATATCTACTCTTAAACATTCAGTCTCACAAAGCATCAAACGGTCCAAAACAACTATTTCTGTACTTTAAAGTAAGTAAGGTTGCAAAGATCAGGAATCGATACAATCAAGCACCACACCTGACCCAGGATACCAACGGGAAAGTGACAAACTGTACTTCAAACCTCTTTTGGCGGCCGTTTTCCGTTACAATACCAGCTTTTACACTTTGGGTTTTCCCAATTAAAACAATCAGCAAAAATTGGTGAAAATTAACTTTCAGGCTTTTGCTTCAGAGTGGGCCTGAAGCACAGGGGCTTGAAGTTATGATTTTTGAGTAATTTTAGGCCTTGTGAAGCGTGATACATGCTTTAAAAGGTCGAAAGTTCAACTATTTAAAGATTTGAAAAAATGTTCAAATCGAGTATAAGAAAAATGCTTTTTCTATGAATCACTTTGGTCAAAATTTTCATTTTTTTCATTGGCTGTTATTTTCTCGAATTTTTTGAATGGAATTAAAGAGATGGCCCCTAAGCATCAGGAAAGGTAGCAAAATTTCATAAATTCGAGCACCTGTGCCTAAAGCTCCTTAATGCTGGTTACTCTTTAGCATGACCGAGTGGCGTGCAAACGCATAATGAGTAAGCACAAGGCATTTTGGTACTTACCTAATCATTGAACTGCGAATGCCCAGGCGTGTCTGCGCATGCGCAGGCACGCCAGAGCTTTCGCTGCTCGCTTATACAAGGCTTGAATGTAGATAGAGACTACAACCTCTTACTTTGTTGGATATTTCAGCTTGGTGTTTGTAAGAGGCGCTATAGAATTTGGCAAAGGTATCCAAAGTGAGGGAAAATGCAAATATCAGGAATCCAAGCATAGCCTCTTACAATGTTAGATATATTAGCTTGGATGTCTATAGCGGAATTTTAGCATCTGAGAAAGGTACCAAAATTTCGTGTGCTACCTCAAATCAGGGGTGTTCTGCCTGACACTTTACATTGATGGGATTTCTTTGACATGTCGCTTTTGTTCATTTATTTTTTTAGAGGGAATAAATAAAGGTAATAAAAGTTAGGCCACGTTATGTCTTTATTCATCCCATTGGCTAATCCATTATTGTCGGTGTCCAAATATACTGTCCTGCCAGCCAAGAGTGACAGTGACATCATGTTTTGTTTACAAAGTTATCCAGGACTTAGAATCGATATTCCACTTGTGTATTAATCCTATTCACCGGATAGGATTAATACACAAGTGATCTATCGATTCGCGTCAGTTAAAGTGGGGTGTACAAGAGTGTTTAACATAATAAATGTAAACAAAATATTACGTCACTGTCACTCTTGGTTTGCACGATAGTGCGAGTTTACCTTGTTTTCGGTCATGCAGATGGTCTCAGTGTAGAGTTATAACGACACTTCTACAGAATTCTGAATATGCTAGTGGTAGTGAATACAGTCAAAACTCTTTACAACGTCACTCGCTATATCAGAATATTCAATATCCGACATAAAATTGCTGGGAACGGATCTGTTTCCATTAGAATTCCCTCTTTATAACATAATATTCACTTAACGACATCGACAGTTACTTCTGGGAACAGATATACAATTTCTATTGAAAATAAATTCAATTCATAATAACAGAATTGTTAACTTTGTGATCAGAACAAGGTCTTTTTGCATGAACAGGTTTCTGTCTCACTTGATAATTGGTAAGCTTTGTGAATTTTGATGCAATATGAAATTGAACTGATGTATACATTTGGAATAATAGCATTTTAAATCACTTGTACAATATTTTCTTTTACCAAATGATTATTATGTAAAAATCTGGTAACGGTCAGAATTCTTTGTAACAGCAAATTCACTTTAACGTCAAGGATAGCTTGGAACAAACAGTGTCGTTATAAAGAGGGTTGATTGTACAATATTATTTACCTGCTTATAAGATAAATGGGCCTCGTCGCGAGAAACCCTGTCTTCGGAGGTTTGCGAACAACAAAGACGCAGACCAGCCTTCGCATCCGCGCAGTCTGATCAGCGCCTTTGTTGTTCGCTATTTGAAAAGCACTATATCTAAGCTTGCTACAAGTGAAAATTCGATTTTCTAGCTAGTCTCTGTAGCCGTGGAGACTGGTTTGAGTCGCACTTTGTCGGAGACCCTGAAGACAGGTTTTCTCGCGACGAGGCCCAAATGGAATCACCTCATTACCAGGCATCGTTGAACTGACAGAACAGATATTTCCATATACAGATCGTCAAAAAAAGTAGTCATCGCGTAGTTACGTTCCTGTTCAAACAACGTGGGTTGTTGCCAAACTGTCATATATATTGCTGAAAATCTATATAATCTACTGTCCTGCCAGCCAAGAGTGACAGTGACAACATAGACTAGAAGTCTACTATACGTCTGAAGTCCAGTTCAGATGTACAGTTAGGCCTTCTACAGGAGAATATACGACTTGTCAACAAACTTTATGTGTGAAAACTTGATTTCTTCATTTAGTGTACAGTTAAACCTGTCTTAAGCGGCCACTCAAAAAGAAGACCAAAAATTGGTTCTCAAAACCAATTATCGCTTATTGCAGGTGAAAAGTATTGCAGAATGCTCCAAGACAGCATTCTGCAATACTTTCGACCTTCATTAAGAAACAATTTGCAATTAAGACCTTTGTTTATCCCCACGCTTTTTTTAAAAAAAGCGAAGGGGATATTGTAACCGCCTCCATCCGTCCGTCCGTTTGTCCGTAATGCTATCTTCTCATAAACCATTGGACGAAATTCAACCAAATTTGGTGTGTGACTTGCTCACATGAATGGGGCGTGCAACGTCAATATTTTTTGGCGCCGCCCCCTGGGGCGGGACCAAAAGGTCAAATATCGTTTAATTTCAATTACAAACTTTAAGTCAATTTCAAAGATTTTTATACCAAACTGTATGTGTGTTCTCACAAATGAAAGATACAAAACATATCAGACGAGATTTTCATTCTGTTGCCTGGGTCATGCCCCATGGGTAGGACTTTGGGGCGCTGGGGGGGCCCAGAGGGTCCATTTTTCTATGGGTAGGACTTTGGGGCGCTGGGGGTGCCCAGAGGGTCCATTTTTCTTTTTCAACATTGGTCATGTGGCATATCGAATCGACGGGGATTACGAGCAGAACAGAATGCAAGTAAAATTTTCATCCTAGGGTCAAACTGGTGACCCTGGGGTGAGGTCAAAATGTCAAATATCATTAAATTCTGACTACCATGTCAATTCTATGATTTTTATACCAAACTTTGGGTGCGTTCTTACAAATAAAAGAGAAAACATATTAAATAGAACTTTTTTTCTGTTGCTGGGGTCATGCCCCAGGGTTGGGACTTGGGGGTGCTGGATGGGTCAAAAATTTTAGCGTGGGGATTTGCGATGGCGTCCCATCGACTGGGAATTCTACATTTGTCTATTTTTGAGTGGCCGCTGAAGACAAGTTTTACTGTACTTTAGTTCTCCTAGTCGTAGCATAGATATGTCTTGCCCACCTTGTGTTTGAACTGTACTCGTGTGCATAAAAAATCATTCTGATTCAGTTAGTCTTATCTAATTTTGATGTACATGTACTGTCCCAATTAAGGAGACGTCATCCCGAACAAACCGAAAATCACCCTTGTGCGGTCCTGCCCATCAGAACCCTACGGGCTACTGTAGAATTGTGACGTAACAATTCCTCAATTCTTCTGCTTGTTTCCTGAATTTGTTCAAACCTTCTATTGGGCAGAAAAAAGAAGGCTCTATAGAATTCCAACATGTCCCAGAGATTTCCGTTCTAGAATATTTTTGATTTCCAGATAATCCGTCATTTGTTTCTAGAAAAAATCTGAACTCAAATTAAACATGTTGTTTATAACTGACAACTGGGTCAATCAGAAACTATGTCAACAAATAAACCGCATACATGTGACAACACTCATTTGAATGATAATGATTTATTTGAACGACCATTTTTATCATATGACGTCGTGTCTGAAAGTGAAATAACGCCATGCAATAAAATCGATAATTCACTTGTGGTTTATAGATTTACGGGAAACGTAATGACGTCCATAACAACGTTGCGTACATAATGACAAACTCATAACGTTGTTACGACAGAAATGAGATTTCAAAGTAATCTTAATGTCATATGATAAATAGAATCTAACACTCGTGCTCTCGTATTATTGAATTTATTAAACTCGTTGCGAAAAAGAGATAGAATGCTCGACAAGCTTCGCATTTTATCTCTTTTCCACAACTCGTTTAATAAATTAAATAAAACATGAGCACTCATGTAATATCCTCTATATTTGAATGACAATTTGTAACATTCAGTGCCAGTGACGTTAAAGTGATGGTGTTCCGGTAATGTACTGGTCCCAGTCGGGCCAGTATAGGGACTTGATTCTGTCACAGTAGGCTGTTAGGTTGGGAAGATTTTCTGAAGAAAATAAAAGACATGTAAAGTGTAAACGCACATGCTTTCTGTCAAAAAGAATATGTATTACGCTGTTTTATAATTTGCTAAAGATGCTTGAAGAAAACACACAGAAAAAGAATTCTTCATCTAACATGTTCACATGAAATCGATAGATAGCACCAAATAAACATTCGCAACAAGATTTCATGCGCGGATCCAGAGAGGGGGGCAGGGGGTCCGGACCCCCCTGAAAAATCAAAAAAATATAGGGTTTCTTAGCAATACTGGTCCGGATCCCCTGAAACATCACAAAGCTACCAAGCCAGCATTCAATGTTGGGCCATCATCGGCACGCCAGCAAAACGCCATTTAACACGCCAGCGAAACGCCATTAAAATGGCGTTTCGCTGGCGGGCCGATGAAGGCCCGATTTTAGTGGTATTTGGATACACTCATTAACTAAAAAATAATAATAAAAAAGGTGGACCCCAATTGAACAAACTTTCTAGATCCGCGCATGGATTTTGTATGGTTTAGGAAGGAGTTCTTTTTATATGGAATAGCAATTTTACATACAAATGTACGTGAACTTAGTTAGGTCTTCATTGGATATAAGCCAGCCATTGGAGAGTTTGCAGGTTCGAATCCCGGTTCTGGCAGACGTAGTTGCAGCATAATTGGTCGTAAAAAAACTTCGGTGGGTTGGGGCCTGATGCTTATCTGTAGCTGGACCCACCGTGGCTCAACCTGAGGTTTTCTTTAGCTCTGACTGTCTGTGAATCATGAGCCCTTTCCCTTTTTTCATCATGGTGTGTTAATTTGATTAGAGTGTTTCTCCATGATGATAGATGTCATTAATTAGATTGTCTCCATGCGAGCTGAACATTTCTTGAAATTCAACAACAGCAGAATCTAGGGCGAAGATTTAGTGCCGGTAAGGTGCATTTATGCCCCCTGGTGGCTTGGGCTGCTGTCCGTTCGAAGGCGGTGGTTCTGTTGTTGTTGACTTTTTGTTTATTGTTACTCTCATTGTGGGAATCTGTAACTGTTCTATGTTTTGTTGTACGTTACTTTATGTCCATTCTAGTCTTGCGATCATCTTTATGGGGAAGAGAGAGCTGGTTGCTTTGCTTATTTGTCTTCCTGGTGTCTCGTGATGGTTGAGTGGCTCTTCCTCGCGGTGCTATGGGGTTGTCTGCTGTTTGTGATTGTGGTATTTCATACTCACTTACTATTCTACAGCCTACAGACTTAAGTAGACAGTTTTCAGTTGCTGGTGAAAAGGGTGTGCACTAAATACCTGTTAGTCTCTTATGTTTAGACGGGCAATGAAACATGTGACAACTGTTTTACATGGACGTAAAGGTAGAAACAAAACAAACAAAACTTATACAGTAAAGGCATTCATTGGAATTGCATCAGCGGGTTGATTCTAATGATTACCCACAACATACATGCAAGCATGATACCCCGCCACAGAGAATTAATACAATACAATTGCAAATACTATTATCTTACTGGCATTCCTTAATTAAAATGTGTAAATAAAATTCTGAAATTGTTTGCTGGCAGTCGCTGTGATGAAAATCAATGAAAAACAAGAAATGTCACAAACACGTGACGAATGCCCCCAAAGGAATTGGTCTAGCATAAGACACATTTGAGGAAAGATAGCTGTAATATAGCACTAAAAACCTAGAAATGAGGCCAGAAGTCAATGTCAAAGTGACTCAAAATGGTATGCATGCACTCCGCCATCCCAAGAGGAATCACCACCCCAAATTTGGGATTCCTACCTCAAATAATATAGCAGATATGCTCTGGACACAATAATTCTTGAAAACTAGGTCAGAGGTCAAGGTCACAGTGACCAAAAAATAGTTTGTGACACTCAGGCATCCCAAGATGCATTTACATACCAAATTTGGAATTCCTATTTCAAAGAATAAAGGAGATATGCACCAGTTTCTAGAAACTAGGTCAGAGGTCAAGTTCAAGGTCACAGTGACTTAATTATGGTAAGCGACACTTCCTCATCCCAAGATGCATCCACACACCAAATTTGAGATTCCTACCTCAAATAATATAAGATATATGCTATGGACATGATTATTCTAAAAACTAGGTCAGAGGTCAAGGTCACAGTGACCCAAAAATGGTACACGACACTCCGCTATCCTAAGATGCATCCACACACCAAATTTGGAATTCCTCACTCAAAGAATATAAGAGATATGCTCGGGACACAATAATTCTTAAAACTAGGTCAGAGGTCAAGGTCACATTGACCTAAAAATGGCATGTGACACCCCGTCATCCCAAGATGTATTTACACACAAAAGTTGGTATTCCTATCTCAAAGAATATAGGAGATATGCACCAGACTCAATGCAGTTTCTAGAAACTAGGTCAGAGGTCAAGTTCAAGATCACAGTGACCCAATTATGGTATGCGACACTTCGTCAGTCCAAGATGCATCCACACACCAAATTTGAGATTCCTACCTCAAATAATATCAGCGATATGCTATGGACACGATTCTTCTAAAATCTAGGTCAGAGGTCAAGTTCAAGGTCATAGTGACCCAATTATGGTACACGACACTTCGTCATCCCAAGATGCATCCACACACCAAATTTGAAATTCCTACCTCAAATAATATAAGAGATATGCTCCGGACACAATTATTCTAAAAACTAGGTCAGAGGTAAAGGTCAAGGTCACAGTGACCCGAAAATGGTACGCGACACTCCGTCATCCCAAGATGCATCCACACACCAAATTTGGAATTCCTACCTCAAAGAATATAGGAGATATGCACCAGACTCAATGTAGTTTCTAGAAACTAGGTCAGAGGTCAAGTTCAAGGTCACAGTGACCCAATTATGGTACGCGACACTTCGTCATCCCAAGATGCATCCACACACCGAATTTGAGATTCCTACCTCAAATAATATAAGAGATATGCTCCGGACACGATTATTCTAAAAACTAGGTCAGAGGTCAAGGTCAAGGTCACAGTGACCCGAAAATGGTACGCGACGCTCCGTCATCCCAAGATGCATCCACACACCAAATTTGGAATTCCTACCTCAAAGAATATAGGAGATATGGACCGGACACGAAAGCGGGACGGACGGACTGACGGACGGACGGACGGACTGACGGACTGACGGACGGACGGACAGTGCGATTACTATATGCCTCCCAAAGTTCCTTTGGGGGCATAATAAAATATAATGTTCAGAATCTCAATCTTATATGCACCAAAGGATATACAAAACTTTTATAAAATTCCAACCATTCTGAATCCATTGTGGAATTAAATGCGCCACGACATATGATTTCCAACAATGTGTTGTTTTGACAAGTGTAGACACAGACAAGCCAGTGCAACCTCCTGTTAATCTTAGAAACTCTAAATGATGTTCGGTCTGAAGCTTAACAGTCCTAGAATATTCAAATGACTAGCAAAGGCTCTGATCAGACTGCACGTATGCGCAGGCCGGTCTAAGCTTTTGCTGGTCGCACATACCACATTAATGGAAATCTCATGTCGCGGCTCAAAAAAGTTGCCTTTACCTAGATCTTATATACATCAAAGCATATACAAAATGTTATCAAAATTTCACAATTTATACTTACATATAAGATATGTAAGAAAAGTCAAGATTTACATACATAAAAGGCAATAACTCGGTTCAAAATACATAAAAAAATGAAATGTATTTATCCAAGCCTAGATCTTATTAATGTGTAAATTAACACAGCATTTTATCAATATATGTGCATTTGTTCAAAATTTATTTAGCAAAACGCAATTGTAAACACCAACCAAGGGCCATAACTCTTCAATTAAAAGACGAAATTTATCCATCTGCAATCCAAAAACACACCTTCCCAATATCAACTCTCATGCGAAGTTTGAAGAAAATGCCCAAACAAATGGCAACGATAGAGACCGAAAACTAATTTCTAATGTCAATCAAGGGCTATAACTCTGGACTTATTTGACGAAATTTACACATCTACAATCCCAAACCACTTGTTCCCAACATGAACTTTTATACCAAGTTTGAAGAAAATCTGTCAAAAATGCTCAAGATAAACAGCGAAAACCAAGCGCTGACGGATGGGCGGACACTCAAGCGCAAATTTTTGAACGAAGGGTTTAACATAATATCTCGACTTTTTAAAGTGGCAGGGTATAAAAATATTAAAAACTATCCCAATATATCACTTACCAACAACGTTTTCATTTTTCTGTCAACCCTAGATTTGCCTATCTTTTGTTCGTAATGTATGCTGCAAAGTTTAGGCTATCTATGTATAATTATGTTTCTGTGATAGCTATGACTATGGTAAAGTCGGGTATATTCGGACAGACTGCTAAATTCGGACAGCCACCTTGTTTGTTTTTTAGTTCAGTAATTGGAATAAAAAGTAAATTAACTAAACAAACAGTGAAAATCCTGATGAGACGGCTCATAAGGAGCCGTCTCATCTGGATTTCCACTGTTTGCAAATGTGTGTCCGAATTTACCTGATGTCCGAATTTACCCCACTTTACCCTATTTACCTTTCATGAATATTTTTCCGGGTATGGAGTCCGGTGTATTTAAAATCTGCACAAGCTGGCCATAGGCTGCACAGTCCACTTCCACAGGCTGATCGCCCATTAGATACTTCTTATCATCTGTAAATTAGGGGATAACTGTATTCAAATTTTTCATTTGGGGAGGTATATCGTCGGATATACGGTCGGAAATTTAGTTTTACGGCGACGCGTAAGCAGATCCGTAAAACGTGATTTCCGAACGTATATCCGACGATATACATCCCCAAATGAAAATTTTGAATATTGTTATCCCCATTCTAATGCACTATTAACATTTTCCCTTCAAAAAGACAGTGAAAATGTACTTTGTTGCGCCTATACGTCCAGCGACGTCAGCTGTATAAAACCGCTCGCCAGCTGCATATATTCACTTGTCAACCAATGAAAAGCGACGTTACGTAATGACGTCGGGTTTACGACAGTATATCGCAGGATATACTGTCGCAAATTTATGACGTTATCCAATCAGACGTCGCGTTGCATTTGCAAGTGCATTAGAAATGTATATAATATCCACAAATACATTTTTAATAACATCTGATTCAAGTAACATAACATGTAGCGGATTACCTTTGTTTGGGAAGAGAGAGCTAATTTGTCTGCTATCGTTTACTTGTAATTATGTGGTTCTGGTTAGGAACATACATAGCACGCATGCTTATGGCATTAACCTTTCCA
Source organism: Loripinus fragilis (assembly GCA_964019695.1). Lineage (NCBI taxonomy): Eukaryota > Metazoa > Mollusca > Bivalvia > Lucinida > Lucinidae > Loripinus > Loripinus fragilis. The sequence goes on from OZ026528.1 coordinate 12,751,387, forward strand.
AAAATCATAAATAATGTTTTGTTAAGATCTCATAAGAACTCTGGTTGCTGTGGAAACCTACCTTCCATAGATTTATCTTTGCTTTATCTCCTTTTTATATCTTGATTTCATATGTTCTAGGAGATGATGCATGGATAAGTTAGGGGTCTTTCATGAAATCCAACATCTATGTGTCTTGATCCATATATGAACTAAGGGTGAAGCTGGCGCCGTGAAACCTGTTTAAGCCCTCCAGTAAAATATTTTTGCTGACCGTACCAAGGCGATACTTCTTTTGTGGATCATTTGTGGTATTTATGTCTTGTGTTTGTCATGCTTTTGCGTCTATTTATTGCTGCCTCGTGGTCACCTGCTGGGAAAGGGCTGACCTCTTGGCTCTTGTTTGTGAGATTTTATTGTGATTTTTATCACTTTTCCATTGGGTATCCTGGGTCAGGTGTGGTACTTGATTGTATTGATTCCTGATCTATGCCGTCTTTCTTACTTTTATAATGTGAAAAGTGGAAATTGATTATTATTTTCTGTCTCAATTTGGATATTCGGATTTTTATAATAGTTTATTGAGTAGTCGTCATGTGAATTTAGTCAAAATTTAGTCTAAATGGCTGAACGGGATTGGTTGCCAGGGCAACTGAAGGGGTAAATTTACAAAACAATGTTTAACAATCGTCTTCTCAGAAATCATATGGGGGATGATGCTAATACTTTGCAAACAAGTGTATGTCATTAGTCTCTACATAATTTGTGTTTGAACCGAAGGCACACAAGGTTAGCTTATATGATTGGAGTCCAGCCGGTGTGTGTGTGTGTGCGGCCACACTTTCAAACTTTAATATCTCTGGAACCACCTGGCTAATTGCAATCTGATTTTATCTGAAGCATCATTAGGGTAGGGAAAAGGCTGCATTTTTTTTTTGGTGCAGATCAGTTAGAACTCTGGTTTCCATGGCAACTGATAATCACATAAATTTATAATAAAAAGGGGTGGTGCCACTTTCGATCGGCTGTTTTTCATCCGATCATTTTCATACTTGCATGTGACGATTGCATGCATAGGAGCTCGTAGGATTTCGAAATTTGGCGCGATCCGACCAATGGCTGCGGAGAAAGCTGCCCTTTAGCGTCAGAATAAAGCCCCATAGCCATTTTTTCTCGGCTGTTTTTGATTGGACCCTTTTCATATTTGCAGATAACAATGACATGCATAAGAGCCAGGATGAAATGGATATTTGGCCATATATGACCATAGAGGTCAAAGTAAACTGCCCTTGACAGTCAAAAACGTGATGTTGCCATTTTTTTCTCGTTTGCTATTTATCCAATGAATTCTAAATTTGTCAGTGTCAAGGACATGCATAATTTGTAAGAGGAGTTCAAATTAAGGCCAGATTGGACCACAGACTATAGAGTTATCTGCCATTGAATTTCTAAAAACACCCCCATAAACTTATAATGCGGAGAATAGTGTCTCAACCTTTTTTTTGTTTTTAGTTTTTTTCTCGATCATGTCTGACCAATGACTACGGAGTTAGCTGTCCTTGAGTGTCTGAAAAATTGTTGTTTCCACGTTTTATCGCTTGATATTGATAAGATTCTTATTATAGGACACACATGATATGTTGTTCAATTTCACCCAGATTGGACCACTGACTATGGAGTTAGTTCCTCTTGAGCATCTGCATAGTGCCTATAGATTTGTAATGGCTCTGAAATGAGCGATCATTGTCGTTTGGACGTCTTGTTTTGGTTTTGCTAGAGCATCTAGCTATATTACTGACGTCAACACTCGCAATAAATTGTTAACTCAGAAGCTTCTTAAACAAGGCTATCAGTATCATAAACTTCGCAAAACTTTTTCTAAATTTTATAGACGATATTATTATTTGATATCTAAATTTCAAGTTGGACTTAAATCGCTCTTGCGCCATGGACTTTCGGAACCTGAATTCTATGGTGACTTGGTGCTTAAATTGAAGAAGATTGCTGGCTCTAAAAAAATTTGGTGCAGTTCCCATTATAAAAAGATTGGCTATAACATTAATGTATTGCAACAGACTGCATGCTTGGTGGTCAACCCAATCACACCGTTAGCAACTTTTCTTTCCTCTTTAATTGCACGCTGGTTGGTCGGACGCCAGACTCTACGGTGGTTCCGACTTAAAGACTTATCTATTGATGAGATGGTAGGGGCCTGATGCTTTGGCTGTTTATCGGGCCCACCGGGGTTTACCTGTTGGATTTCATTTGCTCCGGTATTCAGTTTTATTTACTGTTGAGTCCTTATCTTTACTTCATCTCGTTTTATATCTTGGTTTATATGTTCTAGGAGATGATGCATTGATACATCGGTACTTCTTTTGTGGATCTATTATGTTTTTCTGTCTTGTGTTTGCTTTGCCTTTGCATGCGTCTGTTTGTATGTGCCTTGTGGTCACCTGCTGGGAAAGGGCTGACCTCTTGGCTCTCGTTTGTTTTGTCTAACTGTGAGTTTGTTACTTTCCCATTGGTATCCTGGGTCAGGTGTGGTACTTGATTGTATCGATTCCTGATCTTTGCATCCTTACTTACTTTGTGCTGGGCAGATAAGAAGTCTAGCTGCTATGGCAAGTCATTTTTGCCATAGACTTATAATGGTTAAAGTGGAATTTGACATTTTTTTCTGTCGCAATGGAGATATTTTGATATTCTATTATTGAGCAGTCCTCTGTGCTTCATATGAAATTTGTCAAAATCGCTGGGTTGGATTGCTCTGAGACGGTTCTTTTGAGCACCCAAAACATATGTTAAAACTGATGGGTAAGTAATTATTTACAATTTTACGCTGAAATTTTTTATTTATCTAAACCCATGATCGCTATCAGCCCAGTTTGCTCCGTCGTCGCTGTAATCCTGACTGGTTGAATGAGGACCTTCACCTTCTGTGTCAATCGGAACTGCCTCGGCCAATTTCGCGAAAATCCGTGGAATCAGACCACGGATGTACATCGAGGATCTACTTTAATAAGGCGGGTTATAACGTGACGCTGACATTATATAACGTGACGCTGACGTCACAGAAACCATGTTAACACAATAACAAGTGTGATTGCATCGAAACAAATGACTTAAATGAAGTTTATGTTTTTTCAATAAAATATTGAAATAGCGATATTTTATTGAAAGAAAACCCATTAGCTTCCTTTATTCTGCTGATTAAACTTTTCGGATAATCAGAATAATTGATTTTAATAGAGCTGAACCCACATGCTCTATACGCCAGTTCCGCTAACAAAATGGAGCTTTTTGGTACATAGTACTACGCGTAATGCTCTTTACATACACCCGAGCCATGATTCGATTCTCGAATTGTGGCGGACTTTCCCGAATGCTTCTGTATGTGGAGCGCAATTACGAGTTTGAAAGTGCAGTTGACCAAGTCTAACCACAGTCTTCGCTGGGCGCAAATGCAACATTGATTGCTGACAATGTGTTATAGTTTGAATGACGTACACTAGACACATTACGCAAACACGCCTATACTCTATACTGCTATTTTTAGCTGTTAACACAATTTTAATTGAAAAATCTTAATATTTTTCTTACTTTTTCTCAAAACATAGATCGTGGGTACGCGTTAGAACTGCCTCAATGAGAAAAATAAGAAAACAATTTTCACTGTAGAAAATTTATCAAAACTGCATGCATTTTGTTTAAGTTTGAACCTTTATGATTTAGGGTGATCGCACTGATATTGATGAATATTTTTCCCCGAGATGGGACATCAAAGTATGCGAGCTTGCGGGCGTCCATAGATTTCCAAATGAGGGCCAATATTCACCGATATCAGTGAGATAAACCTTTATTATTAAACTATAAATACTTTATGTCATTTTTGATAGCTTTCATCGCTTTATTTTGCATAACCGGCTACATATTTCCGCGACGTCATGAAGGTTTGAAGTCATTCATCAAAAGCAACGCCATGCAGCAACAACATGTAAAGGCATCAGAGTTCATTTGTACGAGTATTATCGAGTAATATCTACACACTTGTTACTCGGCTTTTAGCCCAGAATTTTAATCATTGGATATTTACAGCTATCTAAAAATACATTTTATTCTAGGTGTCCATGCATATACAAGTGACACATGCTGAGGTTGAAAGATCATTGTATAAAGGAACGCGTTGAGTTCCAATAAGTATGATTCAAACCATGATAAACATTCAATCAAAGTTATAACATTAAAAGTTATTACAGAATTTTGTGATCAACAAAATCAAATGCTTTTCTAAACAGGTCGTTAGCGTGTCCGTTTCGCAAGCCAACTACACTTTTGTGCTTAAATCAAACCGTTACATTAAGTGCACCTAGCAAAATAAGAATAATTTGGAAATATTGCATAATTATGCCAGGACTTTAGGGTTAAGCGGGTGGGGGTATTTTTGTGACCAAATTTTATTTCACAGAAATTCATAGTTTCGCCTTTTATTCACCTATTAGTAAATACATGGAAATATAATGTTTGCGGCATAAAAACTTGAGATGAAAGTGATGAGTTTGCATAGGATACATGTTGAGTAGATTTCATCATTTCTTCTGAATGAGTAAGTTGTCCATGACTTTTGACTATTACCTGTTATGTTTCAAGTTCACTGAGGTGTATCATACCATCATACTGTACGCATCATAGTATAGATAAACACAGTTTTTGAGCTTAAAATTGTAAATATTTTCTTACTCATCAGATTTAACCTATAATTTGGTGCTTAAAAGAACCGTCTCATTGCGGGGGTTCTTTTGAGTACCTACAACATATGTTTTGGTTGAGAAATAAGACAGTTTATTGCTTGATACAATGTACGCAATCATGTTTAAAGTCCTGATATTGTTTGTCAAAATTGACCCGAGACATATGAATATTCAATGACCTTTTACTCAGTCTTCGTAAATTTTCGTAAAAAGTGCGCTTTAAAAAGAAAGTAATCACAATTCCCGTCAGCCTAGTGGATAGTTGAGTGTTTTAGCACTCAAACGTTGTGGGTTCGAGTCCAGAAGCATTTTAGCATATTTTTTTTTCATTTTTCTTTCGATTTGCTAGTTTCTTTGTCTTTATTTTTTTTTATTTTGTGCACACCTGGATACATTTATTTGAATTTGACATGCGTTTATGTACAATATGTAACAAATACAGCACCGTGAAAAAATTCGTGTGATTAACTTTTAGACGCTGAACGTTTTTGAGACTTTTATTATCATCTGCTGACTTTTAATCAAAATTAACTTTTTTCAAAAATTCTGTCAGGAACACTATTAGAGTGTCAAATGGTCTGTATCCAGATCAGAACTGAACTGGGTCCAAACTATTTGCAAATGTTATCAGCTGACAAGGAAAAAGTGGGAAACTTAGGGAATAATTAATACAACAGCGGCTATATAGAAATGTAAGATGTATTACTTGACTTTTCGCTTACTGTAAAGGCGGCGCCACATGAATGCGTAATTAGGACTAGTCAACATTGGGCATAGGTAAAAGCTGAAAAGGAAGCGTGGTTATATTCAGAAGTAACTGTATCATCTTGTGCCACCACCTCAGTCATTATTTAGTCCTTAAAACGCCAGCAAAATAACTGTATCTGAACATGTATTTTTATCATAAGCAGGGAGGCAAACATTGCACTACAGGTGCAGTCTGATCTGGGTCCACACTGTTTATCTATGAGGCTTCAAATAGCTTAGTGGACGACAAAAACATACATTTTGTGATTATGCGCTTTAAGGGTTAATAAATGTAAGTTCAGTGTGTATACGGTTAGGATTTTCATGAAATGCACGCACGTTTGCGCGGCTCAAAAAGTTTATTAACTCTTAACCAAATTATAAATAAAACCTGATTTCCCTTCCTTAGCAAATGAAATAGCCGAACCACACCAGATATGAATATAAAAGTTGCCGCCTTTACAGTAAGCGAAAAGTCAAGTAATACAGCTTGTCACAAGATGATGTATACGAACATGTCAATATTAACTTAAAAAAAGAAAGCAATTTGAAAAATATACTAAAAGGTTCCTTCCAAGTTTCGATCCAGGTATGCTTGATTTATAAGAAGTCAACTAACCACTAGGCTATCAGACCATTTGCATTAACGAATTGACATTATCTTCATATTGTCTGTAAAAGCGTGACCAAAGTCGGAGTACTCCACGAAAACGCACGAATATCACGAAGATTTTGACGAAAATTACTCAGTCTAAGGTCAATTTTGGCAGACTATACATGCCATTGTAAATTGATATTTACCTACAGGCTTGTACAAAATTAGTTTCTAATAAGTTTTTATGATATTTTGTTTTTTAGCATTTTGACAGCATCCCCCGTGACCAATCATGCAATTTTTATACGTTGTGTGAAAAGTAAAACTACAACTGTATGCAAAAGGATTACTATTGGTCATGGGGGAAACTTTATCTATTTTCCATATGTTGAATAGCAAAATAAGAGTTTTCAAGTCATATTATTTAATTGGTACTTGTCCAACGAGAAACACACTTTTGCGGATAATTTGAGGGTAGAACCTAGTATCCTTTTTAAGGAAAAAAATACGGTTTTCTTTGAAACTTTTCTCTGACCATATTTACGGACAATCATTCATTAAGACTGTCCAGGGTCCTTGACATTGAGTCATGGATTGTCATGGTTCTACATGGTGCCGCTAATCTTGTAACCAGGTTCCACAAGGTTACCCAGATTCAATAAACTGGGGCCCCAAACTAAGACAATGAGAACAGGGTTTAAGTAAACTATCTTTTATATGCTTTGATCATGTACTCATCTTAGTATCATGAAATAGCGTCATGATCTTAAGCTCCAGAACAGTTATAACATTAGCCGCGTCATGACTGACCGACCATAATGATGCTCGGTGGAGCCTCGCTAACGTTTTGCAAACCAGTTGCTCGACAATGTTAGAATACATAAGTATATAAAATTTAAAAAATATACCATGCGGTCCAAGGGTTTTGAATATTGTCACCAAAAGAGCTTATTCGTCCAAATTAATGCTCGATGAAGCCTCGTCATGGTTTTGCATACAAGTGGCTGGAAAATGTTATAATACATAAGCATACAAATTTTTATCAAAATATACCATGAGGTCCAAGAGTTTTGAGCTTTTTCACTAAAAGAGCTTGACCGGTCAAATTAATGCTCTTTGAAAGTAGGAAAGAGGGCAAATATCAGGAATCGATACAATCAAGCACCACACCTGACCCAGGATAACAATGGGAAAGTGACAACTTCACAATTAGACATCACAAACGAGTGCCAAGAGGTCAGCCATTTCCCAGCAGGTGACCACAAGGCATCAATAAACAGACGCGCACGAAAGCATAACAAAAACAAGACAGAAATAACATAAATGATCCACAAAAGAAACACTGCCTTGGAACGGTCAGTAAAAATATTTTACTGGAGTGCTTAAACCGGTTTCACGGCGCGCCAATTTCGCCTTAAGTTCAGATGTGGCTCAAGACACAAAGATGTTTGGTTTGAATGAAAGACCCCTAACTTATCAATGCATCACTTCCTAGAACATATAAATCAAGATTTAAAAATGAGATAAAGCATAGATAAGGACTCAACAGTAAATCAAACTGAATACCAGAGCAGGTAAGCCCCGGTGAAGCCCTGTCACTGTTTCGCATACCAGTGGTTGGACATTGTTAAAATACAATAGTATACAAATTTGAACAAAATATACCACGTGGTTCAAGAGTTATAGGCATTTTCATTAAAAGAGCTTGACAAGCCAAAATGAATCTCGGTGTAGCCTCGTCACCGTTTTGCATACCGTGGCTGGGCAATGTTAAAATACATAAGTATACAAAATTTGAACAAAATATACCATGCGGTCCAAGAAGTTTGAGCATTTTCACTAAAAGAGCTTGATCGACAAAAATGATCCACGGCTAAGCCTCGTCACTGTTTCAAGAGGTATGAGCTTTTCACAGAAAGAGCTCGACTGGCCAAAATGATACTTGGTGAAGCCTCGTCACCGTTTTGCATAACAGTGTCTTGGCAATGTAAAAATACATAAGTATACAAACTTTAAACAAAATATACCATGCAGTACATGAGTTATGAGCATTTTCACTAAAAGAGCTCAATCGGCCAAAATGATGCTCGATGAAGCCTAGTTCGTCACCGTTTTGCATACCAGTAGTTCTACAATGTTAAAATACATTGGCATTCCAAATTTGAACAAAATGCACCACGCGGTAATAAATCGCAAAAATAAAACTTGAAAAAAAATGAGCTGAGTGTTCCCAGTAAATTTGGCCGAGGGGTCCAGGATTGAAAAATTGGCCAATTCGTCTAGGGTGAGGAGTCCCGGGCCGAAATGGTTTTGGGCCGAATGAGCATTTTCACTAAAAGAGCTTGACCAGCTGAATTGATGCTCGGTGAAGCCTCATCAACGTTTTGCATACCAGAGGTTGGACAATGCTAAAATACAATAGTATACACAATTTTAACAAAATATACCACCAGGTTCAAGAGATATGGGCATTTTCATTAAAATAGCTCGACCAGCCAAAAGGATGCTCGGTGAAGCCTCGTCACCGTTTTACATATCAGTTGCTGGGCAATATCAAAATACATAAGTATACAAAATTGGAACAATATGCACTACGAGGTTCAAGGGGTATAAACGTTTTCACCAAAAAATGTTCCACTGACCAAAATGATGCTCGATGAAACCTCGTCACCGTTTTGCATACCAGTAGCTGGACAATGTTAAAAAACACATAAGTATTCAAAATTTGAACCAAATGCACCACACGGATCAAGAGTTATGAACATTTTCACCAAAAGAGCTCGACCGGTCAAAATGATGGTAGATGCCTCGACACATTTTTTATACCAGTGGCAGGACGATGTTAATATACATACATAAGTATATAAAATCTGAACCAAATATACCAAGCGGTTCAAGAGTTATGAGCATTTTCACCAAAAGAGATGGACCGGTCAAAATGATGCTCGGTGAAGCCTCGTCACCTTTCTTTTCATACAATTACATTTAAATATTCCATGCAGTTCAAGAGTAGCATTTTCGCTAACTGTTGACAGATGGACGGACGGACACACAACCAAAATGATGCTCGGTTAAGCCTCGTCATCGTTTCACATAACATTGATTGGACAATGTTTAAATAAATAGCTATACAAAATTTGAATAAAATAACAAAATAATCCAAGCGGCTCAAGAGTAATGAGCATTTGCACTTAATGACACCAAATTTTCGACTGATGCTCAGCAAAGCCTCGTCCATCAAAAAAGGCTATTATGCATATCAGTGGTTAGACAATGTTTACAAAATTTTATCACAAGAGTTATAAGCGTTTTCGCTAGCTGTTCGCTAACTGCCTTTGGACATACTCACACACCTGCGGGTTGTGCAATTGCGGTAAAATTATGTCCATTTGATTTCAATTCGATATAAGGACGTCCTGCAATAATGTTGGCCTGATGACTATAGGCGTCAGTGAATCGTCAATCATGACGGCAAATTTCATCCGTATTGGTACATATTTTTCTTATGAGACAATTGTCAGCTGACAAAGTTACGGTTACAATAAGCAAGATAAGTGTCTTTTTCCCGCATGTCTTTTTGTTGGCTGTCAAGTCAATATAAACGCTACGCTGACACAATTCTACAATTATCTGTAAAGTCAAGGTTGCTGAGAAAGGCAGCCATTCGTTACGTCATAGTACTTGACTTTTCGCTTACTTTAAAGGCGGCAACTTAAATATTCATATCTGGGTGTGGTTCGGCTATTTCATCTGCTAAGGAAGGGAGATCAGGTTTTATTTATAATTTGGTAAAGAGTTAAAAAGCTTTTTAGACGTGCAAACGTGCGTGCATTTCATGCTAATCCTAACCGTATACACACTGAACTCACATTTATTAACCCTTAAAGCGCATAATTACAAAATGTATGTTTTTGTCGTCCACTAAACTATTGGAAGCCTCATAGATAAACAGTGTGGACCCAGATCAGACTGCTCCTGTAGGAGCAGTCTGATCTGGGTCCGCAATGTTTGCCTTCCTGCTTATGTTAAATAGACATTTTCAGATGCAGTTATTTTTCTGGCGCTTTAAGGACTAAATAATGAATGAGGTGGTGGAGCAAGATGATACAGCTACTTTGGAATAAAACCAACACTCCTTTCACACACCGTACAACCGGCTGCTTTGATGACAGGTTACTAACAATGATGACAGATACGGGATTTTATGTCCCATGAAGGGTAGGTTATAATTTTCGGTTGGCAAAATTGTTAGAGAAGTCCTCTGGTACTCCGTGGTGGATGAGTACACTTGTAAGTGTTGCGAGATCCTACAAAGGCAAGCTGAAATTATATTATATTTCTCACAAATAAAGCCACACTTGATCAACATTTTAGAGGTTTCCCTAGAAAGGTAACAAAAAACGGTTATCTGTTCAAGTTGTGCGTCTCTCCGCCAAAGTCTGCTGTCTGCACTTATATACAATAAAACTACTATCATTCAGCTACATTTCTGCCAAATTTGAAGCCACAGTTTGATTTTATAAAGTTACTGGAGCCCATCAAAGATGACAGGTAAATGAAAAATGGCTGCCTTTGTCAACAGGTCAATTTTGAAGTGGCTGTCTTTGATGACAGGTCATGAATTTTAGTGGCTAACATGGATGACAGGTCATAATTCTAGAAAGTTAGTTTAAATCAGCATATTTCTACAGCCTGTGGTCTCAACTGAGAGCATAAATCATCTTCCATATTGTGTTCAGGTCAAAATATTCTTATCTGTCATTTGGCTAGCTGACATTGACCATAGGTAAACAGTCTAGATTCAGACCAGACACTTTAGAAACAGGGTCCATACTGTTTCTTGGAGGATATAGATACAAAAAATAAGCTCAAAATGTACGTCTAGATCAGATATCAGTTAGATGACATATGGGCATATCCACTTTTCAGTGAAATCTTGAGTTTTGTTATATCAGTTATTGCACTTTAAGGTTTTAAGGACAGGGTTTGGTTTGAGTTTTGCCACTTCTTGGTCACAGCTCATGTGATCTTTGTTGAAAGCAGTACCATTACCTGGGGCAATATTTCACTTCCCCTATATGAATCAACAGAAAGTTGTGAATCACTGTTACAGGTTGAATCGCAACCCGATCTTTCCTCACAGCAAAATATTTTCAGCATTGATTATGGTTTATACAAGTTGACATCATGTGATGTTGAAAGCTAAACAAGCACGGTGTCTATTGCGTCTTGGCTGGTATCTTTTGTGCTGTGCCTTGGTGACCAAATTATTTGTTTTGCAGATTTTTATGATAGACATCCATCAATGGGGTCAATCTAAGGGGTCCTCAAACTCTAAATACAAGGGTGTTTCAATAAGTTACCATCCTGACCTATTTCTAACAGACCGATACAGTCAATATATTTTATGTGTTGGTTAGTTGATAATCTATCGTGACTTCAAGCATGGTCAGTGAGCCAAATAATTTTCTTTCCTCGAATTAGGTTGTAAGGTAAATCTTACTATTTGATAAATATCTTTAGTTTGAAAAATGAAGTATGAGTATATAATATATGGACAGAATGGAAAATTTGTCGCGTACATGATGTATAGGAATGAGAAGATTGCTTAATTTGATACTTAAGTGACCCTTGGTTAAGGATGGTGGAGCATAACTATTTTCAGACATGTTGGAAGCTCTCAGATAGTAAAACTTTTAACAAATGTTTATCTAATATATCAATTAATATGCGAATATAATTATAAATACTTTTTTGTCAAAATAGCAAGGAAAACACTGTCTAAATTGTCAAATTTTCCAAAATTTAAGTTCTATTTTTACTAAGGAATAATTCACTATTAATTTTGAACACTGGGGCTTTATTCAAGAGCAACAAATTTTATTCTAATTTTTAAAGAGAAAATTAATTCTATTGGCCTCAATTATAGCTTCGTTTGAAGTAAGCATCTCGCAATTTGTCTTTTGAAATGGCTCTTGAACAAAGTAGTGCTGCATATTTCTAAAGTATTTTAGCACACTTTCAAATGCAGTTATATTTTTGTTAATTCATTAGAAAATAAAAATTATATATTTCAAACATAGGATTGAAAAGTATCTTGATAGAGATTGTTTTTTGAAAAGACAAAGCGATCTATCTTGATGGGAAACAGGGTAGGCTGGTTACTTATTAAATGACCCTTGTATTCCAAAATGTGATCCACCATCAAAATCTGTTTAACAAATACTTTGGTTACCAAAGCACAACACAATAGATAACAGTCAAGACGCCAGTAGACACCATGCCTGTTTTAAGCTTTCAACATCACATGGTGTCAACTTATACCATATCAAGGCTGAAAATATTTTGCTGTGTGGAAAGATCAGGATATTATCTGTTGCCATTCAGCCTGTAACAGTGATTCACAACTTTTCGTTAATTTGTATAGGGGAGGTGTAATATTGTCACCAGGTACTGGTACTGCATGGAAAAATAACATGAGCAATGACCAGGAAGTGGCACAACCCAAACCAAACCTTGTCTTTAAAGTACATATTATGAAATAAATTAATTTGTTATATGACTGGAGAGAATCCTGTCTCCTGATTGGCCCAATTTGTCTTCATAAATCTCTATGTCTACCTCAAAACTGGTCTAAACTGGCTCAGAAGGTGATATAGGATGAAATCCAGCTCAAACTAGTTTCCAGAAGTTAATATTTTCGACACTTTTGCAATATTACCCTCTAGAGAGCTAAAAATAGCATGATGAGTATAAAAGTAGCATGTGCTGCATGAAATTGACATGATTTGCTGTTTCACATCCCAACAGGTAAACTAAAGACATTCATGAATTTTAACAACTGTTTTGTTATGTTTTGTTTGTTCATTTTTCTTTGTTTGAATAAACAAAATGTAAAAAAAAATATGATTAAATTTTACATTCCACATTTAGAGAATTAATATACATTTCAAATTGCAAAATACTACATTAAAATATTTTAATAACAGTTGATAAAACTTGTTAGAAAGTCCTTAGGTTGAAGGTTGACTTCAGCAACAAAAGAGAAAGTAGAACATTTTCATTCTAAGTTGAAAAGTCATATAACAAAACAGTTATTGACTTCAATTACGGTAGACATGAGGATTTATCTACCCTTAAAAGTGATATTCACCTTGGCCTAGCGGCCTCGGTGAATTATCACTTTTTTGGGTAGATAAATCCTTATGTCTACCTCATTGAAGTCAATAATTGTATAATATTACAAAGATTTCACTGAAAGGTGGATACGCCCTATTGTCATCTAAATGATACATGTGGCTGATCTAGATGTACATTTTTAGCTTATGTTTTGTATCTATATCCTCTAAAAACAGTATGGACCCTTTTCCTAAGGTGTCTGGATCTAGACTGTTTACCTATGCTCAATATCAGCTAGCCAAATGACAGATTATGTTGACCTGAATGCAAGAAGGAAGGTGTTTATGCTCTCAGTTGAGACCACAGGCTGAAGAAATATGTTAAATTAGATTAACTTTCTAGAATTATGACCTGTCATCCATGTTAGCCACTAAAATTCATGACCTGTCATCAAAGACAGCCACTTCAAAATTGACCTGTTGACAAAGGCAGCCATTTTTCATCTACCTGTCATCTTTGATGGGCTCCAGTAACTATATAAAATCAAACTGCGGCTTCAAATTTGGCAGAAATGTAGCTGAAAGATAGTAGTTTTATTGTATATAAGTGCATACAGCAGACTTTGACGGAGAGACGCACAACCTGAACAGATTACCGCTTTTTGTGACTTTTCTCAGGAAACCTCTGAAATGATGATCAAGTGTGGCTTTATTTTTGAGTGATATAACGTCAGCTTATTTCTGTATGATCTCTCAACACTATCAAGTGTACTCATCTACCACAGAGCATCAGAGGGCTTCTCTTACAATTTTGCCAACCGAAAATTATAACCTACCCTTCATGGGACATAAAATCCCGTATCTGTCATCATTTTTAGTAACTTGTCATCAAAGCAGCCGGTTGTACGGTGTGTTTCAACTTTTACCTATGCCTAAGGTTGACTAATCCTAATTACGCATTCATGAGGCGCCGCCTTTACAGTAAGCGAAAAGTCAAGTAATAGTACTCACCAGTAAGTGAATTCCTCCAACCATTTTGTATTGCCCAAGACGTAGCCCTCTCCTTCAGAGTTAGATGCTTGTTAAAATCTACACTTAACTCTTTGTTTAGGAGGTTTATTATCTGATGTGAGTCGCCCATTTCTATACCATTATATGAGCCGTGACATGAGATTTCCAACAATGTGGTATGTGCAAACAGCAAAGGCTCAGACCAGCCTGCGCATACGCGCAGTCTGATCAAAGCATTTGCTCATCGTTTGAATATTCTATAAATATCAAGCTACTGACTGAACGTCATTTGGAGTTTCTGAGCTTAAAAAGAGGCTGTACAGGCTCGTCTGTGTCTATGCATGTCAAAATGCTACATTATTGGAAATCACACGTCACGGCAGCCATTCGTTACATCATAGTACTCACCAGTAAGTGAATTCCTCCAACCATTTCTGTATAGCCCAAGACGTAGCCCTCTCCTTTGGAGTGAGATGCTTGTTTAAATCTACATTGAACTCTTTGTTTAGGAAGTTTATTATCTGCTGTGAGTCGCCCATTTCTATACCATTATATTCTATCCAAGGCTTCTTCTCTTTCGGGCCCTTGTAACTAGTATAACCTATATCGTATGATTTCTATAGAAAAGAAAATACAACACCACGTTAAGGTAGGACCAGACTTTTCAGCATGTGTCCAAAAAGTTAACACCTTTTGATATGTTAAACAGTAGCTCAAAACTGATCTAATTTGACAAAATTAACATGACCTTACGGGCCTTTTTTTTTTAAAAAAATATTTAATTTTTAAAAAAAAATTAAAAATATGAGTTAAAAAAATCTTTTTCTCATATTTTAGCAAATTGAACTCGAGAGATACCATATTTTTTATGGGAATACGCTACATGCTATTGGCTAATAAATGAAAACAAAAACAGCGAACAAATAGGATTGTAGCTTATTTTTAAAGCTAAAGCCTATTTTGTCCAAAACATTAAGGCCAAAAAACCGTTTAAATCTAGAATAAAATATGTCATAGTGTAACTACAGAAACAAAAACCATTATTGCTTTGAAGGAAATTTAGTATAGAAACTTATAATTGTTTAAAGAGCATATGTCACCATGCTAATTTTCTTTTTTGTGTTATTTACCTCTAAATAAAAACAGGCATGGATTCATTGTTTATTCTAGGTCAATCATGATATTGCGTGTATTTAGAAAGCAGCAATGTTTGTTTGAATTTATGTTTTACGTTCTAGAAAGCCAAAATCAGCCATATCGGGATGTCTTCTTGTGTGCTTGCCAGTACTTAGCAGAAAGGAATAAACCTTGCATGGGAACACAAAATGGCAAATTCATATAACTCAGATTTCGATATCCTAGGCTTCACTTGTTTGTCTGATATGGCTTTAAGCTGTTATCAAGTTACCGTATGACCTTACCTGTTAGCAGGACGTTAAATAGAGGACCTTACATGATTTGCGCTCATGTTTTATAATTGCATAAAAAGCCGTATTGCACGTTGTTGACAGTCATGTTTTTCGGTGCCTTTCAGGCTTGGGTTTCAACACCACCCTCGTGTTCGAGCAGATGGCAATGCATAGAAAATCATGTCTGATCCCAATATTGATGTTATTAAAAGAGCTGTAAAAAAGATGAAATGCCAGGCTGGTCGAGAATTTCATGTTTTTATCGTGGCGAGCTTAATAAATTCAATAAAACAGGAGCACGACTATTAGATTTTATTTATCGTATGACCCTAAAACTAATTTAAAATCACGTTTAAAATTGCGTGTCACAACGCTTTGATGTTGTCATATAATTATATTGCGAAACCAATACGGACGTCATTACATTGCGCTACCAAAATTTGTAAACGACAAGTGGTTTATCGAATGTCGTTTTACCACTCCTTTGATAAACACAAACAAACAAACAAACAAACAAATGAACAAAAGAACAAACAATAGGGCTCAAACCAGGGACTTCTTGGTCTCAAGTCTAACACGCTAACACTAAGCCAATTGGTAAAGAAGGCATGATACACAAGTTTGGTTCTTTTATATAGACAATTAGTGAATGCAAAGACAAGCGTGCATATGTGAACGGTCAGACTAGATTATTCACAGGTATATGCAAAGTAAGCTTCAGTCAAAAACATATAACTCACAACTGGCTAGCTAAAAATAGAGCAAAGGCACACCAAGTATTCATCGAGCCCTTTTAGAGTGCCAAAAATGTTGCTCTTGGGTTTCATCCAAGCTACAAAAGCATAAAGGGAGCGCTCGCACCCACAAAGTCATATTTAGAAATGGACGTAAGAAGCTAAGTGGCTCAGTGGTAGAGTGTTAAACTGAAGATCGAAGGATTGCTAAATTGGGACTCATCAGAGTCATAGTGTTGTGTCAGTGGGCTAGACGCTTTATCAACTGTTAAGTAATTGCTGAAGACAGGAATTCGTCCAAACATGACTTAAATTTTTGATTGGGAGGTAAAGCATTTACACAAACAAACAAAACAAATGGGCGTAAACCATCTAGCATTCTCTGACCAACCGTAACAAAATTGCACTGGACAAGATGACAAACATATGCCAATACTGACTCTCTTAAAATGGTAACATCAAAACCAGAAAACATTGAAAGATAAAGTAAAACATCCCATACTAGAACGACGTATAATGTGAAAACTGGTCGGAAAACAGATGCATTGATCAGCCTGAGCGCGTGTGCAGGCACATTAAGGTATTTACTTACTCATAAATTCGTACACCATACAAATAGTTTATTATTCAAACTCTCCGCGTGCATAGCTAAACTATAGACATGAGTGACATATATCTAACGTTAACTTCAATAAAACGTGGATAATGAAAGACATTGAGTACACGTGAATATTAATTTTTCTGACCGGAATTGTCTGACAAGGTATAACTCGAACGCATTGAGGAGCGAAACTGGACCGCGACGGTCAATATATACTTGGTCATATAGATGTGTTGATAAACGATAATTACGTTTTTGAATGTCAATGCTTGTACGTTTTAAGGCAATAAATAAGGACAACTCATACTTTTATAAAAACACTGGGTTATCGTTCCCATGGGTCCCGTTCTACCTTATTACTATATTAGCAAAGTAAGAAAGACAGCAAGAATCAGGAATCGATGCAATCAAGTACCACACTTGTCTCAGGATACCAAATGGGAAAGTAACAAAATCACAATAAACATCACAAACAAGAGCCAAGAGGTCAGCCCTTTCCCTTCAGGTGACCACAAGGCAGCACTGAACAGACGCGGAAACAAGACATAAGTAACACAAATGATCCACAAAAGAAGTACCACCTTGGAAAGGTCGGTAAAAATATTTTACTGGAGGGCTTAAACCGGTTTTACGGCGCGCCAACCTCAGCCTAACGCTACATCAATATTTTCATTTGTGGTTTGAGTATAGTTTGCCCATCTTGCTATTGCTTAACGTCCAAGGATTTTGCTATGTTTATGTCGGAATGGTCGCCTCCGACATTGGTTGATTGACTATCCCAGCCCTGCCCTTCACTATAGTGCAGATTTTATTTTCTTGTCCTTTGGGATCATGGGTTTCATTGTGGAACTTTGAAACTATTAAAGGGTCACTGATGAAGCCTACATGGCAGAAACTAGCTAGTCTGGCCCAGGAAATATGCACACTCTAGTTTCAGTTCTTTGGTGCAGTCTTTGCTTCCAACTGATACCCTTTTAAGAACATATTTGACTTCACTACAGCTGGTGACTGAGACTGTGTGGCGGCGGTAGAACGTCTCCCTGCCCTTCACTATAGTGTAGATTTTATTTTCTTGTCCTTTGGGATCATGGGTTTCATTGTGGAACTTTGAAACTATTAAAGGGACACTGATGAAGCCTACATGGCAGAAACTAGCTAGTCTGGCCCAGGAAATATGCACACTCTAGTTTCAGTTCTTTGGTGCAGTCTTTGCTTCCAAAGAATACCCTTTTAAGAACATATTTCATAACAGAAGTGCATTTGGAAATGCAATAGTTCAATACATCAGCAAAGGAAATCAGATAATCGGGGTGTTTATTCCAATCCTTGATAGTGTGATGAAAGAAGCAGCAGTGGCTGTATCGACACATGCATATAATTAGGGGATAACTGTATTCAAAATTTACATTTGGGGAGGTATATCGTCGGATATACGGTCGGAAATTTAGTTTTACGGCGACGCGCAAGCGGAGCCGTAAAACATGATTTCCGAACGTATATCCGGCGATGAAAATTTTGAATATAGTTATCCCCATTCTAATGCACTTCTGCAGTTTGAGCTCAACTTGGAGCGTTGCAAGCCGCATAAAGCTGCACGTCATCCAACGAAAGGTGACGTAATTGATGACGACAAACTATTTCCGACGATTTATCGCAGGATATACTGTCGCAAATTTTTGACGTTATCCAATCACACGTCGCGGTTACAAACGCAAGTGTATTAGAATGCCATTTAGCAGCTAGTTAAAATCCTTGATAAACACAGATAACTAACACGGTAGAACAATATATAAACTTGGTTCCATTTTTTGAAACCGCGCAGGGTAGATCGGTCTGAATCCGACAGGAGATTGACCTGCACATTCTTTCGTGAAAAAAGGTGTAACTCCTAGTACATGAAACAGACAATATTCGATTAAGCTGATGGTTATATTTAAAAAAAATCTTTTCAAATATTTTGCTTTGAAAGCTGTAATAAAAACAGAGAAGACAAAATTAGTTGGGTGCTGTGCATTCAAGGGAGATAATTGACTGTTGTAAACCGTAAACAAACATCTACCAGATTAAATGTAACTTGAAATAATTTTCAAAATGCAACATCCTAGTAGAAAGTCTTGATGACAGTAGATGTGTTTGTTTGTTTGATTGATTTGATTCTTTACGTCCCATCAACAATCTTTCAGTTAAACAGGGACGGTTTTTGATTGATTGATTGATTTGATTCTTTACGTCCACTCAACAATCTTTCAGTTATGCGGGACGTGTCTTCCTGGGTTGAACCAGTACTAAGCTAGGATAAATGTGTCTTGCTCAAGGACCACAACGCAGTGACGCCGGTGAGGCTCGAACCCGCGGCCCTTCGGTCTCGAGTCAAGCACTCTACCACTGAGCCACTGCGCTCCCAAAACAGGGACGGGTCTTCCTGGGTTGAACCAATGCTAAGCTAGGATAAAGGTGTCTTGCTCAAGGACCACAACGCAGTGACGCCGGTGAGGCTCGAGCTCGCGGCCCTTCGGTACCGAGTCAAGCACTCTACCACTGAGCCACTGCGCTCTCAGATGATGACAGTAGAAGCGTGTCAGAAGTTTTACGATAGCAAACTCATTGGGAAGTTTTGCTAAATTTTGTAGCAACGTCGTGCACTCAAATACAAAAGCAACAAATGCAGTAACAGAGTTGCAAGACATTAACGAACGTAGCAGTATCGAGGCGTCGTCGAGAGAATCATTGCACTCGCTCAGTCTAATCACCCCGAAAGCGCGGAGATACCAGCAACGCATCTGCTACGCTCTGCACACCAATTGGCTTTACGTAATTTACGCCATTGCGACGATTAAAGCGCTGTTCGCGCTCAAAACAATTAAAATAGTCCAAGATAGCGATCCGTCAGAATGGCAGACAACAAGAAGGCCTTGGCAGGAGACTGCTGTCGCTCAGCCTGAACTGCAAGCAGAGGATTCTAGGGTTCCTGTTTCACAAACTCATGTTCTTCAAGCTGAGTTCCACCAGAAACCAATGTCTACTTTACTTTAGTATTAAAAATCAATTTTTCAACATTCATGATGTGATGAAGACAGTGTACGGAGCAGCTAAAATTCCGTGATGCCTCATGTAGAATTTTAGCGACGACCACTGTTTTTATCACATCATCAAGGTTGACAAATAAACTAATATTTTAAATTTATTCTTTTCAAGATTGTTTTTCAGTGTTAATAGTGAAGACTCGATGCGATTTAAGTGAAATACGTGCCAGAACGGTTACTCATCGACATGTTCGGCCATGACGTTCAACGGCCGTCGCCATGACGTGACGTTAATCTACATTAAAACATAACGTCGACCAATCATGACGTTTGTTTATTCGCGACGTCGCTAAACTAAGTTTTAACGCGGGCAAATGTCTTTATCGGCAAATGAAGAAAGTTGCTCGCTAAGAGTTCATTGATTTTGTTTGTTTCATTTGATTTGATTCTTACGGTCCCATCTATTTAGGGACGGGTCTTCCTGGGTTGAACCAGTACTAAGCTAGGATTAATGTGTCTTGCTCAAGGACACAACGCAGTGACTCCGGTGAGGCTAAGAGTTCATTGAAAGGAAGGCATTGGCAAGTGTAATTCTTGCACACCGGATAAGGATATCTGAGATTTTACCATGGGATAAAAACTCTCATCTTACCCATGCTATCTTACCCAAGCCGTCAAGTAACGTCATCATGTGAAATTGCATTCAAGGGCTTCTGAAAGCTTATTTTAGAATGAATAAATAAATAAAACCAGTGGTGAGCAAGAAACAGAATCCATTATTCGTGTGAGGGTAGGATAGAAAAATCCGTCCCTCGGGATCACCGTTTGTCATCACTCGGCAAGCCTCGTGATACCAAACGGCGATCCTCGGGACGGATTTTTCTATCCCACCCTCAAACTCATGATGGATTCTTATAATATTTAACTGTAAGGCGACCAAACAGAGCTGTATGAAGATGGTGTGCTTCCTCGTGCATAGCTACAGATATTGGCAGCGTAGATTAAGCAGCTTCTACAATTCTTTGCAACATTTCGAGCGTATTAGAAGCGTCTTAGAGATACATCAAAATGCTTATATAGCACAATAAATGCGCTGCAGTATCGTGACCAGCGACATAAGATCGTATTAAATGCTTACTGGAAGCGCATGTACCAGCATGTGGCGCCTGTTTACGCTTCTGTGGCGATTTCAAATATTTCGAAGAAGCGCCAGTATTGCATCCAGTTTTCCCTCAATGTACAGCCCAGTGGAATGGGGGCTTTATACCTCTATTTTGCAACCTGTAGGCAGCGATAGTGGCTTATCCATCTTGATCAAAGTTCCCAATACATGTTTCCAGAGACGCAGATCCCCTGGAGAGTCCCTACCACCTTGCCGCGGTCTCTGGGGCACACTTCACACAGGGGACGATATTGATTGTAATACTTGTCTCCTCTGGGAGTGCTAAGAGTAGGACCCACCAGTCTGCCGTGGGTGGCTTTCTCGTAACTCGAAGGGGATGGCCTGGAAGACTGAGAGCATGCAGAATATGGACGTTTATAAATTCTGTATGACTCAACACGTCTCTTTGGCCTCTTTGACGGGGTAGACTGAGGTGGAAACACGGCCCGGTGTTTCTAATCGGCTTTGTCATGCTGAGCCCCAGGATTCTGAAAATGAAAAAAAATAAATATTTCTTATATCTTCGTTCTATAGTATCGTTCTGATGCCAACCATGTGTCCATTATCTTAAACTTTCTTTCTTTAATAAAATAATCCTGGAAGGCAGTGGCTTAACGGGTCAATTGTGCAGATTCTATTTGTGCAAGTATACCTTCTATGTATCTCTAGCACTGGAGATCGGAAAACCACTCCATTAAAGTGCTCCCTTGTTGGGCTCCACGGTGGGTGGGGAGCATGGAGGATGAATCAAACAACTAAACTACATGGCTAAACAAAAAGCAAAAAAACGTCACATAGCAAATTCAGATACCGACTCTGAAAACTCGTACCCAGCTTCTCAACCAATTAAATCAAGTTCGTCTACCTCAACAAAAACACCTTATGTACCAAGATTTTTACTTATACATTCTGATCAGGAAGAGACCATTTCTTCCTTATCTCCGTTCTTAGTACATAAAACCATCATGAGTTTGACAGGAGAACCAAAGAGCATTAAAACATTAAGATCTGGTGATTTATTAATTCAATGTGCAAAAGAAACACATGAGAAAACTCTTCTACAAATGAAGACATTTTGTGGACTCAAATGCTCTGTAAAGCCCCATTCGTCACTGAACACATCAAAGGGTATTGTTCACTGTCCTGCCTTGAGCAAAGTGACAAGCGAACATATTCTTGAGTTCATGGCGGAACAGGGAGTTACAGATGTCCGCAGAATCACTGTACGTCGTGATGGTGAAATGAAACCCACCAACACATATGTTTTAACTTTTAATTCACCAGTCTTACCAACAGCAGTCAAAGTAGGCTTTATCCAAGTTAAAGTAGATGTCTACATACCAAATCCACTTCGGTGCTATAACTGTCAAGTATTTGGTCACCACGAAAACAAGTGTGGTAGACATACTGTATGCTGCAACTGTGCTCAACCTGAACATTGCGCATCTGGCCAGTGTGATAAACCTGCCAAGTGTGTCAACTGCTCAGGTGACCATCCTGCAAACTCTAAAAAATGCCCACAGTGGGAAAAAGAGCGGCAGATTTTGAAAATTAAATGTGAACAGAACATCTCATTCCCTGAAGCAAGAAAACATTACGAACAGTTCAACGGACCTAAAACTTATGCAAGTGCAGTAAAACCTGGCACTTGCAACAAATCTACACAAACGGAAAACAAAAGTACACAGATAGACGACAGCTTTGATGAATATTTAAAACAAAGAACAGAAAAAACGCAAGGTACACAAGAAAAAAGAAACGCATCTCCTCATCCAGGAAAAAGTAACTCATCTCATCCCGGGCCAGCCCTCAAGCAGGCAACCCTTGATATGATGAAGAAGGATGAGGAAAAGAAGAGAAAGGAAGAGAAGGATAAATTGAAAAAACAACAAAAAGAAGAAAGAAAACAGATCTTTCTCAAAGAACAAGCACAGAAAGAAAAAGAACAAACAGAAAAAGCAAAACAAGCTGAAAAGAATCCATATTCTGTGTTTGCTGAAAAAGATGGCGAGGAGGTCATGGACGATGAGTCTGTGGTTTTCACAGAGCCATCTTCCAGTGATCACCTCCCTAAAGGCACACTGTCACGATTACCATTAACTTAATTAATGGAGGGTTTCAATCTAACCATTATTTTATTACCCCTTTTAATATTATTTTCAAGTATGGATTTTAAACATAAAATTATACAATGGAATTGTCGAGGTTTGAAACCTAATTATAATGAAGTATCTTTATTGATTTCTGAATATAATCCGTCTGTATTTTGTTTTCAAGAGACATTTCTTAAACCAGATGATAACATATCATTAAAAGGTTTTAATGTACATAACTATGTTCATACTGATTGTCTGAGGCCCTCTGGTGGTGCCTCAATATTTGTAAAATCATCTTTCCCACAAAGAAAGATTGATTTACAGACAGAACTACAAGCAACTGCTATTTCTGTCACTCTGGACAGAGAAATAACCATATGTTCTGTATATATTCCTCCATCCTTTTCTCTTAACTCCCAACACTTGGACAATTTACTGCAACAACTTCCTTCTCCGTATATCTTATTAGGTGACTTCAATGGTCACAATATCCTCTGGGGTGGTCAAAACAATGATTCCAGAGGTGAACTTATCGAAAATTTCATTACAAAGAATGACATCTGTATTATGAATGATAAATCTTATACTTATCATTCTCCAAGTACAAAGTCTTTTACATCTATTGATCTTTCCTTCTGTCATCCATCACTGTTTCTTGATTATAATTGGTCTGTATGTGAAGATCAACACAATAGTGATCACTTCCCTATCATCATTGAACAGAACACTTTTTCCACTGAGGATCACAATCCAAAGTGGAAATTAAATAGAGCCAATTGGGATCTATTTAATACTCTGTGCACTGATAAATTGGTGCCAGAAAACTTCAAAGAATCTTCTGATCCTATAACTGATTTTACCTCTTCTCTTATCGAAATATCTAAAGAATGTATTCCTCAAACTTCGACAAATCAAACTAAAAGTAATCCATGGTACAATGACGACTGTAAAGAAGCAATTAAACAGCGCAAACAAGCTCTATCTAAATTCAAAAGATCTCCAAATACCAACAATTTCAATGACATCAAAGTATTTAGAGCTAAAGCCCGTAGAACAATTAAACTTTCAAAGCGTAAGTCATGGAGATCTTATGTTTCGAAAATCAATCATAAAACACCTATTAAAAAGGTTTGGGATATGATAAGAAAAATCACTGGAAAAAACAAATCCCCCAGTTACACACATTTAAACATGGTGGGTACTGACAGCAAAGCAACTTCAAAAACAGACATTGCTGACACTTTAGGAGAAACTTTTTGTCACAATTCATCATCATTCAAATACTCTGAATCCTTCAGAAAGATTAAAACCGAACAAGAAAAAGTTAAATTGAATTTTAAATCACAAAATAATGAAATTTATAACAAAGATTTTAATTTAGATGAATTAGTTGAAGCTATTCAACTATCACATGACTCAGCCACGGGTCCTGATGAGATCCACTATCAAATGCTTAAACATCTCCCAGAGAATTCTCTTGAAACCCTTTTGAATATATTTAATTACATTTGGACTACTGGTAAATTTCCAGAAGATTGGACTTTAGCAACCATAATCCCAATTCCCAAACCTGGGAAAGATCCTGCGGAACCTAAGTATTATAGACCTATAGCTTTAACAAGTTGTCTATGTAAAACACTTGAAAGAATGATAAATAAATGACTTACTTGGTTTTTAGAATCCAATAATCATATATTGCGGTTCCAGTTTGGTTTCAGATCTGACCGCAGTACAACTGATAATTTAGTTAGATTGGAAACCTTCATACGTGATGCCTTTATTAAAAAGGAACATGTAGTTGCTGTGTTTTTTGATTTGGAAAAAGCTTATGATACCACGTGGAGATATGGCATTTTAAAAGATATCCACAAATTAGGATTAAGAGGTAGACTTCCTACATTCATTGAAAACTTCCTTGCAGACTGCACCATGCAAGTCCGAGTTGGCTCCTCTCTGTCTGACTATTATGACCAGGAGCAAGGTGTACCTCAAGGGGGCGTTCTATCTACAACACTTTTCAGCATTAAAATTAATGATATTGTGAAATGTTTAGGTAATCTCACTGATTGCTCATTATATGTCGATGACTTCTGTATCTGTTATCGCTCAAAAAGCATGGCGATGATTGAACGCCAACTGCAACAAAATTTAAATAAGATTGAAAATTGGGCAACAAGCAATGGTTTTAAGTTTTCCAAATCAAAAACACAGTGTGTACATTTCTGTCAGTTGCGCAAGCAACATGATGATCCAGTTTTACATTTATATGGATCACCTATTCCAGTTGTTGAGGAATCTAAATTCCTTGGCATTTTATTTGATAGAAAACTCAGTTTTATACCCCATATTAAATATCTCAAAGCTAAATGTTTAAAAGCATTGAATCTTTTAAAAGTGATCTCCCATACGTCTTGGGGTGCAGACCGAACTACACTTCTCAAGCTTTATCGGTCTCTAGTCCGGTCAAAATTAGACTATGGCTGTATTATATATGGCTCTGCACGAAAATCATATCTTCAAATGCTTGATCCTATACATAACCAAGGACTTAGATTAGCTTTAGGGGCTTTTAGAACTTCTCCTGTTGCTAGTCTCTATGTGGAAGCAGATGAACCATCACTATACTCACGAAGAGAGAAACTCTCATTGCAATATGCTATAAGACTTGCGGCTAACCCATCAAATCCTGCTCATGAAGTTACATTCCCACCAAATTATGTTGATTTATATGAACAAAAACCTAAAGCTATTAAATCATTTGGCATCAGAATTTCACCACTCTTAGAATCTGCCAATATCAAACCACAAAATATTGAAAAACATTTTACACCAAATATTCCAGCTTGGTGTATGAAAACACCTGAAATACTTTTTGATTTACATTCTGGGAAAAAATCTGAATCAAATCCACACATATTAAAAGATGATTTCAGAAAAATGCAAAGTCGTTATAAGAATTACCAACAAATTTATACTGATGGATCAAAGGAAGACTCAAAGGTTGGTTGTGCTGTTTTATCAGACAACCATAGTAATATGCAATGTATACCTGACGATTCATCAATTTTCACTGCTGAAGCCAAAGCAGTCGATCTAGCTTTAGATTACATTAGCACTTGTGATGCTAACAATAAATTTATTATATTTTCTGACTCGCTTTCTGTATTAAAAGCAATGAACCATACCAGTTCAAAGAATCCACAGATTCAGAAACTTTTAGAAAAATGTCATGAGCTCTTAGCTAATAAAGAAATTGTTCTCTGTTGGATTCCTAGTCATATAGGAATACAAGGGAATGAGATGGTAGATAAGCAAGCAAAAACATCGCTTTCATTAGAACCAACTTCTTTTAAAATTCCATTTTCCAATTTTAAGCCATCTATAAATAAGTATATCTTGGAAGAATGGCAAACTTCATGGAATAACAGCATTGGAAATAAACTTCGTGAGATAAAACCAACTATTGGTGAACACCAATCAGTTGTTAGAAACCTTAGAAAAGAAGAAGTCGTTTTGGCTCGACTCCGTTTAGGTCACACAAGAGTCACACATTCTTACTTACTACTAGGTGAAGAGCACCCACAATGTGTTGGTTGCGACGCTCCATTCACTGTACGTCACTTCCTTTTGGAATGTGGCGACTTTGCACAAGTAAGAAATAAATGTTTCCATGTTGCTAACATGAAAGAATTATTTCAAGATATACATATTGATAGTATTATGACATTTTTAAGACAAATAAATCTTTTTAACAAAATCTAATTGCTATTTTTAAAATCATGTTTTGTTTTATATTTGTATCAGACCATAATACAGTTTTTAATGTTGTATTCTGTTCAGTTAAAGAACATGTACAGTTATCTGAATAGCTCTTTGAAACTGTCAGATATTGTGCGTGGTCTCTCCTGTCAACAATCATATTGTAATTATTTATCATTATACAAACTCATCATCATCTTTCCTTTTATCTTATAAATTTTTACTTTTTTCATCTTCATCAAGTTTAGTTTAATACCGTCTGACGCTAATGACCCACAAGGGTTGATGCGTCGTTAAGAACCAAACAAACAAACAAACAAAGAGACGCAGATCATATGCTGTTACAGATGGTTCAAAGATACATATTAATAGGATTGTACTATTTTTCATAGAAACCCGTAAATTACGATGTATATTATACTGCAGTAATATATATATATAAAGTACCCATTACCTGGAATAGTTTATATTTTTTCTTAACAACGATTCTCATGTACTGTCCTGCCAGCCAAGCGTGACCGTGAAGAAATATTTTGTTTACAATTGTTAAGTAAAACATTTACTAGTATATTCCACTTGAGCTAATGCAAATCGAGAGATCACATGCGTATTAATCCTATCCTGCGGATAAGATTAATACACAAGTGATCAATCGTTTCTAAGTCTCTGATAACATTGCAAACAAAACATGACATCACTGTCACTCTTGGCTGGCAGGCCAGTATCTTTGAATCCACAGATAGCTGTTGCTGTTGTTTTTCAATCTTTTTTGTTGATAATACCCCTATTCCACACAGGCCCCGAATCCCACGAATTGACACGAATTGACAAATATTTGTATTCTTGGCTGAATCGTACTCAGTTCGTGATTCGCATAGTCCGTAGTGAGTTCTTGCAATTCGTAGGTCTATCCGTAATTCGGCTCAAAAGTTTTGAACTGTTCAAAACTTTGGCCACGAATTCCCCGATTCGAAAAATCGTGCGTGATTCGTACCCAATTCCTAAGGCATTCTTGGATATCGTAACTGAATCGTAATCGATTCGGGGGCGTTTTTGCGTTGGTTTGGGCATTCGTAGCTACCCTTAGCCCCATCGTGGGGAATCGGGAGATTAAGCCAAGCAATAAAACCAAGGAAGAGATAGCAGAAGGATTTTCCCTAAGGTTAATTACCCCGTCTCGCGCATGTGAGCAGTCCTAGAAGTTGAAACAGATTTGACAGATTCTGGAGCACAATCAGGATCAGTCAGTAGCTCCTGGCTGGCGATTTTGCCAATGGCGAACTGCCATACTTTTCCAAGTCAAAGAGTCTGGGTCAGGGCCTCTCGACTTTAATGTAGTTGTTTTCTTCTAGCTATATAAGAAGCTGTTTTCAACACTCAAGTTGCAGGATCAATTCTATTGCTGCTTTACGAGGAACATTCATTTTTGAACTGATGCCCCGAAGCATGTAAGGGCCTTTTTATAGCTATCGTGAGAGAAAATCTCGCGAATCGTATCGAATCGTCGCGGATTTCTGTTAAATCGTGCCCAATTCGTGCTGCATTCCGCATATTCTTAACTGATTCGTAATTGATTCCTTAACTTTCGTGCAGCATGTTCTAATGTTATTTTCTAGTCGTAATGAATTCTTGCGCGATTCCAGCCGAATTGAGCCGATTCCCCCGAATATGCGTAACGACATCGTATCTGAATCGGGAATGACTCGTAGCTCATCACGATTGGAGAAAAAAATAATGAAACCTCACGAATCCCCACCCCACCGATTAAGAAAAAAAATCAATTCGTGGCGATTCGTGGCCTGTGTGGAATAGGGGTATAAGATGTCATTATCAAGTTTTGAGCATAAAAATGCAATCTGTAAAACTCTCCCAGTACTCATAAAGCTAATTAACAAGTACGTACATTTACTTACACAATAAAAGCTCTCCAAAACTAGAACTCACCTCATAAGGTATTTTAGCGATACGGAGATAAGTTTCGAGTTTCATCACAAAATGTCCAATACTTGGGACAAAAACCCCCTTCGCAAAGTCGTGGACGATAACGGTATCCTTCGGGTAATCTTTTCCGCATACTCTGTTAAAATATATAAAATGAGAAACGAAATGATATTGAATGGAATCGTTAGACATATCGAGATTGTATACTGGACAAAAGTGAAAACGCTACACCTGGGGCCAATTTCATCAACGAGTTTACGACGTGTTTTTGTCTTAAAAACATCGTACGAAGTTCGTACGTTTAAAATAGGGTTTCATTAAACAATTGAACTTTGCGAACTTCTTACTTTTTGTCGTATACTTAAGACAAACATTTAGGTGTCGCAGCTGACATCTTTGTCTTAAATATTACTAACTTTCTACTTTGCTACCAAGGCTGCTGCATTTCACACGATTCTAGAGGCTGAAGAGCAAAAAAATCGACAAAGGTTTGAATACTTTGAAAGTACAACAATCAAGACCACCCTTTACATACCATATGGTTTACAAAAATGAGAAAATAAGACCCCCTTTCCTTGGTGCTTATGAGTTATTTATTTGTCCATGTACCTCCCCAACCCCTTCCCTACCACGCTGTACGCTGTCCCCAAGAGATTCGCCTATGACCACCATGTCAGTAGCTTAATTTATGCATTACCATCACGTCTAAGGGAAGGGATTCTGTAGTAAAACCAACAGGATTTTTTTTGTACCTTTTCACATGTCACCATTGCTTAAACATACTAATATACACATTCAAATGTACGGGTAAGTCATCGTCCACTTGCCAGGGACGACAATGATGAGGGGCTTTCGTCAAAAGCCATACATTCAACATTCGATAAGGTTTAAAAACGTATGTCTTTGAATGAGTATGTATATGTGGAAGCTGTTCACAGAGTTTTCAGTAGAACTTTACATTCTCCATGAAGGGACATGCATCCGGGTTAGCACAATCTCGGTTCCAACCGTATAACAAGTTGCATTCTAGATTTTTACATTTTCGAAAATTTCGACTTGTTATCTCAAGCACCCGGGTGTACTTTTTAACTCAGTTAAGCCTTGTCTCGATTTTGTGGGACGTTGGCAAACAGTGCAGACCCGGATCAGACGCCACATAACCACGGTGGCGCCGGATCAGGCTATGAGCTCGTCCAAAAGATTAAAATGGGAAACTCCATTCGACATATGTGGTTTAACATAAAGTGTGAAAACGAGTAATTTTCGGGACGCAGTTCCATGAAACATTACATGTACCATTTTTGTTATGACTACATTATGATCTATCTCTTTTATGTTCAAGTGATAATAGTATGTCCCTCTTAGGGATCTGTAACTGAGCATTACAGCAATCAATCATCGGGGTGTGAAGAAAGCCGAGACAAACGCACATAATGCCCTCGACTCAGGACCTAATTTCGAGAGCATACGATTTGTCGGCAGTATAGCTGTTTATTGATGCTATCATGACTTCTGTGAATTGTATTTGTCAGATGGATATTGGGAATATCAGATTTCATAAAAAAAATAATGAATTTGAATTATTATTTTTCATCCAAACATGTTAGAAAAAACCTTCAGGTTCTAGTTACTCTCAGTATATTTTGGTTTCAGGTAATCTTACTGATATGTGCCTTACTTGGACATGGTTTCTTATGATTTCGAGAAACCCGTCATCTACATTGTAAGTGACAAAGAGTTTGGCTCCAGATCCGAGTTAAAGGGACTGATTTCTAAATGGGGTATGCTGTCGCCTGCTCGTCTTCCCAGGCGCGGGTCCAGGAATTTTTGTCCGGAAAACTTCAAGTTTGCAAGGTTCTGGGAGGGGGATCCATTATTTTCCAGGTGGTCCACTTGCTAATTTCTATGGAAACCTATATACATGTAACTTGAATGTGGTTTTCAAGGGGATGAAGGTCCGGACCCCCTGCCTTCATTCGGATCTGCACATGCTTCTTCTTTAAAACTTTCTTCACTTCACTCTGTGTTAAACCACTTTACACGGTTATATAGAGTCCGCACGTGCCCGATCACATGATATTTGGAGACTGGAGTTATTAGGCAAAGTTAGAAATACGACGTTTTTAGTGAAACACAAATTTTTGTTCTTACGAACAATTTAAGATGTTTTGATGAAACTGACGTACGCACTTCTCAGAAAACAACGTACGCACAATTTAAGATACATCGTACGAACTTTATTGATGAAATTGGCCCCTGAATTGTTTGCCATCTATATACAAAATTATGCAAACCAAGAATGCAAATGAAAGTGTATCTTAATGTTCAAATACTGGATAATGCATAACAGTAAAAGTTGACGGATGCTGTCATGAGGAAATACATGAAAGCCATTTAAATGTGACAGGGGTCCAATTTTTCAGGTTGCAAATTTGAATCGAAATCTCACACCGTTTAGGCCTTCAAAAATCCACTACCTACAAGATCCGACTGCACGAAATGGTAGTCTAGACAAGTGACAACCAGAAATGTGAAGGGCTTATCTCAAGTGTGTTTTGATTGTTTAGCAAAGCTATCTTAAAAAGCGGGTTTCCCATCAAATTGCCAAGTTTGAAATTTTAACAATGAAATCTTCATGGGAAAATCAATGTGTTGTTGCATCTTAGTATGAGGACATTACTAGTCGAGAAATGGTAGAAACAAAGTGCTGAGAGGTCTACCTGATTTTGCAAAAGAAAATTATCGAAAATCGTGATAAATCGAAGATTGCCAAACATATAATATTCCCTAAGGGAGGCAATTTTCTTTTATTTTATAAATTCGAAATTGATTTCTGAGCTTGTTTCAAGTGATTAATCAGTTTTCTTTTGTTTTTATGCAACACAATTATCACCAATTTTGATAAGCATAACTATTTTAATTTGCGCATGCGCAATAGCAAATTTCAGTGAAAAAAGCTTTAAACGCTTAAAGGAGCATAACTCAGACATCAAACAAGACAAATTGGTGATTTTCGACGAATCGTTTGCTCGATGTCTGGGAAATATTATTAAGCTTTAGTAAATACTTTTTACCAATACTTTCTCACAAAATATAGTTAATTGTAGTGTGGCGCTTTCACTTTTGTTCAGTATATGTTATATACGTATAGCATCATGCTAACACGCCCGTTATCTTTAAAATCACTGAAATCCCATTTTTATAATGTAAACTTGGTTTAACAGATAATTCTAGCGTACACTGGTGGAACCCTTAATCTTTATATTTCGAACAAAGAAAAGGAAACTATCGACATACCACATTAAGAAAGAAAGTTTAAACTAGGCAGTCGATCACTGGTTTACTTAAACCAAAATAAAGCATGCATTTCATGGACAAAGTCCATTTTGTATTCAGGCTGCAGAATTCGGAACTCGGTAAAGTCCCGACCGTAGGGAATCAGATAAATATACCGAAGGACTTTAGAAACGCACCACCTGCTAAAATGCTAACGTATTGGCAAAAAACTATATGAAAAATAAAATTGACAAGTCCCGTCATTTAGCTTGCATTCATTAAGAAAATCGAAACGCTGTGGTTTATGGTTGCCGTGACTTCGCGATAATTTTGAGGCAACCCTAATTCAAAAAGTCACAGTGTACCAATACCATCCATAATGAGCGCAAAAAGTTTTCGAATCGATGTTTGTTCTCCAAAGCAAAAGGGAAGAAAAAAATCATGAAGTTAAAGGCCTTTGGCAACGTTCATTTCGTCTACATGACGTCATTTACCTTTTGGCGTAATTGGCCGTTTATATCCTAAGAACAGGAATAATCAAAATCTTTTAGTGCCACCAGATACTCATCCATCCTTTGCATAAAAGACAAAAGTATCCCGCGAACGTCATCCGCCTGTTATTACAGTTTGCGCGTCGCCGTAAAACTAAATTTTCGACCGTATATCCGACGATATACCTCCCCAAATCAAAAATTTGAATACAGTTATCCCCTAAATATACCTCTTTGATATTTCAAATAAAACTGTATAACACACTGGTAAATGTATACGTCGATTTGCAGGTATTTACGCGTATTGCCGGCATTTCGTAGACCGGAAGTGGTAGATATTGGTGTTAATAATGTATAGAAAAGCATGCCATATGCCTAAAGGACTATAGACTTCAATCATGTTTAAGTATTCAGTATGTGCACGGCGATTTATGTAAGCATTTAGGAATATCATCCAGATCGGTACTCGAATCTATTCCTAAATACTTACATAAATCGCCATGTGCATGCCAAATACTTAAAATGATCTTATTCTATAGTCCTTTAGGCATATGGAATGTTTTTCTATATAGTAATAACACCAATATCTACCACTTCCGGTATATGAAGTACCGGCAATGCGCGTAAATACCAGCAAATCGACGTATACATTTACCAGTGTGGTAAAATTTTGAAAGATTGATACACTTCAAGGTGCACACGAGTATTACCACAGTACTTTTCCCTAGCCAAAACGATACAATGTACCAAAATACCCCACCAACGGTATAAAGAAACTTATCTGCATTACATCTGAACACCTATATCGATAGATTCTGACCACATTTGCATCGATACATCATCAAGATAGGGTAGAAAGGTATGGTGACATTGGCCGTTTTTTCAAGGTCACAGGGTAACTCAGAATGTCTAATTTTAGTAAATATCGCTTCAAATTATCGATGCATATACTATTCATCCAAGGATTTGAAATGTTTAATCGTTGTTGCATACAAATGCCCGATCGCGAAGCAAGGTCAGGCCTTAACACTTGACCAGAGGTAGTTTATTTCTATTAAATATCTCTACGGTTGAAACATGCCGAATGCAGTCTAAGAGTATACTTGGTGCACAGGTCAAGATAAGCAAATAAGCAATATTTTAGCGAAAAATCGTGAATACTTTATTACCCAACTTTTTAATATTTGTTTTGAGTGCTCAAAAGAACCCTCTCGATGAGACGGTTCTTTTGAGTCCCTATAACATATGTTTTTGTTTTGGTTGGACCAGCATTTATCAGAACAGATTTTTATTATGCCCCCCCCCAATCCCACCAACCGAAACGGGTATTCGGTAGATGGGGATTTTGTTAGGTGCGGATCACGTTGGCGTTGGCCACGATCGGCCTTGGCCACGATCGGGTTGACGCTTTCTTATGTGCAAGATATCAAATGAACCAGGTAAGTTGATTGGGACCGCATTTGCATTAATATAAATGAGCATCGATGCAACAGAACATGTCCTCTATGTTTCTGATCAGATCATACAAAAACAGCCTGCTCAGCTTCAGAAAATAGCTAGAATAGTGAAATGTCGCTTGGGACAAGTTTTGATATTATGCTTTCTAATAAGAGAATAACAAAGGCGCTGATCAGACTGCGCGGATGCACAGGCTGGTCTGCGCCTTTGTTGTTCGCAGACCCCGAAGACAGGTTTTCTCGCATATTTGTGTAAATGTAGAGTACAAATGTACTATTTCGGCTGTACTCGGGTCAACCAAGATAGCAATTGTGCCTTAATATTGGAACAAAATTAATAGTTAGGACCCATATTAAAGCGACGACTATCCTTGGAAGTCTTTTTCGTCAAAATACTTGTCATTTACTCAGAATGACGTCATAAAATCAACTGACGCCATTACCGTGTGGCAGGTTCGAAAGTAGAGGTTAGAGAACGCGACGAGTTAGTCTGTCTTGGTGAAATTTAAATGCAGGTAAAACAAAACCAGAAAATCATATAAATCGTTTAATAATTTGTTATTGTGGATTATCAAAAATACGCGAACATTGGACTGACATTTCCCGGAAAAAACTGCGCGCTCTATTACACTGACTGAACTTTTCTTCACGCAGAGCGGAGCATCCTTCGTTTAGTATCTGTAAAACAATGCCCCCTTTCGTTGTTTATTATACTTAAACATATTGTATACATTTCCAATGGATATCATCCACTTTAAGATTACCTCGCACGTTTTAACAGGCATTACTGTATGTAGAAAGCATATCATAGTTGCGCTACCAAGTATTACCTCCCTTGTTGATTTAGAGTTACGGTTATTCCTATCGGTAGTGACCTGAAATGTGTAATACTATCATTGTATCTGACAACTGACCTAGCAAGTCCGTACAACTAAATGAACTTGATTAAACTGATCCCTGTTTAGTCCTATTTTGACCCCTGATGGATCAAATTTTGGACGGACCTTCTTTATATTACGGGGACAGTTATTGTAAAGTTCTACACTTCGAGTTTGTTAATTTCTAAATATAAATTCGCTGCCACCATAAATAGGGAAGGTGAAGAATCAGGAACAAGTAGTTAAATATATTTTCCTTTAATGATTAAACACTAGCTAGTAAACACAGTTAAACACACACACATACAATAAAGTAAATTTATAAGCAATTTGCAAAATATGAATATTTCCTGTTAATTTAGTAAGTATTTCCTAAAACAAATAAGTTCCTTAAGAA